>CM051389.1:2015269-3215269 GCA_028015245.1 Cardamine occulta
TATTTTATCTACTTCAAACATTTATGTGGAGAAGATGAGTACAAATGACAATGCATTTATATGGCATGCTAGACTTGGTCATATAAATATGACTAAGCTTAAGGTCATGGTGAATAAAAACTTAGTTAACGGACTTCCAAAGTTGAAGATTCAATATGATGGAAGACTTTGTGAAGGATGCCAATATGGAAAGTCACATAGACTTCCATTTGACTACTTCACCTCACGATGCAATGCTCCATTAGAGAGGGTCCATAGTGATTTAATGGGTCCGACAAGAACATTCTCGTATTCCAGGTTTCGCTACATGTTGTTGTTCGTTGATGACTTCACACGGTATACTTGGGTATATTTTGTAAAGGAAAAATCAGAAGTAATCTCCAAATTTCAGGAGTTCAAGATCACCGTGGAAGGAGAGTTGGGGCAGAAGATTAAGACCTTAAGGACGGATAATGGAGGGGAGTTTATGTCAAAGGAGTTTCTTTCTTTTTGTTGAAATCATGGTATCAAGAGAGAATTTATATGCCTATATACACCTCAACAAAATGGAGTAGCGGAAAGAAAGATTAGACATCTAAGTGAGATATGTAGAAGTTGGCTACATGGGAAGGATTTGCTTAAGGCCTTATGGGCAGAAGGCATGAGATGTGCAGCCTATGTCATCAACCGAATGCCACTTAGTCCAAACGATATGCAGTCTCCTTATGAGATGGTTCATGAAAAAAAAACCAACGGTGAAACATCTCAGGATATTTGGATCAATTTGCTACGTCCATGTGTTTGATTCTCAAAGAACAAAGTTGGAGGCAAAGGCGAAGAATGCATCTTTGTCGGTTATGATGAGCAAAGGAAAGGTTAGAGGTGTATGGATCCTGAGACAAACAAGTATGTTGTGTCTCGTGATTTGTCTTTGATGAAGTTTCCTCATACTATGGGCCACCTCAAGTCTTGATTGAGAAAGATGGTGCGAGTTCCTCCAAGATCGATGAATCAACTCTTCAAGTACCACTTGAGAATAGAAGTCATGAAAATGAGATACAAGTTGAAAGGGGGAGCAATAACCAAGAGCAAGAAGAGGAGCAAGTTCATGGTTCCATTGCAAGTCAACGACCGAAAAGAAATATTATTAGGCCTGCACGGTTTAGAGATGAAGAGTTTGTCACCACCTTCTCATGCTTCTTTGCAGCCCCTTTAGATGAAGATGAGCCAACTTCATATGAAGAAGCAAAAAGAGTTCAAAAATGGGAGACCGCAAAAAATGAGGAGATGAACGCTCTAATGAAAAATGAAACTTGGGATTTGGTTCCAAAACTCAAAGATGTCCAACCCGTCTCGTGCAAATGAGTCTATCGAATAAAGCGAAAAGTGGATGGGAGTATTGATAGGTTTAAAGCAAGGCATTACCGAAAGGTCAGTTCGAGGTACTTCGTTCGAAACTCGGGATAGTTGACAAAATCAAGTTTAAGAGGGAGTATTGAAATTAAACTTGATTTTGGTTAAGCTTAACTATGGGTTCATAATCCAATTATCCATTATTGGACCAAACCCAAAATTAAGCCCAAGTTCTAGAATTTTTCTAGAAACATCTTAAAGATTATCACCTCCTCTAAGTGTTTTAGAAAATTCTATTAGATAAAATATCTAGAAATTAGTGTGGAATAATCTAGATAATTGTAACATTAAAAATCTAGATATTATGTTAGAGAGTTCTAGAGATTAGAAGAAAGTTTGTAGGATATTTTGTAGTTTTAGAGTATATAAATAGCTCTCTCATCTCCTAATTGTAATCAACTTGAAGAAGTGAAATAAAAAACAAGTTTAAAGAAAAAATGTCATTCATAAGTTCTCTAAGTCTCTCTAAAAATCTTGTAAGTGTTCTCTAATTGTTCTTCCAAATTTTCTATCATACTTGGAAAATTTCTCATATTCGTTCTTTCGAGTTTTTCGGGGTATTACGGTCTTGAACTAGTGCTAAGCACTATCGGTGTTTCCTTACACCTAAACCTTTGAATCCATGAACATCTTCCTAGGTTTCGAAATCAGTTCTTGGATAGCATATAAAAGATTTCTATTACATTTGAGTTCTTTTTTCTATTGTTGAACAAGAACAGAAGTGTGTACCAAATCGTGGGCTACAATGGGATAAAATACAGCTCGCCGACTTTATCATCGGCCATGAGCAATGTCACTCCTGCTTTTACATTCATCCTCGCCGTTGTTTTCCGGTAAATTTTTTTTCCCAAATAGTTTAAATCATTTAGCTTTTTAACTTTAGTTTATATTGCTTTTGCTTTAAGAATCCAACTGTAAACTTGAATTTGTCAATGTGGTTGTTGAAAAAGGAAATAAAATGCCTTAAGAGTCAGATCTCTATGGTTTAATTAATCTCACATGTCTAAATAATCTCTTTAATCATCATATCATTTCTCGCAACAAGACTTGCGCTGGGGTCCACGTGATTTGTTTTCTTTATATAACAATTGAAAAAATGTGTACAAGTTTTTAATATTAATACTGAAAAGTGAAAACGTGTGTAAAGCATCACCCAAAACGTGTGTAAAGCATCGCCCAAAACGTGTTGAAATCAATGTTATTTAAATTCAATGTGAGTTTATTCTGATTTTTTTTGGTTTTACGCTTAAAATAATATATAGAGTGGTCTTTATCCACTTTGGCTGTTACCATGAACCTAAGTCCGTTTTCCCAAACCTATTTGATTTGTCGTGTCCAAAAGCAAAATACTTTTGATATTTACTAACTTTGCACTTTTTTGCTGAAGAATGGAGACTATGTCTATAAGGAAAGAGAGTAGTGTAGCCAAAGTGTTAGGGACAATAATGTCTATAATAGGTGCACTTGTGGTTACTCTCTACCACGGTCCAATGCTAATGTCTTCAAACTCCGATTGGGTCATCGGCGGTTGCCTTCTTGCTCTCCAATACATCCTTGTCTCCGTCTCTTACCTTGTTATGGTATACACATCTTTACATGCACTCAAAAATAGAAAATACAATCTACAAGATAATGTTATATCCAAAATAGTTTAGTTTGGTGTAAGTTATGTTAGTTAAGATTTTAATATATGATTAATCGTAACTTGGGTATTTTATAGGCTCACACAATGAGTCGATATCCATCTGCTTTCGTTGTGACGCTCGTGCACAATGTTTGCATTGCCATTGTGTGTACATTCGTTAGTCTTTTGGTGGAGAAGGACAATCCCAAGGCATGGATCATCAGATTTGACATAACCTTAATTTGCATTGTAGCAACGGTATTTTTATAATTTTTGTTTTCCAATAATCTTTGGTTTAAAATGTTTGTTAATTGACTCGTTTTTATTGGTCTTAATGATATATATTTTACTTTTATAGGGGATTTTGAACTCTGGATACTATGTTATACATACGTGGGCAGTGAGTCACAAGGGGCCTGTGTATTTGTCTACGTTCAAACCGTTATCTATTTTGATCGCAGCCGCATCAACTGCTATTTTCCTCGGCGAGTCACTCTACCTTGGAAGGTATATATAATCTTTGTCATCATGATTTTAATTTCACTATATGTAAATCTCATTTCTCAAGTTTCTTCTTTTTATGTTTGACTATACAGTTTGATAGGAGGAATGTTGATATCAATAGGATTTTACATGGTGTTGTGGGGTAAATCCAAGGAAGACAAAAGGGACCTATTCGAAACCATAGAGTCGTCTCCTTCACAAAAAGCTCCTCTATTGGGTAACTAAAAGCCCATTCATGGATTATACAACAAAATTAATTAAGTGTTTCAAAACTTACAAACTAAACCATGTTTCTTCTACCTTAACCAGTTTAATTAAGGAATCAAGATATCCGTATTGATATTACATGTATTCGATGTTGCAAAATATATGTTGGTGTATGGTTAGTAAAGGGAAGGTGTCCCTTGATATAAGTATTGGTATTAAAATATTTATACAAATTATTATTTTATGAACTACTAATAAATAAGTTAAAAAAAAAAACATTTTTGTCTAAACCGTTTTTCTTAAATACTACCGATAAAACTAATACATATATATGTAGTACTTACAAACTCAATCGAGGGTATACCTTGACCACTTAGACCGGTTTAGATTACAATCAAACCAAGCAATGGCAAATTCAGTTTAGTAATCTCAACCTGGTTACTCAGAACCACACCAACTTTTTCTATATATCTCCACTGGGCATAATCTTCAATAGCTTGACCAGATCATATGACTTGAAATCTCTTCCAAAGCACAGAGCCATGTCCAAAGCTAATTTCCCATCCTGAAAAGAAAAAAAAATAGCATGAAACCAAAAACTAAACCGATTGGTTATCTCGAACAAAAACAAACTATTCACATAGTCTCAAGTTAATTTCGATATATTTTTGCCATTAACACCTTTGTTCTTCTTGTTTTATCAGCACCATTGGTCAACAAGATCTTTGTAATGTCTCGATTTCGGCTTTGTACAGCGATATGTAAAGGAGTCCATCCTTGCTGTAAAACAAACAAAGTTTCATCATATCTTCAAAGAAATGAATAGAAAACTGAAAATTTTATTGGCTTTTTCTTTTTTTTGTTGCTACTAACATTATCTGTAACATTGACGTCTACATTGTACTTGATTAGTAGTTTTACAGTCTGCAAGGCTCCAACTTGAACTGCATAATGAAGCGGAGCTGCACCGTCCTATATACTTGAACAATCAGGTTATGAAAAGTTTCAACCTTTTGCAAAGTTTATGGTACCAAATAAATTCTCACCCGATCTTGAAGATGCGGATTTGCTCCTTTTCTCAAAAGATGACTAATCACTGCTTCTTTTTTACCAATGATTGCTTTATGAAGAGCGGTTTGGCTGTCCTGTTTTTTTTTGTAGATTCAATCATCTATATAGTAAAGAATAGAAACCGGATTTGGCGACAATGTTACATGTTTAAAAGCAAACCTTGTCAAGATCATCAATGCCTAGTCCATTTGCAATGAGGTTATCCATTAACTGAATCTGCATTGACAGAGCAAGAGTCTGAAGTGGCTTCCACTTGTTCTGC
This sequence comes from Cardamine occulta, assembly GCA_028015245.1. Taxonomy (NCBI): domain Eukaryota; kingdom Viridiplantae; phylum Streptophyta; class Magnoliopsida; order Brassicales; family Brassicaceae; genus Cardamine; species Cardamine occulta. The sequence goes on from CM051389.1 coordinate 2,020,330, forward strand.
AGATTTCATATTTATACTGTAAGCATATAAAACCATTTGAATCGGAAACCACAACTCTCAGAAGCAAAAAGATCATAGATTGATATGACAAATGACAGCTAAATGCAATATGAATACAAGAAATACTAAAGATGAGAACTTACTGTTGATATCATCTGGAGATTTGGTTTATCATTTTGCTTCAGAATTGCCCTTTCTTCAGGTTCAAGAAGTTGTTCAACTTCTGCAAATACTCAATCCCATGTAAAGCATGATACACATACACACACAAAAATACAAACTTTGAAACTAGTTGGGGAAAATCCTGATTTCAAATTGGAGAAACTAGTACTGGGAGATTTTACAAGAGACTTATGATTGAAAGAAGAAGAAGAAGAAGAACCTCTTGCAAGCTCTTCGTCGTAGTTATCTGTAGTAAGCTTCTGGGTTCTTGATTCTTCTTCCCAATCACTCTCGAAATCTAAATCGTTCCCGACACCATCGTCGTCTTCTTCTTTTTCGTTTTCACTGTCGCTACCATCATCTGGGTCTTCCCAGAATTCATGTTTGGATTGCACGGAAGGTATTCGACGTTTTGTCTCAGTGAAACATTGAGTTCTCACAGCCGATTGAATCTTGACGGGAACCAATAAGGCTACTCGGACATTCGTGTAGTGGCAATTCACGAGTTTCGATTCGAAATTGACAGAATCAGAGACGGAAAATTGTGAAAGTAGCCAACTTTGTGGAGATATGGATAAAACGAAAGAGACCATTGTAATTTAAAAGCTGTTCGAAGACAGACGTCAACTATATTTTATAACAAAGTTCTCAAACTATATAATAAGAACATAATTTAAGAAAAATTAAATAAAAAGGGAAAATTGCAGGAAAACAAAAAAACCTTCACTTAAAACAAATGAAATTTCATTTAAAATTGAAATCCAACTTATTTTAATTAAGACAAATAGAATTTCTTGAAAGCTAGATCAAAAAATTGAAAACAAAAGCACAATTGTTTACACTTAGTTTAAGTGTTTAACAAATTATATTGAATTTTTAGATATTATAAAACATTTGATATTGCTTTCATACAAATTTCGTTTTGGAGATTGTGTTCTTGATACTGAGATGCTCAAACAGTTACAAACTGTTTTTGAAGTGTGGTTTTTATTTCTTCGTAATTTTTTCAACCCCATCAATGATCACAATGTTCTCTACGTCGAACCTCAACTCAGTAAGTTTCCATAAAAAGGACAAATCATAAAGAAAGAGATGATGATCTTTATAATCTTGTCCTTTTTTATTATTTAAATGTTCTTTTTGTTGAAATGCAAACGCCAAATTGTTGAATTGAATATTGTGAATCTTTTTATTCTGTAACACTTAAACTCCAACCTCGACACCTATACAAAACAGTCTACTTTGATTTATGTTTCTTGAAAGATATTTTTCCAATTATCCTTTAATAAATCTAAATTTTTTCACAGATTTAGTTAATTTTGTCAATGGTTTTAGATTTGAAGGGCTGTGACTTGTCTAAAGGACACTGGATTCCAGACGAAAGAGGTCTCTGTACACAAACTCAACCTGTACTACAATACCCGACTCGAAAAACTGCTTCAAACAGGGGAGACAAAACACAGATTTCATATTCTGGAGATGCAAACCCGAAGGCTGTGATCTTCCGAGATTCAATCCCAAAGCAAAAAGATGAATTTCATTGGTGATTCTGTGGCCAGAAACCACATGGAGTCTCTTCTCTGCCTCTTTTCTATGGTATAAATCTGCTTTTGTAGAAGATCTTGTGACATAACTCCTTGAGCTTTGTGACATAACTCCTTGACTTTGTGACCTAAGAAATCCAGGTTTTTCATTTGCTTTGCTTGTGCAGGAAGAAACTCCGAAAGATATATACAAGGATGGAGAAGACAGAAATAGGATATGGTACTTCTCTGATCATGAGTCATGACTTCACTCTATCTACCTCATGGACTAAGTTTCTAGAGGCGGGATTCGAGAGGACTCATGCTAACAAGACTGGAACAGGAGTTTATGATATCGACATTGATAAGATCGATGATCAATGGACAAAGGATCTCGCAAATACAGACATTGCCATTGTTTCGGTTGGTCATTGGTTATTCAGACCAATATACATACATAGAGGAGGTGAGACACTTGGTTGCATCTTTTGTTACTTACCAAATACGACGCAAATTAGTCTGAAAGAAGGGTTTAAGCTTGTTTTCTCAGCTGCTTTTAAGCACATCAATGCATGTCATAACTGCAAAAGCAACTTAGTGACAGTTCTCAGGACATTATCGCCTTCCCATTTTGAAAATGGGACTTCGAACACTGGATGAGCGTGTAGGAGGACGATCCCTTTTAGGATAAATGAAATCAACCCCCAAAATAGCGGTTTGAAAATCTAAACATCTCAAATAGAAGAGCTTGAAGAGATAAAACGTGACAGCTTAAAGAAGAAGTTTGAGGTTTTGGATGTGACTAGGACTATGCTAATGAGACCAGACAGGCACCCGAATTCTTACTGAGGAAATAAATGGATGAAAGGATTCAACGACTGTACTCAGTGGTGTTTGCCTGGACCAATAGACGCCTGGAGCGAGTTTCTCATGGTGTTACTAAAACAACTCATGTAATTTTGAGGATAAGAACTTTCAAGTAGTAAACTGTGATTCAATTCTCATAGCAACCTTTAGTTATGTGTGTCACAAAGAGAAGACACATATTTACAAAACTTCACATTACCTAGCATTGTTTCATGTATTCATTGATTTACTTCCCTAATCATAACCTGCAAAATAAATTGAGCAGAGGAATAATAGTTTCCACCATTCTTTGTGTTCATGTGAAGACATAAAACACAAATCATGGCAACATGTAAACCAATCTCAAAGCAATTCATCAAAGTTCATTGTGATCCAGAAAAGGTAACACAGCTATCTTCTTATTCACCAACCATGACTACAACAACAACAATGCTTCTATTGTGTGTTTATGAGTTAACTCTAGCAATCATAACATCATTGAAATCCAAATACAATTCGAGAAAAGCTTGAAATTTCTCCAACTATTCCTTAGAAACTCAGTGTTCAACAGTAAAGATTGATACTTTTACATAAAACAATAAGCTAAAATCATGAAACCAAGAGAAGAGATGGGAATGATCAAGACTCCAAAATGTTACCAAGAGGAAAAGAGAAGACTTCACGAACCGGAGAAAACTCAACCAAACCAATCTCCATACCATAACCATTAACCGGAAGCTTCAAATCTCTCAACACAGAGAAAGCTTCAGCCATACGCGATTTAGGAACCTCAAGAGCCACAGGACAAAACGGAACCCAAGAATCAACACGATAATCTTCAGGAATCTCAACAGAGTCTTTCTTCATCGTCTCGCATAACTGAGACTGAAGTTGAAGAAGCGATAACGAAGGTATCGGCGATAGGAACAGTACGTTGTTGTCGTTAGAGAAGCTACCGATAGTGGAGAATGAGATCGAGATTGGTTCTTGCTTAGATACGAAGCTTTTGATGACGGATTCGAGTCTCGTTGAATCGAAGAAAGAGGTAGAAAATAAGGTTATGTGTGGACGAGACTCAGTGTTGATCAATTTGGTACTGATTTGACGGCGAGCGAAAACGTTCCAAGCTTTCAAAACTTGGTTTTCAAGTGCTGGATCGAAGTAGAGCTCGATTGCGTAGCCTTCTGACATTTGTGGTTGATTTCGAGTTCAAATTGAAGATCGGATCAAGAAATTGAGGATTGATGAAGATCGGAGACGGAGATCTATGGAATTCGAAGATGATTCAAGTTGGGAAGAAGAAGAAAGGAGCTCAAAAGGGAAAGTGAAAATAAAGAAATTTCAGATTTGGTATTTTCTGATATTTTACTGATAATTCTTATCTATTTTCTCGGAAAATTAATGAGTTTCTTAGTCGGAGTTTAGTGGGAATGGTTAAGAATTTTGAGATGAATAATGAATTCTAATGATGATGGTGATAATGAACTCTGTAGTTAAAAGCCCAAGATCGTTCTCTTTGATTAATGGGCCTAACTTTAAGCCCATTTTGCTATATTCATTTCAGACACGACGGGACAAGTGATCGCCGTTTCTTACAATCCTCAGCGATTACCTCACTCCCCGATTATAAACCCTAGCCACGTCGAAAATTTCAATTTCAATTTCTCGGAGAAGATAAATCTCAGTTTTTTTCTTCTGGGTTGAGGAAAAAAATGAGAACTTCACAAAAGAGAGGACGCAAACACAAAAGACAAGATGCTTCATCGGCGGAAAACGCCGGCGGCGAAAGTAAAGAAGCTTCGGTAACACAGCTCAACGAAGCAGCATTACCTCAATCCCCTGAGCCTGTTTCAGCTTCTGAAACTAACCCATCTCCGTCGCGACGCAACCGTGGAAGAGGTAAAAAGCGTAGATTGAACAACCAATCAGAAGCCAGTAACCAAAGGTCGTCGTCTCCAGAGCGTAGAGCTCGTCACCATCATTCTGATCAGAAGAACGGTGATTGTAGCAATGGGATGATTGTTTCAACAACTACTGAATCGATTCCTGCTGTTCCGAGTTGGGAAACTGTAGTTAAAGTTGTACCTTCAATGGATGCTGTGGTTAAAGTTTTCTGTGTTCACACTGAGCCTAATTTCTCGCTTCCATGGCAAAGGAAACGTCAGTATAGTTCTGGTAGTAGTGGTTTTATTATTGGAGGAAGAAGAGTTTTGACCAACGCACATTCCGTTGAGCATCATACTCAAGTTAAACTCAAGAAGCGTGGCTCTGATACTAAGTATTTAGCAACAGTCTTGGCTATTGGAACTGAATGCGACATTGGTATGAATCTGTTTTCTAATTTCTGCATCTTGTGTCAGACTAGTTTCATTGTAGTTTTAGTTACAATGAAAGTCTTAAGTAGTCAGAGTTGATTGTTTAGTGTAAATTATGGAAAGTGTGAGGTAGTCAGAATTGTTTGTTTACTGCGGATTATTCTTGTCTCTTTGTTGTGTCTATTATTGTGATGTATAAAATTTACTCTTCTTTTGTATGGACTGATGATGTAAATACACTCGGATTACAGCTTTGTTGACAGTTACCGATGATGAGTTTTGGGAAGGAGTATCTCCTGTGGAGTTTGGAGATTTACCAGCTTTGCAAGATGCTGTAACTGTTGTTGGTTATCCAATTGGTGGTGATACTATCTCTGTAACAAGCGGTGTTGTTTCGCGGATGGAGATATTGTCTTATGTACATGGATCGACTGAGCTTTTGGGCTTACAGGTTTAGTCACCTCATTTGACATGTTTCTTTTGGATGTTTTTCTTACTAGGAACTAGGAAGTTTTTGGCGCTTAAGATTTTTTTTTGTTTTTGTTTATTCAGATAGATGCAGCTATAAATTCTGGGAATTCGGGTGGTCCTGCATTTAACGACAAAGGAAAATGTGTCGGCATTGCGTTTCAGTCTTTGAAACATGAAGATGCTGAGAATATTGGTTATGTCATTCCCACACCGGTCATTGTACATTTCATCCAAGATTATGAGAGGCATGATAAATACACAGGTAAGTTTCACCATTGAGTCTGTTGTTTGCTATCTTTACATGTGCTATTTTCTCATACTTGTACTGTTTTAGGTTTTCCGGTTCTTGGGATTGAGTGGCAAAAGATGGAAAATCCTGACTTGCGTAAGTCAATGGGTATGGAATCTCATCAAAAGGGAGTGCGGATAAGAAGAATCGAGCCAACCGCCCCAGAATCACAGGTTTTGAAGCCATCCGATATTATCCTTAGCTTTGACGGTGTTAATATTGCTAATGATGGAACTGGTAATAATCCTTACAATAACTTATAAACATTCATACATGGGACCAATTAAAATTAATTCTAGACATTCTCTGGCTATAACATTTTCTGTTCTTGTTTGTATTTTGTATCAGTTCCATTTAGGCATGGAGAACGAATTGGCTTTAGCTATCTTATATCTCAAAAGTACACTGGAGATTCTGCTCTTGTGAAGGTTCTGCGCAACAAAGAAATACTTGAGTTCAACATAAAACTTGCAATCCACAAGAGGCTAATCCCTGCACACATTAGTGGCAAACCTCCTTCTTACTTCATCGTTGCTGGCTTTGTATTTACAACTGTCTCTGTTCCATATCTTCGATCTGAGGTTCTTTTCTCCCTCTCTCTCCCATTGCTTTATCGTTCTCTCACATGCATCCCATCCACAGTCTATATAATCATATCCCAATAATATGTTTTGCAGTATGGAAAAGAATATGAATTTGATGCACCTGTCAAGCTATTGGAGAAACATCTTCATGCAATGGCTCAATCCGTGGATGAGCAGCTTGTTGTAGTTTCACAGGTTAGTTTCTTTTCTCAACTTCTTATGCAGTTACAAATATTATTCCCGTTTGATGTCCAAAACCTCAACACCCATATTATATCACTTGCAGGTTCTTGTGTCTGATATTAACATTGGTTATGAGGAGATTGTCAATACCCAGGTTTGTAAAATTGCATTATCATTTTGTCACTTGTTGATTTATCCATCACTCTAAATGTTTAATCGCTGTTTAGGTTGTGGCCTTTAATGGCAAACCTGTGAAAAACTTGAAAGGTTTAGCTGAAATGGTGGAGAATTGTGATGATGAATATATGAAGTTTAATCTAGATTATGATCAGGTAATTATTCTCTCATCTCCTTAACTGTTATACATACTTATAACAACTTTTTAGCTAAAAAAACTCTCTTGGGATTTTACAGATTGTTGTTCTGGAGACTAAGACAGCAAAGGAGGCAACTTTAGATATTCTGACCACACATTGCATACCTTCTGCTATGTCTGATGATCTCAAGACTTGAAAAAAAAAACTGAAACAGAAGAAGTCACAGCCACGAAAGGAGATTATGGTCCATGAAAGGACACAAGCAAATGCAGAGTCATGGAAAGATAAAGAGCTTCCAAAGTTCTAAAACGATAAATTTTATCTTTCTTGATTCTTAGCTTGTTACACTTTTGTACTTGGAAAAATATGCATGACCGAAACTCGAAGTAAAGAAAAAAAAAGTCTTTAAGAATTTAGTATTTGTCTGACTCTGGTTTTGTGTGATTTCTCCTTTTTAACTTCTTTTTGAATGCATAATACTCATTTTTTTGTTTCAGTTATGAAGTATTATTGGTAGAATGCTCTATATCCAAAAAGAAGACGAAAAAAACTAAAAAAAGAGTAATGGTTATATGCCATCATTTAAAAATATTTTTTTTTTGGGTCAAAGTAGAGGATTATACAGTTTCCTAATGATGTGTCTACCTCCTTTGCAACACCATGAAAAAAAGATGGGAGATTTAGATAATCGACAATATTTTGACATTTAATTAGGTGGGGAGCAATGCTTCTCTTCGGTAACTTCTTCTTTATCTTTTCATTTTTCTATTTTAAATTCTCTTCAGATCAACACAAACTTAAAACTGAATCAATCCAAATCTGTCACACATTTCAACCAAATCCAATTCACTGGGCAAAGATCAAATAATAAATCATATATCTATTATCCTTTATTTCCATAACGTTCACACCCAACAAGACAATCGACTGATTTTGTTGTCCATAGTATTATTTATCATTTTATCACGATAAATATTACAGTACATTGAAAACATAGTTTTTACATTATTAATTGCCTTTTTAGCTGGGGAAAGATTCACGTCTAATGAAAATTAATTATCTAGCAATTCCCCTCTCAATTATGTCTCGCCCCAAGTTCATATTACGGTAAATGTAATGCAAATAATTGGAGTAGTAGAGATTTTATCCGTATTTTGTTATTCATGTAAACTCTGTTTTTTCGGTTTAGATTTTTGAACCGTTATAATAAATTTATAAATGTTGATAAAAAAAATAAAAAAATGGAGTGGTCAAATTAAATTGATAATTGACTCAGTGAATCAATTCCCATGTCTTAAAAAATTAAAGTCCTCCCTTAGTCCCCTTTACAACATTTTTTCATTGTTCCTTTTCTAAAATTTAAAAAAGCAAAAGATAATAATACCAAAAGAAAGGATGGGATTAACAAAAGAAAAAAGAAGCCCACCCAAATTGCCAGAAAATACAAGAACCCACCCATCCATAAAAATTCACAAAAGAAAAACCTCATCTCCAACTAATTACAACCCCCAAATCCTAATTATTTAGAAATTTTAAAAAGAAAAAGAAACAAAAAAAAGTTCCAAATCCACAATTAAAATTAAAAAAAAAAAAGCAAAGAAATTACGAGTTAATAAGACACGTCAAAACTCGGACGAGTTAACACACGATTTGTCACCGTCTCCACCACCGAGTCGATACCGGGTTCGAGTTACATCACCGGAATTAAGCAACTCTTCCCAATCAATCTCCTCATTCTCCGGCGAAGATTCTTCCGTTTTAGCTCTCATCACTTCCAAAACTCTCCTCGCCTTCTGCTTCGCTCTTTCTCTTCCACTCCTCTCCATTTTCATCAACTCCTCCACCGCATTCGCCGCCATAGCCAATCCTTTAAACCTCAAACCTCCGTCATGACTCAATCCATACAAAACCACAACACAGCTCTCCCGAGTCGACTCATTAACCTCTCTCGTTCCTCTCAATATCCCAACCATACATTCAACACCTCCCGAGTCAAGCAAAGCGGGTCGACTCACCGGGCACGAAGCCATATTACAAAGAATCAACAAAACTCTACCAATCATTTGACCTAATTTCGCCATGTTCAAAAGCATCTGAACAGCTCCGAGTTTAACTAGCTTCCCTCTATTGCTCTGTACAAGAGACAGATGATACAAAGCCAAAGCTGAGTCATGCCGAGTTAACTCAGTTCCAACTCGAATCAAATGAAGTAATGGCTCTAAAGCTCCGAGAACACCAATCGCCGTCTTGTTCTCATCTTCAAGAGCTAAACTAAAAATAGCTCCGGCGGAATGTTCTTGCGCTTCTAACGAACCACATTTCAACACGTCGATTAACATCGGAACGATTCCTGACCGTACGATCTTAACTTTGTTAGATTTCTCCAACGATAGATTCACCAAAACCGCCGTTACATTCACCTGAACCGTCGTGTATCTCGAAACGATTAATGACTTTAGTGTAGAGATTAGTCTCGTCGTACATAGATTGATTCTTGAAGCTTCGTCGATTCTTGTAACGCGTCGAATCGAAATCAAAGCTTCTTCAATCTCTGAGATTCGATTACTTTTTAGCTTTGTGAGTAAAGCTTCTTCTTCTGGGGTTAGGTTTGGTTCTAACGAATCGATTTCTGCAGATGAAGGTGAAGAGAAGCAACTAGGTCGAGTTGTTAACTGTAAAGTACGGCTTGAGGAAGCTATTGACTCGTCGGAGCTTGAATTGAAGTAATTAGGTCTCCGATCAAGCTCCGTCGCAGCGTGGTTGAGTTTTACTGAAGGTTTATCTTTGATTGCTTGGATTAGCTCTTTCTCTGAAATCGAAACTTTTCGGTTCGATCTGTTTGTGTTCTCCATTAATGTGAAAACGAGCTTCTCCGCCGCGGCGTAATCAAGTGGCTTCGGCGGTGGAAAACACCGTCGTTCACACCAGCTGAAAATTGCTGATTTTAAGGCGAGATTTGGTATGACGGTGGAGAAATCCGGCGGCGAATTTGGGAATAAAGGAGTTGGAGTAAACCCTAGGGTTTTAGAAGCGATGACGCAAACTCTTTCGTAGGAGTGACCGGAAGAGACGATGATTGGGTCAGCCATTAAAGAACCTGAGATCGGACAAAGAAATTCCGATGGAATCTCTATTTTTGACGGTGAATTGTTGGATGAAGAAGATGAAGAAGAAGATCGGGATAAAGAGATTCTCCATTTCGATTTTCCGGCGAGAGATTGTCGTCGGGAAATAGTGTCAGTTTTGTCGTGTTGTGAGTGAAGAACCATGAGATTGATGATGGGTCGTTGAATCTCCATTAAAGATTGGATTTTTCAGAGTGAAAAAAGTAGAATTGTTGTTGTTGTTGTTGAAGAAGAGCCATTAAGAACCTAAAGATGAGATTTTTGTGGGAAAGAGAGAGAATGATTGACAAAACAGCAAGTAGAGATTTTGGGAGGGAGATTTTGTTGTTTGCTGTTGTAAAATTGTGGACTTGGTCATGAAGTATCATTAATTATGGTGATGTTTTTTTAATAATTTTATTTTTATCATGTTTAAAAAAATAATTTGTATGATGTTTTAAAAACTTTAGCAGGTAAAAGTGAAGATACGTCCTTTGTGAGAGTTATTGTAGATCGAAGAATTTGTCATTGCTTTGGGCTTTTGTGATTCACATGTGTGTTTTCAACTGTTTTGTTTTGAATACAGAGGCATTGATGATGTTTTAAAAAAAATTTAAGCGTAAGATGTACTGTTAATACTCTTCTCTCCCATGTTTTCATTTTTCAAATGATATCTTTACTATTATTTTTATTTTTTTTAATAAAATTTCACTTTTATCAGCTTTTAAAAATAAACATTTAAGTTATACTAGTTTAGTATGGGTAAAGGGTCAACTTCAACGTTAAAATTTTTTATCAGCTTTTAACATTTTTGATGGTTCTTTTTCATATATGAATTATGATGCAGTATATTTTTAATTTTAATTTAGTAAATTTTTAAAAAATCTACATAAACTTTAATATATGTGTCGAAATCAACTTTGACTAAAACTGTGTTAGTCAAACCGATAAGTCAGATGCCACGTGGTATATTTTCGCTGAGTTATATGTCATGTGACATATTTTCTGTTGAGTCATATGCCACATAGATTTAAAAAAAAAATTAGTTTGAAGTTTTATGCAATGTTTTGAGTCTAAAATATTTTTGACACTTAAAATAGAGCAATAGAAACACCATTGACAGTTGAACCACTTAATTATTATTATTTTTTATCATTTCTGTAGTTGTAACAACCATATGATTTAGACCATTATAATGTACATTCTTGAACAATTACAATTTTTGAACTTATCATTTTAGAATTTAAAAGTCCGATTTGTAATTGTTCAAAAATGTATTGTTTAATGGTCGGAATATACAGTTGTTGCGACTACAAAAATGATAAAAATCGATAAAGTGGTTCAACTAATAATGATGTTTTCGTTTATTCATTTTAAATGTCAACAAAATTTTAGCCTCATAACATTGCATAAAATTTCAAAATGAATTAAAAAAATTTTACGTGGCATCTAACTTAGCAAAAAATATGTCATGTAGCATCTGACTCAGCAGAAATATGTCACGTAGCATCTGTCTCATCGGTTTAACTAACATATTTTCGGTTAAAATTAATTTCAGCACATATATTAAAATTAATATAGATTTTTAAAAAATTTATTAAATTGAAGTTGAAAAACACATTGTATCTTAGTTTGTGTATATCTTAGTTCGTGTATGAAAAATCACCATAAAAATTGTTCATATTGAAATTAACTCTTTTCCCAGTTTAGTACATCTATTGCCACCAAATATTAACGAAGAGGTCATTTCTATTCAATAGGTACATTTGTCTCAAAGATTATTTGATGGATTTATTTATATCTTTTAATTTCAATGTGTAATATTGTGTCATTAGTTTTAAGATCTAAAGATATGATATTCATAATTAACTGGAGATATTTACCTAAAACCAATAATTGTCTAATCTAAAAATTAACAGAGATTTGAACTTGATTATAAGTTTTAAAAAATAGATATTAATTTGATAAAAAGTGAAAATTTTTATTTATTTTCAACTATAGATAATTAATAGAACATATAAAATTGAATCATATCCAATTGTATATGGTGACAACTGACCCGGCATTAGTGAGTCAAACATGGATAAAACTAAGAGGTTAATGCTAATGTCACTGTGTGTAAGTTGAGCATGCTTAAAAGAAAGGCTTAATTAATTTTCATGTTGATGCAATTATGTGGGGTTGCTTTATGCAAAAACACTGTTTTTTAACCAAGAACAGCTTTATGAATGTTCAAAAAGTTTATACTTTTTGCTTTTTATTTCTGCTTTTTGCCCTTTGTTTCTGGGAATTGAATTTTTTTCTTCTTCTCTGACTTTGACAGATATTTTCTCCAATTTAGTAGTATTTTGGTAGATGTCTGTAGTAGAGCTGTAACCTCCAATCTCTAAATTTAGTATTTGGTGAAAAAACTAGTAGAGCTGAAACAAATTTTGGATGAAAACAAAGGTTAAAAATCATTTAAGAATATAGTTTACAACCACCTTTTTTTTTTAAGTTAATTTTTTGTTCTTCTTAGACTAGTTCAAACTAGTTTTTCATCAATCACAACAACACTTCAATTTTCTGTTTCAACATCTTCTCTATAAGCATAAAAAAAATTAAACCATCTTGGTATAACTATGATTATCAAATATATTTAAAATGTTACATTTTAATTTTTAGATATTCATGTAACTCTATTAAAACGATATTCGTGTTACAAAAAATGTTTTTTTCGCTAAACTATCAAATTAAAATATTTTAATTTGTAAAAACTTAGGTAATAAATCTACATTTTTTACTGGGTAAAAAAGAAAAAAAAAAGGTACAACCAAGTATCTCTATGACTAAAATGGTCGTGATTATACATTTTAGCCAGCTGTCTCAAACTATAGATAGTTTTCTGGTATTCTAATTCGAATCCAAGATTACATTGATTTAAAATAGATATTGATTTACAGTAGGCTCGTCAAAGCTTACCACTTTTATAATTGGCAATTTGTCTTTTGGTTTTATTTGCATGGGAATAAATAATGAATGCTACCATAAAAGGAGAGGGAATGTAACAAGTTAACATTAATAATTTCATTCTTAGTTGCTAAGTATTCAGATAGGTCTATATACGTATAGGTAGTGTATGTATCTTGTATATACGTGTTTGCAGTGTATATGTGTAAATAAGTGTAATAAAATGATTAGCTATACACAATCTTTAGACTTTAAGGCTTTAAGCAGTGGTCTTAGGCTGTTTTTCTCAATTTTTGCTTACCTTTTTTTTTTTTTTTGGCCTTTTGCTAAAGTTGTTAGATTCTTTGTGTCTATTTCTTCAGTACAAGAAAGCAAGAGTTCACACTTCAAAGCTTAGAAATAATTCTGGCAAGTCCAACAGATAAAAGTGGGTAGATACAATTTTGAGGTATGTACATTTTAGATTCTTAGAGTGATATAGTTTATAGCTAGAGTAGAGAGATCAACCGTTGTAATGTTGGAAAAAAATGACTTGGTCATTTGTTTTGATTTGGACTCAAAATTCCGATTTCAAGTTTTTAAACTGTCTAACTTAGACTCTCCCTTAACTCGTAGATCAATGAATGGAACAACATTACCCAATTGAAATTGACATCATATAATTTTGGTATTTTCATTACAAAATTTAGTAAAGCTAGATCAAGTTAAACTTAATGTCTCCAGAATTTGTTTAGACAAAAGATAGATCTCTTATTTGATAATGTTCATATATTTTTCTTAAGTCTCAACTAAATAGACATGATGATGTCAGTAAAAGAACAATGAGCAAACATAAATCAAGCGAGAGAGAAAAAAAACCAATTTGACTATATGCTACACCTAATTTTTTATGGGGAAACTTATGAAAGAAACCTAAATTTATATTAAATTAAAAGTATTGTTTTTTAAAAAAAATCTAAATCCATCACTCTAAAACTCCTAATTCTAAATCCTAGAAAGTAAAAACTAATTGTGCGTCGACTGTGTATGATAGGTTTGTCCTTGTCGAAAGACAACTTGAAACACTTTTTGCAGAGTATCCTTCATATATAGATTGCCAAAGTAAAATGACAAGTTCATTTTTTTTCTCTCGTGAGACAAATCTAATTTTTGATACCATAACTCCAAAGAATATTGAGTATTTGAAAAAATATAATTCTGAAATTTTCTGAAGAAAACATATGATTTTGAATATATTTGTTGAAGAATAAGGGAAAAAAAAAGAAGAGAATACTTGTATTAGAGTAGGATAAGAAAGAAAATAGAATCAGGGTAAATACTGTTGTAATTAAACCGGTTAAGAGGTTTCACCCAAAATAAAAAAAACGTATGGAGAAAAAATATATCAAAATCTCTGTTTAACATAAAGAGGGCTAAACGAAAATGTCACGTATGATTTACATTCTAAGGTAAATAAAGTGATTCGTTTGATAGAAGAAGCTAAAATTTAGAACACCAAAATCCATATAGAAAAGAGAACGCAGTTTGTTATATTAGAGAAGTTTTTTCTTTTCCAAGACCGACTTGAGATGCCATAGTTGTAAACCGGCTACCAAAAATGTAATCACCAACGACAATAAACTCATAGCCGCCATTTTTGTGTTCGTCGACCGGTTTAATTCCCGCATTTCTTGCTCCCTATTACAAATCCTTCAATTAGTTTTTTTTTTCTTTTTCTTGGCTAACTGTAAATCAAAATTCATAGCAAGAATAGTTGAATGATCAAATGGCAAAAACAATAAAATTCCCATATAAGACTAGTTTAGCAGATTATTAACAACTATTTTTCAAAAACTATGTTTTTAATATGTTCATAATATATTCTCGGAAACACTTTTCAAAATAGTTTTGATTTTGGAATGGTAAAAAAATTGCAAATAAATTTAGGATTATTAGACAAAATAACATATAGTAACATTTAACTTTTCATTGGATGTACATCCAAACTAATCAAAACAAATTATGATTATTTGAAAAAATAAGCAGTTAACATTTCCAGTAAACAATTATCGCAGCTACTCTTACCACATTATAATAATGATCAACACAATGATCTTTCATTTGTTATGACATAATAACAATAATTGTAAATATTATTTCATATTAAGAAATATTGAAACAGTTTCCTCAATAAACACATTTGATATATCTTATCTAATATAGTAAGACCATCTTTATCCCAAATATTCTCATAGATGTCATAAATGTAATTTAATATTAAAATTTAAAGATACTTACACTTTTGGGGATATTAAGTGTCTATGTAGAGACACCTCATTGAGTTTAAAGACACTGTAGTGGCTCTTGAACATCTCAAATCAGTTGTAAGAGATCCAACTCCTTTGACTACACTTCAACACTTCTATTCACTCTAATTTGTATCTTGAAGGTTCATAACTCCATTTCTAAGTATATCAGCTTGAAAATGGCCAAATTAGTTATATTAGTTTTTAGAACCTCATAGGAGTTTCTAATGGTGAATATGGGGAGTTGTAGAAAGAAGACACATATGGAGACTTAAACAACACATATTTATGTGAATATGAAGAATCAATGGTTTCAGTGACAAGGATTTGACCATTTTCAAGCTGATATACTTAGAAATGGAGTTATGAACCTCAAGATACAAATAAGAGTGAATAGAAGTGTTGAAGTGTAGTCAAAGGAGTTGGATCTCTTACAACTGTTTTGAGATGTTCAAGAGCCACTACAGAGAGCCACTGTATGCTTTGTACACGGTTTGAGTGATGAAACTTCATCAAATGCTTAGATTTAGCCTTTTAGCACTCTTGATGATGTGATTAAGCATGCTACCAAGGTGTAAAAACAAGTCAAAGTAAAAAACAAGCATTATAGCTTATCTCATAGTTCTATTAGTTCTTAGAATCTCATAGGAGTTTCTAATGGTGAATATGGAGAGTTGTAGCAAGAAGACACATATGAAGGCTTAGACAACACCTATTGATGTGAATATAAAGAATCAAGGGTTTCAGTGACAAGGATTTGACTATTTTCAAGCTGATATACCTAGAAATGGAGTTATGAACCTTCAAGATACAAATAAGAGTGAATAGAAGTGGTGAAGTGTAGTCAAAGGAGTTGGATATCTTACAACTGATTTGAGATGTTCAAGAGCCACTACAGAGAGTCATTGTATGTTTTGTACAGGGTTTGAGTGATGAACTTCACCAAAGGTTTAGATTTAGCAGTTTAGCACTCTTGATGACATGATTAAGCATGCTACCAAGGTGTAAAAGCAAGTCAAAGTAAGACACAAGCATTATAGCTTATCCTATAGTTTTATTAGTTCTTAGAATCTCATAGGAGTTTCTAATGGTGAATATGGGAAGTTGTAGCAAGAAGACACATATGGAGGCTTAAACAACATTTATTGATGTGAATATAATAATCAATGGTTTCAGTGACTTCATATTTATTTTTTTTTATAAAATTTAAAGACACCCTCCCTAAATAACTAATGGAGGTGCTCTAAGGTTTCTTCAAAGTTGAGCTACGAAACGCTGATACGTGTCTTCTAAAATTTTGACACTTGTTTTTTCATTTTTCTTATCCATTTTTTTAAAAATTTTATAATTTTTTGTTCTCTAATAAAAACCACACATTAAATTAGACAAACAATTTAGCTACATCAATTTTAATTGTTCTTTGAACTCTATAACATATTTGGATACTTCTCTATATATTTTTCTCTCATATAAAATTAATAATTCATATCACATTCTTTTTAAATATATATATATATATATAATATATAAGAAGGACTAGGCATAATAAATTATAGTTGATGTAGGTAGTAATCGTTTTTTATAGTAAATTATAGTAATTTGAAATTCTTCACCATCATAATATTAAATCTTTCCATTCAAACATATTGAAAAAAATCAAAGATTAATTAGTTCATCATGCCAGTATTGAATATTTTACTTAAAAAAATATTTCAAATAATATTCCACACATATGAAATATTAGCTAATTTGTATTTAGTCATCTTAATTATATTTGATTTTAAGCTAATTAGAATAATTATTTTCTAATAAAATTACCACTAAAATCATAGCTCATAATAGTATACTACTATTTTGACTTGTGTGCAAAACTTGTACGTACTTACTTAATTAATCAATAATTCTTACAAATTAACTCTCTTAATTTATTTATTTTTAAAATATAACTTCCATCAATTTGCATTTTATAAATATTAATTCTCTTATACTACTCATCATATCTCAAATTTTAAAATGAGAAAACTCCAAGTCCAATTACACATATTTTGAAATGAGTATTTCAAACAAATAGTTAATGGAGAAAATAGAAACGAGTGTAATTGTTAATATTGTGGGTAAAAAAAAAGTATTAGAATAAGAATAAAAACATAGAGAGGATAGACAGATAGTGTCATTTTCTTCCAACAATTGCCTTTAGCTAAACACACGACCTCAATGTCAATGTCTTCCTCCAGCATTTCCAAACCTCTTTGCAAGCTGTGAGAGATATCAACAAACATCATTAGAGAGAAAATCTATCTAAAACTGTTCAGAGAGAGACCAGTTAGAGGAAAGTGTTACCTAGCCAAGTTTTAAAACTCCCATTTTTAGAGTTTGGTTATCACCAAAAGCGTCATACCTAATGGCAAGAGCGCATTTGACTACTTTTGGTTAGAAAAAGATAAAAAAATTAAGAAAAGAACAAAAAATGGGTTTGAAAGTGAGGAGCTTCTGACAAAAGAAATTTTACTTTATTATATAAGATATATATAACAAATGTGTTTATTGAGGAAACTATTTTAATATTTCTTAATATGAAATTATATTTACAATTACATTTACATTTACTGTTAAAGGAACAAAAAAATAGATAATATTAGAGCAAAGATGAGAGTAACACCAAAGCTTAAGGGAAAGATTTGTCAGTCATTATCAGCAGCAGCATCATCATTCTCATTGTTATGATGATAATAAGAAGAGGAGAATCAATGAGATTGGATATGGAATCAGGCATAACTAAATGCATATCTGATGACATCAATTTCAGTTCCATGACTGTTGGAACTTATTTCGTCGTCAATCCTAACGAAGCTCTTCCTCTTCCTTAATTCTTCTCACAAAATCATCGTCACTGTAAACTTTTAGGAAAGAAGGAGAGTTGCTTTGTGGCAACCCTCAAAGTTCCTTCATTGATCTTACAAATGCATATTTATACTATTCTAAACTTGGTAGAAAACCCTAGTTACATGGATTTGTAAACTTGCATTGGATCATAAGGTTATGTTTGTGATGGGCTTTTATGTGTCATTCAATATTCCCCCCCCCAAAATGGTTGACTTGGTAGGAACGCGAAACATTACATGGAGATGTAGAACTTCACAATTCACCGTAGAGATGAAAAATTAGCATAAAATCGTTGGTTTATACTTAGAGATGCTAGCATGACTCCTTCAGAGATATTCTTTGATACTTAGAGAGCTTAGCTTAACTCCCTCAGAGGTATTTGTGACCTTCTTTTCTCACAAAGAGACCTGGTTTTCCCGCTTAATTAACTCAACTAATATTGTCTCATGACAAAGGAGAATGTTCCCACAACTTCTTAAGTCCTATAACTCTCTAATTCCTAACCATTAGCCAACACCAATCATCATCAAAATAATCTGTTTTTCTCATAAATATCTTTGTGCTTTGCCATGGAAATCAACTGACCTTGCATCCCCTTAAACACATCCTTATCAAAAACGCAAAACTATCTTTTCTTATACCTTCCAAGAGCTCATAACAACAACAGTTACATGAAGACAGAGCAAAACCCAGCACGTTTTTCTTTTCTTCTTCACAATGCAACCACGAACTGACTTTCTTCTCCTCTCTGCAGGAGTCATAACTCCCTGCTTCATTGGGAAACCTTGCTTGTCGCAACCTCCCATGATCTTGAAGATGTACCTCTTAAATTCCTCGACCAGGGCATGTCCGCTAACTTTCTGAGAGAGCCTCTTTTCGTAAAAAGCACGGAGCTTTTGGTCATCATCGATCTCAAGCTTCTTCTGGCAACCATTACTCGGATTTGCTATGTTGAACTTCATCGTCCAGCTACAGCAGCCTGTAAGAGAAGATTGAAAATCTATAAAGCTCTCGGCGCGGCTAAACTAGTGACCTATATATAAAAGTCTTACAAAATACATATTTATACTCTTCTAAACTTACTAGAAAACTCTAGTTTTACATGAGTTTATAAACTTGCATTAGGTCATAAGGTTACGTTTGTGATGGGATTTTATAATAGAGGGTTCACTTTTTATTGATTCATTTTGTTTATTAAAAAATTTCGCTTTTTTTTTTTTTTTTTTTTTAATTTTGCAGTTAATACGCATTGGAGTGTTCAATATGATTGGGTTTGGTGGGAATTTATTATATTCTCTCCTTAACTAGGCTTATATATCTGTTGGTGTCTATGGAACCTATTTGGTAATTTTGATTTGTTTGGTATTTTGCTTTTAGAGCTCCTCACTAGCTAAACTATTTACACAAATAAGCCAAATATTTGTTGGCTAAATAAACCCAACAAAAAGAAGCAAACAGATAAAGAAAACTTCACTTTCTCCCATGTCCATGAATGATGTTTCTTCTATATGCAATTTACAGTTTTTTTGCCTATAATTTTAGCACTAAGTATTCTTCCCATTTTTGGAGGATTCATTTGATCCTAGTTTTTTCTAGACGTTGTTTTCTTAATTCATCCTCGGCCTTTAATATGGATACTTCAGATAGAGCTCCACTAGTGGGAATGGCTTTGTAAAAGACTTTTTTTTGGTTCATGTTGATGTTTGGATTCTTTATTATTTTATTTACGTATATATATAATGTATAATGAATAAATCAAGACCAGCATGGTAATTTTTAAAAACTTGCAAAAAATGAAAACATTACTTAAACTCTAAAGAATACAAAATCCTATTGTATTTTAGGAGGGTTTGATGATGTCAGCAGTTTTTTTATGAAAAAAAAACTCATCTAACGGTTCAGATTATTAGATTATTATTTTCATATTAATCCAAGGGTCGTGGTTTCTATCTTCACGAAGTCCTTGTAGGCTTTTTCTTTACTTGGTCCATCGAAAATCAAAACTGAGGATCGCTCGTTTTCATTCGATCAATCTTCACGACGAAAGAAAGGTAAGGATTTACAAATTTCATGTAATTATGCTCTTATCAAAGATTGAACCTTTAACATCAATATTGTCAGTCATCTTAATTTCTGGCTTTTGCAGAATTGTTCGTATCTTCTTTAGCTCCTAATCTCATATACTTGGAACTTCCTAACTTCTGGTAAACTTCTCCTGTTTTGCTCTCTTGCCGTTTCTAAATTTTTTGTCTCGGAACCATTAAAATTTGAATTGGGTTGTCCTCAAATCGCCAGATTTTGTTTCTGTTGAGAAATTGCAATTGGAGTTGTAAGAAATTTAAGATTTTGTTGGTTATCTTGGATGATCTTGATTACCTCACTAGTTTTGTGTTTAGAGAGAGATTGTTCTTTCAGTGTTTCCTTAATTTTATTGCCTGTTTTGGAATTTGGTCTCTGATTGATAGCTGTTGTAATGGATCAGATAAAAAACAAAACTTGCCAAAGAATGACAAAGAAAATGAGGAGAGTGGGGAAGTATGAGGTTGGTCGCACGATAGGTGAAGGGACCTTTGCTAAGGTTAAGTTTGCGAGGAACACAGACACTGGAGAAAATGTAGCCATCAAAATCATGGCTAAGAGTACAATACTTAAGCACAGAATGGTTGATCAGGTGTGTTCTGGAGTGAGTAAGGTTGCTACGTTTAGTCTTATTGTGTCGTATGTTCTTGCTTTTGTTTAACCTCTTCTACTTGTTTTGTTCTCTGGTCCAGATAAAAAGAGAGATATCTATAATGAAGATTGTTCGACACCCTAACATAGTGAGGCTGTATGAGGTATGTATGTTTCCCCTACATCTGCGAAATTTTTCTCCTAATGCATCATCGTCCATCTGATGCTAGTTCTTCTGTTGTTTTTTTGTGCTATCCGGATTTAGGTCTTGGCAAGTCCTTCAAAAATATATATCGTTTTGGAGTTTGTGACAGGAGGAGAGCTTTTTGATAGAATTGTAAGGAAATATCATACTTGTATTTGTTGTAATGTTCATTAGATAAATCTTTCCATTTTAGTTTTTGGTTATTTCAAATCTTTGTTTTTCTTGGATATCTTCTGTCATTCAGGTTCATAACGGGAGACTTGAAGAAAGTGAGTCTCGCAAACACTTTCAACAGCTTGTAGATGCTATCGCCCATTGTCACTGCAAGGGTGTTTACCACCGTGACCTAAAAGTGAAGCCATTTTTTTTGTTGCTAACTAATATTCCTTAGAATGCTTCTCCTCCGTCACTGTGTTGATATTTATGTGTCGTTATGATATTCAGCCAGAAAATCTTTTACTCGACATTAATGGAAATTTGAAAATTTCGGATTTTGGACTCAGTGCATTGCCTCAGCAAGTAAGTGCTCATATCTTTGCTTTAGCAGTCCGGACTTCTTGTTCTGTGTAAAGTTTCTTTCTTCGAGCTCTTTCATTCATTTGTTATATACTGAATCAGGGAGTAGAACTTCTGCGCACCACATGTGGCACTCCGAACTATGTAGCTCCTGAGGTACTTAGTGGCCAAGGTTACGATGGTTCAGCAGCAGACATTTGGTCTTGTGGGGTTATTCTTTTCGTTATAATGGCTGGCTTTTTACCCTTTTCTGAGACAGATCTTCCAGCATTGTACAGAAAAGTAAGTTACACGTCTTTTTGGAAATGTTCGGGCTTGAGGACTTCTTAAAAAAACTAACGAATTCCTTGTTGTGGCTTTTCTCGAATCTTTTATTGATTTGGTCTTGCAATTCTATCATCATTATTCTCTACAGATAAATGCTGCAGAATTTTCTTGTCCACCGTGGTTTTCTGCAGAAGTGAAGTCTTTGATACATAGAATACTTGACCCCAATCCCAAAACAGTGAGTATATTGCTTCATCGTCTCCGAGGTTTCAGGTTGGCTATTACTTGAAAGATTTAGTAATTTTATCTGCTTATCTATGATGGTTTCCCAATTAGAGCAGCGTATTCAAATTCAAGGAATTAGGAAAGATCGTTGGTTCAGATTAAACTATGTGCCTACCCAAGCAAGGGCAGAGGAAGAAGTGAATTTGGATGATATTCGTGCAGTTTTTGATGGAATTGAGGTTGGTTGTTCTTCTTCATTGTATCATGCACTTTGGTGGTCAATTCCATTTTAATTATTAATATCTTTTAGGAACTTTTGGATGACCAGGAAAAAGTGCTTGCTAAAGGATAAAACAAAATAGTAGTAGGCATGTCATATGTACCAAAGCTGTAAACGAGAGAATCCTCTACTTTATTCAATTCACCAAAAGCTACACCTTAAGGCGACTTAGATTAACGAGAGAATCCTCTACTCTCGACCCAAAGCCTAAACCAAAAGCCATAATAACCCAACTCATAATGATTGTGGCTGACTGTCAACATAGCTATAAGCCACTACAAACCACCTTGGCTAATTACAATGATTATGCACCAGACTAACACCATGATTTATCAACATGTATCTCCTACTAAGATTGTGTTAGCTATGGTATATTGGTATGGCCTAGAAATCTGTAAATACCGTAATTTGTAATGCATATTTCTTCTGAAACTGGTAACTAAATGTAAAAAAACATACATGTGTCTTAGCTCAAGTTACTTTTTCTTGTTTTGCATACATTTGATTTGTCAGTTGCACTTGTTCACAGGGTAGTTATGTAGCGGAGAATGTAGAGAGAAAGGATGAGGGACCCCTGATGATGAATGCCTTTGAGATGATTACCTTATCGCAAGGCTTAAATTTATCAGCCCTATTTGATAGGCGACAGGTAATACCTGATTTTCTGTTGTTAGTGAGAGATCTCTCCATATTGAATAAAAGAATCTCAGTAGTATATCTAATCTTCAAACTACATGTGTTTTACATACTTATGGTGTTAAATTTCGATGATGTGTAGATAGTTGGTTGCATGGCATTAGTAGATAGAAATGGAATCCGAAATGTTCTTGCATATTGGTTGCTGATCCTTTGATCTCGCAGGATTTTGTTAAAAGGCAAACCCGTTTTGTTTCTCGAAGGGCGCCTAGTGTGATAATTGCTAATATTGAAGCTGTTGCGATCTCAATGGGTTTAAGAGCTCATACACGCAACTTCAAGGTAACTAAATCCTAGCATGTATACTTTTATCACGACTATTACGCATTTCTTCTCAAACTCTGAACTGTAAAAGTTATATATATAGATTGATATGATTGCCAATGAAATTTAGTTTATATCTCTGGTCTTCATAAATAGAAGATCTAGCGTAAAAATTTTGGTTATCTAATGTTGAGCAGAGAGTAGAGTTGCTATGATTTGTTTACAATTTTTTTTTTAATTATGCACTTTATGTGGTCAAAAGACAAGGCTGGAGGGATTATCTTCAATTAAGGCTGGGCAGTTTGCTGTTGTGATAGAGGTGATTATCGCTTTTTGTGATTCTATATAAGTTTCTTTTGATTCTTCAACAAAAGGGTTTCTATAAAATTAAAATTAACCTATATGCAGATTTACGAGGTGGCACCATCGCTTTTCATGGTAGACGTTAGAAAGGCTGCTGGTGAAACTCTTGAATATCACAAGGTTTGTGAGTATATCTAATAACAGTAATTGCATTATTGAAGAGAGTGCATGCGGATTAGAATCATATCTTGATTTTTGGTGTCACAGTTCTACAAAAAGTTATGTGAAAAACTGGAAAACATAATATGGAGAGCAACAGAAGGAATGCCAAAGTCAGAGCTTTACAGGACAATCACGTTTTGATCCCTTCTCAACGTCATATCAGTTTGTAAGTAATGCATGTGGAGAATACTACACATCGCTCTTTCCGTTCCAACCAGATAAGCAAAAGAAATGAAGCATGTCCTCTAATACTCGAATAACTTATAACGTGGAATGGAAGTTGAATTAAATGTAGAGTCGTGTGATAAATGCCGTAAATATTCTTCACAAAGATCGGAAGATTTGCTTCCCGAGTTGGTATCCCAATCTTATTTTCTTTTGTATTATGCTTTGAGCCTTTGATCATTAGATCCATCCATTCTGTCTATGGCCGTACTTGTCAATACTTGTCGTGATTCCTGAAAAGAAGAAAGCTTGTCTGTGTGGGTTTGATCCAAAGGAATTGTGAGACTCGGTACTAGTTGAACATTGTTTTTACAGAAATCCACAAATCTAGTTCAATTAATTTAATGTTTTCTCTTCAATGTTACTCATGTTCTTGGAATAGAGATCTTAGGTTTCTTACGGTAGACACAATTAGAAGATTAACTTGCACTGATCTAAGCTCTAATTTTCTGTTACATGTCATGAAGCATGATTCATCTCATTTTTGTAAACATACCTTATGTTCATGTGTCATACCTTTCTTTTTGTAAACATAGTTTTTGTTTCACTTGTGAGTTGTGATTAGTTGCTTGGCTTAGGCTTTCAGCTTTTGATGTTAGAGAGATTTCATTAAAAAGATAAGAGGATCTAGATAAAAAAAAGACAAGACTAGGACAGAGCTTTATTTCTTTAGCAAATACATTCCATCTCTGAACTCTAGTTTCTCTTCAGAGACCAAACCAGAAAGAAAGCTCTGAAGCTGTTGCAGAGACTTGTCATAAGAAGGATCAGCTACACAGAACATCTACAACAAAACAGAGCAAAATTGATCATGACCAAGACAACAAATTCAGTGTAGGAAAAGGTTTAGGTCTTTGATTGTACCTTGAGAGTGTTATGGATTCGTTCTAATGCCATGCTACCAAAATTTGTAAGCATTCCCATGATGAATTTCTGGAACATTGTTAAGAATTGTTTAAGATTTTATATTTCTGGAGGCAAATGATTAGTAGAATTAGAGTTTCCTTAAGCCATCACATACCTCGTATATTGTCATTTCTTTGCGAAGCTGGTCTTCAACAGAGGCGATCGATCTTTCACTCTCCTCATCACCTGCTAAAAGCTCCTCGCTTTCATTCTTTCCAGAATCAGTTATGGATTCAACAAGCGTAAACACATGGGAATTTGAGTCCGTTCCTGTAGATTCTCTCAAAACTCCCTAAGTTCAGCAAACTTTACAAGTTAGCTCTTCCTCCAGTCCAGATGAATGTTTAAAGCAGAAGACTATCATTAGAGTATGTACCTTGCTTATCCAGAAGTTTATTCTTCGGTTTAATGCATCAATAGGGATCCCAATGACTGCAGCAAGATCCGTAGATATCCAACTGAAAGATTTACATGATTTTAGTAACATTGGAAGAGCAAAAATATTGATATTGGTTGATTATTGTAACCTATTCTTTTCTTGAAATTGCATGATAATGGCTGCATGTGTGGGGGAGACTGTGAACTGCATAGCTCTGTCTTCAAATTGCAACTCCAACTGAATTCATCCAAGCCATTTCAGAGAAATACATTTGTCAGTATCTGCATTCTCCGATACTCCAAGAAAAAAAATCATTCACTACTAAAGTATTTACACAAAAACTACCTTGACAGTGCCAAGATTTTTCTTCCAAAGTAGTTTTCGAGGAGTCTTGATTTCATGATATCGATTGGCATAATCTGATAGCAGCTTCTCAATAGGTCCAGGTAGCTCCAGAGGCTCATCCTGAAATTCCTCCTCCAATTCAGTTAATGGAAACGATCACAATAATTTGTACGATATAACAGATGAAAAATCAGAAAGAAGAAAATATGGATACCTGAATTGGTGGCCAGAAGTTTGTTGAAAGTATCGTCGAGGTAAGAGTATCAACAGATAGCTCACTCTCTCCTAACTCAGCGCCTAAAGACGAGGGATGGTCACAGATAGGATTCAGACAAGAATCTATGTTGCAGGGGTAAAAATCGACAGTTCAGAAACATAACCTGTTTGAGATGCCTTTTTAATGTTAGTGTTTACTCTCTTAGAATCAATCAAGTCATTCAGCATTATCTCACATCTTTGCATACTAGCTTCTCCAAAATGTATCTATTGGCATTAAAACAGAAGAAAAAGTTAGATGCAACACTAAAGAAACGATCCAATAGTTTGGCAAGATAAACATTTAGAATGAAAAAAATGAGAAGATTGCCTTGAGAAGTTCGACAGTGCGTATCTCAGTGTCGATGTCATAATCAGTCTTGTTGAGAAGCTTTTCAGCAAGCATAACACGATATTCATTTACTAGTTGCTCTTTAGATCCAATTATATCAACAAGCATTCCAAGTATGTCTACCTTCCTCTGACTGAGGCTACCTTTTAAAGGATCAGCCTCGACAGGATCTGGTTCCCAACTAAGGAGAAAGAAAATTAAGATGTGTCAGATAAATCCAAAGCCATGCAAGATTATAAACCAAGAAAATATACAACAGAGAAAATACCGAGATGCATTAATCCATGCTTGCTTATCATTAGTGTGGAAATCATCATCAAAACCAACGTTCTCTTGACTTTCTTCGTCCCTCATTAACTCTTCAAGAAGACTATCCCCAGGGCTTCCGGAACCATTTGCATTCCCTCCACTTCCATCCGTAAGCATAGTGACAATACATTTAATGGTGTCTTTCCGCCCCCGTAAATAGTCTCTGATTGGCTCACCCACTGCTTCCAGAAATACACCAGCTGGGTCTATTGCTCGAAGGGCTTTAATGGTTGACACATACTGATGCAGTATATCATTGGTTGAGGCACCAGCAGTGAGCAAACGGTATTTCAGCGAAGATATAAAAGACTCGACTAGCTTAGAATGCTGTCCAGTATGTTCAAGACACTGTTTTAAGTCTTCAATAGCAGGAGAGCTGTTGCATCAACAGAATTGCCATCAAAGATATAAGATATTTTCAACTTGGTGCGATATTTGCAATGGGTCTCAAGTGAGATGTGGGGAAAAAGAAAGTACTATCAGTAAAGAAAATACCTCTCAGGATAATCAACAATTATCTCAAATAGTTTGGCTATCCTTAAATCTTGCAGTGTCTCATATGCAAAATATTCTAGACGTAATTTCCATCTAACAATTCCTTCGGAAGGAGTCACCACTTTGGAAAGGCTTGGAGATGGACAACAAGCCAGAGGGGACGTGAGGCCAGACAATGTGGTACCGTAACTTACGGAATCGCCAAGATAAGAGAGAAGTGCATTAAGGAACTGAAGAGGGACTGTCTGGAAAGAGAATTCATATGTCAGGAATTGCCAAATAACCAAAATAATCTGATGGTACAGAGAGAATCTAAGCCTACCTGAATCCATTCTTTTATTGACCCCAAAACAGAAGTCCTGTAATCATCGCCAGCCAGATCATGCACTTTTGCCTAGAGTATAACATTATTAAACAGGGTACGAGTTATATGTATACTGACAATATAAACTGTGTTATAAGTCATAGTGAGGCAGATGAATCTCTGATGAATAAAAATACCTTAAGAAGCAAAAAAATTGCAGAAGCATAAGCATTTTCAGCCATAGATGTCAATCCAATGCTTCTAAGGTCACGGACTACCTTCCCAATGCTCTTCACCAACTTGTCATGTCTTGAATATTTTCCATGGGGCTCACCTTCATCAACATCCATTTCTCCATTTTTGTATCTTAGCTTCTCGTCCAAATCCATGCAATCACTCTCGTGTTCTTCAATATCATCTTCGTCCATGATTGCACTTAGCTCCCCTAGCTTTTCCTTAAAATACCAGTGGAGTATTTCTAAGAATACAATAAAGAGAGGTAAAATATGAGAGTAATGATTGAAAAAGGCCAAAACAAGCGGCAAAGATATAAAACAAACTTCCAAGCAGTCAAATCAGAACATCAAAATTGATCATTAAGAAGAAC
The DNA here is from genome assembly GCA_028015245.1 of Cardamine occulta. Lineage (NCBI taxonomy): Eukaryota > Viridiplantae > Streptophyta > Magnoliopsida > Brassicales > Brassicaceae > Cardamine > Cardamine occulta. The sequence continues at coordinate 2,048,066 of CM051389.1, forward strand.
CAGACTACTGCCTCATTGGTTGTTTGAATCAAACCACATCGGAAATCAACAAAGAACAAGCTATCAAAGATGGGTATACCAGGAAAATGCTGAGGAAGAGTAGTCATCAGAGTTGAAGACACCATTGACCGGAATCTTGAAAAAAGATGAACTCTTTCTGCATCTGAGTTTTGTCTATCCTCTGATGACTGTTCTTTAAACGACTGCAAAGCATGAACCACTATGGACAAGCACTTCTCATGACACTGCCTCTCTATAGATATTTCTTCCAAAGCTTTGCATAACACTACCTGAATCTCCTCTCCATAATTCTGTCCAAAAGCATCCATTTTTGTGAAAACTTATGAAGCCGAAAAAGAAGAAAATAGTCGAATTTCAGAATCTTCTAGCAAACATAAGTATCAACCAAGCTTACAGGATGTTTCTTCTCGCTGTAAGCATCAAAATGATTCCAAAAACTTGATGCACCACTCTTCTCAAAAGCTTGCTGAAACAAATAAGAGAAGAAACATTCTTCAACCAGCTATCTCACAACATAGCAGATACTAAGTAGAACACGCTAATCCGTTAAGAAATTGGGAGGCTTTAAGACTTAAAAGAGTAAAATCAAGGGTTTAATGCTCAAACAAGGAAATTGTAATACCTCGAGTGATGTGAGAAAGTGGTCACGAACAAGAGAATCAAGACCGTACTTGCAGAGACTATAAACATGAGAAACGAACTCTTGCTCGACTGAGGAATCTCCAGTGCCGGAAATGAGAGATTCCACAGTAGTGAAGAACCCATCGTAGCTTTCTGTAATTTCCTCAATCGCATCGTCTGATAGAGTTTCTAAAATCCCTAGATTGCACTCAGAAGAGCCTAAAAATTCCATCTTTTTTTCACTCGACTAAAGCACACAACTTCCTAAAACCCCTAACTTATTTCCCAGCAAAACTCTTCAATCTCAATCTCAATCTCAATCACTTCACAAAGAATCAATCAGCGGAACCAATTAAAATGAAAGGATTGAAATTTATTACATTTCACTCAGATTACAAAACTTGGAGAGACAAATGGACCCCAAGACTTAAACCACATGAAGATTCATGTAGTTTCATTCATTGGAAACTTTTTCCGACGCCAAATTTGCTCTCTTTTTCCTTGAATTCCGATTCTATGGCTTTATTAGATCTAATTTCAAATTTTTTTCTCGAAATAAATTAAGGTCCTTTCTCTTTTGTTTTTCTTATGTGGGCCTAAGTTGGGCTTGAAATAACCGAAAAATACACGGTTAAGTTAACATATAAAACCGGATAAGTAAACCGAAATATAAACATTCTCACGCATACTCATCATTGGGTTCTCTGCAACAACTCTTTATGGTTAACGAGATTTGAGCTAGAGGAAGAGAGCGATATCCCAAATCGACTTCAATGGCGGACGAAGATTACAACGAAGTAGATGATTTGGGGTATTCTATCTTTCTATGTCTCTCCTTTTCCTCGTCTGTATTAGTTTTCGCTCGATTTCAAAGGATTCTATTTTCTTCTCAACGAATTTTAAACGGTTGAAAGCAATTTGATTGATTATTTTCTAGATTTTAAGCTTATCCATGGTTTTCTTGGATAAAATTTTGCTTCAATTTATAAAAAAAAATGTTGCTTTGGAATAGATTATTGATTCTAAACAATTTTGAAGGTAGAAAACCCTAATTTCATGGTCAGTTGATAGAGAAAGAGCTATTTTTTTTAATCCCTGAGCTTTTCTAGAGCTCTTATTCAAAGAGAAAATGTTCCAGATCGTTACAAAAGAGAAAGTTTACAGTTTGTTAGTTATAACATTTCCTTGAATATTCATCAAATTCGTTTGTTCTCCTTCTCCTCGAATGATTACATAAACTTTTTGATGAAACTTGTGAGTTGTGAGTAAATTGAATTTGATTTGTTGCTATGGTTAAACCATATAGTCATTTACACTTGTGAAGTTTTCATTTGTATCTTTCATTTTGGTGGATCAAATTGTTGATGTTGCTTCAATTGGTTTTTCTGCAGTTATGAAGATGAGCCAGTAGAGCCTGAAATAGAAGTAAGTTAATTAATCTTCTTTGTAGAAAGGACATGGATGCTACTTATTATTACAACCTGCTTTTTTCTGATTAGTTCTTTTTTTTTTTGGTGAGTAGGAAGGAGTTGAGGAAGATGTAGATATGAAAGAGAACGAGGATCTCAATGGGGATCCTCTTGAAACAGAAGATAAGGTGGAGATAGAACCCATACAATGTCCACGTAAAACATCGAAATTTATGACCAAGTATGAACGTGCACGTATCCTCGGTACTCGTGCTCTGCAAATTAGGTCTGGTTTCTCCCTCTTTTTGTTTTTGACTATTGCTTTGTCTCCCAATATATATAAAACTTGATGAGAGTACTTAATTCAGCTGAAAACAATCTTTGTTCTATCTCATATAATTGTTAAGTTGGCTTAAAAGTTTGATTCTTGTACTTGCACTCTCTATCCTTTTGTCTTATATCTTAAGTTTGTTTAGAATTTATTATCATGTTTTGTATAACTCGATGAGAGTAATTGAATCAACTGAGAACCATCTTTGTTCTATTACATGGAATTGTGAAGTTTGATACTTTTACTGGCACTCGCTTATTCTGTCATTGTATATCTTAAGTTTGTTAAGAGTTTATCGTCATCATGTTTCATAAAACGCGATGAGGATACTCAGTTCAACTAAGATCAATCTTTGTTCTATTCACCTAATCGTTAAATGTTTGATTCTTCTGCTGGCACTCGCTTATTTTTTCATCTTATATCTAAAAGCTTGTGAAGATATTTTTATTCATGTGTTTTACAACTTGACAAGGGTACCTAATCGACCTGAGAACTGTCTTTGTTGTATATTATCTAATCGTTAAGTTGGTTCGAAAAGTTTAATTCCGTATGTTGTTTTTGGCTGATACAGTATGAATGCTCCTGTGATGGTCGAGCTAGAGGGGGAGACTGATCCGCTTGAGGTGCTACGACTTTTACTTGCATTCACTTATCTTTTCTTGTTGTTGTTTGTTGACATTTGTGCTAACTTATGTATGATCTTGTCTTTAAGATTGCTATGAAGGAGCTTAGGCAAAGGAAGATACCATTCACTATAAGACGCTATCTACCTGATGGGAGGTGAGTTTGCGTTTGCCATATCGAATCTTCTTAAGAGTATTGATGATTCTATTTACTCACTTGACATGTTTCTTTTGTTGTGCCTTTGTTTATGATTCTGAATCAGTTTTGAGGAATGGGGAGTTGATGAATTGATCGTTGAAGACTCGTGGAAACGTCAAGTTGGTGGTGATTGATAAATCTCGTTACTGCCAAAACTATAAATGATGTATTTATTTTGCAAGATTGATAATCTCACAACGTTTGATACATTTTCTGATTTGTAAGCACTTGGCTACAAGTTAATGAATTTTATGTATTTAACGCCTGTTTAATTTTTGCCTTTTTGGTTTTATATTCCAAAATTTACAAAACCAGAACCCTAAGCTGAAATTTGGGATTTTCAATTCGGTAGATTTAAACCGATTTAACTCGAATGTAGGAAAAATTGAACCGATAATATCATCACGACATTGAAATCTGTGTTCTTTATTTGGCCATATTCGAAAATTACGGTTTTTGGTTTATGCGGTTACATTCATAATTATACTTAATTTAGAGGTTTGAGCCAGAAAATATAAATTTCTAATGAACCTACAATTTTCAGCATTTTAATCATTAACCGCAAACCTAACCTAAGAGACATTGACGACGAAGCGGCGCTGTTCACCCCTGGTCACACACGCGCATAGCTTCTCTTTTCACCCAAACCCGCTAATTAAAAACCCTAATCCCCGAGATATTTTACCTTTTCTCCGACGAGTTCTCGTAAAATCAGATTAGAGTTGAAAGAAACGTCGTTCTCACTTGCGAAGACACACAACGATACTTCATTCGATTCCGAGTAAACGAGAACAGACGGTGATGGCGTGAGGAAAGGAAAATGTGAAGAGAGAAAAAAAAAGTTTGGTTTCTGAAAATCAAATTTAATGCAATAACAAACGTCTTTCTCCAATTCTTATTTATATTAGCCGTTGAGCATTTCTCTATATTCCTTTTTGGTCCTCGAGTTTGACTCGAGTCAATATTTCCTTTACTAACAAATTAACAATCCTTAACGGCTCGATTTAATAAAATTAAAGGAAATTACACAAACTAGATTTTTTAAAAATGCCTAAGCAAAAAAATGGAAACTGAATCTAAAATGATCTGCTTTTTTTTTTGTTTCTTAACGTTAGGGACCAAAAGTGAAAATAAAATAATTCTATAAATGAAGCTAATTCTCACAGTTTCATCAGACCAAAACAAAAAAAAGCAGAGCTTTGTGTTCGAAATCAACAAGAAGATCACAATGAAATCTTTTCCTTCTTCCTTTTGTTCCGAATTGATGTAAATCCAGCCTAGATCTCTTTGAATCTTTCAGGGAAACACTCGATTCTGGCTTGAAACAATCGAATCAAAGAATCAAATCAATAAACGTAAGACAAAGATTTGTTAACCCGGTTCAGCAAGATTGATGTGATCAAGCCTACATCCGGAGTCAAATCAATCCGGTGAATTCACTAGATCAAGAAAGAAGTAGCTCAAACCGAGCTTACAATAGTCAACAATGGTGATTCTGTCAGTTCTCTCTCTCTCGATACAAGAAGACTGAGTTTTATTTTTACAAGTGATAATGAAGCTAATAAAACTGAGAAAGACTTATACCAAGCGTTCCTCTAAAATAGCACACCCTCCATTGCAGTTAGAGGCTTTCCCTTTGCTTTTTCACTTTTCTAGTTTACTCACTAATCTCCAAACCAGAGATAACCACCTGCTTCAATTCTTCTCAATTCAATCGAACAATCATCTAAACCAACGAAATTGAATCAGATATATAAACCACAATACTCCACCTTGATTCTGTTTTCTTTTTTTCTATAGTAAACTCGCACTTACATGGATTCAACCTTCAGTTGAGATGACATATTCATCTTACCTGAACAACTTTAGAACATCTAAAGCTGCTTCAAACTTCTGCACTGGAATGCCTTTAGTAAGCATATATGCAGGATTTCGGGATGTGTGAATCTTGAGAATTTCAACCTTTCCTTCTTTAATCACATCTCTGATAAAGTTGAACTTCACAGCCATATGCTTTGTCCTCTCATGAAATGTATTATTATTGGACTAGCAAATTGCTCATTGTGAATCACTCCACACTGTAACCTTCTCTTGTTCTATGCCCATATCTTTCAACAAACCCTGAATCCACAAAGCTTCTTTTACTGTTTCTGTAAAAGCAATATACTCTGCCTCAGTAGTCGATAAAGCAACTATGCCTTGAAGGTTTGACTTCCAGCTTACTGTATTCCCTCATACAATGAATACATATCCTGTTATCGATCTCCTCTTATCAAGATCCCCAGCATAATCTGAATCACTGTAACCTTGAATCTGAAGGTCTTTTCCTTTAGTATAAACTAGCTTCAAATCTACAACTCCTCTAATATATCTCAACAACCATTTAACAGCTTTCCAGTGAATCTCTCCTGATCTGCTCATGAACCTGCTTAACACTCCAATTGCATGTGCTACATCAGGTCTAGTTTGTGTAATTTCCTTTAATTTTATTAAATCGAGCCGTTAAGGATTGTTAATTTGTTAGAAAAGGAAATATTGACTTGAGGTTGACTCGAGGAGCAAAAAGGAATATAGAGAAATGCTCAACTGCTATATAAATAAGAATTGGAGAAAGACTTTCTCATTTCATTAAATTTGATTTTCAGAAACCAAACTTTTTTTTGTTCTCTTCACATTTTCCTTTCCTCACACGATCACCATCTCTTCTCGTTTACTCGGAATCGAATTAAGTATCGTTTTGTATCTTCGCAAGTGAGAACGATGTTTCTTTCAACTCTAATCTGATTTTACGAGAACTCGTCGGAGAAAAGGTAAAATATCTCGTGAATTAGGGTTTTTAATTAGTGATTTTTCTGATTTTGTGTTTGTTGGCTTATCCCGCAAGGAGATTTTCGAAATTTTATTTCACTAGGGTTTGGGTGAAAAGGGAAGTTATGCCCATCTGTGACGAGCGGTGAACAAGGGTTTATTAAATTGTATAATCCAATTTACAGATCGGAGATGTGTTTTGGGTGGCGAAGAAATGCAAAACTGAATCACTGAAATAGAAAATTGGCTCTTAATTTGGACTATTGGTTTGTCTTTTATTGCTCGATTTCAGTATTGTTTGATTTAGTTTTAGAGATATTGATGTGAATTATCTTCTCAATAGAACGTGATCTTGAATCTTGATTATCCATTAATTGGTTTTTTATTTAATCTCCTCATCTTTGTTTATTTAGTTCAGTAGTATCTCGATTCATTTTCATGATATTGATGTATTATATATGTGTTATACTATTAATGATTATTCAGTTCTTGGTTTTAATACATGTATTGTGCTGGTACCTAACAAAGAAGTATGAGATGATAAAGAGACTAAATAAACCATAGGAGAGATGGGTCAAGATAGCAGAATATTGACCTCTTTAATTTGTTTCGTCTCTCTTTAAACTGTTCCAAAGCATCTGCTTCAAGAAAATCACAGCCCTGTGCATCGAGAAACTGGACGCTCATTGGAATTTCTTCCATTGATTTGAGTTACTTGCAGTTATTGAGACACAGAGTTACCAATGAGGTAAGATCTTTATGATGGCAGTGTCTCAAAATCATGGCTGTTGAGATCTAAATATGTCAACTTGTTGAAATGACTAAGCTGGTCTGACAGTGACTTCACATTCTTGCAGTCATCAAGGAAAAGCTCAAGCAAACAGTATCTACCCGGATCTTGACTTGCATCAAATAGTTTCACCAATGATATGAAGTTCCTACAATTGGAAAGAGTGAGTGACTGCACCTGAATTATCTCTGGCAATCCCTTGAGTTTGCTGCAGTTTCGAAGCCAGAGTGTTTTCAACCAGGAGAGTCTATTCATATCTTCTGGTAAGTTCTCAAAATCATTTCCGCTGAAGTCCAGCTTTTCTAGGAATTCCAAATGACCTATCCCACTTGGCAATTTTTGGATGTTTAAGTTGACTAGGTTTAGCTCTTTCAGGCCAAGAATATCTGGAAAGCTGCAAAAAATGATAGGTCGACCGTCCTCTTCGTAACTAAACCTCTTGATGTTGAGCGTATAAATATAGTTAAACTCTGGAGCTTGCTGAACACTTGTAGTTGTTGTAGCAGGGATCTGTCGCTCAGAACTAAAGGAGAAGTATTTGGCATATCCTTCACAATCTGCAAAAACACAAAATTTTATGTCTCCAGTGATTGATACATTCATAAGTTGCGTTTTCACTTTTGCAGTTGGGAACTCCAATGTAATACGTTGCCTCCCATACACTTTGTGTATAACAACACCCATGGGACTCTTAGGCCCACCGTAGTATGATAGATTAAGCTTGCCTAGAGTAGACCTTTCTCCAATGGACTCTGGAATTCCTTTTAGCGTCGGACATTGTTCTAGAATCAACTCGTCAAGATTCTTGGAATACGAAAGATCTGGAAGTTGTTTGAGCTTCTTAGATCCCGTCACATCTAGTTTCTTCAAATTCATGAATTCATGAGGAAGGTACAACAAATAATAGTTGGAATTCGCACATTGCTATAACAAAAACATGAACACACAATCAAAATCATAGGCAATTGTTGGGGATGGATCTAGCACAACTCATCTACAGATAAGTCCAAAAGCCAAACGAGTTCAAGATGCCCTTAAAGGCCCATTCATTAGCAAGCTGACATGTTAATCCCAAACATTTGAGCGCAAGCTGGATGAGTCAGCACGAGCTGAAGGAGTCAACAGCGAAGACCATGTCACGAGGCGGAAATCACTGAACATATTGAAGTGGAGAGATACACGAGAGGGAACCACGACCTGCGGAAGTCAGTAGACGGGAGAGAAAAGAAGAGTTGAAGATCATTCGACACATACAGAATTCAAAGCTAGAACCCGAATACTGTTCACTTCTTACTTTCCATGTAAACTAGGTATCTCCTATTCGATTGGTAATATTTCCACTCAATAAAAACCATTTCGTTTATACAAGATTATTTAGTTTGTTGTTTAAAACAAGAATCTAACTCTTAATCATCTCTTACCTTATACAAATTCCTAAGTACAAGTTTCGTAGCTCATAGCAAGATTACTTGTGTTGCACTCCAGAGTGTTTTCTAGATTGTTGTGACGCAGACTGAGTTCTAAAAGTAATAATGCGTCTAGCATGATAGGGAAGGTGCTTAATGGAAATGCATCCCAATGGAGCAACCTTAAGGTAGGAAGCAATGGCAAGTCATGGTAATGATCGTTTGGAGTGACCTGCAGCCTCGATTCTCTGTCATCAACATGCTTGTATACCTTGAGAAACTTGAGCTTATACACACTTTCAAAAGTAAGGGTATTTATTGAAAGTGCACAGGCCATCTCACATGTGTGTAGTGAGATGCATTCAGTGTAGGACTGCGAAATCCTGAATTGAAAATCATGAACAAAATTCGATTAAGGAAAAGCGAATACGCGGAGGCAAGATATGATCTCTTTCCTTAATTCAATAAATCTTCCGCAGTGTGGCGGTTTGATGAGATTCTGAATTCTAGGATATAACCGTGTTGAGACTATAATCACGACACTTGATTATAGAATCTGCGAACTAGATATAGGATATACTCTTGAGACTTACTTTTAAGAAAAGAGAAAAAGAAGATTGCTGGAAAGCTTTTGTTTTTCGTTTTTGGATGATTTGAGAGAATGATGCAAGACTTTAATTTATAGGGATAAGCTTTGAGAGATTTAGCGTGATCCGCAAGAATATAATATGCTGTGAATATTCTACCTTATCGCGCAAGAATTAGTTCATATGAGAATATTCCGTCTTGTTTTGCAAGGATAAGAATTCAAGAATATTTACAAAAATATCTTTGACACAATCTAGAAACTTCTAGATTTATCCGAATTTATGTAAAATTCTTAAGGGAAAAGTAACTAAATTATTAATAGAAATTTTTCCCAAAAAGAATTGGTCCTTGTGGGCCAAAGGCCCGCATTCACCAAGACCCAATCCCAAGCCCAACTCGGTATAGCGGCGGTGGGTGTGTGTATGATTTTGCATAATAGTCATTCATACCTCACTCTCTATCCAATGTGGAACATTTGCTCATTTTGATACTTAATCAAAATTACAGTTTTATAAGCTTTCCAAGTTATCCACTTTGGACCTTCATTTCTCATTCAAAATAACTTCGATGTTGACATGTAAATACACTATCTGATAGTACTCATTACAAAAATTTTAAAGACCCCAAGATCCGGTTGTTCCGGTGATGGAGTTCACCGGAAAAGTCTTCGGAAATTTAGCTTAAGGCATTTTGTCAAAATTGAGTTCCAACATTCAGTTTGTCCCGTTCTCTGGTGATAGAAACTATTTAAGTGAGTTGGCCTAAACAGAAACATAAACACATAGCAGGTTAAGGTACATGATGGCAGATGAATAGATCAATAGATACTTACTTCATAAATTTTCATAGGTTCCCTGAAAAATTTTCCACTGTCAGTCATAATTTCCCTTCCCATTTGTTCAACCAACTTATGCAGGATTACATGGCCATTAGTTGTTATAATGATGAGAAATTTCTCTTCCAACTCTCTCATCCGCAGCTTCTTCCCAAATATAGAACCATCAAGTACTGAAAAAACACGCTCGAGAGTATCTCCATTGAAGAGACATGCAACATGAAGGAAATAATTCTGAAGTGATTTTGACAAGGACTTGTAGCTAATATTCAAGATTTCCATTGTATCCTCGTGGATGTCGTCAGGAGTACTTTCAAGTTCACATAGTACATCTTCCCATTCCTTAGGATTACTTCTGGTGAGAAATAAAGCATAAGCACGAAGGGCAGAAGGAAGCCCGTGAGCAAGCCGAGCTGCTCAGATTGAGAGTTTTTCAAAATCAAGAGAAAGAAGCATGCCTCCTTCAAGAGCAATATGTTTAAACAGCTGCAAGGAATCCTTATCATCCAAACATGTAACCTTATGAGTGTTTTTAACTCCACAACTCTTGAGCAAGCCTAAGTCTCGGGTGGTTATTCAACAAAGTCTATTCGTGTCGGTGGCGTCAATGCAACCTGGGCAAATTTACAAGACAATGCTTGACACTTCTTTACAAGAAGAACGCACAGGCTTCAAAATATGTATGGCTATTTGGCATAAGTTTAATAAGTCTTCTCTTTATCAAAATTCTTCTCTATTGTCGGAAATTTTCTCGGCATAAAAAATATTTTAACTAAAAATGTACAAACATCATTAATAACACAGATGCAAAATAAAATAAAATAGAGAACAATAAAATCAGAATCTCAAACCAAATATTCCATCAATATTTCGTGAAAAAATTACCAAACACCAAAACTATATATACAAATAATGATCTCAAACAAAACGATATACAAACATCATTAGTAAAACATAATATGAATTGTTGAGCTATAATTTGATGACGTGATGGATGATGAAGAGTATGGTTTACAAATTTTATCAAATAAAATCACATCATGATATGTGGCCAATTTTGGCCAAAAAATAAAAACATATAAAGTTTGGATGTTGTTGCCTGAGTAAGATACATATATTATGGCCAAAGACAGAGGTCAGTTGATAGAGAAAGAGCTTTTTTTTTTAATCCCTGAGCTTTTATAGAGCTCTTATTCAAATAGAAAATGTTTCAGATCGTTACAAAAGAGAAATTTTACAGTTTGTTAGTTTATAACATTTCCTTGAATATTCATCAAATTCGTTTGTTCTCCTTTTCCTCGAATGATTACATGAACTTTTTGATGAAACTTGTGAGTTGTGAGTAAATTGAAGTTGTTTTGTTGCTATGGTTAAACCATATAGTCATTGACACTTGTGGTTCAAATTGTTGATGTTGCTTAAATTGGTTTTTCTGCAGTTACAAGGATGAGCCAGTAGAGCCTGAAATAGAAGTAAGTTAATTAATCTTCTATGTAGAAACGACATGGATATTGCTTATTATTACAACTTGCTTTCTTCTGATTAGTTTTTTTTGTGAGTAGGAAGGAGTTGAGGAAGATGTAGATATGAAAGAGAAAGAGGATCTCAATGGGGAGCCTCTTGAAACAGAAGACAAAGTGGAGGCAGAACCCATACAGCGTCCACGTAAAACATCGAAATTTATGACCAAGTATGAACGTGCACGTATCCTTGGTACTCGCGCTCTGCAAATTAATTCTGGTTCTCCCCCTTTTTCTTTTGTTGTGCCTTTGTTTATGATTCTGAATCAGTTTTGAGGAATGGGGAGTTGATGAATTGATAGTTGAAGACTCGTGGAAACGTCAAGTTGGTGGTGATTGATAAATATGGTTACTGCCAAAACTATAAATGATGTATTTATTTTGCAAGATTGATCTCACAACGGTTGATACATTTCCTGATATGCTAACACTTGGCTACAAGTTAATGAATTTTATATTCCATAAATTTGCAAAACTAGAAGCCCTAAGCTGAAAGTTGGGATGCAAAAGTGAGTCGAAAACATTACTGTTATCATGCCGAAAATTTTATGGCTGTGCTGATATATGAATAATGTACTAAATTGAAAAAATGTTGTAGCTTCAATACAAATGCATCTATTTTGCAGCTAAATTCATAAGCAAAATAAAAACATAGCAGGAATCTAGACGAATAAACAGGTAATTTCTTGTTTTTGTTCGGATCACAATCTCCAGATCTTTCGTGTTTCTCAGGCAGAGATTTGAAACTGTCTTTATCATAGCCTCTGTTGTCTCGATCGCCGCTGAACATGTTTCATTTGGGTTATAGTGAGATTTATATGATCTGTGCTCCAAACAAAACACCTGCCAACGAAAAGAAAAGATCAGAACTATTCGATTAGGTAATGAAGTTTTAGCAATTTGCAGACGTCACAAGTGAATGGAAGAAATCGAGCTGTTTACAATCTGTTATACATGATACAGAACTGTGTCTAATTGGAATAGTTTTCGTGTTAAATTCTTGAATATTTAAATGTGAAAGGTTGGAACCCTGAGTTGATTTTTTCTTTTGACAGATAAGGACATCGTTGAAGAAGTAAGGCACACTGTGAAGGAAACTAGTCTTGTCTCTTGATCATGTGGTTTACCATGTCTAACCTCTGATTCCTCCACAACGGCCTTGTCTTGTCTTGTTTCTTCACAAGTATCTAACATTCTCTGTTTTTAACTCTGTTTCAGTGATTCTCTGTATGTTTATAATCTACTAATAGTAACAATAGAAGATGCAGTTTCAAGAAACATAAAAACAAGTGGAGTTTTTTGGATACTAATGTTTGCAATACTATTGTCAAAGAAACAAAGAAAGATGAAAGGGAAATAGTACATGTGACACTTATACTCCTATTTTTAATCTATTTCATCCATATTTTCTTCTTTGTATCCAAGCAGTTCAACTTCCCTTTCCCTCTCCTCTTGACCTTTATATTGTCTTTCTTCCATAAGTTTCCACACTTCCATTATATTTTTACCTGGCATTTTCTTGAGTTTGGGCAGTGCAGCTACCCACTCCTCTCGACCTCTACCAGTTAAAACCGACCCTAACAGTCTAAGGGACAAAGGAAGAAAGCCTGCGAGATGGACAACACGAACTGCAAGCTGCTCAAAATCAGAAGGTGGATATGGCTGCTTGAAAGCAAAATGAGAGAAGAGTTGAAGAGCTTCATCATATCTTAGAGATGTGACTTCATACACATCCATCACTCCGGCGTCAACAAGCAAGTTCTTGTTCTGGCTAATCAGAATGACTCTGCTTCCTGGAGCAAACTGGTTAGCGTATTCAATGATCCACTTCCCTTGTTCGATATTGTTTACATCATCAGCGATAAGGAGAACTTTCCGGTGTTTGCGCCTTGCTTCGGTAATTTCATGCTCATTGCGATCTAAACTTATTATTACCATTGGATCTTCTTCCTCTTCTAACTTTAAAATCTTGTCTTTCATGTTTTCGACATTTTCTAGGAAAACATGACTCTGAAAGTTTACAGAGATCTTCGCATAAATGTACCTTGCAAGAGTTGTCTTCCCAACACCCACACTACCCCAAATGCCAATGGTACGAACCTCTTCATTAACATCTGAAGCCAACAAGTCATAAACCACTTTCATGTGACGATCCATTGCAACAAGGCCATTCAAGTCGTTTGATGTGGAGGAGAGCAAGAGAAAATATATGTCATGAGCAATCTTCTTGAGCCGATCTGATTGGTCCATACCTGCACTATTTTGAGATAATGGATACTCGGCAGCAATGTTGGCCAATTTGGTAAGTGCGGTTCTCCAACTTGGTGCATCCTCTGGATATTGTTGGCAGATTTCTTCTTCCACAGCATAAAAAGGTTTAGGTGTGAGCAAAAGGGGTATGACAGTGAGTGAACCTTTCTCTCGAAATTCGAGTATTACTCTGAGCTCTTCCAGGAACCCAACAGTAGGTTTCGTCTTAGGTATTATCACAACCGCGACTTTCGACACTTCCAAAGCCTTGAGTGTCCATTGATCAATTGGTATGAAACTCGTATCCGAGTATCTGTAGGATTCAAAAGTATCAATGCCATTTTGAAGCAAATTATCTCGAAACTCTAGATCGTCAGCCTCGCAGCAGAAACTCAGGAAGACATCCACCTTCCTACGAGACTCCATTTTTCTCACATCCGTAGACCATATAACATCCACGTTCCTAAGAGACTCCATTCTTCTCACATCCGTAGACAGTTTGGCCAAAACATCACTTAAAATCCGTTCAATCATTATCGCTTCATTGTCCCTAACAAAAGAGAAAAACAAAAAAAATGTTTCTCAACAAGAAATTATAATACTCATTCAAAGAAAACATTACTCCTGTTAATGATTTCAGTTTTATTCTATTCACTTTAATTCCTCCTGTTATTGATCATAAAACATCACCATTGTTCATCATAAATGTAAACAATTAAACACAAACCAGTTTAAAGAGTGTTCTCCGGTTATGTTGGCTACAGAGGTCAAAGCTTGGCTCCATTTTCTCCTCTCCTCCTCTGTTCTACCAGCACAAATTTTATTGAAAGCGATCCCAAATTTTCCAGATTGTTTCCGCACATTAGACGGATTGAGATCTCCGTAGAATACAGGTATCACTAGTTGTCCTGCATTTTCTTTGCACTTCAAGATCTCCAACAGCTCATCCAAACACCTACTAGAAGAAGCATAGTTCTTCGAGAGCACGACGATCGAGATCCTTGATTCTCTAATCGCTTGCATGAGAAAAGGGGCGATTATATGGCTTCTCTCCATCAATTGATCATCTAATACAGTGAGGCCATAGCTGTTAAACTGTTCTCGTAAATGACTGATAAATGTTTTACTGACATCTGGTCCGTGGAAGCTCGTGACGACGTCGTAGTTCCAGGTGCGATATGAAGAAAAAGAAGCCATGAGAGAGGATCGTGAGTAGTTTAAAATCACAGATTCATATAGACGTTTTCGATCCAGCCTTTTGTGGTGGAGAAAATGGCAAAGCAGGGTTCACTTATTGAGAGAGAGAGACAAATGGGAAGTTTTAAATTTATTATTACGAACAAAAATAGAGAAAAAAAGAAGGTTAAGTGATTCACGTCAATGTAATTTGGGAGAGCTGCATAAAGAACAAACAAGTGGACGATATTTTAACTTGCAACATTATGTAATTACTTAAATCATTATGTATTTTAACAAGTTGACCGAAGTTCCAACCTGCAACATTTTATGTATAAAATACTTTCTACTCACAAAGAGAAGAAAGAAAGTACTTTATGTTATAGATGATATTAATAGTGATTATCCACTATCATGATGATAAAGTTCATTGATATTATATCTCTCAATTTTATATATAATTTTGTATGTTTAGCTTGGCCACCAAGCTACTATGATACTATAAATAAGGATCATTTGTCTAGAAAAGTAGAAACATAGGTATGAATAAAGAGTACAGCCCTTTCTTATTTCTCTCGTTAAACCATTTCTAATGGTTGTCTCTATTTTTAGAGATATCATATCTTTAATTATATTAACCAATGATGTTTCTTTAAAAAATAGAGGAGTGAATAGTATTACTCTAAATTTGGAGAAACACTACTTATTTCTCTATTTTTAAAGTAAAATATAAAACACCATTGAAAAAGATTTTGCTCTAAAAATAGAAAAATCTCTAAAAAGAAAATACCATTAGAAATGCTCTTACATGTTCTCTTTTTACTACAACATCAGTTTCTTTTCATTCTTAGGGCATCTCCATCGCAGACACCCATGTGGGTGTCTGCCGATTTGGTCTTTTTTTTTTTTTTAAGTTTTTTTTAGTTTTTTTTTTTAAATATTATTTTTATTAAATTTTATTGTCGCGACGAATCACATCGCGACACATGGCAAGACCCGGTGTCTTTGGGAAGACACAGAAGAGTTGGTGTTTTCTGGAACGATGAATCACGCTGCGACACGTGGCGACACTCATTTAAAGACACCTCAAAAAATGACCAATGGAGATGCTCTTATAAACTATATATATACATAGATATATATCATATTTAAATTCATCATACTCTATTATTATATTATTATTTTATATAATTTTATAACACTTTGTGGGCAGAAAGTATTAAAATAAATAATGTTGCAAGTTGAAACTTCGGTCAAATTGCCGGGCTCACATTTGTTTGCATTCCAGCAATTTCCCAGAAAAGAAAACAGTTGTCACATTGAACAAGTCTTATAAATGGGACCCAAGCGGCCATTGACTTTAAAAACTTCGTGGTAACCTACTAGAGTAGTAGGGAAATGTCCCAGGAAAAAAACAGTTGTCACATTTAAAAAGTCTTACACTAGAGCAATTGTTTTCGGCAATGGCTTCCTCATCAGCATCTCGTGTATCCAAGTATTATGTGTTCCTCAGTTTCCGAGGGGACACACGACATTCTATCGTAAGCCATTTGTACGCAGCACTTACTAGCAGAGGAATTGTTACCTTCAAAGACGATAAAAAGCTTAAGATAGGTAATCACATTTCTGACGAACTCCAACGAGCTATTCACGGTTCAGATTTCGCTGTCGTGCTTCTCTCGCAGAACTACGCGACTTCCAAGTGGTGCTTGATGGAGCTCCAATTGATAATGGAGCTTCACATGGAGAAAAGACTTGTTGTCGTTCCCGTTTTCTATGGAGTAAAACCCTCTTCCGTGAGGCATCAGCTTGGAAGTTTTGATCTAGAAAGGTACCAACGTCCCGAAGAGGTCGATAAGGTTCCCAAGTGGAGAGAAGCTCTTAACCGTATTGCCGATATTAAAGGCCACGAATCAGAACTCTGGTAAGCAGTTTCCGTACAGAAATCTGAAATTTCGTATTATCAGATTCGGAGAAAGTTAATCATACTTGTGTTCCTTTTCAACTTTTTTAGCATTGATGAGCAACTATGGTTCGGGATATTGCCCAATATATTTCAAGGAGCTACCCATCGATGCATAACATAGGCTCGAGAGATATTGTTGGGGTGGATACTCACATGCAAGATCTCGAGTCTCTCTTGGACTCCAACAATAAAGAGGTTCGTGTGATTGGTATATGGGGAATGGGAGGCATTGGCAAAACCAAAATCGCCAAGTACCACTTTGACCAGCTCTTATCTCAATTTACAACTAGTTATTTCACAGGAGACATTAAGGGTATTCATAGAGACCAGGATCTAATGCAATTGCAAAAGAATCTTCTTGACGAAACCCTCGGTGAAGATTTTATCCTGAGGAGCGTGGAAGCTGGACGCGAGGTCATAGCAGAAAGACTTGTGAAGCACAAGGTTCTTCTTTTGCTTGATGGTGTGGATAAAGTGGACCAGATCCATGCTCTGGCAAAAAAGACAACATGGTTTGGTCCTGGGAGCCGAATCATCATAACCACCCGAGACTTGGGCTTGCTCGAGAGTTGTAGTGTTACAAACATTCATA
Organism: Cardamine occulta; assembly: GCA_028015245.1. Classification (NCBI taxonomy): domain Eukaryota; kingdom Viridiplantae; phylum Streptophyta; class Magnoliopsida; order Brassicales; family Brassicaceae; genus Cardamine; species Cardamine occulta. Next base: position 2,065,201 of record CM051389.1, read on the forward strand.
AGGTTACGTGTTTGGATGATGAGAATTCCTTGCAGATGTTTAAACAGATTGCTTTTGATGGAGGCAGTCCTCCTTCTGATGGATTTGAACAACTCTCAATCCGAGCAGCTCGGCTTGCTCACGGGCTTCCTTCTGCCCTTCGCGCACATGCTTTATTTTTCATTAGAAGTACCAATTCTCTAAAGAAATTTGAAGAAGCAGTATGTGAACTTGAAACTAATCCTGATGAGGTCCACAAGGATATGATGGAAAACGTGAAAACTAGCTATGAGTGCTTAGGAGAACAACTTCAGAATGCTTTCCTTCAAGTTGCCTGTCTCTTCAATGGACACACTCTCAAGCGTGTTTTTTCACTACTTGACGGCTCCGAACCTGAGAAGAAGCGGCGGATGAAAGATTTAGTAGACAAATCTCTCATCGGTATATCAAATGGACATGTAATCCTGCATAAGTTGGTTGAACAAATAGGAAGGGAAATTATGACTAACAGTGGAAAATTTCTCGCGGATCCTGAAAAAATTCATGAAGCACTGGCTAGCGGAAAAGTATCTACTTAATCTTTTGATATATTCGTCTGGCCATCCTGCACCTTAGCCTGCTATGTATTTATGTTTCTGTTTCTGTTTCTGTTTGCAGTTTCCACCACCAACGGAATGCATCTCCCTACACACATGTGAGATTACCGGAGCATTTTCGACAAAAAGCCTTGCTTTTCAACGTAAGCCTTGTCTCAAGTTTCTCAAGGTTTACAAGCATGTTGACAACAGCGAATCGAGGCTGCACTTCATTCCAGAGCATAATTTCCTTTCCAAGTCTCGTATCCTAAGGTTACTCCACTGGGATGCATTTCCATTGAGCGTCTTGCCTTATCCTTTTTATAAAGATTTTATAGTTGAACTCAATCTGCGTCACAGCAATCTAGAAACACTTTGGAATGGACCAGAGGTAACCTTGCCTATGATTTTGACCATTTGTAATTTGTTAATGTTTTTGTTGTAGCAGTTTGCTAATTCCAACTATTCTTTGTTGTACCATTCCTCAGGTTTTTGCAAAATTGAAGAAACTAGATGTGACGGGATCTAAGAATCTCAAACGACTACCAGATCTTTCATATTCCAATAATCTTGACGAGTTGATTATAGAACAATGCCCGAGACTAAAAGGAATTCCAGAGTCCATTGGAGAAGGGTCTACCCTAGGCAAGGTTAATCTATCATACTACGGTGGGCCTAGGAGTCCCATGGGTGTTGTTCTACACAAAGTGTATGGGAGGCAACGTATTACATTGGAGTTCCCAACTGCAAAAGTGGAAATGCAACTTATGAGTGTATCAATCACTGGAGACATAAATGTTAATGTTTTTGCAGATTGTGAAGGATATGCTCAATACTTCTCCTTTAGTTCTGAGCGAGAGATCCCTGCTACAACGACTACAAGTGTTCACCAACGTCCGGAGTTCAAAAATATTTATACACTCCACATCAGAAGGTTCAGTTATGAAGAGGACGGTCGACCTTTCACCTTTAGCAGCTTTCCAGACACTCCTGGCCTAGAAGAGCTAAACCTAGTCAACTTAAACATCCAAAATTTGTCAGATGGGATTGGTCACTTCGAATTCCTAGAAAAGCTGGACTTCAGCGGAAATGATTTTGAGAATTTACCAGAAGATATGAATAGACTCCTCCGTTTGAAAACACTCTGGCTTCGAAACTGCAGCAAACTCAAGGGATTGCCAGAGCTAACTCAGGTGCAGTCACTCACTCTTTCAAATTGTAGGAACCTCATATCATTGGTGAAACTCTCTGATGCAAGTCAAGATCCAGGCAGATATTCTTTGCGTGAGCTTTGCCTTGAAAACTGCAAGAATGTTAAGTCATTGTCAGACCAGCTTAGTCATTTCAACAAGTTGACATATTTAGATCTCAGCAGCCATGATTTTGAGACACTGCCATCAAGCATCAGAGATCTTACCTCTTTGGTAACTCTCTGCCTCAATAACTGCAACAAACTCAAATCAGTGGAAGAACTTCCAATGAGCATCAAGTTTCTCGATGCACAGGGCTGCGATTCTCTTGAAGCTGATGCTTTGGAACAGTCTAAAGAGAGACGAAACAAAGAGGTGAATATTCTGCTCTCTTGACCCATTTTTCCTCTGGTTTATTTAGTCTCTTTATCATCTTATACTTCTTTTTTAGGTACCAGTACAGCCGCCTAGTGCTTGCTTTCAAGAAACTGAGATGCCGAGTTACGAACAGGAAAATCAAGCCACAGAGAGTCGCCTGCACAAGTTCCTACGATGCTCATATTCCTATACACGTGGCGCATTGAGAAGAAGAAAGAGTTTTTTCTCTAAAAGATCAAGTCTCTGAAAGTCTCTGCATCTGTCTGGGAGTTTCTCTTGTCACAATAAAGAGACAACAAGAAGCCCAAGTAAAGGTCGAAGCCTCTTAAGCCCAAAGTCGAGAGTAACCAGTACATGTGGCGCACGCGTGTAACTTACCCAAATAAGCATCAGTACGGTTTGTTTAGTGAGCTCAGTTCCGGCAAAAGATGAAGTGGTTCTGAGCACAGGTTTAGGCCACGCTCGTGAGGCGGCTACAGGGTTTCCAGTTGCATTGATTGTGGTTTGTAGTAGGTGGATTATAATCACAATGTGACACAAGAATTTAATATAAAAACTGCTCTCCGGCTTTCCCTTTTCAAACCCTACTTATGGGTTCCTGCCACATCTACACTTCCACCATTCCTACAAGTTATCTTCTTTTCCACAACTTAAGATTTCTCTTACAAGCAAACTGTCAAGAATGCCAAAAAAAAAAAAAAAAAAAAAAAAAAAAAAAAGTTGAAGCAATTACCTCCTTCAGATCATTGGTGAACTATCTAATCAGACAGAGAGTGAAGATGTTTCTGCTTCTTCATTCATGCATTGGTTTTTATTATTATTTAGTACAACTGCAAAAACAAGTGCATCTGTTTAGTTAAGACTTTTTTTATAATGAATAGAAACATTTTTTTGTACGAATTTGATGTGTTGCTATGAATCGATACTCAGCTAATGGAACCAAGCTCAATCATCATTCATAGCTACATAACTAAAAAACCAATCTCATTGATTTCTGATTTTCCTCTATGCATAATCAACACAAAGACACATCCGCAAACCACACAATTGGTAAAGTTTGTTTAATTTGGTTCTGTTTTGGTTCGACATAAAATTCACAAGCTCATTTTGTAAAATGTCCCTAAACCCAAATTTTCAATTGAGGTGACATTGAGAAAACTCAAAAGAAGAGCAATACAGTAGTTAGAAACAAGCAAAGCAATCAAACCCGTCTCTGACTTAGTTGTTAACCAATTTTAGTGATGAGTATGACACCGTGTAGTAAAGAAAGTGATCTTTGCCTATTAACATCCAACTAGAATTGTATAAAGCACCTAATCACAAAACATAGATGTTGTATTAGGATGAACGTTTAAAAAGAGCATTTGTGAATTGCAACTTGTTGTCTATCTAATCACTAATGTTTACTTTCATTCTTCAAGATTCTCCATTTCCCACAAGAAACACTTCACTTGATTCAATTCTCCCAGGATTCCTTTACAACCTTGTAAACCATATTTCCACCATCAATGTTAACCCCACAATCGCTTAAACCACACAAACCTTCAGGACCAGAGTTTCTAGCTTTGTAGATCATTCAATCATATTACAAAGCAATCATAGTAGGTGCTAGTTGAATATTGAATGTAGATTTAACTTAAATGATTTCAATATTGAAATCTATCGCAAGATAAAATCTAGGTTTGATTTAATCCACCGACTTTAATTCTCATAAGAAGAAGAGAATGACTAACCTTGACCAATGAGTTATTGTTCATGAACCCTGCCACAAACTCTACAATCATATACGTTGTGTTGATCAAAAGAAACAGCGTAACCTTCCTTGATTACTTCTCGCTCGAAATGTGACGGCTAGGCTTCATAAATATGGTGGAAACAAGTCAGGTGATTCCATCCCAATCTCTTGATAATATGAATACACACAGAGTCCAATTCTCTAACAGCAACATAAAGCAGGAAACCGCACAACAAGAATCCCCAAAGAAAAAGCTCATGGAAGTAGAAGAGTTGCAATACTATGGTGCTGCATAGAAACGTAACCAGAAACTCTCATTCTACGATCACTTAAACTTATCTTCGTTGTAATTATCAGTCAATAGTAGTCCGGATACAACAGTGTTAGCTAAAGGCCAATTAAAGACACCAATTTTGTCATTTGTAGCGAAGATTAAACTCCAAATGGCAAGAGGTTAGAAGCAAGGGAAGTAATGGAACTCAGTTTCTGATCAAGTTGTTTAATTTCGACTCAATTCATGGAAACTTAAACTTTCTCATAGCCAGATAGAAATGGAAGCAGCGTAGGCTAAATTCTTATGAAATTCTCTTTAGGGTGCATCCCAAAAACCCAATTTTCTACAGATGAAGAAGAGACGACGCGATCTCAGATGATTTGATAACAATAAAAACCCTACGAACCTTGATGATCGAATTTCCACCATTATCGCCGATAAAACCCAATTTGCATTCTTTTTTTGTTTCGTTTTTTCTATAAAATACAAACACAAATGACTCTTTCCAGTTCTTTTTTTTTTCCGTCGTCAATCTCTCTCTTTAGGTTACGTTTGCAGTCAGATGCTATGATAAAGACAGTTTCAAATCTCTTCTTGAGAAACACAAAAGGTCTGGAGATTATGATCCAAAGAAAAACAAGAAGTCTGACTTATCCAATAAAGCGATACAGAGAGATTCTGACACTGATGAACAAAGTACCTTGCAAGAGTTGTGGATGCAAAGTCTGCGTAAATACACAGATTCAAGGATGGTCATGCCTCCAACGAAAAGGCTAATTAATTATGCAAATGCTGACTTTTAAAGATTGAATGATACAAATAGGAGCATTGGTAACCTCTATAGAAAGTGTAAGTGTGTATGCTACTAAAAACTATCCAACTAATAACCATAAACAAGTTGGAGTCTGGAGACAATATAACATATATGAATAGTGTAGTAAAACTGAAAAAACAAAATCTTTTACCAAAAAAAAAAACTGCAAAAACAAAATTTAACTTCAATACACCAACAAAATCTCTACAAATACATCTGTTTTGTAGTTAGACTAATTATATTTAAAATAAAAACATCGCAGGAATCCAAACGAATAAACAGCTTCACTCTCTATGATCAGCTACTTCACCAAGTAATTGCTTCTAACTTGTTGTTCTGGCAGTTTGTTATCAGAGAAATCGCGAGTTGTCAGAAATAAAATAGCTGTTAGGATTGGTGTCAAGAGATGGTAGAGTAGATGTCTGAAGTAGACTGCTCTCATAGCTTGAAGGCATATCTGAAAGATCTTTAGAGAAGCTAGTGTTACCAATCATATTACCATAAGAGTCCTGAAAATCAGAGCTTAACACATCTAAAACTGTGTTTGAGAGACAAGGATCTAGTACATTATTGTTGGTAATACCAATGGTGCTAAAGTAGCTGGTAGTAGTCATCTTAAACGTCACATTGCTAAAGGATCATGTCCTGCACGTATTCATACTCAAGAAAATGATGAATGCAACCAACTTATCACAACTCCTTAAACCCCGAGAAGGCGTTTTCTTTTGAGATTGCTAAGATGGTTATTATGCATGAGTATCCTCTTCACATGGTTGAGAATCAAGGTTTCATCTCTTTTGTACAGAGTCTTCAGCCTCATTTTGATGCTGTGAGCTTCAATAATCTTCAAGGAGATTGTGTGGCGACTTATCTTGTGGAAAAAACAGAATGTTTTCTAAGTCTTTAGAAGGTATTCCCAGACGCTTTTGTCTAACGCTTGACTTCTGGACGTCTAAGCTAACTCCTGGGTATGTGTTTCTAACTGCTCACTTCGTTGATAGTGATTAGAAAATACAGAAGAAGCTTCTTAATGTTTTGATGGAACCGTATCCCGAATCTGATGAAGCTTTGAGTCTTGCTGTTACAAATTGTGTTTGTGAATGGGGTCTGGAAGGAAAGTTGTTTTCCTTTACTTTTAACCATCCAGCGAGTAATGAAAACATTAGGTCTCTACTCTATATCAAGAACCCTGGGATTCTAGATGGTCAGTTGGTAATAGGCAATTGCTTAGCCCGAACATTTAATAGCCTCACTAAAGATGTGTTGGTGAAAGGAAATGATGTGACCAAGAAAATCAGGGATAGTGTGAAACATGTGAAAACCTCAGAGTCTCTTGAAGAGAGGTTTGTTGAGCTCAAGGAACAGCTTCAAGTTCCGAGCCCTAAGTTACTTACTCTTGATGATCAGATGCAATGGAACACGACGTATGAGATGCTTGTGGCTGGTTTAGAATTAAAGGAAGTGTTCTCTTGCTTAGACACTTCTGATCCTGACTATAAGCAACCTCCTTCAGCTGAGGATTGGAGGCAAGTGGAGGCACTTTGTTCATTCGTGAAGACTCTTTTCGACGCAGTCTCGACTCTTCGATCTACTGAAAACCCGTCTGCTGTTACGTTCTTTCATCAAGTGTGGAAGATACAGTCAGATCTGTTTCGTGGGATAGCTGGAGATGATTGTTATGTTGAAAGTATTGCTAAAACCATGAAAGATAAGGTTGACAAGTACTGGAGAGACTCTAGCTTGGTTTTGGCAATGGTGGTTGTGATGGATCCTCGGTTCAAGATGAAGCTCGTTGAGTTCAGTTTCTCCAAGATATTCGGAGAAGACGCAGGGGGAGAACATCAATACTGTTGACGATGGGATCCACGAGCTCTTCAGCGAATACATGGCGCTAAAACCGACATCCGAAGGCGAGAAAGCGGATGGATTGTTGGATTTTGACATATACATAATGGAGACGACAGGGAAGAATCTGAAATCAGAGCTGACTCTTTCCGGTTTCTGTTTTTTTTCCGTCGTCAATCTCTCTCTTTAGGTTACGTTTGCAGTCAGATGCTATGATAAAGACAGTTTCAAATCTCTTCTTGAGAAACACGAAAGGTCTGGAGATTGTGATCCAAAGAAAAACAAGAAGTCTGACTTATCCAATAAAGCGATGCAGAGAGATTGTGACATTGATGAACAAAGTAGCTTGCAAGAGTTGTGGATGCAAAGCCTGCGTAAATACACAGATTCAAGGATGGTCATGCCTCCAAAGAAAAGGCTAATTAAGTATGCAAATTTTGACTTTTTAAGATTGAATGATACAAATAGGAGCATTGGTAACCTCTATAGAAAGTGTAAGTGTGTGTGCTGCTAAAAACTACCCAACTAATAACCATAAACAAGTTGGAGTCTGGAGACAATATAACATATTTAATAGTGTACTAAACTGAAAAAAACAAAATCTTTTACCAAAAAAAAAAACTGAAAAAACAAAATTTTAACTTCAATACACCAACAAAATCTCTACAAATACATCTGTTTTGTAGTTAAATTCATTATATTAAAAATAAAAACATCGCAGGAATCCAAACGAATAAACAGCTTCACTGTCTATGATCAGCTACTTCACCATGTGATTGCTTCTAACTTGTTGTTCTGGCAGTTTGTTATCAGTGAAATCTCGAGTTGTCAGAAATAAAGTAGCTGTTAGGATTGGTTTCAAGAGATGGTAGAGTAGATGTCTGAAGTAGACTGCTCTGATAGCTTGAAGGCATATTTGAAAGATCTTGAGAGAAGCTAGTGTTACCAATCATATTACCATAAGAGTCCTGAAAATCAGAGCTTAACACATCTGAAACTGTACTTGAGAGACAAGGATCTAGAACATTGTTTTTTGTAATACCACTCATATACATGCTCTGATCATAACCATAAAGCTCTTGCTGCATCAACTGATTCAACCCGTAGTTATTCGCAGATTCTTGTACTGCAGGTAAGGCAGTGTAATCTTGTTGTGTGTTTGAGAGTGAAGGATGTTGAAAGCTGTTGTCGTTGAAGTTACACATACACATGTTCTGATCATAACCATGAAGCTCTTGATTCATCAACCCAGATTCTTTTAGTAACGCTGAGAAATCTTGTGGGTAATTAGTGAACTGAGTGGAGGCAGATTGGTTATAATTTGATGCAGAGAGTGGGATTTGAGAGAAAGTAGCATCTCCATGGTTATACATAAATAGCGAGAACTGGCTAGGGTTCAAGGTTTGGGTCTGATGTTGATGATTATGATGGTTGAGAGAGGCCTGAAGATCCAAGTTTATATTATTCTGTTTCTGTGACTCAACAAATCGAAGCCTTTCTTGCAAAGTAGAGTAACTCAGTTCTAAGGAACGAATCATTCGGGAGATTTGGTCTGGAGAGTAGTGATCTGAGATTGGATATTTTACGTTCTTCAAACTCGTCTTCTTCTTCTTATTCAAGTACTTCGCCTCTTTGTTCTTTTTCTTGTTCAAGAACTCATAAAGATCAACTCTTTTCTTGCATCTCACGGCTTCGTGTAATTGACTATACCTAAAAGCCATGTCTTTCACTTTCTCTCGTTCCTCAGGCCATGTCTTAAGTTCTCCGTCTGGTCCGTAATAGATAACGCAAATCTCAATTTCACAGAGAATTGAAAGCTCCGAAGCTTTCTTGAAGATGGTCTCAAGTCTATTGCGCAAACTAGTAGAAGCGAGTGAATACGAAGAAGACAAAGAATCGGAACAAAAGAAAGAAGGAAAAGATTTCATTGCGATCTTCTTGTTGATTTCGAGCACAAAGCTCTGATTTTTCTTGTTTGGGTCAGTGAAGAAGATGAAGTATGAATGAAACTGAGAGAGAAACGGTGAGAATCAGATTATTTATAGATTTATTTTATTTTTACTTGTGATCCCTAACGGTAAACAAAAAAACAGATCATTTAGATTCAGTTTCCATATCTGCTTAGGCATTTTTAAAAAATCTAGTTTGGGTAATTTCCTTAATTTTATAAAATCGAGCCGTTAAGGATCGTTAGAAAAGGAAATATTGACTTTTGAGTCAAGACTCAAGAGAATGACTCGAGAAGCAAAAAGGAAAATAGAGAAACTCTGACTTAGTCAGAGGGTTCGTAGACCGGATTAATTCAGCAAATAACCAGACAATTAATCGGTATAAATCAAGAATGAAATGACGCGTGTATTCGTGTGCCGTTATTATGGAATGAAAGCCCAACAAAGGTCAGTTACATCTCATCCTAACCCTTATTTACACGGTTCAATTAGGGTCTTGGTGGTTCTCAAGCCCAAATCATCTCCCTCTCTTCGCCGGAGATCGGCTCGATTCATCCGTCTCCAACGTGACTTAGGGCTTTAATTTCTCCCGCGCAGGTAATTTTTTTCGGATACCCCAATCCCTTATTTAATTTCTCCTTGTTTATAAGATCTATTTGGAAATTGTTGGAGTTTTGGCTTAAGCTTTTGGTTCCTGCTCTGTGAAATTGTCAGCTTGATCTGCTGATTCTTAATTAATTCAAGACTCAATGTTAAAACTTCTTATATCTTATAGAAGCGAAATTTAAAATTTTGGGTTGACTCGTGGAGGCAAAGTGTTTGGATAATTAGAATTTTATTTTTCTCGTGTAAATAAATAAAAAGGCCGATCTTTGTTTATTGATTCTGTATTTGACCTTGTAATCTGAGCTCTAGCCCAACTAATTCAGTTGTGGGCTTACGTTGTTGTAAATAACATTTTGTCTGTAGCAGCAAGAAGATGGAAACTAAAATGAGATCGCCAGAAGAAACAGAACCCATCAAGCGACGTAAGAAGTCAGAAGTGTGGGAACATTTCACAATTGAGACTGTTGAACCAAATTGAAGAAGAGCTTTTTGCAAAGGATGTAATCAAAGCTTTGCTTATAGCAATGGTGCTAAAGTAGCTGGTACTAGTCATCTTAAACGTCACATTGCTAAAGGATCATGTCCTGCACTTATTCATACTCAAGAAAATGATGAATGCAACCAACTTATCACAACTCCTTAAACCCCGAGAAGGCGTTTTCTTTTGAGATTGCTAAGATGGTTATTATGCATGAGTATCCTCTTCACATGGTTGAGAATCAAGGTTTCATCTCTTTTGTACAGAGTCTTCAGCCTCATTTTGATGCTGTGAGCTTCAATAATCTTCAAGGAGATTGTATGGCGACTTATCTTGTGGAAAAAAACAGAATGTTTTCAAGTCTTTAGAAGGTATTCCCAGACGCTTTTGTCTAACGCTTGACTTCTGGACGTCTAAGCTAACTCCTGGGTATATGTTTCTAACTGCTCAATTCGTTGATAGTGATTAGAAAATACAGAAGAAGCTTCTTAATGTTTTGATGGAACCGTATCCCGAATCTGATGAAGCTTTGAGTCTTGCTGTTACAAATTGTGTTTGTGAATGGGGTCTGGAGGGAAAGTTGTTTTCCTTTACTTTTAACCATCCAGCGAGTAATGAGAACATTAGGTATCTACTCTGTATCAAGAACCCTGGGATTCTAGATGGTCAGTTGGTAATAGGCAATTGCTTAGCCCGAACATTTAGTAGCCTCGCTAAAGATGTGTTGGTGAAAGGAAATGATGTGACCAAGAAAATCAGGGATAGTGTGAAACATGTGAAAACCTCAGAGTCTCATGAAGAGAGGTTTGTTGAGCTCAAGGAACAGCTTCAAGTTCCGAGCCCTAAGTTACTTACTCTTGATGATCAGACGCAATGGAACACGACGTATGAGATGCCTGTGGGTGGTTTAGAATTAAAGGAAGTGTTCTCTTGTTTAGAATTAAATTGAAGAAGCTTATCTGAGAGAGAGGAAGCTGAAGAAGGCTGCAGAGACAGCCGGCGAAGACGAAATGAAAGCTCACCGGAGAGGGAGCAAAAGCTAGTTGCAGACGCAGCTGGTGGAGAAGTGAAGAGGTAGGTTGGTCCTCACAAGAGACACCAAGCAGTGAAAGATGAAAGCTTACCTAAGAGAGAAAGGAAGCTGAAGCTGGTTGAAGAGGCAACCGACGAAGACGTGACAAGAGTTCACAGAAGAGACATGAGGAGAACTCACAAACCAGACTTGAAGATGACAAGGAGAAAAGCTCATGGGAAAGAGAAATCCCAAGAGTTCATGTGTCAAAGATGAGAAACAAAGCAAACAATTGACAAAGAAAAGTCAATTGTCGAAGAGAAGAAAAAGAGCAGAAGAATCGAAGTGATGAGTCAAGAGAGTTCAATGTTGTGTGATAAGAAGAAAATCACCAAGAGGGAGACAAGAAGACAAAGACTTCGCTCCAGAGCACCTGCAGAAAACAGAAGAAGAAGAAGCTCGATTAAGAAGAATCGAAGCAAGAGGGAGATCGAGAAGAACTTCGCGCAACAGAAAAATCGAAGAGGGAAATTTGATGCGTGAAGAATTACCTGTGATTGTGCCAAAGTTCGTGAATGGGATTCGCACAGGGAAGAGGCGAAATTCCAGAGATGAAGAAGGAGCTATGTGATTGAAATCCCTAGATTAAAAATTGGGGTTTAATAGAAGGACTCAAGAGGGAGTGTTGAGAATTGAGTCCTCCATTAAAGCTGCAATAAGAAAAGAAGAAGCTTTAGAAGAAGAAGCAAGGATTGTCGTAAAGAGGAAAGAGAAGAGTCAACGACAAAGAGGAGGAAGACACAAGTCAACAAAAGAAGAAGTTGGACTTTGTGTGCTATATAGGCCATCCGATTTGTTAAAGCCCAATTAAGGAAGTGTTTATTTAGTTTAGTTTTAACTAAGTTGAGTTTGAGTTGTTGGTAGTTGTTAAGGTTGCTTGTGTAAGAGAGTCTAGTTAGAACTAGAAGTATGGTCTAGTGTAAGAGTCATGATTATTAGGTCTAAGTGCAAGTGTGCAAGTGTGTTGCAAGTGAGAAAGTAGTATATGTATGGAAGTGTTGTATTGTAAGAAACTGATCCAAGAGATCCGAAATATCAATGTAGACAATTAATGTTTTCTCTCTAAGTTACTTCTTGTTTTCACTTACAACAAAACCAAAATAGAGAGTGAAAGAAACAGAGAACTAGAGAGAAAGAGAGAACTGACATCTAAGAGTAAATGAGGTCAGAATGTCAACAATTTGGAAAAGGCTTAGAATAATACATGATATTGATTGCAATCAGGCTGTAAATAATAATACGCTGATGTTTACATTGTGTACTACGTGTATGTAATGCAGAGTGTTGCCTTCAATGTGTCATTACAATTAAATAGACAAGAATCCAGCATGTGGATGTTCTGCACACTCATAAGGCAAATAGAAGACTAAACATTTTTTCTTCCTTTTGGGTTGGTGAAGCTTTCTCAAAGATGACAGAGGATAATAACTTGAAGAGTCTTTTTATGTAGTTACATTATTCTTCATATTGTGCATTTTACAGAGGAAGAAGAAGATTCCAAGGAAAATGATCACCGGTCCTCAGTTCCTTCAGTGACTTGGAATGGAAAAAGTAATGATTACTTGTAATGATTCAGAGAATTTGCCGAGAAGTACATATATAAAAACGTTAAGGTCCTTTGCCATTGTATTTCTGCCATGTTGCACGTAGAATATATATGTGTTTCGCCATTGAAGACATTTTTCGCTTTAATTTACAGTAACACATATACACTCAACAAAAACTAACCAAAATATACTACACGAACCCTCAAGCGCAAGTCGATGAATCAAAGAGTTTTTGGGGGAAAAAAATAATCTCCAAAAACATATGCAAACACTGAATTTATTTTAAAATAATTGGTGATAATTAGCAAGTGTCGCAAAAACTAAATTGTGTACTTACACTGAATATTATTTCACATGCATAATTTCAAAAATTTAGAAAAGTCAAACTCTTTAAGTTAAAGAGATCAATTTATCATTTATACGTACGCTTTTATATTCGATGATCATATAATTGTTTTTTGGATCCCTAAAATCATAGACACTACTATGAATCATCTTCTTCAAACTAAAATAGCAAACAAATCTATGAATAGCACGCCCGGAATGGCCTCTAGTATATATAATAGCAGAGTATTCTCTCCACTTAAGCAGTCTACATCATCAATAATCATATATATTGTGGACCCTACAAGTAATCATTTTAAATAATTAATTTTAAAATTAAATTTACATAAACACTTATAATCAATTAATATATCATTTAAAGTAAAACTACCTTGAATAATAATAACATAAAATGTAACATACTAATAATATATGTAAATTATAATTTAAGTATTTGAAACACTAGAAATAATGTAGGTATATGACTAAAATAAAATAATAAATCAATAAAAAGATAATGATATGTAATAAATCTTAAATATAATATATAACCAATTGAGATGACTAGAAACAGAAAAATACTTGTCACAAAATTACAAGTAAAACAAAACTTGTAATGATTGCAATAATGATAATTTCTAAGAATTACAAGAGCATACAATTAAAATATAATAGTATATATGATAGGAAACATTGAATAGTTTATTTGAAATAGAAAATGCAAAGTTTTAAATAGTCTTATTGAAAATAAGAAAATAATATATTTTATAATAAATTAATAATTTGATATATATTGTTTGAAACTTACTAAAATGAAAGAAAATAAAAAGGTGAAACAAACATACAACATATAAAAAAATAATAACTATTGAAAATTTAAAAATATTGTTTATGATTTACCAAAAAAATTATTAATAAAGTTTATAAACTAAAAAATAGGAATTTTTTATTATAAAATATTTTTAAAAAACAAATTATCACTATGATGAGAAATTTGAATTTAAATTTAAGATGAATATTTATTTTAATCAATAAATAATAAATGCAAGGTTAGAAGAAGTTTTATTGATAATAAAAAGATTAGTCATGTTTCAAGAACATAAATATTTTTCTAAAAGTGTTAAAATATTACGTGTTATTTTGAGATAATAGTGATTAGTTTAGATTATTTAAATGATTCGATCATAAGAAAGTTATTACTAAACTAATAAAATATGAGGAATGAAAAAAAAGAATCAATGTGTATAGTAAAATATAACTTTATATATTTTTACATAATTTTCTATTAAATTTTGATTTTAATGGTGTTTTAAAATTGAATTCATGTGTAATGGTTGGATACATTTTCTAGTATAAGAAAAAAAGTGAGAGAGAGAGCGAGGTAGAGGCTTTGTGATTATTTTAGTGTGTGATACTACATGGTTCTGAGTTCTGACGTTCTGCAAGGCATTATTTGGGTTAATGATTTTTTGTTTTTTTTTCGTGTGCGTGATAGGTTTGTGTAACGTTTTGTGTGTGTGTGTGTTATGTTTGTGTAATGTTTAGTGGGATATTATAATTTTGGTGTTTAGTGTTCTGTTTGTTGTGATGTGTTTGTATCATTGTTGATATTAGTGGTATAGTAGTTGATACAATGCATTTCCAGACACGTAAGGCACAGGGAATTCATCATTTACAAGTCATAAACCATTTTTTTGGTGGATCTTCTTTAATTCGAGGATATATTGGATCTTTTATAGTACTTCATTTATTTAAATATTATCATTATAATTAGTATTAAAGAAAATCCATAAAAAAGAACATAGAATGTACTTCCATGATAATATTAAAACAAATGTACTATAAAGATCCTATTTTTGTAACTTGTAATTATTGCTTGAGGATAGTCCTTATCAAACAAGGTGCTTTATACTACTTCCCTTTTGTTTGTTTGTGTGTGCGATAGCATGTGTTGCAAGTCAAACCGTATTATTCAGCCAAATAAAGAAATATAAGAAGAAACAAAATTACAAACTTTTTGTATAATTAGGGTAACATCAAGTAGGTGTCATCCTCTATAACGAACAAAGATATAGATAATAACTACAATTAGGAACATAATGATAGCGAAATAGGGAGGAAACATGGGCATAGAAGCTAAATAAGCTGAGATAACAACTAGTAAGAATGAGAAACGGTCTAAAAAGAAAGCCAGAAGTGGGTATGTTCGGGGGAAAACAGCGTTGGCCAAGATGAAGAGAGAAAATGCCACTTGGTTGAGGAAGCATTGGATATAGATGCTAGTACTGAGGTTTGGGCGTTGAGACCACGTTGATGTGTGGCTAAACCCACTAGCAAAGAAATAGTTCAGGACGCATAAGCTTAGATTGTCCATTCTGTGGAATTCATGTGGAAGTGGGCCATGCGGTCGACGTTCCATTGGCACAAACTGGAGATGCCATGGAACCCTAATAGGAAGAGACGGTTGAGAAGTTCTTTGATACAGTACTGGAATCATTGGAATCGTGTTGCTCTGACTCAGGTGAGATGGGTGAGTCGGAGACCGAAACAAAAGACTCGGGTTATATTGTTGTTCTGGTTGGATTTCGTGATTTGGAGACAGAGGAACCCTCACCGGTAATGGAGGAGTCGGATTGCTCTGACCCGGTGGAGGTGAGTGATTCGGATACCAAGTTGGAGACAGAGGAGTCGGGTTACTGTATTATTGTATCAATAAAAACAATGCACATCTTTGTTTTCTTCTCTTATTGTATAAATGTCCACCAGACGTGCATTGGATTTATTTTAATGTCAATGTCAAAGTCATATTTATTTTATATCATTAGTCTATTTTTATATCATAAAATAAGTTAATGTCGCTATCAGCTCTGCATGAGCTTCATATATTCATATATTAACGGAGCCTAAGTTGTTTCAAAAATCTTAAGAAGCCCATCTCGTCTCTCCATTCAGGCCCGTAACGAGGTCAGTCTTCGTTGACTATAATTAGTCAATTATTTAATGGGTTTTTTCGTAGAAGTTCTTGTTTGATTGTTTCTTGGATTGTCCTAAGTCGACTATAATCACTTCCTCCTATATATACCAAAAAAGAGAAGAAAAGAAAACCTGCACTTATTACTATCATTTGTTCATCGTCCCCAGACTTTTCTCAAAATGATTTTCAATATATTTATTCTTTTGGTACTCAAATCCTTTGCCTTTATTCCCGGAGCGAGTCATCCAACACCACCAAATCAGAGCAACAGGACTCCACCATTTCCGGTGAGGGATGCTCAGTTGCTGGGCCCCTCAACTTTACCCAATCAGAGCAATGAGATTCCGTCTCTGGCTCACCCAGCCCAGCTAGATCAACAGAGTAACCTGCTTCTTCCACCGGGTCAGAGCAACTCGACTCCTCCATTTCCATTGAGGGTTCTTCTGTCTCCAGATCACGGAATCCAACCAGAACAACAACGTAACCCGACTCCTCTGTCTCCATCTTGGTATCCGAATCACTCACCTCCACCGGGTCAGAGCAACTCGACTCCTCCTTTTCCGGTGAGGGTTCCTCTGTCTCCGGATCACGAAATCCAACCAGAACAACAATGTAACTCAAGTCCTTTGTCTCGGTCACCCACTCACCCATATCCCCTGAGTCAGAGCAACACGAGTCCACTGATTCCAGTACTGTATCAAAGAACTTCTCAACCGTCTCTTCCTATTAGGGTTCCATGGCATCTCCAGTTTGTGCCAATGGAACATCGACCGCATGGCCCACTTCCACATGAATTCCACAGAATGGACAATCTAAGCTCATGCGTCCTGAACTATTTCTTTGCTAGTGGGTTTAGCCACACATCATCGTGGTCTCAACGCCCAAACCTCAGTACCAGCATCTATATCCAATGCTTCCTCAACCAAGTGGCATTTTCTCTCTTCATCTTGGCCAACGCTGTTTTCCCCCGAACATACCCACTTCTAGCTTTCTTTTTAGACCGTTTCTCATTCTTACTAGTTATTATCTCAGCTTACTTAGCTTCTATGCCCATGTTTCCTCCTTATTTTGCTATCATTATGTTCCTAATTGTAATTATTGTCTACGTTTTTGTTCGTTACAGGGGATAACACTTGATGTTACCCTAGTTACACTAAAATATAATAATTTTGTTTCTTCACTTGGTTTGACTTAACACATCAAAAACGGAAGTTGTATAATCCACCATATTTTGACTAGCATTAGCAAGTCTATTTAAGGACTTTTTGTCCAGCCATGATTACAAGGTACAAAAATAGAATCTTTCTAGTACTCATTTATTTTGATATAATCATTAATACTATTATAAGCCTGCTATTTGTACACGCTTGAATTTCCTTACCAAGTAAGCAAAAAGAAAAATAATAATGTCATAATGAAAGAAAAGACTTTGTGCATGTCTAACCACCACGTCTCTATTTGCTCTTTTTCTATTTTTTTTTCATCAAATGAATAACTTTGTGCTTAGGCCTAATTCACAATTTGCTAAAGCGAGTCACAGCCTTTTGTAACTATTGTCTGGATCTTTGGCCCCAACCACCGGCAGATTTTCTTGAAAGCCAATATTTAAAAAAAAAAAAAAAACTAATTAAACTATTAAGTTACAAGGAAACATTTTGATTAGTTATCCAATCAGGAAAAGAAAAAAAGTTTTACAAGCATAATGTCCTTACTATTAGTACGAAACTTTTTGATTAGTTATCCAATCAGGTGAAGAAAAAAAAGTTTACAAGCATAAAGTCCTTACTATTAGTACGAAACTTTTTGATTAGTTATCCAATCTGGAGAACAAAAAAGTTTACAAGCATAAAGTCCTTACTATTAGTACAAAACTTTTTGATTAGTTATCCAATAAGGAGAAAAAAAAAAGTTTACAAACATAAAGTCCTTACTATAATTAGTACGAACTGAACGAGCTAAATGACCAACAGGTTATGGGATCAATAGCAATTCAAAATTTTAGTTTGTAAAGGTCTTTCTAGAACACATAAGGTGATTAGGTTACAAAATTCTTCACTGCCCTCTTTGTCCAGAGTTCAAATTCTATTCAAGCCCTCATTTTTGCTCCCGTTGGATTATGCAACTTAATTTTATTTTATGTAACTATACGATTATGCATTGTTGTTACCAATCGGAGCTAATATCACACGCACTAAAATAAACACAAAGCCTCTACCTCGCGATCTCTCTAACATTTTTCTTATATTCTTTTTCCTTGTTGAATTTGTAAGTTTATTTATTTATATTATTCGGTTTGCTTTTTGTTTTATTTTTTCTTTTTCAGTTTTATCGAATTTTAAATGTAATAATAGTTTACTCTGTTTTATATGCAGAAACGCCTTTTCAGTTGATTTTTGTTTCTTGTATTAAACGTTTGCGTGATCGCCCAAATGGCCAAATCCAACCAGTATGGGCCAATTCAAAGCAATTTGTACTGCTCCAGCTGCTGCTCCAGCTGCTGAGCCTGCGGCGGCTGAGACTAAGAAGAAGGAAGAGGAGAAAGAGGAATCAGAAGATGATGCTGGGATGATGAGTCTTTTCGATTGATCATAAGTTGTGATGATGAGTCTTTTCGTATTATCTTCTCGTTTTTTTTTTGTCTTTTTCTTTATTAGGGTTTCTGGATTTATATGGTTTCCATGAATCACTATCGTTCTCGGTAATTTTCTAGAGATTTTGTTGCGAATAAAAGAATTTTGTTTCTGATGTTGCTTGATCTAATTTGTTCTTTTGAACAGTCATACTTTTTACAGTGAATTCGTGATCGAATTTTCATTAGAATAGTGACATTTTTCATTGATTATTTTAGGGGTTTTGCTAGTGTTCAAGACTTTATACGAATAAACGTATTTGGTTCTGATATTCCTCAATCCAATCTATTCCTTTCAACACTCATGCTTTTTATAGAGAGATTATATGCTTTTTACTAGAGAGATTATATGCAGTGATGACATAATATCAAGTATCGAATTTTGTGTTGAATAATGACATTTTCTACATAGATTATATTTAGTGATTTTCCCCGTGCATGTTCAGGAGTTTAATAATGTGTATGTTTTCGGATGTTCTTCTTCTACCTTTCAACATTCGTGCTTTTCACTAGAATTCGTAAGGAATGAATGATATTTTTTTCAAATCGACAATAGAATTTTATATTGAATAATGACATTTTCCACGGACTATTTAGGGACTTTGCCAGTGTTGAAGACTTTAACTTTCTTCGAATAATAGAATTTTGTTTCTGAAGCATGAGCCTCAATCCAATTTACTCCAGTGACCATGCATATTCTAGAAATCTTCGAATGTAATTTGTATTGAATGACTACATTATCTGTCTATTATTTGGTGACTTTTTGATGGTGTTCGAGACTTAATTATGTGCGAATAAAATGTATTTTGTTTCTTAATTCTGAATTTCTGATTTTCCTCGATCCGATATCTTCTTTTGTATTGAATCAATGACATTTTCCGTATCAGTTACTTTCTTAAAGTTTTTGCCGGTGTAAAAGGCATTAATTTTTTGAATAAACCTCGTTTTTATGTTTCGGCAAGGACATCAAGTCATGGTCTTCGAAATTTCTCATTTACTAATCGATGCCACAATTGCACATAACCTGTTAAAACATGGTCGTCCTAGTATTTCGTTTCAAGTTGTATCTATCTGCCATCATAGTTAAATCATTGTTTATATCAAGACTTGGTCAATTATAATGGTAAATAAAACATATTTTCCCCAAAGATTGTTTCCAGTTTATTCTTTTGAATATGGAGTATATATTTTTGGGAGGATTACTAGAATGACACAAGTAAATAGTTTTATTGCTAAAATGACACACATTTCTTTTTAATTACTAGTCTATCTTTTGAAGTTTTAAAACCCAGAAATACCCCTCGGAAGCTTTAGAAAGAAAAACAACATTACGAAACTGCCATTAATAATTAAATTCCAGCGGGACCGATATTTACAAAAATGTCATTCCGTATATGTTATCGCAGACTTATTATTTCGCAGAGTTATTTTACATTACTGCAGAGTTATGTGAAAAACCTCGTTACCGCAGAGTTGTTAACGTTATCCCAGAGTTATTGTCATTCGCAGAGTTATTTTACATTACCGCAGACTTAGGTCAATTACCTCGTTACCGCAGAGTTGTTAACGTTATCCCAGAGTTATTGTCATTCGCAGAGTTATTTTACATTACCGCAGACTTATGTCAATTACTTCGTTACCGCAGACTTGTTAAAGTGATCGCAGACTTATTTTCATCTGCAGAGTTATTGTCCATTACCGCAGAGTTATGTGTTACCGCAGACTTGTTGGCGTTATGGCAGACTTATTTCGGATTTACAGAGATATTTTACATTACCGCAGACTTATGTCAATTACCTCGTTACTGCAGACTTATTAAAGTGATCGCAGACTTATTTTCATTTGCAGAGTTATTGTCCAGTATCGCAGATTTGTTAACGTTATCGCCGACTTATTTCCACTTGCAGAGTTATTTGCCATTACCGCAGAGTTATGAGACAAATCTCGTTACCGCAGACTTTTTAGAATGATCGCAGAGTTATTTACACTTGCAGAGTTATTTTCTATTACCGCAGACTTATTTTTTTTGTCATTGTCGCAGACTTATGAGACAAATCTAGTTACCGCAGAATTGTTTAGTTACCGCAGACTTATTTTTTTTGTAGTTGTCGCAGACTTATATTTTAAAATCAAGATCGTTAAATCAAGGCCACACGATATAGGGCTTCTTCTTCTCTGAGTTTGGCCATGGCCACCGCCTCTGAAGAGAGTTTCGTCGTGATCTTATTTTTTTCTCTTCTTTCTCATCTTCATCATCTCTGATCCAGAAAACTTACAACTTCCCACATCTTAAGATTTCGTTTATCTTTCTCATCTTCTTTTTTGTTTATCTTTTTTTTTTGTTCATCATCTATACAGTTGCCGTTCTCTGTGTAGATATGGAGCAGCAGATTATTCTTGTATGTGGAAAATGGAAGTTTGAAAGAAATAGATGGTTGTTTGTTGTTGATGTTAATTTAGAATCTTACAAATCAGTGTAAAATAAAAATTATGTGGTTACATAAAATAACTCTGCAGCTACATAAAATAAGTCTGCGGCTACATAAAATAAAAATAACTCTGCGATAACCTACATAAAAATAACTCTGCGGTAACCTACATAAAAATAACTCTGCGGCGGCGACGGAAGATGAAGCAGCAAAAGATGAAGCGGTTTTATGTAGTCGGCGGAAGAAGATGAAGACGGCGGAAGATGAAGCGACGGCGGAAGATGAAGCGACGGCGGAAGATGAAGCGACGACGGCGACGAAGAAGATGAAGCAGTTTCCAATGGCAACGCGAAGAAATTAAGACGGCGACGGAAAGAAACGAACAAACATAGGCGGCGACGCGAACAAACACAAACACAGGCGGAAGATGAAGAAGATGGTTCCGCCGGTGACGCGAACAAACATAGGCGGCGATGAAGAAGATGGAGACAGCGGCGACGAAGAAGATGAAAGGTTGGAAGAAGTTTTTTTTTTTTTTTTTGAAACTGTCTTTTTTAGTTAGGGTTGAAAGAAGTTTTTTTTTTTCTGAAAACTATTTAATTTTCAAAATTCAAAATTTTGTTTTTGTTATATTTCTCAGATTTTCCAAAAAAATAAATAGAAGGGTATAAATGTCTTATATCCATCAAGTTACTCTTTCCTTTTAAATGTATGTCAATCTAGTAATAAAACTCCAAATGTGTGTCAATTTATGCAAATTTCACTATATTTTTTAATAAAAATCCTGAAATCGTAGAACGTGAAGTATCTTTTTTTGTAATCTTTGATCGAAATTTGCATCGAATATCTTCATTTTGGGCATATCTAAAGTAAAAATGTAAAAGCTTTTACTTTCACCATTAGCATAAAAGATGATACAAGTCATTTTCTTTCTCTGTGTTGTCTCATTTCAGTTTTTTCTTTTCAGAAATTTTCATTCTCTGGGAAAAAGGTTTAAGAATATTCAGAGAATAACTGTTTAAAATAAAAGTCGAATTTTGTGTACAAAAGGAATCCTTCAGGCAAAAGTGTTTTTGTTTTTGTCTTTATAAGAAAGCTTAAAAGCCAAAACATGGAAGAAAAAGCTATATTTTGATGTGGGACTAACATATATATCATCTGCAAGATAAAAGTTTAATTTCACTTTTCTCGATTACACCACATAAATGAATCTTTGTTTATTCATGCAACAGAAGACTAAAAAGATTAATACTGCTTTTTCCTAAACCCTTTCCCACATCTTTGTTGTTTTCTACAATGCTTAAACCTTTATGAACATAAATGAATATGATCCATTTAATTAATCAAACATAACCTAACCGCAAATGCAAAATTGTTGCTTAATACAGAGGCGAAAAAACAGAAACAACCCTTAAAGGGGAAAAAAAAAGATTCATGAAGAAGATAAATTACATATACTAAATAGTTTTATCAGAAGAACTCAAAATCTAAATAAGGACCTGATGATGAATCTGATTGTTTTGAATGCTTGTCTTGTTGTTGAACTGATGACTTTAGGGTTTCATTTAGTATTGAAAGATCGATAGGTTTCGGTATTTCAGGTGGAGTTGTGCTTCTGATTAGAGCCCAATTGACATTATTAAAGAAAGGATGTTGCTTTATCTCTGTAGCACCTTTCTTGAACCCTAACCTCTTCTTAGGATCTTTAGTAAGCAAACCTCGAATCAAATCCTTAGCTGCGAAACTTATCGATCCTTCGGGAAACTTTAGCGGTTGCCCAACAACATTGAAGAGCGTTTCGCGGTTTCCATTTCCTTTAAATGGCGTTTTCCCGGTTAACAACTCATAGAGGAATATACCAAAAGTCCACCAATCAACAGAACTTCCATGGCCATCTCCTCTTATGATCTCAGGAGCTAAATACTCATGAGTACCAACGAATGACATAGACCGAGCATCCGTTGGTTCAGCTATTAGCATTGGGAGTGAATCTGAACCGCCTTTTTCGGTTTTCGCCTTTCTTGGTTTATTGTTGAGGAAAGGAGGCTTGAAGCAAGATGGTTGGATACAGACTACAGGTAATTTGCAGGATGGGTCTATGCAAGGAGGTTGAATACAGTACGAAGTAATATGACAAGAAGGTTGTGAAGTGGATTGTATCAATGTAGGACTCACGAAACTCTGCAACGAAAGGTCGAAATCGGATAGCATAATGTGACCATCTTCTCTCACCATTACATTCTCTGGCTTCAAATCTCTGTACACTACACCCATCATGTGAAGATACTCAAGCGCAAGAAGTACTTCAGAAGCATAAAACCTGCAAATTCAAGAACATAGGAAACAAACAAAACAGAGGATCCATTAGAATGTGAAAGGTTTTAAAAGTCATACAAATCAATTTGATTTTCACTCTCACAAAAAAAAACCAAAACATTGTCATGAAGAGGACAAAACAGAGGAACAAGCTTTCAATGTTTTTCAGATTCTTAAAGCTAATAGAAGAATCAAAACAATTTGATTTTCACTCTAAAAAAAAAACTAAAACATTGCCAAGAAAAAAGACAACAGAGGATCAAGATTTCAATGCTTTTCAGATTGTTTAAGCTACAGAATCAAACCAATTTGATTTCACTCTCACAGAAACCCAAACACAGCCAAGATTAAGACAAAAACAGAGGATCAAAGTTTAAAGTTTTTTTTTTCAGATTCTTAAAGCTATATTGAAGAATCAAACCAATTTGATTTCACACTCTCACACAAACCCAAAACATTGCCAAGAAAAAGACAAAACAGAGGATCAAAGTTTCAATTTTTATCAGATTCTTAAAGCTACATTGAAGAATCAAACCAATTTGAATTCACTCTCAGACAAAACCCAAATCATTACCATGAAAAGACAAATCAAAGGATCCACTAAAAGCTACACGCCTACACCTACACAGAATAACCAAAGACACTGACATTCAAATTACACTAATTCAGTTTGAATTCACTCTCAGCCAAAACCCAAAAACAAGAAATTTAACAGCTTAAAACCAAAATAACCTGGCGGCTTGCTCGGAGAAATGTTTCCCGGGCTGTTTCTGCCGGAGAATATGAAGATCTCCACCGCTACAAAACTCCATAAGAAGACAAGAAAACTTCTCAGTCTCGAAATGAGAGTAAAGCGTAGGCAAGAAAGGATGATCTAACAAACTCAAAATCTCTCTTTCAGTTTGTGCCCTAACCAATTTCTTCCTTCCAATTAACATTCCTTTATCCATAACTTTCATGGCGAAGAAACATCCCATCTCTCTAAGCTCAGCTAAATACACACTCCCAATATCTCCACATCCTAACTTCCTCAACAACCTAAAATGTCCTAAACCCAGATCTTCGTTTTTACTACATTTAACACTCTGAATCGCATCCCATCGTAGATCGTTTCCTTTATGTGGCTTTGAAGGAGCAAAGACCCTTTTCAAATTAGCCTCGTTTGCATCGAAAGATTGAGACTTTTCGAGATTAGCTTCACTGCTTACACTGTTACTGCTACAGAAACTTAAGCTGATACTGTTATTGAGCCTAATGTCTTCAGAGCCATTACTGCTGGTTTTGAAGCTTTCGGATCCAGAAACGAAACTGGCATTGGTGTTATTGCAATTGGAGGAGGAACAATCATGTAAAGATTCGAGATTTGGAGTTTGGATACTCATAACTGAAGAAGAAGATCGATAAGTGAGGAAGTGAGGAAGTGAGAAAGAAAGATGTTTCCTTTAAAGAATCTATGGGTTTTGTGTTGTGTTGTTGATGGTCAAGGTTGTGTGATGTGACTCGAGGTGGTCAAAGAGAGAGAAAGAGACGATTTTGAAGACATTGAGATTGTTGAAGAAAAAATCAAAAATGTGTTTAATTTATTTATGAAGGAGATTTTCAAAATTTGAAACAGTTGTTTGATAAATCCTCTGTGTTGAGGGTAAAACGGAGATTTGCTTAATCGTTAACAGTAATATAAAAACCTAATGTGATTATTAATTATATTTGCTGTTAAGCCCAATGAAGCTATTAGTGGATAATACTCGTATCGTGTGTCACGGTGAAGATTTATGTAAATAAAAATATATGAATTGTAGAATATACCAATAGTGAATTACAATTTAAAAATGAAGAAAAAGGGTGAAGTTCGAGAAGAGAGAACATAAATAGTTTTAGATTACCTATAAAACGAACCTAATTTAAAACACACCTACCAATGCCATTTTTTTTTTTAAGGTACTAATACCATTTTGGACCTTTAATGTTGAAGTCATTAGAAAATTAATGATAAAAATATTTTTCGTAACAGTGGATTGGAAAGTATCTTTTTAAATCATTATTTTGGTAACATTAGATTTTAAGAGTCATTTACAAACACTATATCCAATTATATTAGATTTTGGAACACCTTTTTGGTAAAAAAAAAAATCTTTATATAACATTCATGATTTTGATTAACATAAGGTTTGTCATTTTAACAAAATTCAACCCAAATATTTGGTTGAATACATTCCTAAAATATAAGTGAAAAACTCAATTAGGAAAACATATTAAATTCATTAATAGTTAGAAACTAAAATACTCCTTAAAACGCTCAATTGTAATTACAATTCATTATTTGCTATTTTAGTTTCTCTTTCTGTCTTCTCCTATATTGTAAAGGAGATATGCATACATTAATTGTAGATTTCATAATACTCCATTAATTAGTTCCTTTCATAAGATCGCCAATTCATCGTTCCATTGATTTTCTTAAAAGGAACAATATTTACTAGTCAAAAGTTCTTTAATACGATCGGAAGCGACATCAACTCCCTTGTCTTAAAAGATCAAACCTTAACTCTACCCATAATCCAATCTTAAAGCATAATTCAAGATCGAAAACAACATGAACTTTTTCTCTTTTTTTTTTTTTGAATCACGTCTCTTATCACTTATATATAATCTAAATGATATCATTCAATATGAAACGTTCAAGTTTCAACCAAGGTTCCAATGAATTCCCACTCTCCCTCCCTGTTACAACTTTTCATTGTATGGAGTTCTTTTGTAGTATATGGTAATTTTCTTCCTTATTTTAAATAGTATTTTGAGTATTTGTTGATCTTGTCATAACTATGATCGATGCTATAAATAGGCAAAGTTACAAGTCATGAAGTAACATTTTATGTGCAAAATAAATGTTCATTCCCTATTTGGCCGGCCGTTGCCCCCAACTCCGGCCATCCGGTGCTAGCCTCTGGTGGATTTTACCTGCCTTGCGGAGGTATTAAACGCATTGATGCTCCTTGGGGTTGGAATGGTCGTATTTGGGCTAGAACAGATTGTGACTTCACCTCAAACTGGAATCAAGCTTGCGAAACGGGTAATCGTATTTCTTACAATAATTTCGTATAATCTATAAAAGAAATTATTTTTGAAAATAATTGTAGAAATAACAATATTATGTCATAAATATCGAATAAGTTTATCTTCATGTTGTTTGTTGTGACAAAATAATTTAAAGTGCATTTTTTTTGTTTTACTGTCATACGTTTATGACTTGACGAAAGAGGGATACGATATTGTTTAAAACACAAGACTTAGAATTGTGATTATTGGTGAATGACAATGAATTTTAGGTGATTGTGACGGACGATTGGAATGTAATGGATTGATCGGAAAACCTCCGGCAACTCTTATACAAATCGCGGTACAAGTTGACAAATCCAAACCTAATTTCTATGATGTAAGCCTCGTGGACGGTTATAATATCCCCGTTGCAGTGAACTCAAAACCCGTATCATCCAAATGCACCATCTTAGGTTGCCATAACGATCTCAAAACCACATGTCCCGAAGAACTACAGGTGACATTTTACTTACCTTTAGTTTCAAAATCAGATCAAAATGCTCAAATCTCAAAAGGAATAACATTTTGAAAGTCGATAGATAGGTAGTTCGACTCATTACATCAAAATGATGAATTTATGGAATCCATATTACGTACGTAAAGAGACAATGTTTTCATTTTAAATGAAACATATTTATAAGTTGATCTTCGTATCTATGTAGAGTCGGTATAAATATAAACCCGTTATAAGTGAATATTCTAATCTTTATAGTCTTTGAAGTTTTGGTTCGTTTTTCATTTTCTCGTTTTCAAGGTTTTGAACGGAGAGGGACGAGTGGTGGCGTGCAAGAGTGCATGCTTAGCATTTGATAACGACAGGTTTTGCTGTCGGAATGCGTATGGAACGCCGGAAAAGTGCAAACGAACTACGTACTCTATGTTGTTTAAAGAAGCTTGTCCCAATTATTATAGTTATGCCTACGACACACCTCCTCCTTTGGTCACTTGCTCCGCCAAAGAATATCTTATCACGTTTTGTCCGTCAAACTGGGGTCACAGTTCCACGTAAAAAACCTCCAAAAATATGATACAAAAGATATTACATGTATAAATTATATCGTAAAGTATGCTCTTTATTTACACGTATGATTTGTATAGTTCGCTTAGATTCTCTAACTTTTTCTTTATTGGGCCTTGTAGCCCCAAGTGCGTCTTAATGGACTGAGATAAGATATGGACCGGTGATCATTCATGGCATCGAAGTGAAATAAATTTCGGTTTTACTTCAATACGTTATACGTTCCAACTCATTAGGTTCTATATATAGAAGAAACAAACAAAACGAATATTAAAAAAAAAAAAAAAAAAAAAAAAAACGAATATTCAAATCTTCTCTTCTTGGTTAAACAAAATGTTTTTTGGTCATGAGACTCATGACATTCATATTGCTTTTGAGTAAAAGCCATAATCTCTGAAACTGATCAAGTTGATTAATTATACTTTTCAAGTTGAGAGGAAAAAACAGTATTTGCTTTGACTGAGACACTATTATAAAATAATTTATTAAAAAAATATAATTTGTATTAAAATAAGTCTTATGATATATTAAGTTCGCTGTCCAAAGTTCATTAAGTCTATTAAGTTCGTCACAAGAAGTGTTAGATTACGAATTACATTTGTAAATAATTATAAAAGTTTGACTGTTATAAAGTTTGAAGTAAAATAGGATCTAAAGTGATATGTAGGAAATATTTATTAATTTTAGTTTTTCATTGATTTTAAATTTAATGGTAAAGTGTTTAAAAATTCAATTTGTTTGATAATTTCGTAAAAATAAATTAACATTCAGAATTTTATAAAGATGAATATATAAGCTAGTGAAGTTTTACACATATTTCTATTTGTATAATTAATATTTAAAGATTAGTAATAAATATCAATCCCATATGATGTAATAATTGACAAATTATTATTTTTTCTTCAGTGAATATATATTATGGATGTTCAAGGTTCAAAGTTAATATATAATTTAAACGATTATCAATATAACCAAATTAACTTTCTCTATTTGCATCAAAATAACTTTTTAAACTGACTTCATACACTAAACTAATAATAACTCGTAGAAAAGATATCTTTGTTGAAACTTACGTCTTAAGGACAAAATGTCTTAATAATCTACATATGTGTCATGTTACTCTTAGTTTCTAAGATTTTATTGTTTCTTTTCTTTTCTTAGTTAATAAAGTTTTATTTTTTCAATTACTTTATTTTGTTTATTATTTATTATAGTTCCCAATTGGTTATCACACATGTACTGTATGTAGAAATTCGCATTTTGACCATTTCTTAGGTTTTTTTGTACACTTAGGTTTTATTTTTATTTTTGTTTATTATTTATTAGCCATTCCAGGTTGATATTCCCTCTGTTTTAATATATATGATGTTTTAGAGAAAATTTTATGTTTCAAAATATAAGATGTTTTCCAAATTTTAATGAAACTTTTACTTTATTTAATTGTAAAGCACATAGTTAAAAAAAAAAACTTTTGTCAATTACAAGACAATATTTTAAATAAAAGTTAATATTTTTTAACTTTTTGATTTTTTGTTCTTTCCAAAAATGATATTTTGTGTTGTAAGATGTAAAAGTTGATTTTCTTAAAATGTATGTTTTTACTCTAAACATTTTATATATTGAAACAGATAGAGTATTTCTTTTTGTTAAAGTGGTTCCCACTTGATGATCACTCATGTATTGGACAATTTCTTGGTAATTTCCCAAGATATTTTATTAGTATGTAGGTACATACATATTCATACACTTCTATATATATATATATGTATCAAAAGTTGTGTTGAATCAAACTTATTTCATACCTATCTTTTGAAACCTTTCTTGCTTCCTGACAAAACCTAAAAATAAAACCCTTTCCCAAAGCAACGAAACAGAGCACCCCAAAAAAATGTTGAACATGGCTGAAGTATGGACTAACACAGGCTCTGCTCTCGCAAGCTTTGTGTTTATATATACAATCTTTGAACGATTC
Organism: Cardamine occulta; assembly: GCA_028015245.1. Classification (NCBI taxonomy): domain Eukaryota; kingdom Viridiplantae; phylum Streptophyta; class Magnoliopsida; order Brassicales; family Brassicaceae; genus Cardamine; species Cardamine occulta. The sequence continues at coordinate 2,094,398 of CM051389.1, forward strand.
TTCCCTTACCGTCTCCGAGAGCACTTCGAGTCAATAGCTCAAAGACTCATCGGTATTTTCTACCCTTATATTCAGATAAAGTTCCTTGAATATAGCGGTGATCGATTCGAGCGAAACGATGGCTATGTCATGATCCAGAGCTATCTAAGAAAAGACTCTTCTTCGCGAGCCAAGAAACTAACGGCCAACACAATCACAGGAAGTAAATCTATTGTCCTTAGTATGGACGATTATGAAGAGATCACTGATGAATATGAAGGGGTCACGGTTTGGTGGCAATCGAAGAAGCACCACACCGAAAGCCGATCTTTCTCTTTTTACCCTAAAGCTGACGAGTCAAGATTCTACATGCTCAAGTTCCATAGACGTGATAGGAAAGTAATCACAGATAGGTATCTAGAACATGTTATGAATGAAGGGAAGAAGATGGAGGTTGAAAACAGAGAGAGGAAGCTTTATTCAAACAATCAAAGCGAGAATTGGTCTGGTTATAAGCAGAAGAAATGGAGCCATGTCACTTTCGAGCATCCCGCAACATTCGAGACTCTTGCTATGGATAGTAAGAAGAAAAAAGAGATCAAGAACGATCTATTCAAGTTTAGTAATAGCAAAGATTACTACAAGAAGATAGGGAAAGCTTGGAAACGAGGGTATCTCTTGTTTGGTCCACCAGGAACTGGCAAATCAACAATGATCGCTGCGATGGCGAATTTCTTGGATTATGATGTCTATGATCTTGAATTGACAACAGTTAAGGATAACACAGAGCTGAGGAGGTTATTGATTGAGACATCCGGGAAATCGATAATTGTTATTGAAGATATTGATTGTTCTCTTGACCTAACTGGTCAGAGAAAGAAGGAGGAGGAAGTTGAAGATGAGACTAGCCCGATTGAGAAGCAAGTGAAGAAAGATCAAGGTGAGAATAAAGGAAGTAAAGTAACATTATCAGGGTTATTGAATTTCATTGATGGGTTATGGTCAGCTTGTGGTGGTGAGAGGATTATTGTGTTCACTACTAATTTCATAGACAAATTAGACCCGGCTTTGATTCGAAAAGAAAGAATGGATAAGCATATAGAGATGTCGTATTGCGGTTTTGAAGCGTTTAAAGTGTTGGCAAAGAATTATTTGGATGCTGAGGAAGGAGATGATGATGATGAGTTGTTTGAAGAGATTAAGAGGTTGCTTGAGGAAGAAGAAATCAAGATGACTCCTGCTGATGTGGGAGAGAATCTGTTGAGGAAGTCAGAAGATGAAGTAAAGGAAATTTGTCTGAAGCGATTGATCGAGGCCTTGAAGGAGGAGAAAAAGGAAGCAAAGAGGAAGACTGAGGAAGAGGAGAAGAAGAAGAAAGAAGAGGAAGAAATTAAGAAGAAAAAGAGAGAGGAGAAGAAGATAAAAAAGGAAGACAAGGAAGAAAATGAAATAGCATTGAAAGAGTCATGATTTGAATATTTGTGATATTTATAATGAATAAATGACTTCCGCATATCAATTCATAGTTACAATTAGCATATTTGTGGTATGTATCTTTGAATTCTTAATTTAAAAGTAAAAATAAAAACCAAAGCTACTAGCATAGTTAATTTGCAAAAAAAATAAAAATAAATAAATAAACTAGAACACATGGATTATCAATATGCGCATTAGTCAGTCGAAAATAAGAATAACTAATAGCTGAATTGTTCACCATTTTGTTTTTCTATTTTCTTATAAAGGGCTTACTATTGAAATGCAACGGAAAGTTTACACAGTGTAGAAAATACAACATAAGATGCACGTAAAAACTAACAAGACAATAATTGAAGCATAGATAAGAATTAGTGAAGGATACTGAGGATATTTCAATGACTTATTCTTCGCAAGAAGATCGCAATCCAAAGCTAGAATGAAGAAAGATACCCAAGCTTGTGTAGGCGGCTAAAGCAACAATAAGGCGAAACTCACTCCTAAACAATTCAAGACGAGCATGAGTTTATTCCAAACAGAGGCTAGCCGAGCAACCTCAATGAGACCGAGGAGGAGTGAATTCCGTGATCCCACGTGTTACAACTAACTCACACCGAGCCACACAAGAGCCGACACAACAACCCAACAAACAACCGAAACCAACCGATTCAACCACTCCAATAGCAACAACCAAACTAGCTAACCATGAGGAAGAGAACTTGAAAAACCTGAGACTAAGACCACAGACCGAGTGGAGGCCGAATATACACAAAATCTTGGAATCAGAGAGGAGATAGAAGGCTAACTCCAAGAGGTTGAACACAAACTGACCCCCTTCCTCTGTCACTCCATCAAGCTGACAAGAGGCATCCTCATGGCCATAAACTAACTGTGGAAGGGATGAGAAAACACTCATGTCGATCTTGAACTGAGGCTGAACTCAAGTCGTGGAGGCAGGAGAAGAGAAAGAAGCTACAACGAGTAGGATTTACAAGATGTATCTACGAGAGAATATACGGAGTAGATACTGTCTAATCTCTAGTTAAGAGAATCTACAAGATGAGATATGTGTATATCCTAATAGTTTGAACATGCACTTAAACATATATATCACAACAAATCGTAAAACTTACTCAAAAATATGGGTATTGTAGAAATTTCACCAACACATGTTAGCTTGTATGTTATGGATCTCTTTTCTATTGATACCCTTATATGATCCGAGCCTTATTTGTTACCTTTACTAGTTCTCATTGTTGTCTAGGGTTTACTAATTCTCATCGTTGTCTTTAATAATTCTCAACAGCATCTTTCAACATAGCCTTTCAGATATGTGCCAAAGCTCAATGTGCAGTTTTTACCACTATCCATAAGGAGCAATGCACACGATGGGACTGTAGAAGACTGATCCCATTAACATCGGTCTATTGCTACGAGGATTGCCACAAGATGGCTACTTTAGATTCAAAAAGGACACTCCCATTTAGCTTGGCAACCGTATTTAATTAAACTATTAAGTTCCTCACCTCCCTCAAGATTTCCTTACAATCCCTCCTTGGGAATCAAGTACGTATAGTATTATATTACCTATTTTTATTTTTCTCTTATAAATTATAACATGTTATTATGTTTATAAATATAACTTTTGAGCCTCGTATTGCAGCAGATATGTTCACAATTACCTATTCTATAAGGGAAGACTACTGTCAATGGTTGTTCATTGGTTTAGATGAGATTCCTGAAACGATGGATTTCAAGTGGATAGGTGGTCGTAGCAAGATGATTGGTGAAGTGAAACATCACATTTTCAGACCTATTCCTAGAGAAGACACTAAATGGAAACTCCATCAATATTCAAGTCCGGATTTGATGGAAAAAGCTGTGTATGTGATGCATTACAACAAAGAAGGTAGAACAATAAAACCTGTGAAAAAAAGAAAATGGCCTCAGAAAGACAAATGAATTGAAACACTCATTTATCTAAGTGTATTTCTCATTCATAAGTCGTACTGTTGTTGTTAGGATCTAAGAGCATCTCTATTAAGGATAAGTATGAAAGAGAGGAGTTCTCAAATGAGAACATAATTAGAACCTTTTTTTACATATGTCATTCTATAAATAGTTTAATTTTATTTTTAGAATTAAAATTTAATTATTTATTTAAATTATATTAATATAGTAATATATTATTGTTAAAATATTTTAGGTGAGTATTTAATGGATGAAGATGCTCTAAAAGACCAACACTAATATCTAAAAGCTTGTTTTCTTGTAATACAAACTCTCAGTTTTTTTTTTTGGTGGTTTGGAAACTAAGCAGCCAAGGATGAAGAAATTGATTACTTCTTGCGGTTCTACTCAGAAATGGAAGGTTACTTGTTCTTGATTTGGCTCAAACTATACGATTATGCTTTTAAAACTTTGTCATTGATTGAAGTGGGTTTGAAAACAATGTCTCAGGGCGGTTTCTTCGTTTGTTTTGGCTCGTCAAAACGTTGATACGAAGAAGGTTTTAGCATCTATATCTAAAGGAGATACATCTACAGATGGAGACCGTCAAGTCACATATCCTAACAGTGGATGGCAAATCGTTCAAAAGTGAAGCTTGCGAGTGAAGGTATATATAGTGCTCACTAATAATCGTTTTGTTGCATCATTGTTATACAATTCTTATTTTGTTTTGTGCGTGTTCTTGAAATTGAATAGGTATACGTAAAACTGATTGCTTCAAGCAGTTGCATTCGGAAATGGAAAGTTTTTAAAGGTGTTTTCTTTTAAACCCCTTATATATCAACACTTTTTGCATTAAGAACTTACTTTTTTCTAAAGTATAATTAAACACCATGTCTCAGGGCGGTTGCATTGTTTGCATTGGCTCGTCAAAACGTTGAGAAGAATTGAAATCTGAAGCTAAACAAAAAGATTCCTCAGAAATCTTAGAATCTGTATCCAAGGAGATACATATACAGAAGGAGAATATTAAGTCACATATTCTTAACCAAGTGGTGGTATCTCAATGGTTTGGGGTTGGATATGTACCTGCCTCAAAATTCGGGTTTGATTCCACTAAGCCACACAATCCACAGCAAAACTGTGCGAAAAAAAAGATGGACCTAAAGGAAATTAGTTTGGACCACAAGCCCGGATGAACCTCTGGATTAAAAAAAAAAAAAATAAAAAAAAATTCACATATTCTTACAGATGAAAACCAAACAATTAAGGTGAAGCTTGAGTGCAATTCGTAAGAGTATGTTCACCCTGATTTCACTATATCAAATCTTAATACAATATGAATCCAAATTTGATTTGTTTTAGCATGATTTAAGAGTACGATATGAATTTTTTTTTTTTTAAATACGTCTTGAGGTAGCCAATCTGAATACCATTTTTATTTTTTTTCTATTGCATTCTTTTTCCATGGCATCATTTGTTTACATCGCATGTCGCCGTAGAATTTTTCATTGGTAGATTGTTCGGTCGGCAACAATGCCATTTCCTTAGTATTATCTTAATAATTCATAGAGTTGGGTCTTATACTTTCTGTAATTTATTGTCGATGATTTTCAATATGGTTTTCATTCAACTATATTAAATTACAATTTGAGTCAAGTGTTGTCTTTCGATCCTCAAAAGGTTTTAAGACTGGTCTTTCATTTATCCGTTTCTAATTATCTTAAAGCGTGTGTTAACTTAAAATAATCCTATTAATTGAAAATTCAAATACGGCTATAACATTCTTTAAAAATTGGGAACCAGCGTAGAAAGAAGAAAATTTGAACCACGCAAGACTTTATAATATATTTTAAAAGACCCTCACTCGTTTATAAATAGCTCAGTACTACAACAAAAACAGAAAATAAATAAACCATACTAGTACACCAAACACACAAAGAAGAAATATTGTTCTTTGGTGCTAAAATGATGATGATGGGTGATTCATTCGGAAGTATAGGCTCAAGCATGGCAAGTTTGTTCTTCATTTGGGCAACAATTCAACAAATCTTCCCTGACCACTTGAAGATTACAATCAAAGAGTTTCTCTTATCTTCATTCCAACAACTCTGTTTTGCTCAAAGAGTTTCTGACCATTTCACCAACCTCTTCTCTCCTTATGTCGAAATCAACTTCCCCGAAAGCGATGAGTTCCGTTTCAACCACGCTTTCTCAGCCATTGAGACCTACCTTGACTCGAAATCAACCGAAAGATCCAAACGTCTAAGAGGAAGCCAAGTGAAGGAGAGTAAAGGTTTGGTCTTGAAACGAAACGAGGCTAAAGTTAGAGATGAATACGAAGGAGCTAATGTTTGGTGGGAGATTGTGGTTGATACTGATGGATCCAGATATTACAAGCTCACTTTTCACAACCGCGCAAGAAGTCTTATAACCGATTCATATGTAAAATATGTGGTTGAAGAAGGGAAATTGATTGAAGCCAAGAACAAGCAGACGAAGTTGTTCACGAATAACCCGAGTTCTCAATGGGTTTTTGGCCAGAATATGTGGAGATATATTGAATTTGAGCACCCAGCGAGTTTTGAGACACTAGCTATGGATCCAGAGAAGAAAGAAGAGATTGTGAATGACCTAATCGCCTTCACGAATGGGAAAGAGTATTACAAGAAGATTGGGAAAGCTTGGAAGAGAGGTTACTTGTTGTATGGACCACCAGGAACCGGTAAGTCCACAATGATTTCAGCCATGGCTAATCTTTTAAACTATAACATCTATGATCTCGAACTCACGGCTATAAAGAATAACTCAGAGTTGAAAAAACTGCTTACCGCAACATCTAGCAAGTCCATTATTGTGATTGAAGACATAGATTGCTCTGCGGAATTCACAAGCAACAGAATCAAGAAAGAGAGCAACTTGAGGGGAAAGAATGGAGAAGAAGGAAAAGACGAAAACTCGGTTACACTCTCTGGGCTTCTCAACTTCATTGATGGTATTTGGTCAGCTTGTGGGCAAGAAAGGATTGTTGTTTTCACAACAAACCACTTGGAGAAGCTTGACCCAGCTTTGATCAGGAGAGGAAGAATGGATATGCACATTGAGTTGTCGTATTGTACTTATGAAGCATTCAAGATTCTTGCCAAGAACTACCTGGATCTTGATGATGATGATAATGATAATCACCCCTTGTTCAGGGAAATCAAATCTTTATTGGAGGAGACGATGATTTCTCCAGCTGATGTCGCAGAGAATCTTATGGCCAGAAACCATCAAATCGATGTTGATGAATCCCTGAGCCTTCTAATCAACGCTCTAGAGGAAGAAAACTATGATCAAAGGGGACAACAAGACAAGAAGAAAAACAAAAGGTTCAAAATATTTGGTCGATGATTACTATTTAGCTTATGTTGTTTTCTTTTTACTAATGATTCCACTTAAGTTTGCAATGTTTGAATGTAACTTTTATTTCCCTTTTCTACTAATAAAAGTCACAAAAACTAAAGAAGATGCAACTCGGTAAATATTGAAAACAGAGTACAAAATATTTTCACAAAGGGAACACTTTAAAAATCTCAAAATTCCAATCTGATAATCCTGTGAAAATGTGAGAACTACAACAGTACCTTAAGGCATGTTGTGTGGAGCAACAAGACAAATACTTCCAACAGCCACAGCCTAATTGTTCATTTATACTCTTGACTAAAAGAGGGATACTATAAGATCCTAAATCACATCTAATCCCAAATAATCAAGGCTGCTAGTTTCAATCTCTTTGATGTTCTGAAACTGTCATTCAGATTACTTGCATTGTTTTGGTCGGAAGTTCTCAGTGGATAAAAGCGAAGTGACCAGATTCTCTATCCGTTTAGCGCCTGGACCAGGCCTGATAACATCAGTGTCACCAATAACAACACAAGGGTCACTCCCATTTTCATTGCTTCCAATGCACCAACCACCAGGTGTAGCCATTCCAGGACCTCGGTGAAGGAGGTCATCATCGATCTTGTCAAGTACAGGATCTTCTCTTCTAAATTTTCTTGCAAACGGTGCATTGCTATTTACCATTTTAGTCATGTCTGCAAGGGTGAGATGGTGCGGATGCTGTTTAGGTGGATTGTCCCATGATATGAAGTGCAAGTCGCTATTTACCGTTGTGTTTCTGAATTCCTCAGCGTTGCAGAGAACAGTATGAAAATATCCTTCAGGAGATGAGAGAAAATTCGAGTAGTACATTAAGACGGTTCGAGGTAGATTATCCCACCCCCAAATACAATAGTCAACGAATGGCCGAGATAACGCCATCCAAGCAGAGCCTGTTTCCAAAAATCACATGTTAGTTAAAAGAGAATCTGAAATCAAAACAATGCAAGAAATTAAATGGCTGACAGATTCTGAAAACAAAGTCTTCCCAACAATCAAAGGTAACACAATACACCAACTTTTTACTATCATGTGCAAATCTTAACAAAGGTTCTGAATATGATGAAAGTTTTGGCTAGCAATCTAAGTATAATGATTCTAAGTTGGTCAACTAATGAGAAATGGAGCAAATCAGAGAAACACCGAAACTAAACAATCAAGACAATAAAATCAGAGATTAGAAAACTAAGAAAAGTTCTGTCTAGCAATAATCTCAGCATAGCGATTCCGTGTTTCAACCAACTAGAAATGAATCAAATCTTAGCAAATCCGACTCCAAACTAAAGAGCTACGCAACATAAAGACAAACAATCAATTCTAGGACTTGCTCAGAGATGATTCTAGTCTATCAAACCAAGTAGGATTGAATGATGTTTCGATCAAGCACCTGTGAAGAGCTTGAATGCTGTTGGAATGCTTCGTCTTTGCGTAACCCAAAAAACATCAGATTTTTTATTCAAATACAGTCCAGGATCTATAATTACAGGTTTTGCTCTTTGTGATCTGAAAGAAACCAAATCAAACAACTCCAAAATCTGAGTTCCTTTTACAAAATAATACAAAAGAAATATAAAAAAAAAAACAAAACTTTGATTCACTTACGCTTTCCATCCAATGTTACTAGTATGATCAATGAAGTTCAAATCTCGCGGCAAATGTGAAAATATATGCAACAAATCTGATACACAAAAAGGTCAAACCTTTAGTGAAGAATCATAGCAAAAAAAGTTTCAATTTTTACAAACAATTTCTCAAAAATCTCACCATCTTGAGTCACTAGAGGATAATCTGAAGAGCTAAGATTAATAAACCAATCCCAATCAGCTCCTTCTCTAAGCAACATCGCCGCCGCATGAAGTGTATTAGCAACCATCGTAGGTCCACGATACGTTACAAGATTAGCTTTTTCAATCATATGAACATTCTCAAACCTTCCAAACAAAGAAGAGTTTTTGATGTATCCATGAAGTTCCTCTCTTTCCTCCGGAGAAGATTCACGGTCTAAATGAACAACATACCGATTATTCGGATGGTAAAGAGCCAAAAGAGTTCGCCGGAGAGATTTTCCGTCACCGGCGGATCCAGAAATCAAGTAAGCAAAACGAGGAGGAGAAGGAAGTGAAGAGATTGGTTGAGGTTTGATCTTGGATTCAACGAAAGCTGATGATTCAGATCCGGATGATAAAACGGGTCGGGTAAAAGGGAGAAATCGGATTCCGGTTGGTGAAGTTAGGGTTGTGAGAAAGAGTAAGAACAAAGCGAAGATTGAACCAATCAAAATAGGGAAAAATATCCATTTTCTCTCTGAAACAACATTATTATGATGATGATTCTGATGATGTCTCACATTTGAGTAATAGCTTCTCAATTTCTTCATCGAATCTCGAGAATAAACAAAAAAAGGTCAATTCAAAGTTGACACATTTTTTCACTATTTTCTCGGATTTGGAAGAAACGTTACAAAAACCCCATTTAAAAAAACTGAAACTTTATGGGGTTTTTTTGTATGGTTTCAGATTAATGGGAGGGAAGAAATAACAAATGACATAAGTAGAGAGATTGAAGAACTGAAAAAGGAGAGACAGAGATATGGTAATAACGAAAAGAGTTAGAGATTCACTGGTCAAGCGCATTAAAATCAGATCAGATCTTAGGTAAGGAAGAAATTAAAAAAAAAATCTGGAATCTAGGTGATGGGCCACTAAAAAGCCCATAAACTTGGAGCTATATAAGTCAACGAATGACTTTATTCGTTAATGAGTGACACAACTAAACTAGGGGTGTTCATTATAGGTATGTCCAATTCGGATAATAATGGATAGGTCAATCATATGAGTAAGATTGACTATTCAAATTGTATTTTTTTTTATAGAATTTGGATGTTTCAATCACACATGTCTAGTGTTTAATTCAGATTTCAGATTAGTTTTGATTTGGATTATTCGTTTTTTTTTTCCATTTTTATAAAATATGGACACGGTTTATTTACTCAAGAGAGCACAAAGAGAATGATATATGACATTTCAAAATGTTTTAAGCTTTTAGATAATTGGATATCAACAAATTAAAATCATCAACAAGTGTATAACTAAAGATGAACATGAGTTTGTTTACTCACAGTAACACAAGAATCCTCAACATTTTTCAACCAGAAAACGGCTTAAGAATTCCTCGTTCTCTCATTCGATTCATAACTCTTGAAGCATCGTTTAATTTATCTGCTCTCTCATACAATGCCGCGACAACCAAATGCAACTCCTTGCTATTGACATTAGGATCAGATTCCAATCTCTCAAACAACGATTCAACCATCTCGAAATCTTTCTTTGATGAGTATAAACTCAGCATTTGGAAATGAACTTCATCTGGAAAAACACATCCTTCCTCTAGCATTTCTATGTAAACCGTATCCGCTTTTTCAAACTCTCTTTGTTTCCCGTACGCATTCAACACTATAGCTATCGCATTCGAATCTGGAAAGTAACCAGCGCTTCTCATTTTCTCAAACACTTCTATGACATTTACGTACCTTTGGTTTCTTGAGAAAAGATTAATCATACAGCCAAATACTGATATATCTCTCACTTCTCCCGATTCAAAAGCTTGACGGAAAACCCATGTCGCCTCTTCTATTCTCCCGGCTTTAGCCAGAATGGTGATGGTGGTTTCCCGAGGGATATTATCTGGACGCTTTAATTCGTGAAGCAAACGTTTAGCATGACCCATGAGACCAACTCTTTCATAAGCAACAATCATTGTTTGATACAGAACTTGATCTATTTCCACACCCGAGCTCCTCAGCTTCTGAAATAACATCGCGGCTCGGTCTAATTTACCAGCTTTTCCCCATATTGATATAATAGTTGAGTAGGTAATGGCGTTAGGTTCAATTCCTCGGCTCTGCATCTCCTGAACAAGATTCGTAGCCTTTTCGTGCTCCATAGTTTTCCCATAGATCTTAATCATCGTGTTGTAAGTAACAACATTCTGTTCAATGTCTTTCCTCTGCATCAATCTAAAAAGATGAATTGCTTCACCGAAAAGCTCAGCCTCACTGTAAACACGAAGAATAGTATTGTAGCTCACAACATTTGGTTCGATATCCATTTTCCTCAAACTCCAAAACAACCTATCAGCTTCTTTCACCATATCAAGCTGACCATAAACATCTATCATTATATTGCAAGTCGTAAGATCCAGCGGGCAATTCACCTCTTTCATCTCCGCGAAAACCGATAAAGCTTCTAAAAACTTCTGGTTCTCTACATAAACACTCAAAAGAGTGGAGTAACTAACTGTATTTGGTGACACACCAGCTTCAATCATCTCCTTTATAAGTAACCGCGCCTCTCTGAACAATTTGGCCTTTCCATAAACATTGATCATCGAATTATACGCAACAAGATCAGGCGTAATACCAGACCTCTTTAACCTCGAGAAAATCGAAATAGCCTTTGAATAATCACACAATCTCCTAGAAAGCTCAATAAGGTTGCTATACAAAACAAGGTCACCTGAAACACGATCTTGTTCCATCTTTTGAAGCCAAGATAGAGCTGAATCAAACATACCCTCTTTACCAAACGCAGTAATTAACGTTGAATAAGTATACCTATCAGGAGCAAGAGCTCTTTGACGCATTTCGTCGAACAGTCCGTGTGCAATGTCAAATTGCTTAGCTCTTAACACATTTCGAAGAACTACATTGTATGCAAATACCGAAGGTGTGTATTTAGCTTCCTCATGAACCCAATCGAGCAATGCTAATGATCTCTGCCAATCTTTTTCTCGAGAAAGAAGCGATACCATGAACCGTATTGACAATTGTCTGTCTTTATACGAAGAAAGTAGTGAAAAAAGCTCTTCCTCGTTCTGGGTTTGGTGAATTGAAGCTAAAAGCTCGTCCATATCGACGTTGTGATCGAGAAAAGCAGATCTTTGATACCTCCGATGTTTTCTCGACAACGTTGAGTTCTTCTCCGGTTGGTTTCTCCATACCTTTTTGGTTTGTGTATCGTGTGAAGAAGAAGAAGAAGAAGCAGAGATTGTGAAGATGAATTGATGGGAATTGCGTTGTCTTGATTCTGGAATGGTGAAGAAGGGTATGGCAGTGTAAATATGAGATCTGGTTAAGGGTAAAGAAGGAAGAAATGGAGAAGAAGATGAACATATGTCTATATACATCTTTCAAAAGGATTTTTACAAATCTTTGAAAAAAAGAGACTATCTTATAAATAGATCTAAACAATACCCAACATCGATGTCACATGTGCACTGAGAAACAAACGACGCCGTTTGGTGTGTTTTTTTTAACCGCGTTAACGTTTTTTTTTCATTGTTTGGTCCACATATAGTCATATGTGATTTTGTTTAAGATGCTAAAAGATTGTAGATTTGTTTGAGAACTTAACGCAAATAAACAACCGAATAAAGTCTTTGAGTTGGTATAAGTTGTTAACACAAATTAAAATGTTTACTTAAAGGAAAAATCAAATCCTGAACTATAGCTATTTTATTCCATTATTGGTACTAAAGTATAAAGCCAAGACCACCAAACCAAACACGCGCATGTTGCAATATTTGACATTGAAAGAGTGAGAAAGAGAAACAAAAAAAAAAACCTTCTAAATTGAAGCAGCTTCTACCAAACAAGGTTAGATTCATAATATATATTTTTCGCACTAGCTTGTTTGTGCGGATTAGATAATGGTAGCACATGTAACCCTCTTTCTGAAAGAGCGGCTTTCATAGCTTTCAGAGAGTCCTCCATTTCATCACAAAGCTTGTGAGGATTTGGTATGACTGTAGGATCAACCCCTATCGAGATTACCATCTTTTCCGCATAGCTTAGGAAATGTATTGTTAATGCCTATACAAAAAAAAACAGAATGTTATATATTTAAATGAGAAGATAAATGATAAATAGTTATTAATGAGTACTTGGTAGTATTTCAAATACGTACATGAGCGTGTCCATAAGCACTTGGAGCTATGTAAGCAATGTGGAGGCCTTGGAAATTGATTTCTTCAATAGGACCAATCATGTTTGAAATGAATGTGGTCGTGTTCAAAACAAGTCGTTTTGGTTATATTGCACCTACCTAAAATGACAAGAGCCTTATATATATTTTAAGTTCCTCAAACGTGTAAATAACAACAATTTTGAGCTCACTTGATCAAATCATATACCTTAGCTCCGAAAGTATTGAAGATGACTTCTGTAGTCAAATAAGCCACATCAGCATGAAGTGAGTGTTTTTTCCGATCCATAGCTGATTTAGCCTTTGATATATACAACAACGGATCGGTCTCTAAACCGATCCAAATCGGGAAGTTAATAGAGCTAAAGTAGTAGCCCCATCTACATTTTGAGTCTTTGGCCATCATATCTGCCAATGGCTTCATACATATTTTTGCCTTTGTATCAAAATTTTTTTTTCTTTCTATACATTTAGCTAGGTGGTTAACTAAATCTATATAGTTGTGTAGGTTTCTAACCTGGATTCCAATGTCTGACCTTAGGTTTATAAAAACACCCGCGGTAATTCGAATTTTACCATGAAAATTGCTAAGATAACGCGAGAGAGCAGCTTGTGTAACTCCAAGTAGAACATCGTTGGTAGTCTATTAACAAATACAAGAATAAGCAAAATTAGTTATTGGTATAACTTCAATAAATAAATAAACCCAAAACGTACTTACCACGTTCATTACTTCCTTTATAAGTTTTATATCATCTAATGAGACAATTCTGTCATAAAACTTCTTCTGATTACTCTCAACACCCACATCGCCTTTTAGAGGAGTCTTAGTATCCTTCAAGAACAATGCAGTCGCCAAGAGCAACAAAAGATCCACGAAACTGTTCCAAATCAATCTCATTGATGACAAAATCGTTAGTACCAACCTTAAGAACCATGGGACTAATTTGTCTTTAAGCACCATTGTTTTATGTAGTTTAGTGACAGGAATAGTAGGAACCGTGTCACGGTGTGATGTTTTCTGAGTACACGCGATTAGAAGAGACATAAGGGATGTTCCATCTCCTAATGAATGGTGAGATCTTATTACACAGACCGCTTCTGCATCAGATGTTTGCACGTTGAGGATGTGAATATCCCATAAATGTTTTGATTTATCTAAAGGAAGCATCGTGAGACCTGAAATGTAGTTCTCAACATAACTTTCTCCATCTTCTCCGATCTCGTTTGAGTCTATACCTGGTACAAATATATGGTTTTCTACGTTGACTTGAGTCTTAATCCAACTTACACCATCATCAGACTGTTCAAGTTGGAGATTAAACACTAAGTCAAAATATGGGAGACTAAAAACACTAACAAATTGTTAGATGCAGTAAATTAGAGGGTTAAATGGTTAATTACTATTTACTAAGGTTACAAATTAACCAAGGGTTATTGTGAGAGTAAACCATGGTTTGTTTAGGTTATCTCTCTAGTCTAGTCTATATATATTGTGGAAGAGAATAAGAGAGGATTATCAAGTATTTGGTGGTGAGTCTTAGGGGGAGTGGGAGGAGGTCCATTATCAAAATCCTTAGGTTTCTTTGTAATTCCAATTCTATTATCTATAAGATCAATTTCTGTTTCCTACAAGTATCACAATATGTGTTCTTCTTACCAATTTGCTTGAGAAACGAGGATGCTTAGAAACATTGAGCTTTAAGCCACGTAGAATGACGTCAGCCTTGATCTTGGTTTTGCAACCGATCTTGGTGATGATGCAGCAGTCGTTGCCCGGTGATTGGAACACACGGGCCATTGGGCTGAGCGGTTCTTCATCTTCCTCTTCCATACTCATCGTCTCTCTTTACTCTTCTTCCTTCACCACTTACGATGTCTATTTCATATTCTCCCACATTTCCACCGTTCCACGTTGCGTAACCCCATCACTCCACTGACATGTAATAACATAAGGTAACATTATAATAAGATTTGATATAAATGTGAGATGTCGTAATCTTGTGTGTCAGGCTTTTCACATGTTTGTAGTAATTAGCCATGTCAAGCAGATCAAACCCATAATCTGCAATCTGTCCCACAGTATATTATATAAATTTTTGATTTGCATCAAATTGCAATCCGTGATCTGCCAAATAAAAATAATTAATCCGCATTCGCCCGCTTAAATATGCGGATAACTCACAAATATTTAAAATAATAATTAAAAATTAATTTTTTTATAATTTTAGTTAAAATAATATTTATTAATAAAATTTTAGTATTAAAACACATAAATTTCCAATTTTTTTTTATTATATTTTTAAAATTTTATCTGTTAAATTTTATAAAATAATAAGAATTAATATTATTATTATTTTTTAAATGTGGGTACCCGCAAACTCGCTTTACAAAATATAATGATCCGCACCCATCCCACCAAAAATGTTTCGATCTGCATCCGCAATCCGCGATTTGAAAAAAAAAAATTGACATGCATCTGCCCCGCAGCGGATCTAATAGGACGGGACCCACAGATTATGAATTAAATTGGGCTAGTAGTAACCACCACAAAAATCAAAAATATCCTAAATATATTTTTGCTTTATCATCTCTAGGGGTAATATTACATATGTATTGTTCTCTTGATTGGTTGTTCACTTCACATATTTTGTCCCAAAAGAATTAGTTTCAAACAATTTGCTTCTCTTTTATACATATAAGTCGGCCAATTTATACACAAACATGTTTATTAAGTTAAAATCATACATTAAATAAGGTAATAAGCGAATTTATACTAAAATATATCGAATTGACAAAATTCATACACCAACTATAAAAATATGACTAATTCATACAAATAGAGATGACTGTACATTTTAAGCGGATGATGTGTCATCAACGTCATCTGTTTTACTATGACGTAGATGACATGTCATCGACACATAATTTTTTTTTTCTTACAAAATCTAGAAATGAAAATTAAGGGTAGACATCATTCCCATTGTTTCTCGTCTTGTCTCATTTTCAGTCTCGAATTCATGTTTTAGATGAGAATACATTCTCATATGACACATGCTTTCAATTCTCGTTTGGAACCTAAAATTCCCAAAATCCTATTTGAGAAAAAAATATAATAAATAATACTTATATATATCATAATAATAGGAATTTGGACATATAGACTATTACATACAAAGTTAATATAAAAATTTCTAACTTTTCTAAGATATACCAATTTGTTATTATATTTCATACCATTTAAAATTTTAGTTTTGTCTTATATAAATTGAAAGCTTATAATTTTATTTTAACTGAAAGCTTAGAAAGCTTATAAATTGTCTAACATTATAATTTTTTGTATGTCTTAATATATCATTTAAAATTCTAGTTGTCTTATATAAATTAAAAGCTTATAATTTTATTTCAATTAATGTTATTTTAATTGATAGCTTACTAAAGCTTATAAGCTTTCAATTTATAAAAGAAAAAACAAAAATTTTAAATGATATGAAATATAATAACAAATCGGTACATTTTAAGAAAAGGTAGAAAATTTTAGATTAATTTTGTACGTAATATTATATATGTCCAATTTTCTATTATTATGGTATATATATAAAAGTATCATTTAGTATAATTTTTTCTCAAATAGGATTTTGGGAATTCTAGGTTCGAAACGGGAATTGAAAGTGTGTGCCATATGGAATGCATTCCCATCTAAAACACGAATTTGAGACTGGAAATGAGACAATACGAGATAAGACGAGACGCGACGGGAATGATATCCACCCCTAATTTCATTTTAGGATTTTATAAATAAAAAAAAATCCACGTCACCAAATTTAAATGTATCGTCACTCCTATTTATGAATTGGTCATATTTGTATAGTTGGTGTATGAATTTTATCAATTCGATATTTTTAAGTATAAATTCGCCCATCACCTTAATTGATGTATGATTTCATCTTAATGAAAATGCTTGGGTATAAATTGGCCAACTTCCTGTTTTATATACGGATCTTTAAAATGGTTCATTTTATCTATATAACAACCAAAAGAATACACCAAGTTAAGAAATTAATAACAATAGTACTGAAGTTGTGTAGTTGTTTAGAAGATGATGAAGACCGTGGAGAACGATCAGGCTGTCGTGAAGGAGCTAAGGAAGTTTTGTTTTCAAGAGGGCAATGTAAGTTACAGCGGCTCGGACGAATGATTCTGTAAATTCCAGTGCTTGTAAGTAAGTAGACGTCTTTGTTGTTGTCTTGTCCAAAAGAGAATACAAAGCCAAGTGGTGGAAA
The DNA here is from genome assembly GCA_028015245.1 of Cardamine occulta. NCBI lineage: Eukaryota > Viridiplantae > Streptophyta > Magnoliopsida > Brassicales > Brassicaceae > Cardamine > Cardamine occulta. Next base: position 2,111,487 of record CM051389.1, read on the forward strand.
TGAAGATGATGAAGAAGAAGAAGGCTCTGTTTCAAATGAGCAAGAGCTTGGCGAATCCGAGGCGCAGTGTAACGGAATAAGAGAGCTTGTGAAGTTTCCACTACCAACTGGAGTTTCAGCTCCACCCCAAATAACTCCCGCGTATAAATCTGCATAGAGATAACTACAAAACAAGAAAAAACAAACATAATCACATTGAAAGTTCATGAATTGTTCTTGATCTATATTGATTAGTGAACTTACGTTCCATACAAGCATGGATCGGTAGAGGAACGATAAAAGTATCCGCCAGTTATTGCTGCTGATCCTTCTTTCTGGTTTATGTCTGAATGATTGTACCACATTACCGGGAAGATCGGATTTGAAATCTTTGTTGAGTTTCTGATTTTAGAAGAACTTGGTGGCTTAAACGGTAAAGGTCCCTCGTAGTCTCGCCAACCATAATTTCCTCCCTTGGTGATCATATCCACTTCTTCATACTTGTCCTGCAAACTCAAAGAGTCATACATCAAGAATCTGAAGAGGTAAAAGGATGTTGGTTTCGGGGTTGGTAATACCTCGCCAACATCTGCGCAGAGGAAATAAGACGGTCTCTCTGAATCAAAACTGCATCGCCATGGATTTCTTACTCCCATGGCCCATATTTCAGGCAGTAGATTCTTATCTTGAGAATACGGATTGTCCTTTGGTATAGAATAGTTTCCCCATAGCTCAAACTCGCTCATCACTTTTGTATCTGAGAAAAACGATGAGAAACAAGAACCAAAATCAAATTTCAGGTTCATTGTGAAGTATGCTTCTGCTGTATAGAATATATTACCAAGAACATTATTCACATCAAGTCTCATGATCTTCCCGAGCAACGACTTTTTGTTCTGTGCAAAGTTGAGTGGATCTCCTTTACCTCCTCCATCTCCCATCATGAAATACAAATACCCATCTTTGGGTCCAAACAAGATCTGTCCAGCGTGCTTCGTTGTAAAAGGAAGACCCATTGTAAAGATTCTTCTTACTTCCACCGGTTTAACATCAGTCCCTGAAACATATCAACAACATCACAACAACATCCAATAAAGGAAATCAGTATACAAATGAAATTGACGTTGTTCACTTACCATTGGCAAAGAATTCTGATATGACACTGTGGAATTGACATGGGCTTGCTCCATTATCAGAATCTAGCTTTGCAGGGTCACAGTCAATATCTGAGTTGCACGCGCATTTGCCAGAACATTCTGGCCACTTAACTCTATCGCAGTTGAAAGACGCAAAGAATCTACCGTTTTTCAAGAAGTCGGGATGGAAAGCTATTCCTAGGAGACCAAGCTCAGCATCAAAGTGAACTTCTTCAGTAAGATCAAGAAACAGGTTAGTTTCATCTATTATCAAGACTTCTCCAGATCCTTCAGCTGGAATTGTCACCAAGTATATCTTTCCGGGTTGATCAGAGAGAAAGACGCGATTAGAACCATCGAGATGAGGTACCATGTTAAGATAAGACCCATTTCCAAGCTTCTCAAGGCATATCCCTGAAGGAGATGGACCAGTAACTTTTGAAATGTTAAATGAAACAGCCTGGCCATTGAAGCACACTGAGGATTCATCTGAAGCTCCACCAAAAGTGTTGCAGAAGTCATTGCTTGATTTCCATATTTCAGATATTGTAGAAGTAATGTTGCCTCCATCTCCAGCTTGAGATGCAAACGTAGTGTTGGTTACAGAGAGATTCTGGCACTCATTCCAAAACTTGGAGCAGAAATTAATCTCGCCCAGCGATTGTGCTGACTTATTAGAAGAAACTGTGGAATTGCAGAGAACAGGAACTTGTCTAGACTCTGACTCAACACGGAAAAGCTCTGCTGCGAAAGGATCACACTTCTGCAATCAGAGAAAGGAATACATCAACTCATAACTAGAGAGGTTCTAAGAATCATGGACAGAACCATAGCATCCAAGTAATCTAGTTGCACTTCAGCACCATAGCATCCAAGTGGTTCTACACATGTTTTGATTGTGGTTCTAATAACTAGAGAGGTTCTATAAATCATGAACGGAACCGTAGAATCCAAGTAACCGAACCACATAATGCTTCACCATCAAAGGCTAAAACTGATAGACATTAGTGTTTTCTTTTGTAAATTAGTCTTACCGAGCAAAGTAATGATTTGAGAAGTGGAGAACAGCTCCCAGATACATTGATTGCTTCAAACTGTCTCTGCAGCTTCAAGTCCTCCCGGGAGTTACAGCATACAGTTCCATTGAATTGACAAAAAGCAAGCGGTTTCTTCAGATTAAACGGCGAAGCTGACCAAACAATTCCAGAAATCAGAAAATAAACAACACAAAACAAATAGTTATCAATCTAATCTCAGGAGAAGAGAAAAAGAGCCACCTACTCAAATCATTACATAATGGATGTGAGAAGGAATTTTTGGCAAGAAACAACACAAGGGAAGAAAGCATCAGTGCTATAGAACAGAGAGAACCCATTTTTCTTGAACAACTAAGAATTGATAGTTTTGGATAATCAGCAAATATTTTTAGGATCTATTCAAAGAATGAAATAACCTATGGATTGAAATGAAAAATGATTGAAAAATAACTCATAAGAGTTCTTCTCTCTACAAATTCTACAGAAATGAAAATTCTTACCAAGAAATCAAAGAGAGGACCATAGCTCCAGACAAAGAACTGAATAATATCTTTTAAATAAAAATGGAGATTGTTCGATTGACCGAGAAGACAACTAGCAGAATCTTTTAATAAATCTAATATGCAAATTGGATCAAGTCAATAAAATAATATAGAATGAATTATTGGCGTCAAAAAAATTCTGTTGACTAAAATAAAAGATAAAACTCAACAACCTTAATTTCAGACCTTTGACTTTCACCATAACTTAAAAAAAATGAACAAAACACCATGCCATTGTTTTATCCCAAGAAGTTTATAAATTTCAGAATCATCAATACTTATTTCTTACACAATTGACTTGTGAGATAAACACTAAAACAGCCACAACTAGAGGCATACATAGTTCTCCATGTGGACACAAACCACTTCAGTAAAACAAAACAAAAAAAAAACAAAAAAAAAACAAAAAAAAAAACTTGCTTTTTTATTCTCTCCTTCAATTCTCTATCAAAATCAGAGATCCAATTCTGGAAAATTCTAACCCAATTGCTACAAATCGCAACCAATTGCAGCAAAGTTATCAACTCAATATCCAACAAAATTAGGAACCAATTTTTTTTTATCATAACCTTTATCTCAGCAGCTTGTTGCAGCGAATTTCAATCTCATCGCAGTGTATCCGAAATTAACCAACCAAAACCCTAAATTCGATTTCTCCCATCTGATCAGAAAATTCCAATTTTCAAAAAAAAGCAGATCAGATCACCCCAAAATTGACCACAACACACTGACAATGCCAATAACAGTTTGCATCGGCTACAGCCTTCAGAAATCGCGACAAGAATGAAAAGAAAAAAGATTCTCCAAACCGAAGCAATGCTAGCAAAACTCTGCCTTTTGTGGTGAACTCACGTGCGTTTAAGAGTTTGGCCACGTGTATAATCGGCAACGAAACGATATCGTTTTGCTGTGTGGTGAAAAAAGCCAATGCACTATCATCTTTGATGTTTTTTTTGGTTAAATATGATCTTTGATGTTTGTTTATCTTAGATATAAAATGTAGAAAATTATAAGCATGAAACTGTAAACAGATAAAAATGAATTGAATATCAATCAGCTTATGTCTTTTGCATATATCCACAAAGGAAATGTTTTATAAGAAAAGCTATATAATGTCACAATCTTTGATCTTCTCTAAAAGACTAGCTAACACCAGCATAATATTTTGTGCGATGTGCTCAAAGATTTTTTTTTTTTTTTTTTTTGAAGAAGAAGAAAAAACAATACAAAAATCTTAATTGCACAGCATGTTACCCACCAGTAAGAGCTTATTTTTGGAAATTACGGTATGGAGCAAAAGCTTTAAATTGTTTAAGTTCCCACTGAAATAATCTTAATTAGTTTTTGACTACATATAAGACTGTTTAAAAAAAATTATCTAAACTTTATTATATTCGTCAGTTCCCAATTACATTACCGAGTTATAGAGACTTTTGTATATCCCATCCCTTGAAATCCGATACATATATTAACTTACATTGGCTAATTGCAACTATATAAATCAGATGGATTCTCTCTTCTAACTCAACAAATCAAAAACATAAACCTAAAAAAAAAGAGAAAGAATAAGAAAGACGATATTTCAAAATGAATAGCAACGAGATGAAGGGTAAGGAAGACGAGAATTCAACATTTAGTAGAGCGGCCAAAGTCATTGGTGTCGCTGGAGCCATTGGAGCCGTCGCTGTAGGTCTTATCTCGTGGATGAGTTCGGGCTCGGGAGAGAAGGAAACGAAAGAGAAGATGATGAAAGCTCCTGGGAAAGATGGTTATATTGTCAGAAAAAATTTCGAAAACAACCCTAAGAAGTACTTTGATGATCTTCACAAGTATAAGAAATGAATATCAATGAATATGTATGTGGAATCTATATTTCAGACGAGGTTTTATAGGACTAAATAATAATACGTAGCATGTGATAGATATTTTCACGTGTATCGTGTTTTGGGCTAGTGGTTAAGTGCAGAGGTGGTATGTTGTGCTCCTAGTTCGATTTCGGATGGGAATAATGATTTATGCCATGTTATCATATATTAGGAAATGCTAAGATTCAAAGGTCCGAATTTCTCCTAGTAAAAAAAAAAAAGGTTTTATTGTGATAATGATTAAGAGATTTAGAATATTTACTTATTCATGTTTATCTATATCCTTTCCTAATTAGCTAGGTTACATAAACTAAGGTCAATATATATATATATATATTGTATCGTTTCTTTTGAGATCATTAACATAAAAAAAAAAAAAGTTTCCCCAAATTGTTTACATCAAATTCATAGTAAAGAAGATATTTTTGCTGATTTCTATCAAGACGGTCGAAGGGAAGACCATAAACTTAGATGTTAACGATAGACCAGGTTTTATAGTCTTTTGACAAGCAACTCTAATTATTTTTGAATTTTGTAAAGTTGGTCCAAACCAAGTCCGATCAGATAAGTCTAGAAACAAATCTAATTCGAATAAGTTTAGCCTAAAAACATGATTATTTTGCTTCATAATCTATGCTAAATCTTATAGATGTGAATCCTTAATTGTATTAGGTTGACAATGTACAGCCTTTATATGTAGGATTACATAGATGAGGTATTAGGTATATACTAATGACAATTATAACCTTTGTACATAAAATATATGTCTATACGTCATTTCAAGATGAAAAATCGCGTTAGAATAAAAAAAAAAGAAAATTGCAACAAAGATGTGGAAAAACAAAATTAACAAGGGTTTTTAAAATATAGTATGAGATTGAGATGAAAATGAATGATGTGTGATAAACGAATGATTCCAACCGAAATTTAAAAAAGAAAAAATATATATAAATAATAAAATTTTTGAAAAATAGCATAAAATAGAAATGAATGACATGTGATAAAACGAAGAATTTTAATATTATTTCTCCACCCCATCTGACAGCTTTGTTCAGTAAAGATTATTTACTCAAGTGATTATCAAATTGAGGTCATATTTTGCTATTACCCATTTATCTTTGATTATCAAATTGAAGTCATATTTTGCTATTACCTAATTATCTTTGTATTTTGATGAATAGTACGTTATCCACTGAAAAAGTAATCCAAACATGAAACAAGAAAGCATCTTTACTCTTACCAATAAAACAAAACCAAACCAAATCAAAAAACATATCTTAAGCTCGAAGATATATACCTATGAACCATTGACAAGAAATCAGCTTTAGCTTTTAGTATAGTACATAACATTCTTTCATTTTTGAAATAATAATAAAACAAATGCTTTAATCTTGCGAGTGTGAAAGGGGTCCTTAACTATAATTTTCTTTTGCACCAAAAAAAAAAAAAAAAAAAAAATCTTCTGAGCATCAATCCCTACTTTTAGATCACATTATTTTTCTTGTGGAAGCAATTTTTTTGTTCTATCTCCCGGAATTATGTATCGGTAATATATATGAAATAAAATAAAAAAATAAAATTACAGAATATAATGATACGTTTATCTTTCATTGTTCTAACATTGATCTCAATCGATCTCTCAACGTCTATATACTTATCCTATTATTCCTTCTATCTTGTTTCAATTATTTAAACTTTAATTTTCTTTTTTGGCTTTTCTTTTCATCATATCACATCTTTTACTTTTTACAAAGCAATATATAAAATAATTGCATAATAAGATGAAAAACCAATAAAATCTAACATATATTTTTATATTCTAATAAATAATTCATTAAAATATATTTTTAATAAGAATTTACAATTTTAGGAACTCCGTACAAAAATTTCAAATTAATTTTCACCGGATAGTTCGATCTTACACATATTAGGACTTACTACGAGTGGTTGACATGTGAAGAAGGAAAGAGGATGGTGACGTAAGAATGGTGATGTAAGAATGATGACGTAAGAATGGTGACGTAAGAATGGTGACGTAAGAATGGTGACGTAAGAATGGTGGCATACTTAAAATAGCCTCCGGTTAATTTAAAATTTACTCTGTAATAATATTTAGTTAATATAGAGACTTTATTGGAATTGACTCAAACGTTTACCACTGACAAGTCAAGGAAACTATGGTCTATAAAAACACATGAATCCACCCACTCGGCCACTCATTCAACTTACCAACCAAAAAAAAAAATTAAAGAGTTAAAGCTTTTGATCTCTTATCAACATGATGAACTTGGAAATTTTCGATTCCTCAACGAAAGTCATTGGCCTGGTCGGAGCAATCGTAGTCATCGCCGTTATACTCTTATGGAGCAGCTCAGGCCCGACGATGAAAGCTCCCGGAAAAGGTGGTAGTCGTATTTCCAGAAAATCATTTGAAAGGAACCCTAGAGCCTACTTCAAAGATCTGCACAAGAAATGAATATTTGAGTATGTTGGAATTTTAATATTCCAAGTTTCCAATTGTGTAACTTATGACTGATATGTCATATATATTACGTACCATGTTGTCGATCATATCTAATATGGATTTTTCAATTTTTAATGTTTTTAATAATCGGCCGTCGGGAATTATTAAAATAGTTGTTAACTTAAATTTTTTAATTTATAATACACAAATCAGCAATATATATATATTTTTTTAATACCAAGAGGTTATGGACCGAAGTCCGTAATCTTTCCAGGCCCGAAACCACAGCATGTAATATTAGTTTCGTCCCAAGTGTCACTCGAACCGATGACTTCTAAGTTTCGCCTATGATCTTTACAAATTGAGCTAATGACACTTGAAAAATCAGCAATATTTCAGTAATAGATTTTTTTGTTCTCTTTCTCTTTCGGTTGATCAATCTATTATCGCAATTAGATCTAATTTTCTTAAAGGGTTGTTTCGATTTGTCGGTCTGCAAAGTATGTGTTTGGTCTTTGGCTTAATCTTCTTGGGTTGTGGTTGTCCCTATTCGGCCAAGGTCTTTGTTTAGGTCTTGATGTCGTGGGTTTGTGCTCTCACCAGTAGTTTCTCTTCTTCTGCTGGATTTTGCCTTGGTATCTCTCCGGCTTGATCTCTTGCCGAGCTTGTTTGGTTTTGTGTGACCCGGTTGGATTTGTGATCGCTTCTTGTCTTTACTCAAAAGATCTGATCAAGATCTGGTCAGTTCAAATGTTTCTTTCGAAGCGTTTAAAAGTTGAGGATAGTTTTTCCCTTTGCTATTGTTATTCTTAATAAAGTTATTTCTGCGAAAAAAAAAAGACTTTGCTTTTCACAACAATACCAATGAAGAAAATAGGTTTCACATGAGAAGCTCTCGATACAATTAAAAGCTCTCAATGAAGATTTCCAAATCTTTCAACTGTCATTAATACAATTATTGGCCATCAATCATTTTCCATATGTTCGTGATCCAAAAGTGACTCAATATTGATTATTAAATTTCTGTAGAACCCATTTATTCACTTAAGAAAAAAACTTTTATCAGAAAAAGAGGAAATCAAATATATTGATGAAGAACGTGATTTATGGCTTCGAGAAAATATTATTGAAAAGCTTACAAAACTTCGATTATGCTTCTATTTATTGGTGTACCTAATGGAGTCAATGAAGTATAATGATCCGTACAAAACAGGACTCAGAACTAGAGAATATATAAACAAAAGAAACTAGTTAATGGATTCTTAGGTCGAGACGGTCCGTTTGTCTGAGGTGGTTCTTTGCACCACTCGACCACCAGAGCGGCTTCCGCTTCCACCACCGCTTGTACCAGAAGGTGTCCGAGGCATAACCCGCTGTATGATTCGAATAGGAATCCCGCCTAAATCAAAATCTTCCTTCAATGATCTAGTCAAAAACCTTATGTCACTTTCCAATAACTGCGTTTTACCGCTCACAAAGGCTACAAAAGTCGGTGGTCGAGCTTTCACTTGAGTAAAAAACTTGATCTTTGGCTGTGAAGCCGTGTCTTTCCAAGAATGTCGGCTCATAACCTAATTCAACACACAGAATAAATGATCAGACAAGTCATGATGTCACATTTTGTATATTTTATTGTCTGATTCATTCTTAGTACAAACCTTACGCAACCAGCGATTGAGGCGACCTGTGGAAAGTCTTGAACACCATCTCTTGTATGTGTCAGTGACTTCTTTCATTACTTCTATACGTCCTCTTCCTTCTAATGCAGAGATAAACACAACCGGTATTCCCGTTATCTGCGACCAAGTATTATGTTTCTCATCAACCGGAAATTCAAAGAATGACAATAAGAAACAAGAATTATCAAAAGATCAAATTTTTTTATTATAACCTGTGGAATAACAGTCTGAACTTCAATGGGAACAGCTTCTTTGATCTTCTTATACATCTCAGAGTTCTGTTTCCCTCTTAGACAATCCATTTTGTTAACGATAACGACTAGACCACGCCCTTCTTCTACAGCGCGTCTAGCTATAACTACTTCGGAATGTGTCATACTACATTTAGCTTTTATGATCTGGAGATTGCAATACCAAACATACACTAAGCATCTCTGATTTTCTTTTTCATTATTCCATTGTGCAAAAAAACCATGGATCACGTAAGTATGTGAGGATATGACAAACCTCTACAGCATCGAGAACTAACACGATAACATGTGCCCGCATCAGACTCTTTCTTGATTGCATGATACTCAAAGAAGCTGGTCCTTTGTCTCTCTCTGTTCTCTCCAACCAACCAGCAGTATCAACCTTACAAAAAAAGGGTATAAACATGAATTAGTTTGAGAGCTTGTTCCAAGAGAATAATAGCTGGTGTTAGAGAATTAGAAATATCAGAATTCTAAACTTACCAGATAAACAGTCCTGCCCTGAAACTCAAACTGAAGTCTCACAGCATCTCTAGTGAGACCAGCTTCTGGACCCACCAACACACGCTCTTCTTCCAACAATGCATTGACCAATGTTGACTTCCCAACATTAGGCTTACCTACAATAGCTAACTGCAATGGCAACTTGGACTCCTCGGTTTCATCAGAGAGATTCTCATCGCTCTGAACATCCTCTTGACTGCATATATCTAATATAAGACTGTAAGGTTCAGTAAAGAGAGAAAATCAAGCAAGCAGCTTCTAGTTTGATTTTCTTGATACAGGTTTAGATGGTTTTTATTACCGTTCAATGTTTCCACCATGTAATCCTCTAGTGGAGGACGAAGAACTTCATAAAGTGTAGTCATACCAAGTCCAGTCTCGGCTGATATAGCAATAGGCTCCCCAAATCCTAGAGCAAGAGCTTCTGAAGCAACTTCATCAAGAGATGAGCCAATTGATTCAGATTTATTCATAACTATTACCGGCTTAATCTGTGGAGCATGCTTTCTCAACCATTTCCCAACCTCTAAATCCAATGGATGCAACCCAGCCCTACAAAACAACGAAAAAGACACTGAATTTAAAGAAACAAAAACACTAGCAACAAATTAGTATATAGAAACTTGGGATTAAAACCTCACCTCACGTCGATAATAAGAACTGCAAATTGAGTTCTTGCAAGAACATTAGCAGTCATTGCTGTGGTTCTACCGAGAATAGTACCTGAGGAAACTTCAGTCTCTATACCAGCAGAGTCCAACACATTAAACCTCAAGTCACCTAATTTTGCAATCCCTTCTCTTATATCCCGTGTTACATGATCATCTGGAGTGTTGTAAACAAGAGCCTCCCTCCTCCGAATCAATCTGAACAACAACACAATTGACTCAATACACAATAATATATTCCATCTCAAAACCTAAGAAACTAATCTTGAGCTTGACACGAAGAAACTAACCGGTTATACAAAGCAGACTTTCCAACATTTGGCCGGCCAATGATCATCACAGTAGGTAATAGATTCGCATCAATTTTGGTGAAATCAATTGGTTTCTTATAAACAACCTTTGGCGTCTTATCCACAAATCTCTCACAGGAAACATCCTCATTATCAACAATTGAATCATCGGAACTAAGATTTGAGTCCAAAACACCGTTTACAGAAACAGAGCAAAATCCATTTGTGAGTGGAACTAAGGAAGCAAGATTCAAATTTGGGATCAAATTACGACTTCCATGTCTAGCTACTGAAGTGAATCCTGAAGCAGAAACAAGTAAACATAAGGAACAATCTAAATCTGTCAAATTTGGAGTCAAATAAGCAGACATTGAAAAGAAATGAGATTTATACCTAAAGATGAAAAATTGAAGCAATTGGGAGCAATGATCGGCTCTTGGAGATGAAATTTACATCTATAGTAAAATCCAAGACCGAATTGATTCTTCCTAGCTGAGATTGCTCGAATTAGTGACTGAGACATTGCCGGCGACAAAATTTCACTTAAGGGTACACGAGGGTTTGCATTTGATTTCAATTAGGAAATCGAAAATGAGAATTAGAGAGAAAAGTATGAAGCTTGAATCAGCTGGTGATTGAAGGAAGACCAAAGCTAAAACCCTAAACCTTTGTTCTCCGGTGATAACTCTTGCAGTTCGGTAATGCCGATTGCCGACGTTAGTGATGATGTTAACATACTGATACTACGTCGTTTTATCTTACTTGGTATAAAAGGTTATTGGGCTTGAAATGAGTTCCTTTAAAGCTCATATGTTCACTAATATCATTTGAGATAGGAGGAACAGCCCGGTTTGTGATTGGTTTGGGTTACATTTTTCAGTTTTTTTGGTTTTAAGAATTTTATAACAAACGAAACTAAAAAAAAATGTATTTATACAATTCGATTTGATTACGATTCGTTTAATGAAATTTTGTTTAGTTTGGTTTGATATGTATTCAGCTCAAAAATAACTTAAAATATAATTAAAAAACAATTAATTCAGTTTATATTCATATACTGTATTATGATTATATTTATTATAAATGTGTATATAATTAAAGATATAAATTGTAATATTTAGTTATTTTTTCTGTTTGATTTGGTTCGATTACTATTCGGATTCGGTCTTGGTTTTTGGGTTTGTTGAAAAAGAAAAAGAAAAAAAAAGTTTATCAATAAACCTGGAAATGCAATTTCGGTTTGGTCTTATTTGGTTTTTAACCATTCGGGTTGTTTTTTCCACCCTTAATAGTTAAAAAAAAATGTTCACCAACTTAGTATAGAAAAACGGCACGATGTCTAAAAATTAAACAACAGAATGTACATTATTTCTTTTCAAAAACAACAAGATTTAGTTCCTGTGAATGTTTTTGAAGTGTTTTTATTTAGTTCTCTCATTCAACATTTTCACAAACACATATTATTTTAATAAGAACACTAACCAATGCAAGGTTCATTTGGGTTTGGACATCCACGACTGTAACAAACGCCGGAAGATTCATTTCCTTGAAGACTTCGGCAAGGTCAACAAGGACAGGTTCGAAGGCTTCACAACCAGAATCCGGAGACCTTCTCTTCATGAAAATCACTAAAATCCTTGAAAATACTTGTGCCTGAAAAACCTGGTAACCAAATCAAAAACAAACTTGTTAGTACTTCGTGTTAAGTAACCAATATGAGAAACCGGTTGATCAGAAAAAAAAAAAAATCTGAGAAACCAAAACTAAATAAAAAACCATACCGTAAATTCAAAGTTGAATTCGTTGAGCTCGACCACATTACCAACATTATCAGACTGGTTTACATAGTTACCCTTTTCACGCAAAACCGATTCAAAAACGTGCTCGTATGCTTCATGAGTCATCATCTTTTTCAGATCGTCTTTAAGCATTTGTAACAAGTGTAACATTAGTCACGATTTACCCTAAGTAAACATATTAGTTAAATTATTTTCAATTAATAGTATAGATAACAAATAAAAATCAACAATTAAGATAATAGGAATAACTGAGAGATATTAGAAATGAAAATAGCAAAAAAGAATAAAAATAAATAATAAATAATCATTGATTTAGTTAAAAATATTAATTCAACTTCTAACACATAATATTTTTCATGATGTTGAGATATAACTCAAATTCAACTTCAAAGTTTTGCAAAAGATTCATGATTGGAACATTTTTGAATTACTTTGAGTTATGTTGATATCTCAAGATAAATCAATAGTAACTCATGCTACCTAAGATTATCTTAGTTCAACAACAACAAAAAATTGAAACCTAAATAATTCGATCCAAAATTCATTACATATGTGAAATCTTAGTACAAATTTATCCTTTCATTCCTAACAAACCTATATGTAAGTTCGATCTTATGATTTTTTCTCATAAATTTCCATAATTTTTATTTTGGCATGATAAAAAAGGAAAAAAAACAAAAAATTAGATTACTAAATAGGAAAATCCATAAATGCATCATCATATATAAGTTTTAAGACATACCCAATTGAATTTTAAAACAACACCAAGACACTGGTGCTATGACATGGAAAAAAAAGCAATGAGACTACCAACAAAGAGATGCATCAATTAGCACTTGTGCCACTGCAACCAGTATGTTGCTATTGTTTCCACATCCAGGTCCAAGCAATAACAGTGTGTTGCTACTGTTTCCACATCCAGGCCCAAATAACAACAATGTGTTGCCCATAAGTTTCTCATAGTAAGCATCACCATTGCCGATGTGAGTGATGATGTTAACGCACTGATACAATGTCGTTTGATCTTACTTGCTAAAAAAGGTTATTGGGCTTGAAATGAGTTCCTTTAAAGCTCATATGTTCACTAATATCATTTGAGATTGGAGGAACAGCCCGGTTTACGATTGGTTTGTGTTACCTTTTTTAGACTTTTTGGTTTTAGGAATTCTATAACAAACGAAACTAAAAAAAAATGTATTTATACAATTCGATTTGATTTCGATTTCGTTTAATGAAATTTTGTTTAGTTTGGTTTGGTAGGTATCCAGCTCGAAAATAACTTAAAATATAATTAAATAACAATTAATTCAGTTTATATTCATATACTATATAGTAAAACCTCTATAAATTAATACTCGATAAATTAATAACCTCTCTAAATTAATAAATTATCCCGGTTCCAAGTTGGGCCGATGTAATAATTGACACATTTTGATAAGATAATAAGATAATAATTTTTTTGAAATCTCTATGTAAATATATGGTCCCATTAATAACATAAATTAATAATCATATAAATTTATTGTATATATAAAAGATATTTTAGTGAAATATGATTCTAATATTTTTTATTTATTCGTAAATTTGTAATTTTGTTGGAGTTTATCTCTATTTTTTTTAAATATCAAAAATATATGATATTTATCTTCTCAAATTGTATCAAAAATTATTAAAAAAATTTTATATATGCAATGCTTATTTTCTAATGTGAAAATGCATTAAAACACATCGAAATATTATCTTTATTTTTTTACTTTTTATATAACATTTTTTGAAATTCAGAAAACTCTCTATAAATTAATAACTTCTATAAATTAATAAAATTTTCCGATCCCAATATTATTAATTTATAGAGGTTTTACTGTATTATGATTATATTTATTATAAATGTGTATATAATTAAAGATACAAATTGTAATATAGAGTCATTTTTTTTCTGTTTGATTTGGTTCGGTTACTATTCGGATTCGGTCTTGGTTTGGTTTTTAACCATTCGGGTTGTTTTTTCCACCCATAAATAGATTAAAAAATATGTTCACCAACTTAGTTTAGATAAAAATTAAACAACAGGATGTGCAGAGATCGTTGACGAGTGAAACGATCGTCGTCAAACTTAAGCGCAGTTGCAGAGAGAGAAAGAGAGAGAGATGGGAGGTGTTTTATCGAGTGTTTTTGGTGGAGGAGATGGAGTTACAGAGAGTGAATCCGAAGCCAGTCGCGTCCACAAGTTTAGCTCTTCAGCTCGATGGCAACTTCATTTCAACGAGCTCAAAGATTCGAATCAACTGGTATGTTCTCGATTCGATTCAATTGGGGGTTTTTTATTCACTGAATTGATGATTTTGAATTTTGAAATTTGACATTTGGGAGAAAAGCTGGTGGTTGATTTCTCAGCTTCGTGGTGTGGACCTTGTAGAATGATTGAGCCTGCGATTCATGCCATGGCTGATAAGTTCACTGATGTTAATTTCGTCAAATTAGATGTTGATGAACTTCCTGTAAGTTATCTTCTTTAAACATTTTTGTAATGCTAATTTGCAGATTTATCAAAGTTTCAAACTTTCTTTGTCTATGATATGTATATCACTACTCACTCTGATTAATCCTGTCTTTTGCCTGAAATTTTGAGTGTTGTGATATCAAATTTTTGTGGGTTTAAGTTTAACCATCTACTTCTATTTCAAAATTTCTTGGGTGTTTAGTACTGAGAGAAAAAGATCTAAACTTGCTGCCTCTCTGTTATGGTTTATACTATGCAATTCAATTCAAAGTTTCTAACTTTCTCTGTTTCTGAATTTTGTATCCCTCATTACTCTGATTGATCCATAGTTCACTGTTTTTTGTCTGATATAGAGCTTTTGTGATGTCGAGTTTTGTGAGTAGATGTTAGATTTTGTACCACAGTTATGAAATTAGATGAGAATTAAAATTAGGTTCAACACAGTTATGAGATTTGTATTTGAGAAA
This sequence comes from Cardamine occulta, assembly GCA_028015245.1. Classification (NCBI taxonomy): domain Eukaryota; kingdom Viridiplantae; phylum Streptophyta; class Magnoliopsida; order Brassicales; family Brassicaceae; genus Cardamine; species Cardamine occulta. The sequence goes on from CM051389.1 coordinate 2,126,668, forward strand.
CAGTTTAATAAACTTACTGCATAACTGTTTTGTTTACAGGATGTGGCTAAAGAGTTTAATGTGACGGGAATGCCAACCTTTGTGCTGTTGAAAAAGGGTAAAGAAATGGATAGGATCATTGGAGCCAAAAAGGACGAACTTGAGAGGAAAGTTGTCAAATTCAGGGCATAGTGAGCATATTCATTATTAACACCTTCACCAATAGCTATGTGTAAACTCAATAATAATAAAATGCTATGTTGTGTGGAGAGGCTTCGTATTATACACTCTGTTGATTCTGCTATGTCTTCATGACCTCTACAAGACCTTCTGTGTGATTGATTGAAATGGTTTGTTTAAAAGTGTTTGGACTATGCTTGAGTATGGTTTTAGTGTGGATGTTTTTTCGTGTGCACAATGGTTTATATCATCAATACCATATACGCTTGAAAGCAATATAACTATTGGGATAAATAAACAAGACAAGACAAGAGAGAAGAGAGTGAGTTGTTGAAGAAGTGCGATTCAAATTTAAACACTAAAGGGGTGAATGCATAAGCCATAATTGAAAAGAAGAAACCAAGTCATTAGGGACTTCTGGTAGTCCTTGTACATCTTGTTCACTCTGCCTTAGTACTCACTAGTCTCTCGAAAATCTGAAAAAAGAAAAGATACAGACTTTGATAAAGGTGGGTACTATAAATGCTGCCCAAAGAACATAACTTTTCTTTGTTTCCAACTGATATGTGATGCTTGAGGATAAAGAGGAAGATGAGATGGTTGATAACGTTCTTCCACAATTCTGCAGCTGAATATACATATTAATTATCGAAAACAACGAAATTGGCAACACACGAGGAATTGATTTATTAAAACTGCACCACAAGATGATTTTTGATTTATTAAAACTGCACCACAAGATGATTTTTGTGTTTGTTTGGTTGACTATCCTTTTATCATTCCCCTTCTACCATGTGTTAGATCTCGATCTATGGATCCGGTTCAAAAGAGAAATTTAATGGGCTACACTGGACTCATAATGCCTATTTTGAGTTCAGTGTTTGAAAAAACACCAATCAGTTTGGGTAATAGAAATATATTTTTACTTTGGAGAAATGTTTGCTATCTCAAGCCTAATTTAAAAGAGTAGAACCCAAGTCCAGCCCACAAAACAAAAGAAGTGTTTTCAACTCAAAAGTCAAATCAATTGGTTATATGTATAATTGTTTGAGAAGGAATTACTGATTATATAATTTTAGATGATATAAAAGTCATAACAATGATTGATGATTTCTTAGTTAGAAAATTTGATAGTAAGAAAAATTGTGATATATAATTTTTAGGTAATATGAATTATATGTTTGCCTCAAATATCATTCTTCATGATGCATGCTTTCTTGTTTGAGGATAGAACTTGAAATGAAAAGAGGAGATGATGGTGACAACTAAAACTAACAACCAAAATGCCACTATTTAAATTTAAAGTATATGTTTAGATTATGTTTGGTTATAGTGATAATAGTTCTAGTTGTTAAGACAATTTCATCCTTAATGAGATTTTAATATCTAACAATTTTATAATTACTTACGTAAAATTATTCTCAATTAATAGTATAGATAACAAATAAAAATCAACAATTAAGATAATAGGAATAACTGAGAGATATTAGAAATGAAAATAGCAAAAAAGAATAAAAAATAAATAATCGTTGAATTAATTAAAAATATTAGCTCAACTTCTAGTACATGATATTTTCCATAATGTTGAGGTATAACTCAAATTCAACTTCAAAGTTTTGTAAAAGATTCATGATTGAAACATTTTTGAGTTACTTTGAGTTCTGCTGATATCTCAAGATAAAACAATGGTACCTCATGCTACCTAAGATTATCTTAGTTCAACTACAAAAGAAATTGAAACTTAAATAGTTTGATCCAAAATTGATTACATATGTGAAATCTTAGTACAAATTTATCCTTTCATTCCTAACAAACCTATATGTAAGTTCGATTTTATGATTTTTTCTAATAAATTTCCATAAAATTTTATTTTGGCATGATAAAAAAATGAAAATAACCGAAAATTAAGATTACTAATTAGGAAAATCCATAAATGCATCATTACATTTAAGTTTTAAGACATACCCAATAGAATTTGAAAACAACACCAAGACACTGGTGCTATGACATGGAAGAAGAAGCAATGATACTACTGGTGAAGAGATGCATCAGCTTGCACTTGAGCCACCACAACTTGTGTGTTGCTATTGTTTCCACATCCAGGTCCAAACAATAACAAATGGGTTACTACTGTTTCCACGTCCAGGCCCAAGCAACAACAGTGTGTTGCCCACAAGTTTCCACAAGTTTCTTATAGGAAGCATCACCATTGCCAACATTCATCAGAAGCGAGATTTGAGTCCACTTCTCTGCTAAAAGAAACTGAGGCATACCCACTTGTGGGTTGAACAAAGCAAAAGATTTAGGCCTCATTTCAAATTACTAGAAAACATGTAACTATTTTAATGACTTCGAAGTGAATCCTGAGGGAGAAAAAAATTAAAAAAAAAGGCATTGTCAAAATTGAATTCATATAATTATAAGCATGTCAGATTTGGATTCATATAAATTATAAGCAAACCTTGAAAGAAATGAGATTTATACGTAAAGGGGAACGATGACAACAATTGCAAGCAATGATCTAGTCTTGGGAATGAAGTTGCCGAGACTAAATACTACTGTTATACCATCTAAGACCTAATAGATTCTTCCAAGGTAAGATTGTTCGAAACAGTGACTGAGACATTACAGGGGACAAAGAAGTTGGTCCTTTGTCTCGCTTTGTTCTCTCCACCCAACCAGCAATGTCAACCTTAACAAAGTAATTAGGGGACAAATGTTTCTCAACAATTTTACAACCTCTAAATCCAAAGGATTCTTATCCTCAAGTTTCTCACATGAAGCATCACCATTGCCAATATTTGATTCATGAGAACTGAGATTTGAGTCAAGTAATCCCTTTATAGAAACCGAAGAAAATCCAAAATTATCAGAAACCCTATATCTGTTATGTTAAATCGAAATAACCTTTGGCTTCTTCTCTAAAAGCTCGGAAGCAACTTCATTAAGAGACGAATACTTTCTCAGCCACTTCCAACGCTCAAAATCCAAATCCATGAAAAATGATAATGATTTCGGGGAATACCACACACTAGCATCATATTAGGTTGGATTGCAATCTCACCTCACAGATATGTAGTTCAATCGAAGACTAAATAGCTTCTTGACAGAAGAGTGTGAGCAAACTATGTTTTGCATTTTGTACAATCAAAGAAAACCTAATCCTTGGTCGCCGGAGAGATAACTTTTGGTGACGCCGACGCCTAATTTTCTTCCATCGTTTTTCTCTAAGGGTTTTTTTTCTCCAAAGGTTTTCACTTTTCTGTAAACCCATTTTTTGTTTCCTCTTTACCTTAAAACGTTATTAGTTATTACCCATTCCCTAATCTCCATCAAAACTACTCCTCACTAGTCCTAGTTCTTAATTGTCATGGATTAGTGATGGAGAATAATTTTACTTGCAACTCACGTTATCATGCACCTTATAGATATAATTTTTGTATATATATTTTTAAATTATTTGCTATTATTATTGTGCAAGTTTCTTTTGCACACATGTCTTTATTTTATATTTTATTTAATATATAAAATTTTGAGATATAGTTATTTAAGTTAATCTCCTATTTAACCGTAAAGAAGACCATCAAATTCATTCAAAAATATACCAAAAAAACTAATATATTAATTTGATTTCTTATATTAAGCATAAATAAATCATAAATTTATTATAGTAACTAATCTGCCTTGTAACTACTTTGATATAATTGAAAAGTGATAGTGAAAAATATGATTAAAAATGTGAAAGAAGATGAAAAAATGTAAGATAAGTTAAAGTTTCATATGTAATATTTAGACTTTAAGATTTTTTTAAAAATCAATTTGAAATTTTTATCTTTTAATGTTTTTTTAAATAATTAAATCTAAATTAATTGATATATATATAAAATTAATAGTTAGACACATGCCAATTTTCTATATGTTTACAAATTATGAGATGTCAATGGAGAATTCTCTTCAACTATTATATATAGCTAGGTGTGTCAAAATGGGTATAATGGGTTGACCGAACCCAACCTATTTAAATGGGTTAGATCAACTCATTACTCATTTAATTTGATGGGTTAATGGTTAAATGGGTCAATTCATCTGATTTATCAATTAATTAATTAATTTTCTTAATTAATATAAAATCAACTAATAAATAATTATCATCATCATCATCATCATCATCATCATCATCATCATCATCATCATCATCATCATCATATTTTGGTGGAGAAAATATAGAATCAATTTTTTGACGGAAAAATGACGAAACCGTCTTTTTGGCGGGATTCTCGTTCTAAATCAAAAATTTTGCGGGAAAATGACAGGACCATTTTTTGCGGGAAAACTATGGATCCATTTTTCAGAAAAATTGCAGATTTCATAATTTTTGCAAAAAAAATGTAAATCATGTTTTGGGTGGAAAAACTGCGGATACACATTTGGGGGAAAAAATTGTGGATACATATTTTGGCGGAAAAATTGCATATATGCATTTTTAGCGAAAAAATTGAGAGATTGTGAAAATTGGTTAAATTAGTTTGATTCAATTTTAATAAATTGATGGGTTAAATAGTTAACCAGCAACCTATTTGACTTAACTCATTTGATCTATCAACCTATTTAACCACTAACCTATTTGACTCATCAACTTATTAGAGTCAAAAATTTCAACTCATTAGGGTTCATGAGTTGGATTGGGTTGGTTGGGTTAGATCATACCCATGACCCATAACCCATTTTGACACCCATATATATAGTTAAAAAAACATAGTCTCATGAATTATGTCTAGTTTCTTCAAAAAACTCAGCAATGTCCAACTGACATCATGGTCAACAATAACATATTCTTCCAAAAAGTAAAAACATAAGTGTTAGAACTCATACTGGTTTATAACGATTTATAAATCGTAATTACGAATTCAGTTGTTTCGTGTAAATATTTGAATTAAATCTAAATCATAGTGTGTGAATATAAGAGAAATTTATTCATTTCATGCCTCTTGTCTCTCCTTTAAATCTCTTTTTTGTTTATAAATAAAAATAAAAGTCGGTACATTATCTACCCAAACTGGGCACGGTTATGAATTACAGAGATTTTGGATCCATTGATCCAATCTACCCAAGTCGGTACAATCTACCAAAAAAGTCGGTACATTTCATATTTTCATGCTTTTACGAGTCACTAATTTAAGGGATCCCTTGATTTAAACAATAAAAATAGAAATATCCATTCAATAAACTCCCCTAAGATCTGATATTTAACTCTCTCTTTACTTCTATGTTGCGTTTATATTCATGGTCCATCTTTGACATACACCATGATTAATATGAAAGCCGATAGTAAACAATCGGTAAAGAAAACTATAATTATATTATGTTTGATTGGTAGGATAATATTATTATTTTTGTATCAAAACATTAGTCTAATTGGAAAAATTTGTCCCTACATAAATAAATATATATTACAATTTACAATACTAATTATATATATAAAGAACTATAAAGCTATTATTATTTTTGTTTCTCTAGAGCTTCTGTTACTTGCTAATTTGCCGATGTGCGTCCCTGCAATATATCCACCTGACCAAGCATTCTGCATAAAACAATACTTGCGTGAATATAAGCATTTTAACATTTGAATTGCGTTTTAATTTATTCAAAATTCATGATTTTCATTACTACTTAATAGAGATATATACATTTTACTAGGTACTCTACTAACTTACTACTAAAAGAGAATACATGACTTCATACACATGTCATCTTTTTCAATTTTTTTTTTTTTTTTTGTAGAAATGTAAAAACACCTAAAAATATTAGTAATCTAGGTGAAATTTCAATGTTATTGCTAAAAATATTCACCTGGAAATTGAAGCCTCCTGTAACTCCATCTACATTTAGTACCTGAAACACACAAATGTAAGAAATTATATGTTACAATGGTCATGTTATGTGTATGTATGTAGCAATGTTTGAAGTACACAAATGAATGCTTTAAACACTGTAGCAATATGTTTACCTCTCCTGCAAAAAATAGATTTGGAACCAATTTGCTCTCCATTGTCTTCAAAGAAATCTTGAAACAGAAAGAAGCAGTTCAAATCAGATTTTGTAAATACGGAAAAAAGAGTCATTTAAGTTTCAAGAAGCCAAACCTCGGACAAAGGAACTCCTCCTGCTGTTACAAACTCATCTTTGTATTGACCCTTTTGCAGCAACATAACAAAACAGTGTCATCATAACCTATTAAAATCTGATAAATTTCAATGTTTCATGTTATACCTTTCCAGTGACTTGAAATGTACAATGTTTAAGAAGATCAGAAATAGAGCTCAAGGAGTTATTTGACAATGAAGCCCACAAGGTATCTCTTGAAGAACCCTGCAAGATCACGAAGAAATTCAAGGACATTCGCATAAGATTCAGAGGTTTTACAATATGGAAAAGCTATGAAAGAAGGTTCTGGAAGGTTTGTCAGAACCTCGCGGTCTAGAATGTATCTCCAGAATCTATTGACAAGACCGAATTGAGGAGGAAATGAATTAGATACCTTATGCTTCTGCAATAAACAATGCTCAAACTTTTAAAAACCAAAGACAAGAAACAAAAAAACAAAAGAGTAAAAAGTATGAAATCTTGTTACTGAAAACTGCAGCTTGTGTTGTTTAAGTAAAGATTTAGCAGTTTCGATGTTAATATCCGGTATGAAGTCAACAATAAGAAGCCCTGCAGCCAAATGGGAATATGTTTCAACTTCATCGAGTTAACGGAAACTAAATCTCTCTCTTTTAAGATGAAAGATTCAGACCTTTATACACAGAACTGAAGAGATACCGAGCCCCCCAAGCAGAGAGACGAAGAATAACTGGTCCACTAAGTCCCCAGTGTGTCACAAGCATTGGACCAATCTTGGAAGATAAAGAAAAAAGGTAACTTACAACTTATTCTCATGTTAATGAGTGTTAAAACAAAATTAGGAATAGCAAGGGGAAGAGAGATACACACCTGCACTAGTTTTGACAAATCGGGGCGTGTATTATCTAATTTCAGTTTTGCTTGGACTTTAGAGAAACTAATCTGAGCAAGAGAAATAAACAAATATCATACGAACCTCGTAAAACCTTTTTTCGTGCTACAGAACTTTGGTTATAGAAGAAAATTTACTTACCCCTGCTAACTCAGTCAGCAATGGATCATTAATCTTAAAAGTGAATAAGCTTGGTACAGGATCTACAATGGAATGACCAAATTGAGTGGCTAAAGAGTAACCCTGTAACATGAGAATCATTATTATGAAACAGCTTTGAAAAAAAAAGAAACTCATGGAATTATTATATAACCTGTTGGCTACTTCCAGTTGCAATGAGAAGATATGAAGCTTCAATAGATTCAAACGTGTCAGCACTTCGCTTCCCGACTTTAACGAGGAACTTTCCATCGGGTTTAATCGAAGCAGACAACACAGACTTCCCTCTCTCAAGCCTAACTGATTAAAGAAATTGAGTGGATATATGAATGTATATATGAATGTAGAGAGACACAACAAACAAGTAAGAAAATGGACATTTCAAGAGAGAGATATAGTACCTCCCCTAGTATTTGCTTCATTTAAGAGACAATCAATTACAGAAGACGAATTATCACTAACAGGGAATACTCTTCCATCTTCTTCAATCTGTTGGATACTAAAATTAGTCGAAAATGCGGAATACAAACAAAGATCTGGAAAGATAAAATTGGATGCAAAGGCACAACCTTTAGTGGCACTCCATGGTCAGTAAACCATGACATAGTATCAGCAGGTCCATGTGTATAAAAGAAAGAACCTTTAAGTTCTTTATGACCACGAGGATAATGCTCAGCCAATCTCTACATACAAATTCGATATTTAAGTTAACAAAAGGTCAACAAATCAAACTAAACCCATATACAAGAAAGATTCATGCTTTTGCAATTTCAGGTATAAAGTTTGAAACTTAATGAGTGAAACAACACTCACAATAGTATCATTGCAATGTCCATTTGTCACATTACATCGACCACCACCAGAAATCTTCACCTGAAAATGACAAACTACAATCAAATTTACAAAACAAATTCGAGAAATTGGCAAAAGTTGGGAAAGAAGAGACTGACCTTAGAAAGAAATTTCCCTTTTTCAATAACCAAAACTCTCAAATCAGGTGAAAGAGTTTTAGCCCTAATTGCTCCATAAACTCCAGCTGCTCCACCACCAACAACAACCAATACTTCATTCTCATCCTTTTTCACCTTTTAAGAACTCAAACAATTCAGACAAATGTAACAAAACAAAAAGAACCAAACTTGATAGAACTATGAATTTACCTTGTCGGTTAAGTTGGTTATAGCAGTAGCAGAGGAGCAAAATATTCTCCTACTGCTTCTATATAAAGCTTTTACAGGAACCCAGAAAGGATTTGCCAAATTCGAACTCATTATCAACTCAAAATTGCTAACTTTTTTCTTGTTGCTTGATCCTAATTATCAATTCGAGCTAACCATGAAATGAAACTACCCGTTAAAACCCTTACCGTCAAATACTGAAACAATGGCGATAACGATGAAGATTTTACAAAACGACGTCGTTTCCTACACACGCAACGGCGTCGTTTTTACTTAAACAGCAACAGAAATCACAAGTCGAGTTTGTTCGACTTCCCAATGGAAGAAACAGAGATTAAAAAAAACATCTGTCTTCATTGAATGAATATTAAATTGAAAACTTACTCTTTATATTTCTCGACACATTGAAAGATGGGAAAAGTTAGAAAATTTTCGTCTTCTTCTCCAGAAATTGAGTCTCTTTAAAATCCAAGAATCCAGAGTCATTGATAGTTAGAAAAACTCTCAAAACTCTGCTATCAAAGTTGTTGTGTTTCGTGTGTTTGTGTAAGCCTTTAGAGATAAAAGCTGTCCATGGTTAGGCCATTAATGAGGATTGATGTAACTGCTACTGAGTTTAGTCATCAAACAAGACGAGTGACGTTAGAGAAACAATGCGAAATCAGGTTCGAAGTGCATCAGACTTCACCTCTCAAACTCCGTTTACTCGATGGCAAAGTTGAGATTTTCGGTTACGAACTTCCACCAAACGTCTGGCTCACGTTTCCACCTCTAATGAAATTTGCCGTATGTTATCACAACCAATATTTCTATTTGGTTTTGGTTATGTTTCTTGAAATGTGTTCTTGAGTTTCTTTCAAATTTATCCTTTGGTCTTTTAGGTTAGATGAAAGATTTAGGTCTTAGGTAGTGAATAAAGTTATAATCTTGATGCTTTATAGTTGAAGAAGATCTATCAATTGTAAAAGTTGCTTCACTTTCAGGTCTTCACATGGCATGGTGCAACAATAGAAATCGTTGGCGACACAGAGACTGAACCTCCATCAGATAAGGTAGATTCTTGTTTCATCCCCCAACTTTGTTCTGTTTACTAACAATCTAATGTTGTTTGTCTAGACACCTATGATTAGCTATCGTAGAAAGCACTACTCTCTATCAGCAAAAAGACAAAGTGTTGCTTCTTCATCAAGTCATTCTGCATCAAGTCATTCTGCATCATCACAGGTACTTCTCTTCTTGATAAAGATCATTCATATCCTTGTAGCAACTTGAACTCATGTGGTTTTGTTTGAACTAGGGTCCAAGGGTTATCATTGTAGGAGCTAATGACTCTGGGAAGAGCACATTAGCTAAGATGCTTCTTAGTTGGGCAGCTAAAGATGGTTGGAAACCAACTTTTGTTGACCTTAATGTCGGTCAAAGCTCAACAACGATACCAGGAACCATGTCTGCAACTTGTATTGAAAAGCCTATGGATCCTGTTTTAGGGTTTCCTATCGATAATGCTCTGGTGCACTATTTTGGTCATACATCACCAAGGTATTTGACTTCACATTCTAACACTTTAGGTCTTATTATAAGGACCTTTAATAACTTGAAACTAATTTTCCTTTCTTGTTCTCTCAGTGTAAACTTTAGACTGTATAGATCACTTGTGGAAGAACTTGCCCGAGAATTAGACGAAGAGTTTGCTAAAAACGCTGTATCTCGAGCTTCTGGAATGGTGATTGACACTATGGGATGGATCGTTGATCCAGGCTATGAGGTCATTTTAGTTTCTTTTTTCAGGTTTTTCGTGAACCAGCTTTTGTTAAATGTTTGCTATGAACCACATGTTTTCTGATTTGGGATTTGGTATCATGTTTTCAATTTGCAGCTGCTGCTTCATGCAATAAGGACGTTTAATGCATCTGTAGTTATTGTTCTTGGTCAAGTAATGTTTTGAAGCTCTCTTTTTAAGCTTTATCCTAAATCAAGAAACCTACATTACCCTTACACATCATTGATCTTTGACATTTGCAGGAAGAACTAGTCAATGATCTGAAAAATAAGTTTAAATTCAAGAAGAATTTACAAATCTTGAATCTTGAGAAGTCATCTGGAGTTTTCTCTAGGGACTCTCAATTTCGCAAAGCTTTGAGGAACCATAACATTCAGGTAGATTTTTCGCTTTGACGATTTCATTAATCTGTTCTCTAAGGGTTTTCAATTTGCTTATGCACAGAACTACTTCTATGGAGCTGCGAATGATCTCACTGCTTACACCAAAACAGTTAAGTTCAGTGATATGCAAGTCTATAGAATTGGTGATTCGACAGAGAGTAGTAATTCAACAAAGAAGAAATAAGCCTTTGGAGATTACATCTGTGGAGATTGACAAACATCTTCAGAACAAAGTTCTTGCAATATCATAAGCCAAACCACCTAATCAGATCATCTCAAGGTAATAACTCCAACGTTTATGAATATATACTTAAGCTATATATGGATAAAGAAATTGTTAATTTTACAACAAATGTGTATTGGCATTTTGCAGCATTGTTGCTGGATTTGTGTGTATTACATGTTGATACTGGTGTAGAGAAAATTACATATATCTCTCCATCAGCTGCGGAATTGCCTACCAAGATATTGATCTTGGGAACTTTGACATGGCATGTTGCTTGAGAAGGAAGAAATTAAAGAGAAGAAAGAACCGAGGAGTTTTTTTTTTTTTTTTTTTAAATTAAAAGTTGTAATAGAGTAAGCAAGAAATTAACTTCTTTGAAGATGCTCTAGTTTATTCTCCAGTATCCTTTGTTTTGTTAAATTCATGGAAGGTTTAACGAAAACATGGTGGTTTTGCAATCTCTTTAGAGTAGTAGTTACAATATTAGATTAAAGAAAAAAAAGATTTAAATAAAATCAGGTATATACTCGGTTAAACAATTGAATATATATATTTGTGATACTTATATTATATAAAAAATCACGCAGAATCTAAATTTTATCTCCAGCTATTTTTCTCATTTCCTCTCCCTCTTTCAACTCTTTTTTCTTCCGACCAAAAAAAAACATTGTTTTATGTGAAATGAAACATAAAAGCATTTGATTTACATTTAAAAAGTACAACGAAAAAGGCATTTGATTTGGTCATTCCACATTGTTTTCATCATATTTATATCCCAAAATAACATCATATCCCTTTAAAACTCTATCCTATATATTTTTTTCCCCTCATATTTCTTGTTAGCTTTTAGCTTAAAAAGAATCTCCAAATATCTAAAATTTCAAACTACCAAATGAGATAAAATCTTTAAGTTAATAAATATCTTAGATTTAGATTTTTTTTAAGCAAAACGTAAATGAGATTTATGTATAAATAGATTCATTGTGCAACTTTGTTCAACTAATTGAGTAGAAAAAAATGGCAAATTTCGTAATGTTTTTAACTTTTCTTCTTTCTTTAACTCTCTTCCACACTTTTCAATTAGTCCAATCTCATTTTTCTCCTCATCATCATAGTAAAAATCTCAATGTTCTTAACTATGGAGCAGTTGGAGATGGATTTTACGACGATTCAAAGGTATCTTTTTTTTGTTGTTGTTTTGGTAAACTACTTTAAATATATTTATATTGAAAATTCACAAGCTAAATTGATAATGGTATGGTTGCAGGCATTCATTGATGCATGGGAAGACACATGCAATTACATTGGATCTCAATCAACCATGGAAATTCCTCAAGGGAGAACATTTCTTCTACAGCCAGTTGAATTTCATGGCCCTTGTAAATCCAAGAAAATTATTTTTTCGGTATGTATTACAAAACCATGTTTAAAGTTTCATTATTCAAACATTGATCAACATGAATATTGAATAGGAAGAAAGGTTATGTAAGGTTTTTTTTTTTTTGAGCTTAAAATTATGAAAGCTATAATGTAAAATATTGTGATGCAAATATACAAAATTTAAGGTTTTACTTAAAAAATAAATTGAAAATCTACTTAATATCTTTCATAATGGAAACAAATCTAAAATATTTTGTTATATAGATTTCTTGATCTTTGCTATCTTAACATTCTACCTTAAAACACTTAAAACCCTTAACTTTTTTTAGTATAAAACGAACTTTAAATAAATTTATAAACATATTTAAAACAATATATCACAGAATTTTTTGTTCTCAAATTTTTATTTTGTCAAGCGAATCCATTACTTATTATTGTTAACGAGAATAAAAATTAATTGTTTTCTTTAAAAATTCATAAAATGAATTGAGATTGTTTAATTACAAATTGAAATATCTCAGATAAACTTGATTTGATATGTTGCCATATTTTTTAGGCACCAAACCTTTTGTTGTCAAAAAATTTTAATCTAACTTTTCCACTATATCTAACAAACTTATTTTTTGTCAAAAAAATGTTTAGTCAAATATTTTTAGTTAAACTTATCCACTATATCTAACAAACACAAGTGGGTAAGATAATTATGTCAAAAATAAACTAAACCATATATAACAGTAAAATTAATAGTAAATAAAATTGACTAACAAGAATACATATATAAACAAATTCGGAATAGCTCTACGCTGAAATTTTGTTGGACTCGAAAAGCTTTTCAGTGCCATTTTATTCATACATGGATCACACACACACGCACATAAAAAACTTATAGAGAGCAATACACAAACATCAAGCTGCATATAGCGTTTGTATATGCAAGGGATACACAATACAAACGTATGAGTAGGTTTACATATTTAATACATAAAACACTAGACAAATATACTCGCATGAAGCATTTCGTTTGTCTATATATATGAGATACACACAACACAGACGTACGCGTGAATAATAATACACTCAAGAAATCGAGAACTACACAATTACACACAAACTACATGTGTTTGTAATGCATATACATGCATCAAAACGTGAAAACATGAACCGTCATATTTCCATTTCATAAAATGAGTAAAATATAGTACGAATTTTTTTTTAAATGATTCAAGGAAAATGATTTATATAAAAATAGAAATATTTGACGCTGGTTAAGATCATAATATATTTTTACATGTTTCATAATCTTAGTTAATCCTATTAGGATTTTGCAATGTTTAAGCTCTAATGAGATGCATACAAGTCATATAAAAAGATTTGAAACCAAGTACTTTAAACATTGAAATATAAACATTTACATAAGTAATGCATTACTCATACATTCATCAACACATAATTAACTTGTTGGTAAATTTATCTCTATGACTCTATGATATTATAGCTATCATTACTTTTTTGTAGATCAATGGAAATTTAATTGCTCCTGAAGCTCCATATCAATGGAAATGCAAGGAAGATCACTGTCATAAGTGGATCGAATTTGCACATATAAATGGACTTTATATTGATGGACCGGGTACTCTTGATGGTCAAGGACCATCATGGTGGTCGCTAAACTGCAAAAAGTATAAAAACGTAAGCTCTCTTTTTGAATTTTATAAATTTTACTGTTCTTACTTCTTAATTTACTGCTTTCTTTTCATCTATAACTCTTTTTTGTTTCTTTATAGGCATGTCTCAAAAGGCCACGGGTATGTAACAAATCAATGAACAATATTATATGGTTATATAAGTCGTTGCAAATTTTTTGATTTTTTTTTCTTAGGGTGTAGTTATATCACATTCGAGTCATGTGCATATAAGCAATATTATGGTTAAAGATAGTCCAAATTTTCAAATGTCACTGGAAGATTCGAAATGGGTTTTCGTTAAGCAACTCACCATAACCGCTGATGGTCATAGCCCTAACACTGATGGCATTCACATTCAACGTTCTCAGAATGTTTTCGTTTACAATAGTAATATCCGTACAGGTAATTCATTATTGATCTTTTATATGTAAATGTTTATTTAAATATTTCTAAAACAAGAGCAAATAAGATGCTCAAGAGCAAAGATTATGTTTTTTTTAATAACCATAATCTTAACCGCTATTATCGATTTTTGATATTTTTAGGTGATGATTGTATATCTATTGGTGACGGTTCAAAGTACATTAATATATCACGAATCTCATGTGGTCCGGGGCATGGAATAAGGTACTTTTCTTCCATTGTCTTGATTGTATATTTTAACTATGATCATTCTAAAACTATGATAACATTTTAGTTAAATTATTTCTCTTAAACAAGTATCGGAAGCTTAGGTCGATATGGAACCAAAGCAACGGTGGAAAATGTCGTTGTTCGAGATTGTACTTTTAGAGAAACATCTAATGGGGTTAGAATCAAAACATGGCAGGTAAAAATGATTTTTTTTTGTTTCTGTGATCTCCCTTATGTTGAAAATTGTAATTAAATTAATAACAACATCATCATTTTCCAATTATTTATATTATTTAGGGAGGAAGAGGGTACGTGCGAAATGTTTTGTTTGAACGAATAAAGCTACATGGAGCAACCCGACCTATCATTATCGACCAATTTTATTGTCCTCACTCACAATGCAAAAACCATGTAAGTAATCTTTTCTTCTCTTTATAAATTAATTCTTAAAACTAGTCCACATTTTAATGTTCACATGTTGTTTTTTTTTTCCACATGTTTTTATTAAGGACAAAAATATTTTAGTCATAAAATACAAATCTTTGCTATATAATATTTTGTTTGTGATGTTAACTGAGGTAATTTTTACAAATTTTATCGAAAAAAAAAACAAAAAAAAACTGAGGTAATTTTTTTTGGTCGGAGTCTTTTCTTGTTTTTTATCAAGTTTGATCTTGCTATGGTTATAAAGAAGAATGATGGAAATTTCGGGTAACAAACAAATCATCAAAATAAGATTTCATGTAATAAACTGATGTTTAATTCATATATATACAGACGCATGCTGTGGAGATCAAGAATTTAATGTACAATCACATACATGGAACGTCAATCAAGAAACCATTTGTGCAACTTCTATGTAGCAAATCAGTTCCATGCAAAAAAAATTTCATGAACAATATAAACATTCATGACGAAGAAGAAGAAATGAAAAATCGTAAGTCATTGTCTCGTCATGATCATCATCCCGCTGCTGAATGCATCAATGTTAGAGGAGAATCTAATGGTGTGATGAAGCCAAAACTATCTTGTTTGGAATCCAAAAGACATTAATTTGTCTGACCACTTTTTTTTTTTTTTCGGTTAAATTATCTAGAACACTTCTCGTTAGTTTATTTATTCTTTAGTTGTTTTGATAGAACTACTAGTGCATGTTTTTCATGAAAATTTATTCTTCCGTTTATTTATTCTTCCGTTTTATCTATTTCTAACTAAGGCCATTAATGTTTGATAGTTTTGTAGTGGTTTTTGATTTTTGGTTTTTAGTTTTTGATTTTTTTTGTTTTTAATTTTTTGTAAATTTTAGTTTTTCAAAATTTCTAAAAACTTATATAAGTGAGATTCTGGATTTTTTTTACAAAAGTGAAAAAATCATCAAAATACAGATTATCTATTTTTAGAGGGAATTTATTTTTTCCAAAATCATAAATTAAAATAAATTAGATTTTTGAAAAATTTAAAACTAAAAACCACTCTAAAAACCATTACGAGACGATCCGGTTCGGTTAAACCACTTGACTTTAACATTGGTTTGTAATACCCCGAAACGCTGTCGTATCGGCGAAGATATGAATTTACTAACTACTTCGTATTGTAGAAAGTCTCCAGTCTCACTGATTCACAAAACCCCCAAATGGGTTCTATGTACAGAGCGTCTAAAACCCTAAAATCATCAAGACAAGCATTCTCAGTGTTCTTCAATTCACTCAAATCCAATCGACAAGATCCAATATGTGTCGGATTGTATCAAGCTTACGGTTTGAGCTCTGATTCTAGACAAAGTTCCAGAGAACCCACCATTGATTTGACCCAGTTTCCTTCTGAAAAGATCCGAAATTTCTCCATCATTGCTCATATTGATCATGGGAAATCTACTTTGGCTGATCGTCTTATGGAACTTACTGGTACAATCAAGAAAGGTCATGGTCAGCCTCAGTATCTCGACAAATTACAGGTAATTTACAAACTTATTACATAGTGGAATCATTGGCGAAGTAGTGATTATATCAAAGAAAAAAGTTTAATTTTTGAATCGGGTTTGATAAAGTTTGGAACTTTTTTAGAATTTAGGTGATAATGAGAGTGTGAGTAAAGATAATGCAATATTTAAAGAAAATTTTTAATTTTTGAATCTGTTTCAAAATTGTTCATATTTTGCTTAGGTAGAGAGGGAAAGAGGAATAACTGTGAAAGCTCAGACGGCAACGATGTTCTATGAAAACAAAGTAAAAGATGAAGAAGCTAGTGGGTATCTTCTAAACCTAATTGATACACCAGGTCATGTTGACTTTAGCTATGAGGTTTCTAGATCTTTATCAGCTTGTCAAGGAGCTCTTTTAGTTGTTGATGCAGCTCAAGGTGTTCAAGCACAAACAGTGGCTAATTTTTACTTAGCCTTTGAATCTAACCTCACTATTGTACCTGTGATTAACAAGATTGATCAACCAACAGCTGATCCTGACCGTGTCAAAGCTCAATTGAAATCGATGTTTGATCTCAGTACAGATGATGTTCTTTTAGTGTCTGCTAAAACCGGTTTAGGTCTTGAGTATGTTCTTCCTGCGGTTATTGAACGGATACCTCCTCCTCCTGGGATTAGTGATTCGCCTCTACGGATGCTTTTGTTTGATTCCTTTTTTAATGAGTACAAAGGTGTCATTTGCTATGTTTCTGTTGTTGATGGAATGCTTAGTAAAGGAGATAAAGTCTCGTTTGCTGCAACGGGTCAGTCTTATGAAGTGTTAGATGTTGGGATTATGCATCCTGAACTTACTTCTACAGGAATGCTTCTGACAGGACAAGTTGGTTATATAGTAACGGGTATGCGAACAACGAAAGAGGCACGTATTGGAGACACAATTTATAGAACAAAAACCACTGTTGAGCCTCTTCCAGGTACATCTTTTTTCCTCCTGTGTTACTCCTAAGATCCTTTTATAATTAAGAATCTTGATGAGCTTAAGAAGAGATAGTTTCGTATTTTCCTCGTTTTGATTTCAAACTTGCTGACTTGGGTTTAATCCTGTGGAATGTAGGTTTCAAGCCGGTGAGACATATGGTGTTCTCAGGCGTGTATCCTGCTGATGGATCTGATTTTGAAGCACTTAGTCATGCTTTAGAGAAACTGACGTGCAACGATGCAAGTGTCTCAGTGGCTAAAGAAACAAGTACAGCTCTTGGAATGGGATTCAGATGTGGTTTTCTTGGTTTGCTTCACATGGATGTATTTCATCAGCGGCTTGAACAAGAATACGGTACTCAAGTAATCTCTACAATCCCTACTGTTCCTTATACATTCGAATACTCAGATGGAAGCAAGTTAGAAGTACAAAATCCAGCTTCCTTGCCTTCAAACCCGAAATACCGAGTTACAGCTTCTTGGGAGCCAACGGTAATCGCTACAATCATCCTTCCAAGTGAGTATGTAGGAGCTGTTATCAACCTCTGCGCTGATAGAAGAGGTCAGCAATTAGAATACACATTTATAGATGCACAACGGGTTTTCTTGAAGTACCAATTACCATTGAGGGAAATAGTTGTGGATTTCTACGATGAATTGAAAAGCATAACATCAGGTTATGCTTCTTTCGACTATGAAGATGCAGAGTATCAGACATCTGATCTGGTGAAGCTCGATATTCTATTGAACGGGCAAGCAGTTGATGCGTTAGCTACTATTGTTCACAAGCAAAAAGCGTACCGTGTTGGTAAAGAACTAGTTGAGAAGCTTAAGAGCTACATAGAGAAGCAAATGTTTGAAGTTATGATACAAGCTGCTATTGGTTCAAAGATCATTGCAAGAGATACAATCTCGGCGATGAGAAAGAATGTTCTTGCAAAGTGTTATGGAGGAGATATAACTCGGAAGAAGAAGCTTCTTGAGAAACAAAAAGAAGGAAAGAAAAGAATGAAACGAGTTGGTTCTGTTGATATTCCACATGAAGCTTTTCAACAAATACTCAAAGTCTCTTAGAAAGGCCTCAAGAGAAGACAAGACTGGAAATTAAGGATTATTTATTTTGGGGAGTTATAATTTTTTTTTTCTTTGTTGGGAATTTACTCTTTGAGGTTCTCACGATTGAAAACGTTGAGAATATTTCTTTATTTTCTCGAAGAGTTATTTCACCCAATTTCTCATTTTATTTTTAGCTAAAAACGTCAATAAATTGATTCCATTTTTGTTTCTTTAATTTAAGACGACCCCAAAAAAAAAATGATGCCTACAAAGGATATAAAAAGATTTAATTTGGACAAAAAAGTATATTTTTGGTGTTGGTGGGGTCCTGTAATTTAATTTCAAACTAATGGGACTCTTTTGTGAAGCGTGTAAAATTTAGTGGCCTTTCTGGAATTTGGAATTTAAAATACTTATAGTGGGAAAAATTTGGAAAATAAATGGAGATGCGGGGTATCGATCCCCGTACCTCTCGCATGCTAAGCGAGCGCTCTACCATCTGAGCTACATCCCCTTTTGATAACTCTGTTAACTTCCAAAGATATCTATCTAAGCATTTTATTTGACATGTATCAAATGTTGACGGGACAGAGACTCCAACATTCCGACAAAAGTGTGTACTTGATAACTCTTTGTTATCTAAACAGAGAAATATCCTTCGTTTCAAAGACTTCTTTTTATATCCGACCAAAAAGCAAACAGAAATCAAGAAAACACAAAAGAAAAAGAGGCTTTTTTTTTTTCATCTTCTTTTGCTTTGCTTCTATTTGTTGTATTTTACATTCATTCTTTGATGGTCAATATACATCATCGTCATAACCGTGAACTCCTCAGGCTCATCTTCCCTCTCCTTCAACCATGCATAACCTTCCTTCTCCTCTTCCGCAACCGCCACTCCATCAACTGCACAATCGAAAAAAAAGTAAACCCAAAGGTCCAAAAATCAACCACTTTGGCTTCATAAACAATTAGGTACATTTTTTTTAACAAATATCGTTATTTTGATATCACTACTAACAGTTCTGCCATGGCGTGTCTTTTTTACCAAATTTGGCTAAAAATATTTCAGGATCTAAGTACCCTTTGTTATACTTTTATGTATTTATATATAAATTTAGGGAATTTCAGTTTATTTTGTATAGAAAATTTTCTACCATAGAGGTTATCAAAAAACTATGTTCTATTGTGGGACTTTGTTTATGTTCACCCCTACTACTAAGATTCTAACACAAAAAAAAAAGCATAAACAAAAGTTTTGAAAACAGTACCTGAGAAAGTGGCAAACGGATAATCGAAATAGTAAGTACAATGTCGTCCTGCAGGATCAGAGTATGGAGGACCAAGAACATCAAGAACCGCGCAAGCTGTTTTCGCAGTGAAGCAATGCAGATTCCCTCCATCCGTTGGATAGAGTATAGAAGTGTCACAAGGAGCCGTAAATTCCGAATCTACTTTAAGCTTTGCTAAACGAGTATCCGAACTCGGCTCTACATTGATCCAAAATAAGAACAAGATTATCAAAACAACAATCCTAAGTTCCAAACAATCACAAATTTGGTTAATGTAATATACACTTACGGGGAGAATCGGCAACCCAATCATAGGATTTGATGTGCATTGTACCAAACAAGAGTTTACTAAATACAGTCATCTCCGGGTGATTGTGAAGAGGGATTACAGCAGATGGTGGTAAACAGAAAATGCCAATCTTGTAACACACAACAAAACAAAAATAAGAAATTTAAGAAATAAAAAAAGAAAAAGAAAAGACCAATTCAAGATTCTTAAAGGTACTTACCGAGAATCTATGACAATTAAAGATGTGAATATACGTCACTAATGGAGATTGTCCAGTCATTTTAGATCGAAAATACAGCATTTTATGGCTCACACCAAGATCTTCAGGCTTGATTTCGTCTAACCAAGAGAAAACAACAGTGAAACACATCAATACTAAAATTTATAACATTCGAAATGTTTTCAGACTTTATAATGACCCCCAGTAATAACACAAAATTCAATTTCTACAAAAATGGATAATGGAAAATATCTTTCAATAATTAATAATATTTCATCAATTTCAAAAACATTTTATCATAAAATAATAATAATAATAAAATAATAAATAATAAAATAAAAATAAATTTAACATTTCATCAAAAACCATTTATCATAATAATAATAATAATAAATTTAACATTCAAATTTTTTTAAAACATTTATCAAATAATAATAATAATAATAATAAATTAAACATTTCTCAAAAATGATAATGGAAATTACCAAGAACGGCTCGAAGCATCTCAATGTTTTCTTGGGATGGGACAACTCCAGATTTGGCATTAGCAAATACTTTCTTACAAGTATTGAACAGTTTCTGAACCGGACTGATCACGACGGTTTTCTTGCTCCGTCGGTGGATCTTTTTACGTGAATTTGAAGCGGCAACGATCGAATTTGTCATCGGAATCTTCCCAATTCGATTCTTTTTAGTCGAAAGCTCTGAGAGATCTTTCGTTCCTCGTCCAGGCACAACTGTACCAGCTCCCATTCAATAAAATTTTTCACAGTTTGGAATTACAATCCCTAATTTTGGTTGTAATTTCAATATGTGGTTATCGAGAAAAGGGAAGTATAAAAGATGAAATAAAAACTGTTCGATTTTGGTTGATTAGGTGTAATGATGAATAGAGCAAAACTTAAGGGAGACGAAGAGAACAGTTTTGGTATATAATAAACGAGGAAGGAGATTGTAAAAAAATAAAATAAAAGTATATTTGAATAAGTAAAGCTGGTTTCGTTATTTCTGTGTGTGTGAGAGAGGAGGGGAGATAATAAAACTAGGGGCCATATTATTCCTAAGTAAAAAAGAGATTTTTCTAATTTCTATGGGCTCTTTTTTTTTCTTTTTTTCTTTTCCAAACGGCGGGTTTGATTCTTATTTCTCACTAAACTCATATATTTTAATGCTATTAGTATTACCACTTATTTTCTTTGAAAAGTTTGGGAATGTGGACATTGTTTTCAAAGAGTAAATACTAAAATTTAGAAAAAATGCCAAAAAAATTGTTTTAAGTTATGTCACTAGTCACAGACTACCAAACTATTTTATAAATGTCGAATTTGACTTTAAATAAGTTGATGACTAACATTGTTAACTGTTTTAATTAACAGGCGACTACGGCCCCTGGTTTTTTAGTCAAAAAAAAAGGTTGGAATCTTCAAGAACACTATATTTAATTTGTTTTTAAAACACTAAGTTTAATATATCAACCAAAAACTTACAATAATAAGAGTTCATAAATACTTTAAAAGGGTTTATGAAAGGTTTCTAAATATTTCAAAATCCTTTCTATAAAATCATTTTTGTGGATTTTTGAAAATTTTCAAAAGATTCTGGTATATTTTTCCGAAAAGAACACATAAAATTAAGTATTCTCCAAAAAAATAAAATAATACCTCACCATTTATCAAGTTTTAGTTAGAAATTCATGCAATTGATAAATATGCGATGAGAAATTTATTAATTAGAAATATTTCAACTTTTTTTATTTATATAGATAATATCGCACGGCATTTTTCTTCCTTGGCATTATTATAATACAATAATAACTTTTATAAAAGCAAAAATTATATAAAGATGAACTCATGGCTTCCTTCGTCTGTTGTGAAAAAAAGGGAATAAAATCATGCCTCCGTCGAAGCAAAACGTTTATACTGTGCTCTGTTCAGTGATCTGAATCCATCTCCTCCGGCGACTTTCATCTTCCCAGCGGCATCAAATTAAACTTTACCTCCATATCCAGCATTCAAGAAAGCTTCCAATGAATCTTTGACTTTTCTACTGGCCTCAGCTCCTTCGGTATATAGTTGTCTTCCGTGAGGTTCGTTAGGTTTACCTCCGAGATAACCACCAAAGAAATGAGAAAATCTCTCGTAAAAGGTTTCAAATCCTTTGACTTCATTACCAACATAAGACTTGGCGTCAACTTCAGATAGTTCTCTTCCATGAGTTTTACCTCCGAACTTATTGAAAAAGCTTTCGAAAAAGTTTCTAACTCTATCACCGTTTTGATGATCTTCTTCAAGTGCTCTTGCGCGATGACCTAGTTTCTTCATCTTCTTCTTCTCAAGATCGTTGACCACATTCAAGAAATCATTGATCGAATTCTTGAATTTTATCATGGCATGATCGAGCTTTTTCGATTCGCTAGCGTTGAGCTTAGCATCGGCCTTGTATTGATGTTTGGCTGAGATCTTTACAATCAATTCTTTAATCCGAAGAAACCCTTTTGTAAAATCAGCAGAGCTTTTCTTTAGCTTTAAAGAAGTTTTCTTATCGACTTTACCGCTCACACTAGCTTGTGCAGCAAGAATCGCCTTGGTCATTAGGGCGTATCTGGTCTTGGCAATTCCCAAAACATCTACAATTGGATTCTCAAACTTGTAAAGGCTCTCGAGGTAAGCGACGTAGCCTTTGCACATTGTGAACATTGCCTTGAATTCAGCAGTTTTCGGGGCAAATCGCTCTTTCTGGTTTAGGATCTCAGTGATTTTGATAAAGGGTAAGGTCTGGAGTTCAGATACGGTTTTTGGACATGATGATTTTCTTGGCAGCACAGGAGACGCGTGACCCAAAACCGAAAGGAACAATGAGCCGAGGGCGAGAACAAAGGCTAAAGATAACAACAGAGAGATCCTTGCCATGGTTGTAATGGTTATGGCAAGGAAAATGTTTAAAAGAAAACCTAAAAGAGAAAATAAAATGCGAAGGAAGTGCGTTTTTGATTTGAGATCTTGGAATGGTATATATACTTGTTCTTAATTCTCTATGAGCTAATTATAGGACACAAAAATTGTTACTTAAAATGACAAATAAAGAAAAGACAGAGAGAAATTTGTGGAACTACTTTATAAAAAAAAAAATATTTTAAATTGTGGAACTCTGTTAATGTTTCCTTTGTAAGAATTTTATTGAATAAATCGTTATCAGTTTCATTGGTTAAAAATAATAATAATCCGTTCACCTAAGTTGTTAACTTATTGGACATTGAGACTGCCTGGTTTGGTGTACATAGTTGTAAACCAGAACAATTGTATAGTGCAACGCATGGATAACAAAATAAATTTCATTTCCAATTCCCTCCCAAGCTCATCTTCGTTTCTCTTCAATTTAAGCTCATTTAATTTCTGTTCGATCTCTGATTTTATAAAATATGTTTTAGTTTGTTTAAATTTGGGTCTACTTCTTAAAACAGAAAACAAATGTTTATTATCAAACATAACTTCAACATGTTATACACTAATTAATTAATTGATTTGATATAAATTGTAGTCTTCACTGCAACCATTTTCAACATTTTTTATATATTAAAAGTATCAATTTTAATTTTATTTTATGTTTTGATATCTATCAATTTTAAATTTTCCTAATGATATGTGTATACACATTATAGAACTAACAACAATATAAGTTGTGAATTAGTGCATTTCAAAAGAATGTAAAAGAGGAGAACCATTAGGTTCTTTACTATTCTTTTTTTACCTCTATCCACCCATTTCTTCTTCTTCTTCTTTTTTTTAATAGTACCGTTTTATTTCCTTTTTTACCTCTATCCACCAATCTCTCTTTTATAAATACCTTATTTCTATGATTCTAAAGATAGAGTCCTTTCATATTTCTATATATATGAGACTTTAGAGTCTTCAAAAGTAATACAAAACCCTCAATTTACGTTTTTCATATACAATGCCAGGATTTCAACTTTTGTTCAATTTTACCATCCTTGTTGCAACCATAACCTTCTTCAATGTAGCATCAGCTCACGTAAAAATTAAACCTGCTTTACCGCAGATTGAAGATCCAAAGACGGTAAAAGATGTCGAGTCTTATACCATTAAAGTTGTAATGTCTTTCCTGGTAAACCTTGAGAAGGAATGCCCTAAGACAGAGAAGTTTAAGGTCTTCTTCGAAAAACTTAAGGCGTATACCAAGTACGTGTGCCCGGTCTCTAAAGTGAGAGGCTACGAATCTGACATGAAGGCCAAGGCCGGTAGCCTTTTCGAGGCAATGTCAGCTCTCAGTTCCATTAAAAACAGATCTAAAGGAGGATTGGTAAGTGATCAAATTTGCATTTGTTGTGTCCATCATACATTTAATATACATATCATAAAATATAAAAAATTTGAGCATGAAATTGCTGCAATCCATTGGTGAGAAAATTGCGGGTGGGCGGAATAAGAAACCAGAGATTAATGAGACCATGAAACTAACTGTAGAACAACAGAAAGAAATCAAATATGGGATCTTGAAATTGCTTCATGTAATTACCCGAATCGCAAAGAAAACCGAAGAAATCAACTCGAAATCTTCATCAAAATCTCAAACAATGCGAGAGCGCAATGAAGGAAAATCTTTGACACAAACAAAAACCAAAAGTAGACAAAGAGACTCACAAAAGGCTCGAATCCATGTGTTACCGAGAGGTAGCCGGCGTGACTAAGGCCGAAAATAATGATGATATCTCAAAGAAGATTGATATTAATTAATGGAAACGAAAGAAGAGAATCAAAGAAGAATACAAATATTTTAGGAGGAAGTAGGAGAAGCAAAACAGTAGTGAAAAGCAAAAATGCTTCATCGGTTAAAGATCTTGAGGCTAACTATAATTAGTTTTTAAGGATAGACCGATTTACATAGTATACGATAGATTGTAAATTGATGAAGTGCCTAAAGCTCATCAATTTAGACCGACCCATGAAAGGATTTTTTTTCCTTAATATTTTTCATATGTTAACTGTTGAATATCATTTCTGTAGAGATTTCTAAAGCAAGAAAGATTCAATCTTTATTAAGATAGATAGAAAAATTAGAAATTGAAATAGCTCATTAAGGAGCTTTATTAGTGCAAGTAAAGTAAAAGAGAAAGCTTAAATGAATAACACCAAGATCAAATAGATTTGGATAGATTCATAAAATGAGAAAATGAGAAAGTTGCACAAAGTAGTAACCCGCAAAGTTATATTCAATGTTCTCTTAACAATTATTTATATATGAAATCACTTCTGAAGAAGCCGTAAACACATGGGCCAATTGGACTCGTTGGACTAGTCTCTAGAGATGCTCTATAACGTTAGACATCAAAGTAAAGAATGATTGTATAAAATTTTCGAAGAACCCATTTGTTTATTTGAGTTACCAGTCAAAAGAAATTGAACAAAAGGCAGAGCATTGATATCGCAGAGATGTGTATGAACTTAATTTCCTGTTCTTCAATCCTAACTTTAATGCCCTTCATAGTTCTCATTTTATTTTGTTGAAAACATTTGTCTTAGGTACCTTCGCCAAAGGAATTTTCCGGTATCTTGATATTTTCCATTTTGGATTAATTATTCTGAAGGCAACCTGCCCTTCATAAGGATCAAAAATTTCTATAAATTATTTAAGAAAACATTAAAGATAAGGCTTTCAATAGTGTGGACAAAAGTCGACAAAAGATTATTTAGAACAAAAATCTTGGGTTCACTCCTCACTTCTTCTAAATTTGTCCAATAAAATTATGCCAACTAAGATTTCATTTTAGAAAAATAAATAATAAATTAAAAAAAACTAAACAAATTAAAAGAATTAAAAAATGTCGTTAGTCTCTTCTTATTGGACAAATTAAAAGAGGTGGATATATAGATTTATCCCTAGGAGTGAACCCAAGATTTGCAGAGAGTGAAGCGCTAGTATAGGAGGCATCAGAACTACAAAAACATAGTGCGTATAATTTACATCCAGAAGTTAATCTTCTGATTCTAGACATTCTAGGTATATGGTTTTGATACCAAGACAAGATGGCGGGATTTCTTTTCAGGGTTAGGATTTTTCCCAAAAGCGTCTCCCTTCCACTCCGAGTTAGAATTAATAATCCGAACTATGATAGAGTTATAGGGAAAACACTGGCTTTTTCGACCAAATTATTCTGAATTAGTGAATATAACTATGGGAAAATTTCGAGAAAGATATATTTTTGAAAGTTTATTGTCAAATATAGATCTTGTATGTTCTAATTTTATTTCCTAAGGGTCTTTGTTTCACAAATATTTTTTTGAAAGAGTCCATTTCAAAAATTGCCCTACTATCCCCTTTGAAGTATCAAAATCTTTGACACGTATAAACGAGTTTGTGAAGTTAGAAGACGGTTTTGGGTTACCAAACCATTTTAGTTTATAAACTTTTGTTGACAAAAAAGCTATTCTTTAGAAATCTCGGTTGGTAACCTTATATCACTTGAACATGAAAGTAACCATTCTTTAAAAATCATGAGTAGCATCATGCCCTCGTGGTCCAAAGTTTTCAGAAGGAACTCCTGCCAAAAAAAAAAAATGTAAACCATCTTACACAAGTTAAAAAAAAAAAAAACTCACACAAAGAATCTTGCATACAAAAGAGAAATTAGTACCTATAGTATAGATTTATAATTATTTTTATTTTATTTTGTATACATTCTCTAACCAAACTAAATAAACCAATACATTTGGAATCTTTTTTTTTCCAAACAAAAAAAAATTATTTGTTTAAACGTAAAGTAAAACCAATACTCTAGATTTCTTATTTCCTCTGGATTGCTTCTATATATGGATGTACCATCCGTCTTCGGCACGTTGCCTGTCTTATGTCGATGATGTGATTAGTAACTTGTATGTTCATATCACTAGAATAATTATGAAAGCCTTTTTTTTTTTTTGTTAAAATATACATGAGAATCAATTTGAAAATGTATGCTCGTAATGCAAATAAATTTTGGTTTTATTTGTATGGAATCAAGTTATTTGGCCTATACTATCATTGATCCTAGTTTGATATATTGTCGGAATAGATTATAGGAAACTCTTTATGAAAAACGAGGGATACAATATACCAATAAAAGATTCACTTACAGAAGTACCATAAAAACTCTACTCATCAATTTTGGTCTGCTAGATTGATAGATAGTGTTTTTTCCCCCTCTTATTCTTTTATTGCAATGAAACTAAAAAATGAGCTTGAGATTCTTTGAGAAATTACAAAGAAAAAAAGGAGACATAAGTAAGTATATGAAAAGGGGGCGTCAAAATTGAGAGCGGAGGGTCCAAGCAGCTATTTAGTACCACATGAAGTAATAATTATTTGGCCATTCTCTATGTCTTGATCCATGTGTATCCGCTTGCTTGCATTTATTATTGATTATAATGTGTTAATTAATTTTCATCTAATTATTTTAAACTATTTTTTGTTCACAAAAGTACTCTAAACTTGTTTTCGTCAATTTAAATCTGTGTAAATGGTAACATTTTTTTTTTAAAAACTTTACTGCTGTCTTGAGCTTGTTGTAAAACATTAGATCCCTAATCTCTAAATCGGTAGTTCTGTGAGTGATTGAGTCACATCGAAAAATAAATCTGAGACAGGAAGGATTTAGAGATTATGGGTTCCCACGTTTGGAGAATACATAATATCATCCAATTGACAAAGTGGTAGGATATGTTGATAAACATACATGTCCTTCCGCCTTGCTCAGATCCTATAGTTTTCTCTATTAAGTTTATAGGGATATACATATACAATCTTAATTTCGTCATAACTTAAATTATATACTATTTATTTAATCTTTATTAATGGTTTATTTCGATAATATATAAAATTCAATTTGTTTGCCGACCATTGTTATGAATAAAATACCTAATGAAATTCTTTTCCATAATTATTGTGATGACTTCACTTTCTGATTAGATAAAATCCAAATATAACTTACTATTTAGTATTTACAAAACATATTTTATTAGGCATTGTATTCATTGAGAAGATATAAATTATTGAAACAAAAATAATGCTCAACTTGTAGAAATATCCTTTTTAATTGTAATTCCAATAATTCATTAGCATTTAGATATTTTTAGAGAAAACTCGAAAAAAACCACAAATGAGGAGAGATGTTCGGATTTTGCCACTTGTTAAAGTAAAAATAAAACAGTAAAGAAATTTGCTTTGCACATGATGAATTTGCCCTTGAACAAAGTGGAAGACTTTTCTGGTATGTAGCGTGTGAGAAAGCATAAAGTATAATTTCTATGATAAGGAAGTCTGATGAAATCAACATGAAAAATAAAAAAAACTTAATTCGTAACCATACAAATCGAAGGGGGAATCCACAATACA
This sequence comes from Cardamine occulta, assembly GCA_028015245.1. NCBI lineage: Eukaryota > Viridiplantae > Streptophyta > Magnoliopsida > Brassicales > Brassicaceae > Cardamine > Cardamine occulta. The sequence continues at coordinate 2,155,404 of CM051389.1, forward strand.
TGAACAAAAATTTGATCCAAAAACAGATCTATACAATTGCCACTTCTCAAATTGATATAAAGCAGCGACTATTGATCCACAGTCGGACCAAAGCTCAAATCTTCTCACTTGTATTATTCATACACCTTCAAAGTGATGATTCCGACTTATCCATGAAGAGTGTATATTAAAATTCAACATACCCAGATCTGGTTTGATCCATCTATGCTAAATAACCTATATGAGATTTAAATGAACACGTACCTCCGAAACTGCTATCTCATTCTGTGTAAACCAGTGATCTGACTCCTCAAAAGCATTTGCTAGATTTATATGAGAATTTCCTGATTGCCTGCATATACTACTTCATTTCGACACTTCCAAATCTCCCATAAAATCCATGGAAATGATCGTTGTAGATTAGTAGATACTCCATTCTTATTCATCTAGCTGAAATACCAACAAAACGAGAACAAATACATATGATAATATAGAAGACCCGAAACAAATATAAACCCTAAGAAAAATAAAAGTGAGAACCCAAACAAAACAACAATGACAACCCAAACAAAACAACAATAACAACCCAAAGTATACGAACAAAATGATAACTAATATAAGATAATACAGAGGATCCGAAACAAATATAAACCCTAAAAAAAATAAAAGTGAGAACCCAAGCAAAACAATAATGGCAGGGAGAACCCAAAGTATACGAACAAAACGAGAACAAATACTGCATATACAGGGGAAAAAACACAATACATTATGGAGCCCATAAAACATACGAGTTAAAAGACTAAAAAACGATGGACACAAACATAATAGATATATGGAGCATATATAAGATCGCATATAAAACTCTGCAGCCTTCATAAACAATGAACAGAAAGGAAAACAAATATATCCACATGTTTCAAAGTAGCATTCAAATCAATAAAGTTACAACCATGTAGATGAAGAGCGCGTATATGGAGTATCAGATTCACCTAAAACAGAAGGAAGCTAAAACTTACAACAAATAAAATAGAACTTAATGGATGGAAAGGAAAAAAACTAGTGGCATGTGCAGATGAGACAGAACCCATAGCTTCACTTTCATAGACAAACATATGAGATTTATGGACCAGATATAACATGCGAGAAATAACAGTAGATAAAGATATGGAGAGAAAGGAAACTCAAATTCAATGAATTAGTAAAGTATGCGTGAAATATATGGACATAACTGTAAATATAACTCGAGAGAAAAAAACTAGTACCAGAACCAGCTGACAGAGAAACAGCAGCTTCAGTTTGAACTATAAAAGAATAGAGAGAGAACAATAAAGCTATAAATCAACCAAACATCTATTACAAATAACTAAATCTGTAACTGCAGAGAAAGGAAAAACTAGTACCAGGAGCATATGAGACAGAAACAGAAACCGCAGCTTCACTTTCAACTACAAAAGACATTGAAAAATAACATAAGACTTAGAAAAGTTGAACATGGTAAATAAAATGCAGGGTCACTTAGAAACATACAAACGATAAACATGAGTGATAAGATAATGGGAAAACAACATTGCTTCAAAAACTAAATAACAAAATATGGACCACCGGTTGGTATATAACGAATGTGCATACCAAAGCACGAAGCATTTCAAATCTTCAGTAATCGAAGCTGCTATATGGCGGAAAGAGGAAAATACCTTCACCTTTACTGGACTCCCGATTTGTGGTTTCAACGTCTACAAGAAAATATCAAATATCAAAAATTTGATAAAACAAACTAGTTCCAATTAAGATCCGACATTGGAAAATTTAGGTTTTCTTATACCTCCGGATTTACGTCCTCTTCGAATTACGAAATACACCTTTTTACATTGGAGCTTGGAAATTTGAACCCTTTCACTCCTTCTCCGCATTGATGGTGGCGAGCAGGCCAAATCACCTTCTACACCCATCCTCCGCTGCTTCTTAGTTGCAGATACTCCAGACCGAGCTGGGAAATTTTAATTTGGTGTAAGTAATTTCCGATAAGAGAAAAGTAATTCCGGAAACAGACTTCGGAGTTACCTCTCTATTGTCTGACTTCTTCCCCCTCTTCACGACAGAAGAGTTATTAACTCGTCGACCCTCCTCCACAGCTACAACCTCGTTGTTGGCTTTCCTCTTGCTCATCCTCATCACCATCCATTGTTTCCTGGAAATCTTTCTGGCCTAGAAAAATGATAACTACACAGTGATGATTCAGCTCACACCTATCGCCGTCAATTAAAGGGTGAGGTGTTAAGTTCGTGATGAGTAAAGATGAGTCTAATGAGAGCGTGTGAGAGGTTATGTGGGTGAGGAGGGATGATGAGGGTAAATCAGTCTTTTAGCAGGCGAAGAAGTGGCTTTTTCCAAGTAACTTCAGAAATGTGGCTTATCCCGAATGCCACAACAGAATTGGTCCCTTTTTTATAAAGGAAAAATACCATTAAAAACTTTCAATTTTATAACTTTTTCTAACTAAAACCTCAAACTATTTGTGTTTCCAAAATAAACATTCAAGTTGATAAAAATTTTCAACAAAAACCTCAAACTATTTTTGTTTCCAAAATAAACCTCCAAATATAAAATTTTGCTTACTTAAACCCTCAACTTCTCAATCTTGATCCCAATGAAGGTTAATTGACGATCAACGATAATTGTGCAAATGCATCTTAACTATTTATTAATTTTGTCAATTTTGAATAAAAATCATAGATGGAAAACTCAATCTTAAGTCTGATTGAGGGTTAATTGATAGTTAACGTTAACTCCAGTTAACACAGCAAACACCTGTTAAATATTTGAATATGAACCCTAGATGAATGAATAGATTCTCTGTAGTTGTAAACTCATTTTCTCCCTAGTAAATAACTAAATAACAACAAAAATACGTAAAAAAATAGACAAATATAGTTAATAGGAGTTATCGTTGACCGTTAGTAACCCTTCAATGGAGTTCAATATTAGAAAGCTAAAGGTTTAAGTAAAAAAAAACTTTATAGTTAGAGGTTTATTTTGGAAACAAAAATAGTTTGAGGTTTTTGTTGGAAAATTTTATCAACTTGAATGTTTGTTTTGGAAACACAAATAGTTGGAGGTTTTAGTTGGAAAAAGTTATAAAATTGAAAGTTTGTTATGTCATTTTCTCTTTTATAAACAACTCTATTTTTTAAGCCAACGCCAAGTGCACTTTCCAGATGACCTTTGTTAAATAAAAAAAAAGAAGTGAAATTGTATTTACGTACACACTTAAAAATTCAAAAACCGTGACCGGAAAAAGAATAAAAAAATCAAAGAAAAGGGTTGGATAGATATATTTCCTTATGCCAAGAAATATATAAATTTCCTAAATTAAGTAAATAAAACATAAATAACAAATTTAATTAAAAAAAAACAAAGAAGTTTCATCATGTGAGGTGCGTAGATCACGCGACAAGGAAATGACATCGTCAAGCAGGAGTCAATTTTATTTAAATTTATTTTTTCATCGAGTCAATTTATTTAAAATAAATCTTACAAACAAATAAAAATTAAATTCTCTTTTAATGCGTAAATTTGCATTACGCTTCTCTCTTTATAAAATTTCAGAAAGTGAGTGGGACCTCGATAACCACACCGTCGACAGACGAAGAAGAAGAAGATGATGATCATCATCATAGAGCTATTCCCACCTTTCTCGTTCAAAATCTTTCCAGAAAATTCATTTTCCCATCGATTCATCATTTATAAATTTTCCCAACCTGATTGATCTTCGAATCATCTCTGTTTTACGTATTGCTCCAAAAAAAAAAAGCAGTTTTATTTTATTAAAGCTTTAGAAAAAAAAAAACCCTTTTTTCACGATCTGTCGGTTTCTCAGAAAATAAAATAAAAACCCTTTTGAGGATCTTCGCTTTTATTCTTACAAATCTCGTCAATTTTTTTGGACATCTCATCGAATTTAGCAAACCCTTTTGTCTGAAATCTAATCTCGGTCCCCAAAAATCAAAACTTTTTTTTTTATTTTTTTCCGTTTTCTCTGATTTTGGTTAAATGGGTTGTGCAAGCTCAAAGCAGCGAAAACGTTGCCGTAATTGTAAAGGAGGATTATCGCCGGTGATTGTACCTCGAAGCTATTCAATGCACGTTCATCATCCGGCACAACATACCGGCGATAGTTATCACATGGTGGCTCTCACTTCTTCAACAATCGGATCTCTCAACCTTTGTGATTCTTCTTCTTCTTTCAGGAATATTCACAAACACTTGGAAGACACTAACCGCAAACAACAAGATATGGGTGAGAAGAAGCTAATCTCTGGTAAAGGGTTAGAATTGGAGGATATTAAGGTCAGAGAGAAGATGAATTTTGATTTGAAAGCTAAGGTTTTGGAAGCTAAGGTTTGGTCAAGTATGATGAATGAGAAAATACCTAAGATTGTACCTAAAACTCCAATTTTGACGCCTCCCGGAGAACCAGAGACGATCAATACTTGGGAATTGATGGAAGGTCTTGAAGATTTTAGCCCTTTACGATCACCGAATCACTTGAGGAGCTTCTCGTTTGATGTTGTTCGTATCCAACCTAATCATGGTGATGATGATGATGATGGTGTTGTTTCGTTTGATCTCCCCAAATCAAGGTTTCATGAGAATGTCAAGTCTAATAGCAGAGTTGATGATTTGGATCCACCTGAGATCGTTTCAACTTTCAAGAAATCACTTCAACAACTACCAAATGAGCATCCTTTTCATACCCGGTTTCCCGATATGATTTTCAAGACGAATCCGCAATTCGAAGGAAACTGCAAAAGAAAGACTTTAGGAAAAGAGAAAGTGATATTTTACTTCACAAGCCTTAGAGGTATAAGGAAGACCTACGAAGACAGCTGCAATGTCCGGATAATATTAAAAAGCTTAGGAATTCGGATCGATGAACGCGATGTATCGATGCATTCGGGTTTCAAAGATGAGCTGAAGAAGCTATTGGAGGAGGATAAATTCAACAATGGCGTTGGAATAACCCTACCTAGAGTTTTCTTGGGGAACAAGTATCTTGGCGGAATCGAGGAGATAAAGAAATTGAATGAAAATGGGACACTTGAAAAGCTTATAAAAGGCTGCGAAAGGGTTGAAGATCGCTATACGGGGTTTGGTAACGAATGTGAAGCTTGTGGAGATGTTCGGTTTGTGCCGTGTGAGACATGTTCAGGCAGCTGCAAAATTTACTATGAAGGTGAAGAAGAGAAAGAAGAAGAGTTTACAGAGTATGGATTTCAAAGATGTCCATATTGTAATGAGAATGGACTGATCAGATGTCCTCTGTGTTGTGAGTAAGTCAATATACAAAATCAGTTTTCTTTTTTTGGGTTTGTTATTAGATTTTTATTTTGTGGGTTTTTTTTCGGTGTTGAGGCTCGAAAAGGTTTTCTTTGTACAGTGAGGTTTTTAATTGATATGAAAAAGTAGATTTTAGGTCAAAACAAAATGTATAAAATTTTGATAAAAATTGGGGATGAGGTGTTGTTGTAAACCAAACTGAAAAAAATACACACTCAATAGAATAGGTTTGACCGGTGTGTTGAGTTTACAAATTGCGAAAAATAGAGTAATTAATTCCTAGATAATTTATTATACTGTACTCTCATTGATTCATATTTATAACCAAAAATTAAAGTAATTAAATAGATTTTTTTTGATAAAGTAGTAATTAAATAGTTTTGGAGGCAAACAATTCAAAAATATTCAAGGACACTTCAATCACTCTATTAGTCTTTCAAATACTAGTTGACTGAACGGTACAAGATCACCATCAAATTACGTCGGATTGAATTTACTTGAATAAATTTTACATTCATTCAAAAAAAAAAAATGTGTATCACTTTCAGATTGAATTTGTTATTGCTTTTTGATTGTTCATATACCTAAAATTTCCGTTACACAATAAAGAGAGGTTATTATTAAATGATTGTATTTGAAAGAATTAGTTATATAGTTATATAGTTAGATGAAGAGAGATATTCAAGTATTGTCATTTTTCTTACTGAAAAGTAATTGTAATTTTCTAAATAATTTTATTATCAGAATTAGATTTTAAAACTAAATTTCCTTATTAAAGAACGAAAAGGATAAAATCAATTTCTATTCAATCTTCTGAGTGACAAATAAACCAAACAAAAGATTGTTTCACTGATTAATACATGGATTGAAAGCAAAAGATATTATGAAGCATGTAACTTGGGGGTTAAGACTCCTTAGCATTTATAATCGAGTATGTAGCAGTAGCATTTTATATTGGAGTTTGGTTTCGGTAGATGTAGACATTTGCCTTGATAATAATATTCATTGACACAAGATTCTTTGCACAATGCGTTACCATTTTTTTAAAAACAATTTCCAGGTGGCGCAAACCTGCTTGGTATCTTCTCACAATAAGCAGTACTTCTATAGTGTGGGGGTGGGGCATGTCCTTTTGGCATTCCTGACGAGTCAGAATAAATTAAATCATTTTAACTTCAATATGGATTGTTTAAGAAGTTAAATTTTTGTATTCACGTCTGCCATTTAAAAAGTGAATTAAAATGTAAATAACATGACTATATTCACGTGGTTATATGTTGATTTCATGAAATAACAATGAAGAAATCAGGGTTCTTTCGACATATCCATAAATAAAGGATATTGACAACGATCTTCTGGTTAATCCTTCGTTTTTGCACTTGTTCAACGTAACCGAGAACACCTCTTTCCATTGTATTTTGGTTATTTGCTATTTTGGGTTGAGTTTCTATAGTAGTTTTTTCTTTTTTTTTTGCTGATTTCTTTTTTTGGCTTTTAATCGGTCGATTTACAATTTTCCACATCAACAGTGGCAAACAAAGTGGTTTGGTAACTTATTCAGTTTCCTCCATTCGAGTTCAAGACCAGATTTGGTCGAGATTTGATTAGTTGTTGTATTTTCTCAATCAAACGTTAGTTGAGAAGTCTACCAAACATCAAATGAGGACATGAAGACAGAAAGCTTTTAGTGAAGCTTTTGGTTTCCATTAGCATCAAGAAAATTTCGGATTTCAGAGAAGAACCGGTGAATAGATTAAAATTTAATTAATAAAAATAACTTTAGGACTTTTGGTTTTTAGTTTTTTTTTCATGTTTTCAAAATTATTTCCTTTTTAAGGATGTTTTCACCCAAGATTTCAACATCTTCTGCCTGCTTAGTTAGATATTTCATTCATTTGTAACTCTATCTGATTTTGTATATTGACTTACTCATAAGAGAGGTTACTATTCTTCTATGTAATAAAAAAAAAGCAGACTGAAAAAACAAAAACAAAAACAAAAACAAAAACAATTATCGATAATATGAAGCCTGCAAATCAGGGATTGAGATTTCTTAGATGCATTTACTCCCTGGATGGTCCCACATCTAGCAGTAACAATTTATTTTGGACTGTGGTTTTGGTAGATGTAGAAATGCGCCAAGCAAATAACTGTCATTGACACAAGACTCTTTGCACAATGCGTTACCATTATTTTAAAACAGTTACCTAGCATGTCCTTTTGGCAATCCTGCTGAGTAAAACAAAAAAATTAAATCATTATGATTTTGGTATAGATTGTTTAAGAAGTCAGATTTTGCATTTACTCTTGCATTAAAAAGTGATTTTTATTTCATTTTTGAAAAACAAAATTAAATGTTTTTATTTATATAGAATATATTTTCAAATTTTATATGAAAATATCAAATTGAAATATAAACTTTGATTTTTCTTTCCATTTATTACTTAAAACTACTAGATATTTTTTGTTTAAGATGATACAAATTGTGAAATTATTCAAACAAATACACGATTAACACATAGCTAAACGCAAACGCAACATTTAAGATTTTGGTTCGGTTCATATTATATATAGTGTTATTACATGCCCAGATCAACATGAAAATGATTAGAAAACAACCAAATCCAATACCATTTGAACTCCTCACCATTTTTCTTTACTTTATGTTTCTTTGATTTCAATGAATTAATTTATTTTTACAAACATCCGATTTTCCTATTTAAAAAATTTTGGTTTTTCAAAAACAAATACAATGCCATCCATAAAGAATGCCTATGGAACCCTTAAAATAGGAGGGATAAGAAGAACAGAAATTAAAATTATTTTTCTCTATTATATCATTTCAAAATAAATCATATGTATCATCTTAATATTTATGAATTTTTAAAATTTATATCAGCAGATAAAATTAAATTCTAGAGCTTATTTTAAGATGATTAAAATTTTTAAAATAAATACAAAACCATAATTATAATTTTAGTTTAAATTTACACTAATGAATAATATATTTTCGTGAAATTTATAAATTAATTTCATAAAATAAATAGCAAAATTAAATTTAAAATTAGGTTCACACTTTTTTATTTAAATTTTATATATTAGTTATTATTAGAATTTAAAGTAATCATTCTACGGTTACCATTCACCAAAACAGTTTATACATTTATTCTCTTTATATATTTCAACTTCATTCTTTATTATTATTATTATTATTATTTGGTAAAATGTTAATATTGTATACCATTAAAGAGATAACCATAAGATAGAAAAACCAAAAATTATAGAAACATCAAACACACAACAGAATAAAAAGACGTACCAAAACATACAATAAGATAGCCTCAGGCTTAGTAAACCCAGAAAAATCATGAGGAAGAAACACCAATTCCGAGCACAGAGACCCGGACATTTGCGTCTATGTCACAATCCCAAAGGAACTGGAGTCCTCATCGTCTTCGCCACGAGCTAAAAAAACTCCTCCAAGGCCCACCCTCAAAACCTCAGACGAGGGGGTGCCTACAGCTTCTCCGAGAACACACGCAAAAATGGATCCATGTTGATGGACTGCCACACACTCGGCGGCACGGAAAACTCTATGGGCAGTCAGAGAAGCCGCCTCTATCCGCCATTCTCGAGCTCCTGAGAGCCATAGAATCTTCTCCCACAGAAGCCGCCTCTATGGGCAGTCAGAGAAGCTGCCTCTATCTGCCATTCTCGAGCTCCTGAGAACCATAGAATCTTCTCCCACAGAAGCCGCCTCTATGGGCAGTCAGAGAAGCCGCCTCTATCCACCATTCTCGAGCTCCTGAGAGCCATAGAATCTTCTCCCACAGAAGCACGATAGCCGCCACAACTAGATCCGCCACGTCTATTCAACTCTGGTACACTTTCAAAGCATAAACGAAAATGTCCCCCTGCCGATCAAAGGCCGCTCCTTCTACACATGTTCTTCTGCGAGACATTTTCATAAACAAATGGATAGGCTTATCTATAATCTATTTTGCCGAGAGGGGCCATATGATATCTACCAACAAGGCTTATCCATAATCTATTTTAACTAATTTCTTCTATTTCCAATTCTGCTATTTGATGATTTAGAAAAATTTGCATACACGTAGAAACTCATTAACTGTAATTATACAAAATCAAGTGATGTTTGAGAATTTTACTTTTCAGAGACGGTGAAAGTCCTAATGACTTATAGTCATAAATTTGGAGACTTGACAAAATCTTAAAAGTTTTACAATGATATGTTCAAGTGATACATGTTTGGTTTGTAGTGACAACATAGTAAAAAGAAACAGACTAATATTCGACTATTCCAGCCAATCTTAATTAGTTATTATGGGTGTGATCCATTTTTAAGCTTAAAAAGTTTATTCATTGCATGATTGTTTTAATTTTGGTCAAACTGCTCTCTTTTCATGCTATAGCAACCACATTTGGATAACCATACTTATATCAAGAATACATTATGCTTTTGATATGTTACTTGATAAAACAAATCAAGCATTGGTAGTGTATGGTATTGAGGCCACGGACATACCAAGTACTTGCTCTTCAAGTTCAGCTACCGTCAATTGTAAATAACTTCATCTGTTATCCTTAATAAAATAAATAGTTAAATGTTTAATCAAATATCAAATTTTAATGTCCGCCCCGCGCATAGTGCGGGATAACCCCTTGTTAATAAGTAAAAAGTATTCAAATCATTTGGATTTAACATGCATAAATTAGTACTGATCAGGTCTTAATAGGAACAAAATTTTCGTCAACTATTTAAAACCATCTACTACTAATAAAAGAAGGGTTTTGAGGCCTCTCAATGCATCCACCTAAGCTTTTTAGGAAACTCTCTCATTCTGCTACATAAAAGATGGATTTTGATGTGCCTATCTTCTCCAACGCTATGATGTACAATCTGCAACCTCTGAAAACAAAAGGTTAAAAGACTCATATAGATATACTTTTGTTGGCAAGTAGTACATCAATCTACAACTAAAATCATCATCTCCCTGCTTCCCTAACTGTTCTTTTTTTTCTTTTAATTAGGTCTCGGTGTTGATTAAGGTAGGCGACAGTCTACAAATGCTAAGGACCAACAAAGAAGAGGTTTCGGTAAAATTATGCCTTTTGGTTATTTGCCTTTAGATCATTCACCAATCGCTTCTCACTTTACTTTGCACATGCACTTTTCAAGTCTTCTTAGGAACAGAATACTGTGAGACTCAACTACAACAGTAGCTGATCTGACATGCCCAAAGTTTAGAAGCCAAGTCGAAGATTTGATTGTTGTCTTCAACCCGTTTAAATTCTATTTTTACACACATATCTGAGTAAGCTTTCTCTCTAGAAACTCTAATTATTTTATCCACAAGGGAATCAATAGAGCTCAAGTGAATCAATATAGTTCACGAGTATCACTCGGTTTATTTGATAGGAATAATGTGATCAAGAATGACAAAATGATCAAAAATAACACCGTACTCAAGCAGGTTTCTACTTGGATGGTGGTGCTTCATCTTCCAGCTTTCTAAATGTGCAATCCAAAATTTCATGATGTGGTTATCTTACATAAAGTGAAATATGAATCCCATGTTTTCTTTGTATCTGTTTTGTTATGTTTCGTGTCTCACCTGCTTGATCTTTCATCTTCAAATCCTATGATTTTTGTGTTATTTGAGAATACTGTACTAAACTGTCTAATTCTCAAAATTGATTTATGGATTGTAAGGAATGAAACTGCTGACTCTGTAATCAACTCGATCTTCAGTAGGAATTATTGACTGACTGTGATTATTAGCCGATGAGTTTCAAAGTTGCAGGTATTATCTTTATCATCTGATGCTATTAACGTTAAGAAATTTGATGGTAACTGATTGACTTAACTTCATTTACCTGTATGCCAAACTTCCACATTAACATCATGAATACATGATATTTTTATCCCAGCTAATGTGACTGTTTTCTTCTTACTAGATGTGAAGTAATATTAGTTTCGATATATTACTTTGGATCTTATAAATTTAGTTGACCATTATGAGAAATAGCATCGTAATGGTAAAAATACTTTTTCCTTCTCTTGGATGGGGTTAGACAAGAATATTTGGGCTTCATAGCCAATTTAAAAGCTGAAAAGATCCATTGTATATTTCTCATCATGCTTCTCTTTATAGCTTATTGAAGGAATGAGTGTGTATTGTATTGTTGATACACAGAGTTTTAACCCTAAATAATTCTGCAAGTGCACAGACAATCGCAGTAGTATTAAAGGGATCGAATCCACAAGGACCAAGGTTACACTATGAAATTATGAGATTTAAAAATAAAGCTAAGACAAAGATGTGGTTGATTTCGGAATAGAATTGCAAGTAAATTAAAGCGGTTTAAATTCAATAAAGACAAGCACTAGATCAAGGTAATTCGCAGGTGATTCAGAGATGAGAACTTAACAACTATTCAGGATCTAATTCAGCAAAAGTATAGAACTCAAACATAAAAATAATATCGACCCACTCTCGTGGCGACGACAACTTTATCTAACAACCTAGATACCTAAACTCTCGCTTGGACCTAGAGATGCAGATAAGCATTAAAGAATGAGTTCAATATGTTCACAACCAGCCGCACCAACTCTCGTCACCTACGTCTGATTGCTCACCAATGTCTTTTCTAGCAACCTAAAACACTCTCGCGAATAGGTTTAACCTAAAATCATAAACTAAGTGATCAGTTTAGCTTAAGCATTAATTTCGACCAGAGGTGAAGACAGTATGTATTTATGCATCCTATTTGTGCCAAGTTAAATCATCTCATGAATATCTTTGAAAAACCCTAATCTAGTTAATGAACTACTCAGACATAGAAGAAGAAAACATAGCAATGGAATAAAAGGAATTCATGAATAAATACTGAAAAGTAACAAGGTTCAGAATTCTTCTCTAAACAAAATATGAATGATCTCCAAGTCTAAGCAAATCGAAACAAAGGATGAATGGAACAAGGAACTAGGCGATGGCGACAAATGAGGGGAATGAGAGGATTTTCAAGTAGCTTCTAATTTTTCTCCAAGGAAAAGGACGTCTGTTTTCAGAAAGGTTGCTGACCTATTTAATCACCCGAAATTAGGTCAACTCGGGCCCACTAATTTTCTCTGGCGGCGGAGCATGTGCTTCGCTGGGTGCTCTGTCGGGTGCTCTCGTGTGAATCCGGGCCTTTTGCTTCAAATCCACATCTTTTTGCTTCAAAAGCCCATTTAGCTCCAATCCATCCAATTTATGCTCCAAGACTTCATTCTGACCTGTTAAGACTCAAAATCGACTCGAAAGACACTAAAAACGACTATAAAACATTAGTAAATATGGGCCAAAATCATCATATATCAATTGTCTTTCATGTCTTTTAAAGTTTTTTGAAATATCTTCTTTTGAAAGTTGAATGTGATCAATGTACCGTTATAGATCCCCCTAGACTAACTAGGTTTTAAGTTCTGTTAGTTTAAATGCTAAAGGAATTTTGGCTGCAAGACTCGGGAGTTATTCAGCTCCGAGATTTATGTTAATAGCTATGGCAGAGTAGCAAAACTTGCAAACACTACTAGAATAATGATGATTGCTACGTTAAATTGAGATGCCTTCAACAAATCAACTATGCAAAAAAAAAAAGAAAGGTAACCTCCAAGCTTTCTCTATTTGCTCATCATTATGAATCATTATGTGATTACTACAAAAGAAAAGTAAGGTTGCATTTTTAATCATCTTTAAATAGACAACTTACATATTTAATTTTGAAGACAAGCAGGTTATACTTTTGTCATTTTTCCATTTTGTTTCCCACATTTCCTCACTCTTATGCAATATCAATGCTTTTAATATGAGTTGTTTCTCGGGCTATCTTCTATATATGCTTTTAGAATTGAGAATGCAAAAGATTCTGGAGTAAAAATATTTCAAGTTCTTCCCAGGCAGGAGTTGAAGACATTACAATTAATCATAAGGGTCTAGAGAGACAGAAGCAGAACTGAAAACATTGACTCCCATATTATTATTTTCCCCATAAATAAATCCACATTACACAATATAAAATAAACAAAAAAAAAAAGATATTCAATTTTTTAAAGATCATCGGTAGTGTATTTCTCCTACAATTTCTCCCACAAAAATCAAAAATTGTTTTATAATATTGTTCAAATATTAAATAAAACATAAAAATTTAAAGTATTATTTTGTAATTATAAAAAATAATTACTCAATTTTAGAATGAAATGTATAACAAAGTTAAAGATGATTTATTCTATAATAGAGTTTAGAGTAAAAATATAACGGGGTTAAAAGTTAATAACATTTGGGCTAAGACATGAAGGGCTGTATTGGATGAAGAATTTGGAGTGATTTGAGTTTTAATGAGTTTTGAGATGATTTTGATGAATTTGGTGAAAGTAGGAATTTTTTTTATTAAATTCTCGGAAATTTCACCTAAAACCATCGAATTTTGATCTTTGTATTTTTAACTAAAAAATTCTCTGAAATCTCACTTAAACTTTCAAAATCAATTTTTAAAATGTTTTCAATAACAATGGATTTGATTGTACATTTTAAAATCATTAATCTAATAATCGTTTTTCTTTTTTCAAGTACTCCACAAATCAATTTAGTTTGTCCTCATTTTCTTATCAGATTCATTTTGTCAGCAAGTTATACAATCATTATCATTAGATATCTATGTCTACCATAGACGAACATAATCTAACAATTTATAGCAATGTGATATTAAAGAAAGAAAAAAACGATTTTACAGATAAGATTCTCTGTAATAAACAATTTACGTACGATGAATAATCGCTTGCGATTTATAGGTTTGCTTGTAACAGACAACCACAACATACAACTCTAATCTTAAGTTGCATGTCAGATCATTTTAGCCGAGATGAGTGATCAAAATTTTTTTATTTTTTTTTAATGGTTTTAGCTGATTTTAGTCTATCGCTGTATGGTTTAAAATAAGAGTGAGCAAACAGGAATTCAAAACGAGATTCTACGAGAATGGAAACGGGACGGAAATTTGGGAATAGCAAAAGATGTCTAATATAAAATTTGGGATGGGAATGAGATGGGACAGGATGGGAACAGAAATTTCCAAAAAATAAACATAACAAACAAAAAAACTATTATAAATGTATTATTTAATAATAAAAAAACTTAAAATTCAAAAACAACTCAATATAAATTTCATAGTTATAAATCATCAAAATCAAAATAAACCAAAATAAAATTTAAAAATATAAAATACTAATTAACCAAAATTAGAATGGTGAATGAAAGGTTTAATTTATGTATACCAGTTTATTAGACAAAATTAGTTTTTTTACATAAATTGAAATATAATAATAAGGATCTTTGCTCTAAACATATTAGAAAATTTTGAAAATTTAAAATTCAATAATTATAATTTCTATTATCATATTTATCCAGAATGAGATATCGAAAATTTCCATTCTCGTTTTGTCCTATCCCATTCCCAAATAAGAATTAATAACTTGTATTATAAGGAATATATTTTAAAATGGAATGGGAATTTTCGACCGAAAATAGAATAGGATGGGATAAGATGAAACGGGACGGGAATTATGTCCATCCCTAGTTTAAAATATATACTTATGTGATGATGGATTTGACCAGTCGTACTAGACCTTGACAAGACCGAACCTGTCTAAATACATATGTACACGGTAACACGATGCATGTACACATCAATATGCGTATACGTGTGTTTAAATTACATGTGGAACTATATGTTATCAAATAGAAATTGAGGAGACAATACTATGAAAGCCACTTACTATAAATAATGCATAGACCTAATTTGGAGGTTGCACGCACAGCGAAGTTAAGGAAACCATTGAAAAGGTACACCAATTTATCAAAAATTAAAAAAAATAAAATTAAAAGACTCTCATCGAATTTTTTCTTCTGAACATGACCCTCAATGTTTGTAAAAAATAATTCTGACAATTCCTCAACTTTCGTTTAGAAAAGATTTATGAGCACTTAGAAAGATAAATTTTATTTAATACTCTTTTAATTTTTACTTACCAAGAAATCCCTGTTCAAAAACTCATGATCTCTTTGAAGCAAAAACCAGATTATGGTGAATGTAATCTCTTCTATGTTGTTATTCTATTTTACATTTAAATCAATATTTTAAAATAAATTGCAGGATTATGATATGTAGTATAGTAGTTTGTGTTACTGTCGTTAATGATCATCAATCATACAGATTTAAATCTGCATATATAAAGTAGTTGATAAAAAAATATAAATTTTAGTTTTTTCTCCACGAAAACATCCCTTAAAATAAAAGTTAGTTTTTCTGTGCACCTCAATCTTTCTCACGCATACAAACTAGAAATATATAATGTTCATTGCCTCGAGTCTTATAATAATAAAGGTTAGATAAATGTGAAACATGCTTGTAGTAATCATGCGTATATCTCAATCTTCTTTCAGCATATCATACTTACATTAAAGGCGAAGGCCCCGAAAAAAATAAGATTCCAATTTTACTTTCTTAGTTGAAACTATGACTTATGGTTTTGTGTAATATTTGATGTTCTAAATAGGATTGTCATTTGCCACATAACTAATGCTTGTTGTGATTTTGTGGTTATGGTTAAATTTAAAAATTATGTTCTTAGATTATATTTATATTTAGGTATTAGAGTATTGACGTTCAATGTTTACAATTTAAAATGTTAATTTTCAAAAAGTAAAACTATATATATTAAATTCTTATTAATCTATCGACCAACTGTCGAACTTGATTGATGGAATGGTCCGGTGATCCAGAAAATACCTTTTTTTAAAGGTATGGTTTAAAAACATTTGTAAAATATGGAGAGAGTGCTAGTAGCTAGTAGTGTTGAAAACTCTGGTAAACAACACTTTAAATTTTATTGTACATTATCGCATTTTTATCCAACAACATTATTTATGAATAATTAGTACTTAGTTCACAGACACATTTACATAAATAACTTTGAGTTTTTCTTTTCAGAATATTAAAAATCATAGAGAAATGTAGATTTTCTTCAAGTAAATCTTGAAATTATGTCGCTCTCTGAGTAATATATACGTATATGCGTGTGTGTGAGCTTAGAGAAGCTCCAAAGGGGTTCTTAGAAGAGAGATTTTTAAATTTTTATAATAACAAATAATGATAAATATTAGAGGGGTTCTTAACATGAGGAGAGAAGAGATCTAAACGTTCTTATTTAAGAACCATTTTAGGGGTTCTTAACATGAAGTTTTTAAAATTTAGAATTAAAAAATTGCTAAAAACATTCTATAAGGAGTTCTACCATTGGAGATGCTTTTATATGTCTGTTGAGATATTTTATTTTTTTTCCCAAAACTACTGTTTTAGATTTGATTCGATCTTATTTTTTCAATTTCCATTTTTCATTGTATCTTTATTTTGATGTTTAGATTTGTTACCTCAAAAGTAATTTGTCAAATAACTTTATAGGGTATATATTAAATGTTCACAACGAACAATTTCTTCTCGTAATTGTCCTGTCCTTGACTGACACAATCGAGTTCAGACATCACAATCTCTGATTTAACTATTTTAATAATGCATGTGAGAGAGTGAGATTCATTACCTGCTATGGCAATACTCATGCAGTTCTGCTCGCACATATTTATAGACTTCTAACTATGGAATTAGCCCGACCAAATTCGTGTATGAAAAAAGATCAGGCCCATTAAAGTTAATGTAATAAGACGACTAGGTTATAAATATATTATAATAATATTATTATAGGGCGATCATTGAATATTACATGAGTAAACTTGTCAAAAACAAAACAACAAAAGATTACATGAGTAGGCTTCTAATAACGGCGGCTTCAGGGCTATCTTCATCGACGGATTCAAGAAGCTGAGACAAACGCTCACTGAGGTTGTCAACTTCTCTGTTCAAATTTCGTATGTAGTTGCATGTCTCTTGCAGCACTTTCGAGGCTGATACCTTCAAAACAAAAGAAAACAAAAATCATAATACATATAATTTTTGCACCAATGCATGCATGTTTATGCGTGCTGTATGCAGATGCATGCAAGGTGATGATTTTGCTGAAAAATCTATGTAAATATGTTTTGTATATATTTATATATGGAAGAAAAAGGTTGTGAATATTGTTATGTTCCTTGATGCCCGGAGTCAAAAGTTCCGACTTCTTTTTTTCTTTTGTTTGATTTTAATGCCATCTCTTCTTTTTACAAAACGTTTTTTTTTTTGGATAAAAGAGGTACGTATAAACGAAGAATAATGTTTTTTTTTTTGGTAAAAAAATGATAATGTTATATGGTCGTTATATTATTATAAGCATTTGTATATATGTCAATATGTATGATACCTTATCAGAACGACGTCGCTGGCCAATCTCCGGCAAAATCTGACGGAGCTTAGTTACAAGGTCGATCATTTGATCATCGGAGATCCTTGGAGCACTTGAAGATTGTCTTGATCTTCTGTTCGACATGTTCAACAATGTGGCAAGAAAATGACCCTAATTAATTAAGTTGTGTGCTTCTTCTCGATCTCTGGCGGCTCTTTCTCACTAGATTGAACTAGTTTATATATATATATATATATATATATATATATATTGAGGAATCGTTTAGGAAATGGAGAAATGAGATAGGCTATGTGGCAAGTAGGTGTAAGCTTTTATGATTTGATAAGGTTTTAAGATGGAAAAAACCGACCAAGAAGAAAGAAAAACCGAAAGCAAGAAGAAAATAGAGAATATATGTAATGAGAAAAGTGTTTTGGGGAGGTTTTGAATACACTTTAACTATAAAGAAATTGAGAATGTGATAAGAGAGATTTAAATAGGCCAAGGACCACAAGAGAGAGACGAAGAGCAATAAACCTCGACAATGATGTCACGGGGGAAGAAAGCGATAGATTTGAATGTCCTTTAACCACAAATCTTCGATACTGTTTCTTTTCTTTTCTTTTAATCACGAATTTCCGAGCCTTATATCTTTATATTACATCAAGTCAAGACTATTACTGATCGTAACACCAAAGTAGCGTCGGAATTGAATTCAATAATGGTTAGTGTAAATGGTAACATGTTTTTTGAGGAACTGTTGTAGAATTGATAGAAAAAAAATAATTTTACATCATTTGATATAAATTAATTTCAGCCAAATTCAGCATAAAAAAAAAGAAGAAGAAGTGAAAATCATTAAAAACAAATTGGAATAGTTGAGAGATTCTGGATCGAAATTCAAACTAATTAGTAATTAATCTCCAAAATTTGTGTAAGAGTCGTATATCTTTTTTATTTAAACCCACATATAAAAATAGAACAATCTATATTTAGGACTGGATATATGATTCATCCTCGTCCCGAATTTTCTGTACCATATCATTTTTTTTTACGGTTTCTGTACCATATCTTTACTCACTAGAATAGTTATGTATTTGAAGTAGTTTAGTTTTTTTTTTTTTCATACGAAGTAGTATAGTTTATTCCAATGGATACGAACAAGTGTTTAGATACGGAAAGGATACACAAATTACTCATTTAAATAATTTTCAAAAGTATCTAAAATGATCAAAAATATCTCAAAAGTATTTGAATTACACGAAATATTTTATCTCAAATTTAATCATGACCGTATTAATGAGAATATGGATAGTGATTTGAAAAAATTCAGTATATTTTCCTATATTTGTAGGAATAAATATATGGGTACCAAAAATTTTGAATAATTGGAGATGTGAATATTTAAATGGAGGAAACTAAGAGTTCCCATAGATGGGGTTGATGAAGGTCGGGGGGGGGGGGGGGGGGTTACGATAAGTGTTTCATGTTAATCTAACATTGTGGCCCTTCATCTGCATTGTCAGAAAAAGGCAACTACCATGTGATGATATGACTTTTAATTTCATTTTGTTTTATTTTTCATAACATTAGAATTCTTTTTTTTTTTGGTTTTAATGTTTACATTAGAGTTCTTATTATGCCCTGACTAATTAATCTCAGTCTCTAGAAAAATTTCCCAAATACAATTTACCAAATATGTAGCCACAGTATCTAAGTGTAGTTTGTATTTATTTATTTTTGTTAAAGGGCTTCGTGTAGTTTGTATTTGGTAATCTGTAAACTTCTCCATAGATAGAGAGCATCATATTTTTTGTTTGTTAAAATAAATAGAGAGCATCATGATTACAAACTAATTACATTTTTTTAAAATGGAGAATCCAAATTATTTGGCTCATATGGAACACTGATTTATGGTAAGCCATAGATGGATTTACCTCATATCTAGTAAATACAAAACAAATATCAACTTTTTTTTTGAAAAAACGTAAGAACCAAAATAAATGCTTAAAAGGGACATCTCAAAGTCGGTCATTTAAAATTTCGATAAATATATTTTGGTAATAATCAAAGCAATTGTTTCAAACTTCTTCGTAAAATTTACACTTTGGCTTAAACAATATAGCCATTTATTTACATAAGTGTTATTTTGAAGTGACTGATTCTTTAAACTTATTTGAAGTTGTAGTTTAATTTTTCTGTAATTTTGGGTTTTCCTGATTTTATTCATTGGTCTCTATAACTTCTGTCAATAATTAAAAATGATATAAATTTAACATTTAACAGAAGAAAAAAAAAACTTATTTTAAGATTGAGATCGAATGGTCCATTATTGGTTTAGTATTAATATATATTAAAATTCTCATAACATCGACTATGTCACGTGTCACCACCATGTCTCGTGCTACATGTTGCCCTCGGGTCCATAAAGATCAAACTTTTAGATATCTTGTTCTCCAATAGCATTATCAATAAAGATCCGACAAGTATATAACAGTCGAATATAATTATTTGTGTGAACATACTATTATAATATTACTTCCCTCTAAACCATTCATCCAATAACATCCATTATTGTTATTACTTGTAATAAAATATGTACATTTTGAAATCTCTCGTTATCTTCTAAAGTATTTTATTTGTACGTTCATGTATAACATTGTTACTACTGTCCATGATTTTTTTTTCTTCTGAATAACATTGATTTCTTGATCTTCCTTATCGGGATACCATTTGTGAGATACTGTTCATATTAATAGTAATCCAGTGACAAGTTTGGCATTTAAGTAGCTTAAAACCTATTTTAACCAACAAAAATAAAAGTGAGTATGGTTCTCTTTCCTTTCGACATGTTAGCATGGCATGAATTATATTTTGTTTACGAAATCAATGTTTTTTTTGATAAACCGTTAGAATTTCGGACCTTTGGTCTATAGTCTTTCTTGGTATCTAAAACCACTTTTTAGTTAATTTCTATTTAAAGAATGTCTGTCCATCCCAAAGAGGAATTGAACCCGGGGCATAAGAGAACCAACCCCCTTATACTACCACTAGACCACCACCCTTTTGGTCGAAATCAATATTACTTATTAAAAATACTTAATTCTCAATTCATACATATAGTTTCTTTATCGTTGTGTTTGTTATATATTAATGCTCAATGTTCTAAAACCCGGTTTAGACAATTGCTAGACGCTTATCAACCATATACATTATTTTTAGACGTTAAGTAAAATTGAGCGGTCTTAGACGGCATTAAATGTTTTTAAGCCATTCTAGACAGTTCTAGATGGTCTTACGCGATGCTACAAAATCGATAATTAATCATCATATAATTTTTTTAAAAATTATTGTTTCAGGGTAACTTTTTAATTTGTAATTATATGAGAATTTAATTATAAAAAAAACTTCAATTTTGACCACATCCATTTTTAAATCCCAACTATTTTTTTAGTAAAAAAATATCCTCAACTATAATCAGTTAAGAGATTTGACCCTTCGTAAACAGTTTCCGTCTAAAGTGATGAAAGGTTGTTTTGAATGTTATAAAACGTCAAAGTATTTATATTTATCATAGAAACAACAAGATTTTTAATGAAAAATAACATAAAGTAACATGTTATGAAAACCCAGTAACATGTTATGGAAAACACATCGTGATGTTGTTGTTATGATCCTTTAGACATGATCATGCAAGGAAAAACGAAGAACAATGACAGGATCAGAGATTCAACCGAAGATTTTCCATCTAAAGTTTTTTCTACACGTGAAAAAGTTCAAATGGTAGACCAAAGAATAATGAACAATATTGTTTTCAAAAATCTTCCATTTCAAGTTATTTATTTATTTATTTATTTGCATTCGCAGACTTGCAAAATCTATCAAAAAGATATGTACAACATACGCTCATGCAAGCGTGAAGCTGTTCCAAAACCACTTAAAGAACCTCAAAAAAGACCAAAGAAAAAACAGAAGATTGTGGCTGAAGAAAACTCTACCACTCAGCAAACACAACCTTCTCTTCAAAGTTAATACTTTGGTAGTGTCTACTTTATGATATATGTAGTTTTTTATGCTGCAACTGGTTGTACTTCTTAAGACTATTAGTTTTTTTTTGTTAAACAACGTTGCTGAAGCTTTTTTTCGGTTTCTTGAAACAAAATATTGTTCAACAACTTGAATTGTTGGATATTTGTTTAAGTTATTTTGTCTTTTATTTTCTTATAACTTCTAAACACCAAACTAAACCATTCAAAATCCACAATTAAATTACAGAACCAAAACCCTAAGTTTCTTATTTAAAAATTTTACATGCACTTTATGTTATTTTTGCGTTAAAAATCTTGTTATTTTTATGATAAATACAAACGTTTCGACGTTTTATGTAATTCAAAATAACTTTCCATCACCGTTGACGGCAACTGTTTACGATAACTGTTTACGAAAGATCAAATCTATTAATGAATTATAGTTGAGGAGATGTTTTAAAAGATAAGTTGAAGGTTTAAAAATAGATGTGGCCAAAGTTGAAAAAAATTTTCATTAAATTTTTCAGTTATATAGATTTAAATTTAAAATTTTTAATTAACTTCAGGTAGAGGTTATAAAAGTGCCCATGTTGTTTGTATGTATTGAATGGGAATTTTTTATCTATTTCTTATTTACGATTTAACATGGTTTTTGAATGAAAATTAATGAAAACAAAGAAAAAAAAAACTACCTAAACCATTTAAAATCATTTAGACACTAGATGCTGATTTGCCTAGCGTCCAAACGTTTCATTTACTCTTTAACTCTAACCGTATCATCCGACAAGAAATTAACATTGATAACTGCATAGATAATAATTTGTGGATCATACAACCATAAGTACATTATGATATGCACCACATATATTTATTTAACGAAAAAATCATTTTCTTATATAATACACATATATTAATATCAATAATGCACATGATTGAAGAAAGCATTTATCAATTTATATTTATGTGAATACAAGAATATATAAATATAAGGGTGTGCGTGTGTGTGTATAATAGACTTATAGTATACAATATTAAATTAAGAAATTGACCATTCTAATAAATTTTAAAGGGAGATTTTACATGTTAGTCCATGTGGGTTCGGGTACTAAATGTTTGGTCTCATAGGCTCCACCATGTTTTTGTGTCTACTCTTTTCGCAATTAATTCACATCTTTACAATCATGTTGTAAAAAACCGACTAATCATGTGGACATGAACGAGTAGTTGAATACTTGAATAAACTTGTAATTGTAAACAATAAAAAAATCACTCTTAGAAAAAGTTGAGATTTTTTTTCTTTTCAATGAATTACAAAAACACTAGAGTACGATAATATGCATTAATGGCACCAATCATATCATCGCACTAAATAAAATAACATTGAAAAAGTCGTCAAAACAGCATCTTCGATTCGATGTTCGAATATTGGAATTATTCAATTATGCATAAATATTTGATCACGTCGGTATATAAAAAAACCATAAGATTGCTATACTTATTATATTTTTAACGGAGAATGTTATTTTTATTTTTATTTTTGGATTTAGCACGTTTCTCTGAAATATCCAACTAGGATGGAACATGTCCTTTGACAAAAAGTTTTCTACAATCGCACCACAAAAAAAGCATCGACATATCGTGTAGTGTGTACACGTAAAATGTGTTACTTATTAACATTAGACTTTTGCGGAATGATCACTACAATGGCAGTTGAGGAGATAATGATAAATCTATATGTATCTGTCACCTATACCTTTGAGTATGCTTCGTGTGACATGATTTTGCGCTAGGTGATTCTATTTAATTATTTCTAATTCCAAATTGTTTAAGAAAAAATAATTTCAGAGGGTTTGAATGATCACCTCTATAGGGCAAACTGCATATAGACATTAAACAAGTCTGCACACTAGGAAAAGAAGAAATAAAAAGTTTGTTGGATAATAGACTTATAGACATGTTTTTCATGTTTTTTAAACGCTCAAATCATAAGACCGTTTTACTAGTTTAATCAGTCTTCGAAAGACATTTTTATAAGATTAATTCCACACAACTAGTTGTTTGATACAACGTTGGATATATATATATATATATATATATATAGTCCAAAGTGTATTATTTTATAGGATGGTTTAGGATTTTGGGTAATTTTTAAGTTTTTATTTGTGATATTTAGATAGTTTTTGAGATTTGTTAAATTTTAGGGTAGTTTTTAAAAGGAAAATAAGGGGATATTTATTTGAAAACTACCCTAAAACTATCCAAATCGCAAAAACTACCTAAATCACCTATTAAAACTTAAAAACTACCAAACTTTCCAATTTCCCCTATTTTATATGGGATTGGAGCACTCTGTTGTTGGAACAAAATGATCCTTTATATATCGACTATAAAAGGTCATATTGAGTAAACAAATTAAAGAGTTACTGAGAATATAGATGAGAGTGTTACAGGTGGTTATTGTTACTAGGATTTAACTCTAAATCTTAAATCATTTTTTAAAGGAGTGAGCGACAACAAGGTGTATTAGAGGTTTCCTTAATTTATGTAGAAGAAAGTTGATATTTCGATTTTAGAGTAATTCTATGATTTTAGTAATTAATAGGTTGCTTTGAACGTAATTCTATAATTTTTATTGATGTGTAGCTCTAAAAGTAATTTCAGGATATTTTTTGTTCACTGAAATTAATTATAATAAGTGACGTTTAATTAGCATTCCCTCTGTTTCATATAAAATATTATTCCCTCTGTTTTTTAAAGATTGTCATTCTAACATTTTTCACACAAATTAAAAAAATACGTAAATTTGTTTTATACTTTTTAGTAATACACTAAATAAGTTTATCTCTCTAATTAATAAACCGAAATATTAAGAGCAAAACTGATATTTGATTTAAAAATTTGCATAGAAAACATAAAATGACACTCTTTGTAAAACAAAATTTAAGTGTTAAAATGACACTCTTTTAGAAACGGAGGAAGTATTGTTTAAAGAATATTAAAATTGCTACTATACTTCTTATGAATACTCTACATAATTTTATTTTTATTAATAAATTAAAATCATAGGATTAAAACTATAATTCTCTAAATTAATGCATTAAAATCTAAACAACTGAAGTAAAATATTATTTAACCATTATAATAAATTGAAGCATCATATCAAATAATTTTATGTTGAGTTGCAGGATTATCCTCTAGTCAGAAAAAAAGTATTGGAATTTTTAACTGTATACTTTTCCAGAGTAGGTATCAAATTTTAATAATAAGAAAGACAAAACACATTATGGTCCATATATATGGTCCCCTCTAACCAATTATCATTCACTATTATACAATGATGTTTTGTAACAATGAGAACTTCCTCAACAGCAAAAAGCTTGAGTATTTACTTGTACACTAGAGTCGAATTCGCGGTGTATCGCGGATCATATTTTATTTCCATCTAACAATAGCAATTTTCTGTTATTTTTTTGTTTTTAAAATTTTCATTTGTTATATATATATACACATATATATATATATATATATGTATTTTTTGTTTATTTAGTGTTTATAAATATTTTTATTTTTTCGTGTAATTTTAACATTATTAAACTCTAAGGTGTGAGTATTTTTTTATTATATGTATACGGGTGAGATTAATCGTTTTTGCTGGTCTCTTATAACTTATTTTTTATGAAGCAGATTTGTAAGAAACCAACGTGCTTTCAACATCTTTTTTTTCTTTCAGCACCATCCTTAAACTCAGCAAGATAACAATGATAATTTCACTTCATTTTAAGGTAAAACACTTTAGATGATAAAATTCAACTTCAGTCACATTCTTGTAAGTTTAATGAAGAATTCAAGATTCTAAAGAGGAAGTACCACACAAAGAATCTAGAATTTGAAACATGAATTTGAGAACTCAAAGATTGATAAATAATAACTCTCTTTATTTGCTTTACAAAATCACTCAAAACTAAAGCTTTCAATCTCTCAACTCTCTTAAGTTATATCACAACTCGACATATCCTTATATAGTGAAAGACTTAGACAAAACCTAATTCTAATAGGAACACAATTATATTTAGATAACTCCTAAATATATTTCCTAATCCTAATCTACTTGAGATAGCTTATGACTCAAGCTATCTTCAAGCTTAAGCCAACATTCTCCCCCTTAAGCTGGAACTCGATTTTTGCCAAGTCTTGAACACCAATGAGATCTTTCATCTCTTTGAACTTGATTCTACCAAGAGCCTTTGTTAGGATGTCCACCTTCTGCTCATTCCCGGGTACGTGCTCCACTACTATTTGTCCATTCTCCAAGCATTCCCTTATGAAATGGTACCTCGTGTGAATGTGCTTACTCCGACCATGAAATACCGGGTTCTTAGTGAGAGCAATTGCCGATTTGTTATCTATCCGAATAATAACCTTCTCAACTTGTGATCCAGTAATCTCTCTAAGCAAATCTTGAAGCGAAATTGCTTGTCTTGCTGCTTCAGTTCCTACCATGAACTCGGCTTCACAAGATGATAATTCCACGGTATCTTGTTTTTGCGAGCACCACGAGATTGGACTTTCACCAATGTAGAATATGTGACCTGTTGTGCTTTTCTGTTTTCTGGATAAATGTTATCACTACTATCGCTGTAGCCTACCAACTTTGGCATCTTTGAAACCGAACGTACGAACGTTAATCCGAGTGTGGTAGTACCTTAAACATTGCTTCATTGCAGCTCCATGGGATTCTCTAGGACTTTGCATATAACGACTCAATACTCCAACACAAAAAGAAAAATCTGGTCTTGTATGGAGTAAGTATCGGAGACACCCAACATTCTTCCTAAAGCTTGTAGCATCAATTTCCTTTTCATCTTCAGATTTTTCCAATTTAAGTCCGGACTCCATTAGCTTGTGAACCAAGTTGCAATCTTTCATCCCAGTTCTTCTAGGATTTTCAAGGCATAACGTTTTTGATTTAAAGTTATTCCTCCTTCGTGTTGACATACCTCGAGTCCTAGATAGTAAGTTAGTTTTCCGAGATCACTCATTTCAAATTTTGACGCCATCTCCCCCTTAAATTCATTAATGACTTTCACATTTGTTCCTGTAACAAATAATTCATCTACATAAACAGTAACAAGAAGGAGACTCTCGCTCACCGTCTTCCGATAGACCGATGCTTCTTTTGAGCACTTTTGAAACTGAAGTTCTTTGAGTATTTGATTCAATTTATTGTTCCATGCTCTTGGTGCTTGTCTTAATCCATACAAGGCTTTATTGAGCTTATAAACTTTGTCTTCACACCCTTTTTCCACGAAGCCCTCCGGTTGCGTGACATAGACGGTTTCTTTCAATTCTCCGTGAAAAAACACCGTTTTAACATCAAGATGATGTATTTCCCATCCGTTAGATGCGGCAAGATTGATAAGAAGGCGAATTATTTCAATCCGAGCTACTGGAGCAAATACTTCATCGAAGTCAATCCATGACGTTGTACATATCCCTTAGCAATGAGTCAAGATACATATCCCTTAGCAACAAGTCGAGCCTTGTGCTTATTAATGCTTCCATCGGATTAAGTTTAAGTTTAAACACCCATTTCAAACCAATTGGTTTTTTCCCTTGAGTAAGATCTAAGAGGTTCCAAGTGTGATTTTTTGTAATTGAAAGAATTTCATCTTCACATGCAAGAATCCACTCTTTCGATTCTGTGGCTTCGAAGAAGTTTCTCGGTTCGTTATTTAAGCATAATAACAATCTTTCTCCTTCTTCTTCTGCGAGCAGTATGTAATCTTCAAGTTACTTTGGTCTTGTTCGTGGTCTTTGTGAAATTCTTAGCTCTGGCGGATGCTGATCAAGTGCCTCTCCAGTTCCCATTTCATACTCATTATCATTCTCTTCTTCACCACTAAGGTGCCCGCTACTTTCACTTGTTTCCGTCTCGATATGTTCTGTTTCACTATTTTCCCTAGTTCCTTGAATGCCATGATTATCAAATTCTCCAAAAAGAACTCTGAAACTTCCAGGTTGACTTTGCTCCGAGTAACTTTGATTCCAGTTCCAGCCCTTTGTTTCATCAAACACAACGTCTTGACTTACTATTATTTTTTGATTTTGCGGATCAAACAATCGATATGCCTTTGATCCTGGTTCTGTGCCTAGATGAACAAGCATATGTGATCTATCATCTAGTTTTTCTCAAGTGTGGCATCTCTATTTTTGCGTATCCAATGCAGCCAAAAATTTGAAGGTGATCGATGTTAGGTTTTTTGCCGCGGAAAGCTTCATACGGAGTTCTATCTTTGATTGCTCTTGTGGCTATTCTATTTAAGAGATATGTAGAATATCTTATTACCTCTCCCCATAGATAGTTTGGCACGTGCATATGCTTTAGAATACTTTTTGACATCTCCATTAAAGTCCTACTACGTCTCTCAATCACACCGTTTTGTTGAGGAGTATACGGAGCGGTGAGATGGCATTTTATGCCTGATTTATCACAAAAAGAGCTGGACTCTTGTGATACGAATTCTCCTCCTCTATCCGTTCTGAAAGTTTGTATAATTGCTTCTGTCTCTCTCTCCACCAATCATTTAAAATTCTTGAATTTGTTAAAGGCTTCACCTTTTTCCTTTAACAAAATTGTCCACATATATCTAGAGTAATCATCGATGAGAACAAAAACAAACCTATTTCTGGCAAGTTACCAGGTGTTATGGGGCCGCAAAGGTCACAGTGTATGAGTTCAAGCGTCTTGCTTGCTCGGTACGAGGTAGCTTGAGGAAACAATTGTCTAGTTTGCTTCCCGAGTAGACACAAACCACAAATCTTCTTTTCAATTCGAACGTGTGGGATTCCTATAACAAGTTCCTTTTGTATCATTGATTTTATCGTTTCAAGGTTTATGTGTCCCAACCTTGCATGCCATCTACTTGAATCGCTTATCGAAGTTGAAAGGAGGCACATGTTATTTTTAATTCCCATACGAACCTTGTATAAGTGATTCTTCGATCTAGTTGTCTTGACAAGTAGTTTCCCATCACGGCCATGCATCGTTAGGTGATCTCCTTTCATCCTCACATCAATTCCTGATTTTGTGGCTTGTCCGAGACTTATGATGTTACTCTTCAAGTCTGGAATGAAGTAGACATCGGTTATCAACCTTGGTTTGCCATTCATGTCAATAAATTCAATCGAGCCTTTTTCCTTTGATGTCTATGTGAGAATCATCTCCAAACCTTACCTTACCGGTAGTAGAATTATCAATCTTGGAGAAATACCTTCGATCTCCGGTCATGTGGTTGTAGCTCCATTGTCAAGTACCAGATATTTTCTTCCCCGGTGCTTGCTTCGAATTTGCTTGGTACGCAATTTGTTTCGTTTAAGTATACTACCTCATGCATCATAAGCTCATCCGCATCTTGTGTGTCATTGTTATCATTTTCTTGGGCTTCTTGTAGTTTGAGCAATCGATCAGGACAACCTGAAGCAAAGTGACCTATTTTGTCACATCGAAAACAAACCACTTTCGATAAATCTCTCCCTCCATTAACACGTCTGCGACCTCTTCCCCTGCTATAGAAACGTCCTCCGCGACCTCTGCCTCTATATTCACTATTAAAATCACGAGATGTGTTGGAGTCGCGAGTTATCTGGGCTGATTGAGTCTCCATGTTTGCATACATTTATTTGTTGTTATCTTCTTGAGTCTCCTCCTCCTCGTAGATGCGTTCTTCATAGGCTTTTAGACGTCCTATGATATCTTTGAAGCTTGTAGTGTTAAGGTTCAACACTTGTTCGAGAGAAGCCACTATGTGTATATACTTCTTACGAGGGAGACTCTTAAGAAATTTTTTAACAAGCTTTGACTCATCAATTTTTTCTCCTAGAGCAGCCGACTTTGATGAAATTTCAGATAATTTCCCCACAAAGACACGATTGTCTTGTTATCTTTCATTTTAAGTCGCTCAAATTCAGCCATTAATGTTTGTAACCTAGCTTCTTTGGCTCTTTCTGCTCCCACATGCCTTGCTTTAATCGCTTCCCATACCTTTTTTGCAGTGTCTAGATCTCCAACCTGCAAAATAAGTGTCTCAGATATTGATTGAAACAATAGGGCTGTGGCCATGTCGTTCTTCTCACCATCTTTTGATTCTGTCTCTATGATCTCCCAAACCTTATGAACTTTAAGCAAAATCTTCATTCTCATGGCCCATACCGTATAGTTGGTTGAGTTAAGCATAAGACATTGGATCGAAGAAGGTCCTCCTCCTTCTTTTACTTTTCCCATCGTCATTACTGTAAGATCACCCATGTTGCCGATCTTCTTCTTTTCTCTCTTGTATTACTTACGAAAGAGAGAAAAAAATAAAACACTCCCTCTTGATCTCACAAAGCTCTGATATCAATTCTATAATTTGAAACACAAATTTGAGAACTCAAAGATTGATAAAGAATAACTCTCTTTATTTGCTTTAGAAAATCACTCAAAACTAAAGCTCTCAATCTCTCAACTCTCTTAAGTTATGTCACAACTCGACATATCCTTATATAGTGAAAGACTTAGACAAAACCTAATTCTAATAGGAACATAATTATATTTAGATAACTCCTAAATATATTTCTTAATCCTAATCTAGTTGAGATAGCTTATGACTCAAGCTATCTTCAAGCTTAGACCAACAAAGAAATAGACAAGTTTGAGTCTTGAATTTGTGATAGGCGAATTTGAATCTTGAACGACTAATCGGTTAAAGAAATTCACCAATTTTAGAACTTCAAAGAGGATCTTTATCTATATTAAGAAGAAATGAAAGTATATATCAAAATACATTAAAAAAAAGTGTACAAAATAATATCACATACATAACTAAGGTCTAGTATTTTTGTGATGAAATTATGAGCCGAATATGTCTTTTATTACTATATAGAGTGATAGAATTTTGAAATGGGTCCAAGCAATAAAATATCATTAGCTAAAAATTTAGGATTGAATCACCGCTACAAATCTAGGATTAAAATAGGGAGTTTGCTTTAATCAGCAAATTGAATATTCTTCTTCTTTAGTTTGTCATTTCTTGCTCTCTACGTTCCCAATTACATCTTTATAACATTAAGCTTCTGAAACATCAAAAAAATATTGTTTTCTCTAGCTGAAAAAATCTACAAGCACATAAAGAAGCATCAGAACATGTCTTACACAAAACAAAATCCATTAAAATATTATTACGACTCTTATTCTATTTGTTTGACGATCTCTTTTCAAACTGTGGTAACTTGTAAGTAACTTGGTACTTTCAGTTTGGATGATCTTTTTAAAAGTCAAAACCTATCATGATCTTTTTCTTATTATCACTTATTTATTATTTTGTTTGTTTATCTCCAGAGCCGTGCCAATAGGTTAAAAGACCTAAGACAGAAAAAAAATTATTATATATATATATATATTGTGGTAAAATATATATTGTAACTAAAATTTAACATATTATTTTATAACAAACTAGAGATGATAAAAACTAATTTTTATTTATGAAGATAAATTTTATACTATTTTCTTAAGCTATAAAACATTTCTTAAGCTATAAAATATAATTTATATTATTTTGTAATCTATGTTTAATTGACACTATTTTCTTAATATATGAAATAAAAATTTTAACTCAATAAAAATCACAATAAAATACATATTTCATTAATATACCAATTTTTCTTTTGAAAATTGGAGGCGCTAAAATTTGTTTAATATTTGGGAGGCAAAGCGAATGCCTTTTTTTACCTACATAGGCATGCCTCTGCTTATGTCAAACGTATACAACATAGTAAGCTTTTACAGATTTTATTTTATTTAAGAAGATTTAATATTTGAATTTATTTGAGAAAATTTGATATTTGAAGAGAGTACATTTAATTATTAATTATTAATTAATAATTAATAAGTATGTAGCTCTTTGGATACATGAATCTATACTATTGAAAGGGAAGCACAATTTGAAAGTAACCTTTAAGTGCTAATAATTTTACATGTAATGTCATTGGAAAAGAGAACAAAAACAAAATTCATTAATGGCAAAAATGTCTTTGTATTTTAATCTAATCCATGTATCCAAACACAATTAAATTTTTTTTAAAATATTAATTAAAATAAATAAAAATTAAACTTATTTTCTCTCTCTCATTATTTATGGACGAAAAATTATTTAAATGAATTTTTTAAAAATTGTTAACCAATCAAAATTCAGTAACTAAGATTTGATATCTAACTATACCATATTACTTATTTTATATTATTTTATTTGAAAGATTTTATTAAGATTTAAAATTATGATTCTTTTACCATCTTTGTTTGATCTATTCAAATTCTTTTAAATTATCATATAAATTGTGAATCAAATTATCATATAATATGTATATAATTAATAAAAATATAGATTTTTTCTGCATATGTTGTGAAACAATTGTTTTTGAAACGGAGATATATTACTCAATCGATAAAAAAATAATGTATGTTCAATGTCCCCCATCGGTTAAAAGATTTAAGCAATAGTTCGGACTCATATTATAAAAATGACCAAAATAATTTCAAATCCGAATGAGCAAGAAGCTCAACTTATTAGGCGAACAAATTTTAATTTTCTATTCGATTAATTTAATTTTTAGTTAAAATGT
This sequence comes from Cardamine occulta, assembly GCA_028015245.1. Classification (NCBI taxonomy): domain Eukaryota; kingdom Viridiplantae; phylum Streptophyta; class Magnoliopsida; order Brassicales; family Brassicaceae; genus Cardamine; species Cardamine occulta. The sequence goes on from CM051389.1 coordinate 2,187,801, forward strand.
ATAATCATTTATATTATTAAAAAGAAAAGACAATTTGAATCAACCTTTAAGTTATAAAAATTTACATGAAATGCCATTGGAATAAAAAACAAAAAAAAACTCTCATTAATGGCAAAAATATATTCGTATCTTAACTTATATCCATGTCTCCAAACGGGATCCCGTATCCAAACACAATTAAAAGATTTTTTAATATTAATTAATTAATAAATAAAAATTAAACTTATTTCTCTTAATTATGAACTAAAATTTTATATTTTTAAAAAAAATTGTTAACCAATCAAAATTGAAAAACTAAGATTTGATATCTAATTATACCATATTACTTATTTTAGTTTATTTTATTTGAAAGATTTTGTTAAGATTTAAAATTATGATTCTTCTACCATCTTTGTTTGATGTATATTCAAATTATTTTGAATTGTCATATTATATATAGTTAATAAAAATGTAGATTTTTTTCTGCAGATGTTGTGAATCAAATTTTTTAAAACGGAGATATATCAATCAATTCATAAAGAAAAATGTGTGTTCAATGTTCCATATCAGATTAAAAAATTTGAGCAGTAGTTATGACTTATATTATAAAATAACTAAAACGATTTAAAATCCGAATGAACAAGGAGTTTGACTTATTAGGCGTCCAAATTTTAAAATTTCTATCCGATTTAATTCGATTCTTTAGTTAAAATGTGTAATTATAGCATATATAATCAAAATTAATTTAACTTTTTATAAACTTTATGAAAGTTTTAAAATATTACGAAAATTTTAACTTTCTAAAAAGTTTAAGATATTACGAATATATTGAAACTTCATATTTAATCTTTATAAAAAGTTTAAATTATCAAGGATTATATTTTAACTTTATAAAAAGTTAAGATGTTATAAATTTTAAAGTAAAAAGATCTAACCGAGTTTCATGGAATCATCAATCTTTTTGAGTTTGAAAATATCAATTTATTGAACCATGTCATAAGTTTGAAAAATAAACATAAGATGTCTCTTTTGACAGACAAACAAAAAAGCATAAATGCCCAATAAAAAATCACATTAAATATATTTTCATATGTATATACTTTTATTTTTCTAAATTACACCAGTTTTTTTAGTAATGCATTTTAGTAACTACATATACTTTCAAAAACGATAATTAAATTTTCATTACTCTAATGTCATTATTCAACGAAATCAATCTGCTATTTTAAAGTTCAGTCTATTTTTGGTATTGGAACAGAAAATAGTGGGTATGAGATGGGAACGGATAATTCAGATAAAAAACATTACTTGAATGATTTTCGATCAAAACGGGATAAAAATTTTGGATAACGGTACGGGATAAAAACATTTGTGTAGGTATATTCAATTCTCAAGTTGTCACTAATTTTGGAAAGAGTTGACTACGACACGGATAAGGATCCACATAGAGACAGATATTTTAGGAATTTTTGGGTAACTTTTGAAAAGACTTAGAGAATTTTTTAGAATTATAAATTTTTTTGGATCATTTTTTTTAATTTTATAAAAATTAAATATTCAAATGGGAATACATGTATTCTATCTAAAACTCTTACCCAAATTTTCATAACAAATAATGCCGAACGGGTAATTTGTTTTTTTTGTTAAAATCGTCAAGCGGATAATTATTTAAGAAAACGGTTATGGGATGGAAGAGTTTTTATAGATTCTGGCCGAGAGGGTTTTCCGTTTCAAAATAGTTAGACCTACGTTATATAGTAAAATAGCCAAAAAAACTAAAATCGAATCCAAATCTAATTTAAATATTCCTAATCAAACTGTAAGAAATATTTTGACTTATTTAAAAAATATACTTGTAACATCACTTAACATTTACAACTAAATTATATCTTAAATTTAAATATTAAATAAATTAAACTCATAAATATAACTCCGCATGTACCTGTGGATCCGATTCTAGTAACTTCTTATGTTTGGATACATGAATAATACTTATTTGTACTTCAATTTTAATAGTGTAAAGAGATTATAGTTTCCTTTCTTGAGTTCTTTATAGAATCTGATTCTGATTGGAAGATATTGAGAATAAACTCGTTGATCCACAATAAATAGAGTAAACCCTTTTTTATTATTATCAAATGTTCTGCTTTTTAAAGTTTAAAAGTTTTTACTTCATTAAAATTGTTGAAAATTGTACTCTATTATGTAGACCCATCTATTATTTGTTTTCTTTATTTTCTTACGCTCTAATACTTGTTAATCACGTCCTTTGATTTCCATTTGAGAAAAGTATTTAGATTTTTTTTGAAATTATTTAGATTTTAAGATAACTAATTATCATTGTTATTTATATTTTAATAAAAAATTTGTAAACTGCTGTTTATTATAGAGTTATTTAACTGTAATTGCATTCTTTTCTTGTTTCATTTTGTTTTTGAAGAAATGTCACGATCTTATTATATAAAATTTGGTTATACTCACAGGAGTTCGACACGTGTCAAAATTATAATTAATGAGATCATGATATGTGTTCAGTTAATTGATGAGATTTTGAAATGTTATGTTATTTTTTTCTCTTATAGAAAAGGAAAATCAACGAAAATAAATTATATAATAAAATAAATAATTTTTTTATTTCTATTTTTCTAATATATGTTAAATTTTATTATCTCAATAAAATTTGAATTTTTTTTTCAAATTTAGATTTTTAGATTTTTATATTATTTAAACTTTAATAATTTTTTAACACATGTTTCTAATTATTTGAACTAAAAATGATTACCATGATCATATAATAAATTTTTTAGGTGTTAAATAAATTTTAGAGTAAAATGTTTTCTAATTTTTCAACAGAAGTTACATATAATTGATACAAAATAACAAATTGGTTAAAAAATTCATAATATTTTCGGTTTACGAAAGGAAAAAACAACATCTCTATTGGACATGAAAATTGAAGGAGCCAAAAATTCACTCAAAGAGAGTTTCTTATGCGGAGTCAAGTCTCATATACTAATCTGGATCCAGAGGAGGAAGCAATGCGGTGGGACTTCCGCTAGAGATTAAAGATGATGATGGATGAGAATCTGATGACTGAAAAGAAAGAAAGCTGTGAAAACTAAACATCTTCAAGTATAAAGACCGAGATAGGAATAAAATCGAGAGATGGTGAGGGAAGAGTTGAGTTAGAGGATGTTGTTGGAAAACACGACAGGAGCGAAGGAGTGGTGAAGATTTTTGGCGAGTGAAGGTGCGAGAGAGAAATGATATTTTTTTGAAAACTGATATAAGATCTGAGCAAGAGGACATTAAAGAGACAACAAAGATCTTGCCAGAAGAATGTAACGTCTATATATGAGCGAGAGCATAGCCGCCGGTCACTAGATCTATTTTACTAGATCTCACTCTAGGACTGGGCGTTCGGGTTTGGTTCAAGTTTATCAGGTTTAGAAACCTATGATCTATTCGAGTATTTATAATTTTGGTTCGGTTTAGTTTCATCTGAGGTTGAGTCAATTTCAAATACACAAAATATACGAAAAATAAATTTAAAATAGGTTAAATTTGAATAAAGTTTGATTAAATTTTCACAAATATAACTAAGAACTTTCAAATCTTTTGGTTACCTTAGGTATTTTGGTTATTTCAGTCTAAAATAATTGTATATTTATGGGTTTATAACTATAGGATAATTGCGTTATATCAAGTTTATATATTATTAATATTTTTGGGTATATAGTTGTATTTCGCGTATTTTGGGTATCCATTCGGTTCGCGGTTCAGTTCTTCGGATATAGAAATCTAGGATCCATTCGGGTTTTTGTCAGTTTGGATTTATATTTTTACCCCTTTTCGGGTTGGTTCTTCGGTTCTTGGTATTTTTTCAAGACCTACCTCACATGGTGATCAAAAAGATAAACAAAAAAATATAATCAAAAGCTACTTGACGTGGTATAAATTTTTAATATGTTAATAATAAAATTGTAATATAGAAAGTTAAATTAATTTATTCATATAAAAAAGTAAACTTATGTAAATAACTCTTTTTCTAAGGCAGCATGCTTTCTACTTCTTTCCCTAAAACAATTTAAAATATTTCATTAATAACAAATATTTAATTTATTGAGTTACTTAAATTTAATTTATTTTTAAAGTTTAGAAAATCCGTCCATCAGACGGGTCCTAATCTAGTTCATATATAAAGTAATGTTTAGTTAATTGGAAACCCATGTTCGTTTACTTGAGGCCAACCTATGCATGCAGGCTGGAGCCGGGATTGCAGCCCGATTAGAAAATCTAAGTCAACAACAAAAGAAACTTCACTATGACAAAGCTCGCTCTTTTTCTCTGCAAATATTTTCATTAATCAAATTTTCAAAGAGAAAAGAGTACATATGTTTGAAACAAGATAACCAATAGATGATACCACTAGTTATCTAAAGAAAAGGCTCAAAAATATATGGAGCTCAGAAATTTTTTTTTTATCTCATCTGCATATGGGAAATCCACAAGATTATGAAATAGATGTAGGTTATTAAGCTTGCTTCTTTAGGGAAAAAAAAAGATTAGTTTCCAATCCAATTCATAAACTATATATTTTCAAGTGATAGTCTGTTTGGAGACACTGATCCCTAAGGAATTCATTCCAAAAGCTCATGGGGCTAGAGTAGGTCTAGATATTCGAGTACATGTTCGGGTTCAGATCGGTTTTTTTGGTTTTCGGATATTTTGGTATTAGATATATAGCCTATAGAATTTATTTGGGTATTTTAAAATTTTAGTTCGGGTTTGGTTCCAAATACCCAAAATATCAAAAAAAAAAACTAAAAAATTAGTAATTTGAATAAAATTTGATCAAACTTTACAAATATAATGAAAAAAATTTAAATATTTTGATTATTTTGGATATTTTGATCTTAAAATAATTGATATTTTTTTGTTTATAACATTTTTGGTTATATTAAATCTAAATAGAATTAATATTATCTTATATATAATTGTATTTTGAATATTTCGGATATTTGGTTGATTGATTTTGGTTATTAAAATCTAGGAGTTTAGAAACCAATCTGGTACTTTGTCGATCTGATTCAGTTCAATACTGCCTTCTTCAAATCGGTTCCGGTTTGGATTTTTTTGGTTATGGATACCTGGTCTAGTTTAGACAAATTCATGATTATGCTTCTTAGTTATATTACTTGTAAACAAAGACAAGAAAGATCCAATAATGACATGGTTCAAGAACACAATGGTCCACTACCAAATATAATAATTATATTGTAAAAAACACAATAACATAAAAATTAAATCCATCACCAAACCAACACACTTCACTTCTTCTACTAATAGTTAAGATTTAAGAAACTAATAAAAACCAAATATCTCACAAACAAAAGGTAACAAGAGCAAAGTATTATATATTAACTAAAAGCATTTTGGTAGGTTTAGGTAGTGTTTCCTCTTAAAGGGTTTTATGGGTTTTGGTATTTTCACTCTTCATCATCTTCATCTCCATCACCACCAGAAGCTTTCTTGGCTCCAGCTTTCTCATTCCTTCTCTTCACTCTTCCAGGTCGACCACCACCAAATGGACTCGTCAGAGAAAAGTCTATATGCTTCTGTGATTCTACTCTCACCATGAACGATGGAATGTTCACAAGTTGCCTCCCAACCCTAAACCAAATCGAAAAAACCATTAGGTCTAACAATACTGACATATGCTTTAACACAACTGAGTTTGATTATACCAATTCAAAAGGCACAATTTTGTAACTTTTGATATACCTGATATGCCTTTGTCGAATAAGGACACGAGCATGGTGAATAGATTTAGCCATACCAGACTTGAAGACAATAGTTTGAAGACGACGTTCAAGAAAATTCTCAACAGTTAAAGCCAAAACGTAATCAAGTTTGTTCTGGCTTTCATCAAGAAGACCATATCGATTCATTCTTCTAAGAAGAGCTTCACCTTCAAAGATACGACGAGAGTTCTTCTCATCAAGAGTTAAAAGTTCTCTTGCAGCATTACGAATACGACTAAGTGCATATTGAACTCTCCATAGCTCTCTTTTGCAACGAAGACCATATTCTCCAACAAGCTTTAACTCAGCATCAAGTCGCTCTTTTTCATAAGGACGACGTGGCTTCTTGAATGTTTTCCCATCTGAAAGATGTCAAATTCAACATTAAAAAACAAATCTTTAAATTAAATAGAGAGAAACAGAGAACAAAACAGAGCACCAGAAAAAAAATCATATTTTTCAAACATATAAACAAAGCAGACTTAAATTTCACACTTGTAAATTAGAAAATCCTAAAAATCTTTTGCATGCATCAAAATTCTTTATGATCCTTTTGAGAGAAAAAAAAAAACAAGTTAACCATTAAAAATCAAATCTTTAAAAGATCAAATGTAAGAAAAAGAACCACTTTCACCATTAAAAAGCAAATATTTAATGAAAATAAAGAGTAGAAGATAACAAAAAACAGAGTACCAACAAAAACATCATATTTTTCAAACATATAATAAACAGAGCAGAGTTAAATTTCACACAGAGTTAAAAATCTTTTGCATGTATCAAAATTCTGGATGATCCTTTAGAGAAACGTGATTATACACGAAGATTGACTCAACACTGAGAAAAAGGTGAAATTCTGAACAGTATTAGATACAATTAAACGAATAACAAAACAATTACCGGGAAAAAATCATAGCTATTACATAAAAATTAAATAATACCCAGATCATATAAATTAAGGATTAAAACAAAATTTTAGTAAATAAAATACGAAAAAACAGTCTGAATCTAAATTAAGCATAAGGAAAGAAACTATTTTCAACAAAAAAAATGGTTAAAAAGGCAAAGATATAAGACAATAAGAATTGAGAGAAGAGAGCTCACAGTTGCGGTAGAAACTGACGTTCACCATAGCTGCTGCTCAAACCAAAAAACGAGTCGGTCGTGACGAAGAAGAAAAGCGTTTTTATATTACAACTATCTAAAAAACCTAAGCGGCTTTAAGGCTCAATAAGTAATTGTCTTGGACCCTTTTCATGTTTGGGTTAGCCCATTGGGCTTTTCATTGACTTCTATCTTCTTTAAATAAATAACATTTACAAAAAAAATACTTGTTGCAAAACTCATATTGCCATTATTAGTTTGTAAGAAAAAAAAATCAAAACTTAAATTATCAAATATAGAAAAAATTTATTTGATCTATGACTAAAGTATCTTGTTTCTACAATTTGTTGCTATTGTTAAAAGAAACTAAAAACTTTTGTAGGGTGGATAGCCAATATTTGAGTCAATTAATGTACAAACAAATGCTATTTTTATGTTGTTTTTTGATAAATAGCTTTGAAGTGACAATCACGATAATCTAAAATGACATTTTAGATATCTCTTCTTACGTTTTCAATTTGTGATTTGCTATACACCATGAAAATATATCTCACAAAGTACAGTAAAACCTCTATAAATTAACAATATTGGGACCAAAGTATTTTACGATATTTTATTACTTTATCGTGTTTATTAATTTATAGAAGTGATATTTGAGTCAAACTATCAATTTGAAAATATAAAAAATTATTGATTTATCGAGGTATTAATTTATAAAAGTTTCTGTATGTCTATTCTTATAATGCAATGAACTAAAATTCTTTACCAAACAGTCAATAATAATCTATATAGATTGAATTCTCTTATTTTATTGGTTTTTATTTGTTTCTTTTGTCGAAATCTTGGCTGTTTAACTTGTAAAATAAGAAACAAAATCCCATAAAAAAAAACTAATTAAATTAAGGAGGAAAAATGTAACTTTATAATATAATCTCTAACTTGATACACTTAATTTACTTATGAGCAACAGCAAACACCAATAGAAGAAACTCTTTGACGACTCTTGTCTCTTCCGACATTGCACACGAAGAAACTTAAAGACGCAACACAACTGGAAATCTTCAGTCCAATCAAAATTTAAGAATCAATGAAACTTTTGCTTAACAATAATAATAACTAATTAATCATATCATTATTTGTCTCTACAATATGACTATGTAGCTACTTTCTTTGGACTCTCCTTCACACCAAATTTTCTTCTTTTCGCCTGTAACAACACATAAATCTCTTAGCAAAAATCCAAAATTAACAAAGCATTCTCAAAACACAATTTTTTTGCAATTACTTACTTATTAACTAACTTGATTAATGAAACTGGTCTTTCATATCCTCTATCTTCCTTCTTTTGACCTTTCACTTTCTCTTCTTTTGAATCCATCTTCCATGAAGCTTTACTCAACGATTCACCTAACAACTCTGCAATATTTGTCGCCATTGCTTCAACCTTCTCCACAAATGGGAAATTCTTCTCTTCAAATTGATTAGATAACCAAAGATACATAGACAAAACTTGATGTCTACTCTCTAAATCCAACAGCTCGGTATCGTTCTTAGCAGAACTCTTAGGCATCCCCATTGCTACATTAACCGGCATATCTTGGCTATAAGTTGAAGCAAATCGATATAAATGGTACATTGCTTTCGGATTCCTGACATTAACCGGTGCAAAACAGAAGTTAAACCGATCTTCTAGAGATAATCCTTGTACTTTCTCCAACATGTTTGCTACTTTCTTCACATGATCATGACGACACAAGAAGTAAGAACCGTCGAGTCTGCAGTGTTTTCCAAAATGCTCTAAGAGCTTTGAAAAGGCCATATGGGGAACTTGTGCAGCGAAAAGCTCAATCTGTTCAAAGAAAGGGAAAAGCCCGACTTTTCTAACTTCATCAAATGGTTGTTGCAAACATTCGATTAGATAGTTTAGATCTTCTAAGTGTAACGTTGTTGTAAGTCCATCTGGATAACGGCTTCCTCTCCTTCCAGCTCTCCCGGCAATCTGTTTTACCTGTGATGCTGCAACTGGAACAATCTTATCGCCGTTATACTTGTTCAGACTGTAAAATACAACCCGTCTTATGTTCAGATTCAATCCCATTCCAACAGCATCGCTAGCAACCAAAACATCATACTCGTTTTCTTGATCGTTAAACAGATTTGCTTGCTGTCTCCTCGTTTCAGGAGGCAATGCACCATAAATAACACAGCATCGATGATTTGTATGTTTCTCGATAGCCAATTTAACTTCAAATATCTCTCTTCTAGAGAACGCAACAACACAATCCCCTGACTTGACATTTTTAAGATCTCCTAATAAGGTCTTAGCCTCTACAACTAACGGTTTGAACCTCTCGTAATGCTCTTCAACTAACTCGTCCCCTGTATCAGCACACATCTTACGCACAATCTCCAAAACACTCGGGTCTCCACACAAATGAATCTCATCAGCTTTTAATCCAAGCAAAGCTTTTGTCCAAGCATGACCTCTACTAGGATCCGCCATCATTTGTATTTCATCGATCACAGCCACTTCATATAACTCATCTGTAGACACCATTTCAACAGTACAAGAAACATGGTTCGAGAATGGAACATGTTTCTTCTCTTGTCCAGTCAAGAGACTACAGTAAATCCCTAAAGCATTTACCTTATCGAAAACTTCCATAGCTAATAACCTAAGCGGGCTACAATACAATCCGTTCTTAGCTTCCATAAACCGCTGCAAAGCATTATACGTTTTACCACTGTTAGTCGGTCCACAATGGTAAACGATTTTACGCTTCATAGCTCGAGCAAAAGGAAACCAAGTTGCAGGTTTCGTGAGGTCTGCAGTTTCAACAATACTCTTAAAACGCTTGATCTCATCAGGAAACTCTTCAATACAAAACTCAACAAACACAGGGAACAAAAACTTAACAGCTTCATCTGTCACTCCGACACGAACAAGATCCTGAACAACCTCACTTCTACATTTCTCAACAAAGAAGTCCCGGAACTTGCTAACAGCAGTTGGGAAAAACGATTTCCCGATAAAGATAGCAAGAGCCTGATTCGCAGCCCATCCCGACTGTGCAAAATAGCCAAAAATCTCATGTAAAGTATCCCATTCACTACGCTGAAGCTTAGAACACTTTTCACTTTGCCTAAGCTCACTATATAGCTCCACAGGATCACGATACCGATCGTTTAAAGCACGAGCAGCCTCACTACTCTCTACAACATTAGTCACAGAAACCACTGAATCATTCATCAAGCTTTCATCTGCATCACCAAGTTCATTAATCACACCTTCCTCATCATAATCATCACTCTCAGAACCAACACTTTCATCACAATCTCCCAAATCATCATTTTCACCGTTATTATCAACCGTAGACGAAAAGTTCTTAACTTTGCCAATCATAAAGCTCCCAAATTTGTAACCATTCCATGGAAGCTGAATCCTAACCGGATTATCTGAACAAAACCGGGTCGTGGTCACATCAAACTCAAGAGATCTACAATAAATTTCTCTAAAAGAATGTAAATTTCGAGTCGATAATAGAAACCTAACTCTTGAAGTATAAGCTCTACGTAAAACTCCAGCTACACCTCTCGCCATGGTCACGAAATCGAATTCAAAAATTGAAATTTGACAATTTTGTAGAGTAGTTTTTGAACCCTGTTCGAAAAAACTCGCCCCCTTTTTCGTATTACTTCAAATGGGTTTGGGACTCGAAGGAAACTAAAAATAGTAAAGGAGCTCGAAGCGTAGCTGAAGAGAGACAAAATAGTGATGGTATTGGTGGGCGTTTAAAGCTAGAGAAGATAACCCTACAAAACGCTGGTTTTAGCTTTTGGATAATCACAAAAATAATTTCTATACACTATTCTAGACTAATTTAGAATCGTTAGATTTCAATTTTTTTTGTTGCTGTTTTGTATTTGCGTTGAATAAAAATTGCTTTTTATTTATTTTAATCTATAACATAGTAGTAATAAATACTGTATTTACAAAATAATAATAACAATTCTTTTTTATCAAAATTTTAAATATCTTACATATAGATTAACTAAACTAAAATAAATTTATAAGTATAAAATATTTTATGTATGTAAAAAATGTTACGAAACTCTTTCATATATAGCAGATTTCTCTTTTGTAAATTATTTAGTTTTAACTTTATAAATTAATGTGTTCAATTTTACTAATCATTGTTTGTATATGAAAACATAAATTATATATGTTGGAAAAAAAAAGAAATGATAAAATAATTTGGTTATAAACATTTTAAATATTTATAAATTCTTTACCATTGACATACATATATATTAAGAGAATTTAGACAACGATTGAAATTTGCAATTACAAGAGGAAGAGATCAAATGTTGTCAGTTTGTCATGAACTCTTCTCTTCCAACGAAATCTGTAGCTCCAAATCTTCATTCCCTCTCTTGATCTTAAGTTTCACTTTATCACTTACACTATACTCATCCAATATCTTCATCAACTCAGCTTTGTTCTTCACCTGATTTAATACAACATAAACAAAATTACAAGAACTCAAACTAAAACGGTTCTTCCTTTCAAGAACAAATCAAGAAATGAGAAAGAAAGAAAAAACTGAATCATTTTGTTGTTAATGTAAGAGGCTCAGTGAGCTTACGGGTTTGTCATCAACTGCAACAATGATATCTCCAAGTACTATATTACCAGCAAAACCCCGAGATGTCGGATGTAATCCTGCTTTTTCCGCTAGACTATTTCCCGGTACCTGCATTCACGATCATTATATTCAGAAAAAGAAAGAACGGTTTTGAGGTTTTAGAGTATGAAGTGTTTACATACCTGAAGGACAAGAGCTCCATTACGAACATTGAGTTGATTAGCTACTGGATCTGGGGCTAGTTCTATGTTAATACCAGCTCGAAGGACCTGAAAATTTTGGATTTAGTAACAACATTAAGAAATTCCAAAACTTGATGGATTAAGGAAACAATACTATGGATTCTTTTTTGTGCTTACTTTGCTGAATTGGATCAGTTGAGGAACAATCTTCAATACAGTTGATGATGGTATTGCAAACCCGACACCCGCAGATGTTCCTGTTAAAGCCAAGTGTGAATATTAAAATGAGCTATTACATGATATGTTAATGACTCTCGTTGAGAATCACCTGTCTGTGTGAATATGGCTGTGTTGATCCCAATTAAATTCCCTTTTGAATCGAGCAGAGGACCTCCACTGCAATATTTAATACAGAAAGATTCACTAAACACACACAGGGAAATGTTTTTACAAGAAAGTTATAAACCTATTTTGTATGATTCTATGAATGTACCTATTTCCCGGGTTAATGGCTGCATCAGTTTGAATTCCACCACCAATGGTAACTCCGGTTTGACTAAAAATGTCACGGTTAAGACCGCTGATAACACCAACCGTAAGGGTGTGGTCGAAACCAAACGGGTTTCCAATTGCTAAACACTGCTGCCCAACTTTTAGAGAATTTGATTGTCCAACTTTAATCGGTTTCAGGAGAGTTTCAGGTGCTTCTACCTGATTTTTGTGGTAACATCAATATAAGCAATTGTTTCTTTTAAAATTCCGTCGACAAATATTACCAAACATATATAATAATATACCTTCAAGACAGCGAGATCCTTAGCACGATCAGCACCAACAAGTTTTCCTTCAAAATTCTTCTGTACCCTTCAAGATTTGCACAAACGAGCAGAGATGAGAATAACTAGAGAGACTATAAACAGCTTAAATAATTCATCCCGTAGAAAAAACACTCACCCATCAGATGCTAGAATATTCACACGACCAACCACATCCCCGGGGCTAGGATTTCTCGAAAGGGCATTGCCAATAACTGTTCAGTAGAAGATACAACTAAACTTACAATATTATCCTTTGTCTACAAGCACTTGTACACTCAATCATGGTTCATTCAGATCATCTTACCGTGATAATTGGTCACAATGTATCCCTGTCCATCCCAGACAACTCCAGAGCCATTTCCTTCGGGTATCTACGATTGAATTTGAGAGATATCGTAAATCAGACAATCGATACTAAAATAAACAAAAGAGCTTTTATTTTAGTATTGAGAAACATTACCTCAACCACACCGGTCATTTTGAGCTGAGGTCGTAATGTCACATCAAATATATTGACAACTGAATAAGTATTCTTCTCAAACAGTTGCACAATTCTCCCCTGAAACACAAGCAAGATATATGCATCTTAGTGTTATAACCATCAAAAACCTGAAACTTCGATTACCATTTACACTCGTCTAAGAAACTAACCTCAGTAGGGAAAAGAGGTCCAGCAGGGAAAACAGGTGGACTAACATCTTCAACTGACGTAACAGACGGATCACCAAGTGCTAAGGCTATAATAGTTCATCACAGAACATACTAAACAATCAAATCATATCACTATGAATCGATATAAACTATCTTATTAAAGCAGTAGAACTGAAAGTGTTATGAAAAGGCTACAAATCCTATTATTTCTCTTTGGTAAGTCTAGTTCAAGGACATCGTGAAATCTAACACTACTATTGCAAAATCCCTTCTGATTAGAGCTTTGGATCATCATCACTAGCTAAGACGAGCAATGCTCTTATTGAATTTAAGCTTCTTGTTGCAGAAATTGAAAAGAACAAAATAGCTGAACAAGGTGCAGACCTGATAAGTACCTTGAAGGGTTATACCACAAATTCATGAATAAACTTGTTAACAAGATTCGCCTTGTCGTCGAAGGAACACTTTTCATAGCTAACTCATGTAAATTCGACTTCCAATCTCTAACAATCCTATCCGAAAAATACAAACAGCCAAAAGCTTAACATAAACATCAGAGTTCCAAATAACTAAACAAATCTCACACTAACAAAAATGTCTCTTCCAGGTTTTCAAAACTGAAAATTCTCTCCATAGCTTACATTTTTGGTACAAGACCTTACAAGTTTGGAAACAATTTGCATAATTTACATTGAATTAGACATAAAAACATTCCTAAAAGCCATAATCTTTGAGGAACTCAATTTGAAAGGAACAACTTTTCAGCAAAATTGGCAAATGTAAGAAGCTAATAATGCAAATTTACATTGAATAAGACATAACACCATTCTTATAATCACACACTCAGTAAGGTAAAATCCATAATCTTTGAGGAACTCAATTCGAAAGGAACAATTTTTCAGCAAAATTTGGCAAATGTAAGAAGCTACTAATGCTTACTTGACTGAAGAAATTGGTGGTTCTGAAACGACGTCGCTTTGGGAAATTCTTGAACAGGCGGAGGAGATAAGTTGTCGTCGACCCACAAAGTCATTCTCATGTGAATTGATCAGATTAGGTTTCAAAGAGAAAGATGCTATTACCTGCATCTTTCTTACTCTACTAAGCTACAAATGTTTATTATCAGGAAACTCTTAAGACCAATCAAACTAAGATACAATCGATCTCTGATATTTGTAGCTGACGATGAAGTAGCTACTGGAAATACCGTAAATACCCTCAGTATTAAAGAAATATCTTTGGGCCCAAATTGTTTAGAAATAATTAGTGAAATATGTTGTTTTGTTTGCAAATTTGGAAAATATCTTTGGGCCCAAGTTTTCATTTTGCAAACTCGAATGACTATTTTATTTTTGTGCTTGCAAATGAAAAATGATCCAAAAGAACCAAAACCATAATTGTGTTGGGATTTGGCTTTCGGCTTGCAACTAAAAATGACCGAAATGTTATAAACTTTAACGTAAAATATATATACATTGGTATATATATATATACATATATCTGTGTATATATTTATATATGGAATAAAAGAATAAGAGATGGAGAGAGATTGAGAACACTTGTATAATCACATGTTAAATGTGTTTTAAACACTTTTTCTTGAGTATCCATCATTAGTAATATATTGCGTACTGACTCATTAAAAATTTTATTATAGAAAAACTCGCTGATAAAAATCATAACAAGAGAAAAAAGTGTAGTGAGCGCAATCTTCCTTGAAAAATATGGATGTATTATTCTCTTCATAAATTCTGTAGATGATCTATATTTGTGATCATCCTCTTCGTTTCTCTTGATCTCATTGATGTATGGCAGATATTTTTAAAAAGAGATAGATCTTCATCATTGATATTCTCCTTTAATATCTATTTCCGCGTATTATTTACTGCCTCATTAAAAACTTTGTCATGGAAAAATTCAGTAAGATAAAAACCATGATAAGGGAAAAAAAGAGCAGCCACGCACGTCATCATATGTCTCCCTCTGGAAGCTTGACTATAAGAGAAGTATCTTTGAGGAATAATTTTTGTTATGTCGCTATTGATATAGTTTTTTTTTAATTAGGCGACACCTACAACAATGTCTTTAAACAATGTTGTTGGCTCTTCAATGTGAGTATACTGCTTGATTCTTGTATATGTTGGGGACATTAATCTAAGTCACATTGATTTTTTTCATGCCTCATAAAGCGCAATAATTTTTGCCATGCCTTGAACAAACGATGACCAGAGTCTGTTACTGGAAACGCCACGAGGTTGCTGTTTTGCGATATATCTTTACATAGATTCAATATAAATCCTCCATCTGCAAAAATCAACTAAACCAAACTCGAGGTTCTAAAATAAAATAAGCTCAAGTCAATCATACTTTCCAGATAACGGAAGATACGTTTGAACAATCATATCTATTCTTAGAAAATGAGTTATATCCGGCAAGTAAACAGTAGCAAATGCTAGGTACAATTCACAAGTTATATAAATGCTTGTCATCATTTTAGTATGGTCTTTCATGACCAATTATATATATATATATATATATTCAACTTCCTTAAGAAGTGACTAATATAAGATTTATTTCCATAGATAATTAATTGAAATATCTGGAGACACTTTTGTCTTTCCAAGAACTTTTATTCCAAATAACTCTTAGCTTTAATGATGTTCGAAATCATCATATTTATGAGTTCCTGGGAATATAATTATGATATCATAAAATTTTCAGAGATTAAGCTCTATAAGCATTTCCCTTGAGGTGCAATTTAAGTAGCTCATATAGCATCAAATATTTATTTATCGAGTATTTAACAAAGCATGACATACCGGTTTGTTATATGTATCATAATATCCTTTTGATGCTTTGACTATTACTCCAAAATTTCTCGTTTTTCATACGAGTTTAATATAGATTTGGTTGCCTCTTTATTTATTGACCACTATTTTATCTCATCACTTATCCACATACCGGAGTCTCTACACTTATCACATTGCAGAGATTCATGATCCTTATTAATCATATCGCGTGCTCACTATATCATTTATATTGTCGACAATGATTTTTATCTTTGGTTCCATATTTTCCATAATGACATAGTTAATCGAGATATCTTTATCATTGATCATTATCAATGATTTTATTTAGGTACCTGATTATATATTAACCATATGTCAATGGTCTCTTACTCCTCTTCAGGAGTCTAATCCTCTTATCAATAATTATATGCACCTTATTTTTTGAGGATTTTTTTTATTTAGAGAACCAAAGTAGTTTATCTCCATAGACTTAGTCCTTCATGGATATATATGGAACATTTCAGCTGGAATATGAGAATGAATTATCCTCTGAACTTCATGTTCATATTTATTTATATGAAGATCTATAATGATAACTTATTTAATGAAATCTCATCCATCAGCTGTTTGATTTGTAATATAAGAATAGTGATCTTTTAAACTTTTAAACTTTAAGTTCACAATTATTTGTTCAAGAACTCAAACTATTCAACTATCCATAATGAGAAGAGAAATTTATCATCAAAATGATGATATGAAAATCTTTCAGTAAGCATATATCTGAATGATAGCTTATTAAAGTTGAGATTTATCTCCAACAATATATAGTTTATTTATCTCCAACAACATATCTCAATGATGGCTTATTAAAGTGGAGCATTCATAATAGATATATCACACATATAAAGTTCCAAAAAATAAATATCAGATCTCCAACCATGAATAAATTACATGGGAGATATTTATTATAACTTGTTGGCTTTATATGTAAAATCTTTCTTACATGCAAAAATACATGTTCCATGCCAACACATGGAAATTAAATTTCACCATAAATCGTTTTGCAATCCCTTGGATTTGTTTATGAACGATTCATCAAAAATCATTTTGAATGTAGTAATTATCTCATGGATGTTCCACTATATTTCAATCGACATTCAATAAGAAATAAATTTTAGAATTTAAGCTCATCAAAATAATTAGACTTTGGGATGTAAACTCGCCAAAATTATCAACTTACTGCGATGATGTGGTATTCTTTAACTCTCCCCCTCGAGATAATGTCTCTTTTAGTAAATTCATCTCGTACGGAATCCCACTATGATCAATAACATATCCAACTTGGATCATATATTTTATTTTGGATCTTTTTAACTTTTGATGTGAGACTCTTAATACCCCATCTCAAGATGATGATTCTTTTTATCCATTTATTTTGGACCGATTTTAAGATCGTTTTTATTTGTAAATATGATTTGGGGATTGAGCTTAATCAACCAAAATGGTGATTTGGCCAAAAGCCATATGATTTATGAGACATAACCTACTATAGAATAAAAGAGGAGGCATAGCATTCAACTCCATAAATAATATATAAATTTAAATAAAATATAACAGAAATTTAAATAATTCACCATAAATAAAATGTTACCTTTGATGTATGAATGCTAAGCATGCGAAACTTGAAAGAGAAATTTATATTTATTCAACATAAGTTTTCAATGATCTTTGATTTTATTGCTTGACCGGGATGTCGTAATTGGTTATGTTACGCTTTAAACAATTAGTAAACCTTATGTTTACTATCATTTCTGTCATCTTTGTTTTTGCATGATATAATCATATACGTGTTTGTCTCCATTGTGGTTAAATATTCGGTACCACATTTTATTTTTCAGCCATTTTATTAAACACTTAGCCATGCTATTTTGAACATAAAAAACCGGATGTTCAACATCGATCCTCATTAACATATAAATGTCATTTAAATGCTTGTGAAATAAATTCACTAGCATTATCAAG
Organism: Cardamine occulta; assembly: GCA_028015245.1. Taxonomy (NCBI): domain Eukaryota; kingdom Viridiplantae; phylum Streptophyta; class Magnoliopsida; order Brassicales; family Brassicaceae; genus Cardamine; species Cardamine occulta. Next base: position 2,205,793 of record CM051389.1, read on the forward strand.
CCTATTTTTCTTTATGGCATAATCATGGAATTGTGCTCTCAACCTGATTATTTGAACAATAAATCTTGCGAAAGTTGTATTTCGTGTAGTCAATAGACACACATATGACCATCTATTTGATGTGTCAATCAATACTATAAAGTATCAAAATAATCCACATGAAGGATGAATATATCCACATATGTTACTATGTATTCTCTCTAAGAATATATGAGATTCATCCCCATTTTTGGCTGTGATGGCCAAACTATGAGTTTTTGTTTAGAGCATGCATCACATAAAAACTCATCTGAGAAGTCTTATGGTATTCCAATGAATGACTACTTACATTTTACATAATTTTTCGCATCATGATTGAACCAAGATGTCTAAGTCTTTCATTTAAAATTTTAAATATACAAGTAAACTTCGAGTTTACTATTACAAATGGTGTGGTCATATATATCTTTGTGCAATAAAATACAGAGAATAACATGGGTAAATTTTCCATATATGTTTCTTCTTTGATGTGATGTAAATATATACAATGTAATTCTTATTTATAGTCTTTATATGATTATCAATATTATCAATAAGACAAAATGTTTTTGAATTTCAAAAAGTTCCTTCGAGATTTTTGGAGAACATAAGGCATAATCGATTATAAAATTTATGCCTTTAAAAGTCGAGAGGCTATCTCATCTAGACTTTCTAATTACTTTGCACTGTCTATTATTATATTGACATGTGTCTCATAAATTTTCAACATGGGAAAATATGTCTTTAAACTTTATATAACACATATAAAATAAAATCAATAGTTAAAACATATAAACTCATAGAAATAATGTACAAGGTATAACTTTTTATATAAGAACTCAGGAGGATAACCATCCATATAAGAATTCAAAAAACTTGGCTTTCATATATTCAATGAGACATAATTTTCTATGTGATCGAGGAAGAGGGAGAGTCTACCATATATAACGATCAATTTAGAAATTATTCATACCCTTTTATATGATTGTAAAGGAGGCAAATCCCACCATATATCACGATAAATCCGAAAAAAAATATAATTTTTTATTTTATCGTAAAAGAGGCAGAGCCTACGATATATTACGATTAATCCGAATAAGATATAGTCTTATGATATCTATAATATTTATGTATATAAACATAAATTTATGAAAGAAACAATAAAATATGTACCTTATTTCGTTGGATCTCAAGCGGTAAAGATATTGTCGGATCGAAAGTTTATTCGTGCTAATAACGTGTTATAAACTTTAACGTAAAAGATATATATATATATATGTGATTTAAGTAAATAAAGAAAATGGAAAATGGAAAATGGAGGAGGAGAAGGAGACGTGAGAAGGAAATAGTAATGGAGAGTAAATCTCTTCTTGTTGTTACTATGTACTTATTACAATTCTTGACGTTACAAACACACTTATTTATATTAAGAAGAGATGAAAGAGGAAGTGACAAGTAAATGATGATGATGCTCAATAAATTGACAAGTGTAATAGTTAGGATGATGATCAAATAATATATGTTAGTGTAGAGAATCACATATTTAACATGTGTTTTTAACACGAAACCAATTAATTGATTACCAAAATGTCAATATTTGATTGTCTTTACATTTGCATCGTTGAATAGCAAACATGCTACGAAGAGGAAAAAAAAGTAATATATATATATATATATAATTAGTTTTTAATATAACAGTTTTATTGTTAATCTACAATATATGGTCCCGGTCCTCCCGGAGGAAATAATTATATCTCACCAGTCACCACCTTATAATAAAAAACAAAAAAATGAATCCATCATTAAAAATCCTCCACGTGTCACGGATCACGTCTTCAACCTCTAACTCGTCCGAGTCACTCACTCTCCCACTCACCTTCTTTGATCTTCTCTGGCTCAAACACAAAGCCGTCGAACGAGTCATCTTCTACCAACTCACCGAAGCAACTCGCTCTTACTTCGACTCAGTCATCATCCCAAATCTCAAATCATCTCTTTCATTAACTCTCTCACACTACCTCCCACTCGCAGGCCAACTCAAATGGGATCCACTTGATCCCAAACCAAGCATCGTCTACTCACCAAACGACGCCGTTTTATTCACGGTCGCCGAGTCAAACGCCGATTTCTCTCAATTATCCGGTAACGAACCATTCTCCTCCACCGAGTTATACCCATTAGTCCCCGAGTTACAAGTCTCCGACGACTCAGCCTCCGTCGTGTCGTTTCAAGTCACGTTATTTCCAAACCAAGGGTTTTGCATCGGCGTAACCACACACCATGCCGTTTCTGATGGAAAAACGACAACCACTTTTCTTAAATCGTGGGCCCACATATGTAAACAACAAGATTATTCTCTACCGGACGATCTAATTCCGTTTTACGATCGTACGGTCATAAAAGGTCCTTCAGAGATCGATACTAAAGTTTTGAAATTTTGGTACTCCATTGATGACGACAAACCAAAAAGCTTGAAGCTTTTACCTAAACCAGATATCGATTCCGACGTCGTCAGATTCACATTCGAATTCACTCGTGAAAATATCGAAACGCTTCGAGATCGATTGAAAAGAGAATCTTCTTCTTCTTCTTCTTCCTCGTCTTCTTCGATTCGATTGTCTACGTTTGTAATTACGTTCTCTTTTGTGTTCACATGCTTAATCAGATCCGGAGGCGATGATCCGAATCGATCCGTCGGGTATAGATTCGCCGTGGATTGTAGAAGACTCATAGATCCACCGATTCCGTTGACTTACTTCGGAAACTGTGTTTTCTCTGCTGTGAAAATCCCATTAATGGCTGGAATGTTTATTGGTGAAGATGGATTTGTGAAAGCTGCGAGATTGATAACCGATTCGGTTAAGGAATTGGATTCGAATGTGGCGTGGAAGATACCGGAGCTTTTGGAAACGTATGAAAATGCTCCGGTCGAATCACAATTAGTGTCGGTTGCTGGATCAACCCGGTTTGGAGTATACCGGTTGGATTTTGGGTGGGGTAAACCGGTTAAGGTTTTGATTGTGTCGATTGATCAGAGAGGAAAGATATCAATGGCTGAGAGTAAAGATGGAACTGGTGGTGTTGAAGTTGGCTTCTCCCTCAAGAAACATGAAATGAATGTTTTGATTGATTTGCTTCATAAAGGAATCAAATAATGTAAGAAAATATAAATAAGAAGAAAAACGAGTGTAACCACTTTGCTTAAATCTTATTTATATTTCTTTGTTTGCCCAAATTCATAATACTAAGTACTAACTAAAAAAATTGCTATCGTATGCAGTGAGATTAACAACTTATGAGATTTGTCATCCCTTATGTATATTTGTTTACTGTTGTGTGCTTAGATTACATAGTAGCAATTGATATAGTACGTTAATATATATGGACATTAGAAATAGATAAAAATTTTGTAATGAGGACATTGCACAATATATTATATTCAATCTCAAACCATTATATTATTGTTCACTATGTATGGATTTTTGTTCTGTTTAACGTGTTCTATCAACTGCTATCTAATGTATTTATTTGGAATTTCATGGCATTAATAAATATTTTTCAAAACGAGGGATGATGATAACTTTAATGTTTCACATATAAAGAGAAATAGAAAGCTTAGGTTAAAAGCTATTGACCAAAGTTTCGTGGGTTAAATTACCCAGGATTTTTATTTCTCGACTTCTCTCACTTTGAATGTTCTTTATTTTTATTTTAAAAAATTTACCACGAGATCTTCATTTTTCTACATTATGTTTTTACATGTCTCGATACTTGGAGACATATATGGCAAGCTTAAGCAATTCATTCGATTTTACCAATGCCAATTTTGACTTATCTTGGACATTTTTATTTTCTTATTAGTTTGAAGATATAATTATATTAAGGGAAAACAAAATTAATAATATTAAGAAACGACGAAATTCAAGATTCATCATATCTTTCTTGCATAGATCTCCACTGCCTCTAGAGACATTGGTCTTATATCTACGCATCACTTTCTGGTCCATTTATCGTTTCCCGATGAACCCATTTCTTCTTCTCTAAGAAACTTCTTCCTTCTTCTTTATATGATTCTCTATAAATCTCTTTGTTTCTTCATCCTCTTTTGGTTAATTTATTTCTTAAACTAAAAAGTATTAATCCTCTCTGTGGTATGGTTCTAGTTATGGATGATGAAGAGAGTAACAACGTAGAAAGATTCGACGACATCGTTTTGCCAGGGTTTAGATTCCATCCCACAGATGAAGAACTCGTAAGCTTCTACTTGAAACGGAAGGTTTTACACAGATCTCTTCCCTTTGAACTAATCAAGAAAGTTGACATTTACAAATACGATCCATGGGACCTCCCAAGTAAGCCACAAAACTCTAATTTCTAAAAATTTCTCCAAATCTTGAAACAAAAATTTTGATTATGCATTTTCTTGAATCAATGTTTTTAAAGAGCTTGCGGCAATGGGAGAGAAAGAATGGTACTTTTACTGTCCAAGAGACAGGAAATATCGGAACAGCACGAGACCTAACCGAGTAACCGGAGGTGGATTCTGGAAAGCAACCGGAACAGACCGGCCTATCTACTCATTGGACACGACTCGATGCATCGGTCTGAAGAAATCGCTTGTGTTCTATCGTGGTCGAGCTGCTAAAGGAGTCAAAACTGATTGGATGATGCATGAGTTCCGTCTCCCTTCTCTATCTGACTCTCATCACTCGTCATCATATCCTAATTACAATAACAAGAAGCAACACCTTAACAGCAACAGTAAAGAGATTCCTTCAAACGTAAGTAATTGGATTTGCCCTAACTTGTTTTACCCGCAACATAAGTTACTTCTTCCATAGTTTCAAAATCAAGTTTGTGGTTTTTCCCCTATAGGATGCTTGGGCGATATGTAGAATATTCAAGAAGACGAATTCAGTATCATCACAAAGATCAATCCCACAATCTTGGGTTTATCCGACGATTCCTGAGAGTAACCAATACAACTCACAATCACACACCTCTGCGACTCTCTTAGCTTCATCAAACGTTATCAGTCACATAGCAACAAGAGAAAACCTAACCTCTTCTCCAGTAGAAGAATCCGCAAGCTTCACAGACTCAGCTGCTGCTTATTTCGCGTCTCAGATGCTCGGAGTTCCGTATAACACAGCCAGAAACATCGGAACAGGGGATGCTCTGTTTCTGAGCAGTAATGAGAATAACTACTTTAACACCTTGACCGGAGCGTTGACTCATGATCTTCCGAATGTAAGATCAATGATGATGGAGAAGAGAACGGCGAGTGAGATGTCGCCGACGTCGTATTCCACTAACAATCGTTAGTGGAGTATTTTTAACACTTTTGAAGTAATGTAGGCCATTGCTAATATGCCATTAATTTCTATAATTAATGTTGGTTTCTTGGAGACTGAAAAGAAAAAAAGAAAAACCAAGACTTGCTTCATGTAGCTTTCGTCCATTTGAAGTAACCTAACCTCCGATAATGTAACTTTTGCTAAGATTTATCTAATTATATTTTACTGGAATTTTGTTACAAAATAGTGAAATAAATACCTATTTTTTGCATAATGAATTTTTATTTATACTTTTTATGCCACAATGTAAATTTTGAAGTTGGTAACATACATGCATAATAATCAAATTGGTCAAAAGGGCATGATTTCAAATCCCATTATTGACATTAATATGTATTTTCTCTCTCTTTGGAACTATATTCATAACTTTATGGGAATATCCACTAAATAAGGAAAAAACGGTGAAATGAAATAACTGGATTTTTTTTTGCCCGTTTTGGAGTTTAGGATCAGTTCTATTCTGAATTTCTGATATTATTAGCCCAAATATCTCCATAACCCAAAGGATTAATGATCATAGAACACAGTTCTTAACTAACTTTAAGCTAATGAAGACTTGAAAAAAAAAACATAATTCTTCTCACTTCTTCACTTGGAAGCTTCAGTTGACTCGTTTGTTTTGTTCACCTCAATAGAACACTGAGATACATATGGTTTCAGCTGAAAAATCAAAATGATTCATCGTCATCAACAGAGCTAAATCAAACAACAAGCTTAATGCAATTAAGTCAGCAATTCTCATTCAGGTTCCCTAACACAAACATACAACAAACAAGATCACAAACCTAAGGAGCTACCGTTCAATCAATAAGACTTGTAAGAAGATTTCTCACTATTGTTCACTTAGAATGCAAGCAACATAATAGAGGAATCAAAGAAAAAAGGAAGAACAAAAAGAGCAAGTTTAGTGATGAAATTGAAAACCTTGAAGCCGGTGAGATCAGGCACTATGTAATTTGGCAATTTATCTGGCTGCACAACATATCCTCCTGCAACAAAACCATTTCACAAACTTAGACAAAGATAAAATGAAATCTAAAAAGTAAAAAAGAAATGCAATGTACAATAATGATCAATTTTAGCCTTAAAGTTGTTAGCTTTACACCTAAAGAATCTGGTATCTAACTTCCTGAAACACTTAGCTGATAACAGTTCTGCCTTAAGGCTGCATATATCTAATTCTTAACACATTGTTCACTAACACCAAGAACACAAAGGAGATTGCCTTAAAGTTGTTAGCTTTACACCTAAAGAATCTGATATCCCAAACACTTAGCTGATAATAGCTCTGCCTTAGGTTGCATAAATCTTAAATCAAAACAAGTTGGTCATTTACACCAAGAACCTCATAGATATTGCTTTAAAGTTGTTAGCTTTACACCTAAAGAATCTGATATCTGAAACACATATATGATATATCTTAAATCAAAACAAACTTGGTCATTAACACCAAGAACAACAAGATTCAAATTATCAATAACTAAACAAGTATTGATGGAAATGAATATAATTGAATCTCAATTTTAGATAAAGGTGAAACCTTTTCGAGTGTGGAAACCAGTAGGTTTACAGTTTTTGCCCTTGTAGAAGTTTCTAGGAGCTCTTTTGGGGGAGAGAATATCAAGTGAAGATGCTCTCTTTCTTCTGAATGATCTTCCAATTCCCATTAACAACCCTCCCATCGTCGTCATCTTCCTCCAATCTCAATCGATGTTATTAGAAAATGTCAGTCGTGAACGAACAGAGAGATCTGTAAAATCCGAGAGAGAGAGGCGAAAATTAGGGGTTTTTATTTCGTGTGTGCGTGTGAGGTTGAAGACAATGCCAAATGACGTCGTTTTGAGTCGAATTGGAAATTTGTTGGGATCAAAATTAAGTTTGTGTCTAACATCAATGAAATCAAAAATATTGGGATCACATTTGCAATTAGTTTTTTAAAAAGATTTGACACGTTTTTCAATCATTTCTTTTAATTGATAAAATACAAAATAAAATAAAATTGTTTCTTTGGGTTTATCAATGTCTTCAGCTTCTTCACATCCGTCTTTATATTTTGGAAATTTGGAAGTTTTAAGAGATTAACCAAATTTGACAATTTGATTCTAATCCAATCATGGGTAAGTAAAAACATATTTTTTTTTTTAAATTAATTTTTCCACATTATTCAACAAACATTCATCGATTTATCTGTTTCTGCAAACTTAATCAGCCATTTATCTATGAAGCATTTCTGTTCGATTAAAGCTTCATTTTTTCTTCTTTTTTTCACTTATGTGTTCATAGAAGCTTTATTTTCTGTAATGATGTTAGAATTCGATTAAAGAACCCTAATTTATTTATTTCTGTTTCATATAAATCTCTGCCAGAATTTTGAGACATAACTGAATTTGATTATTGAAACAAGTTCAACTTTGTAAATTTGTCAATGTTTTGTTGCAGGCTATGTACCCAGAATTGAATTTGGTTTTTCAAGGTAAAATGTTTCAATCTTTTTTCTTATTTATTTCATTTTTTTGCTTGCTGTGTTGATTTAAGTTACTAAGAGTTTAAGTGAATGGTCTTATTAACAGCTATTGTCTTCAGCAAAACTTCACTCTTTCATGGAACTTAAGAGCATGGAATTTGGGTAGTTTGACCAAAATCTCACATTTCCAGAAACTTCCTTATCCTTTGGTAGCTTCTACTCAAAAGCATTACAAGAACAATTTGCTTTTGAAAAGATTTGGCACAGAGGAATCATCATTGTCAGAAGATTCACTCGATGACTCTGTTTCTCGACCTCTCACTAGTGAAGAGGTTAAGCTTTATCTTCTTCTTTTGTTATCTTAGGCATATAATGATGAAAACACCATATTCTGCACCGACTAACAAATTATCCCTTTGGTTTTGTAGTTGAAGTCACTACTCATTGATACTGAAAGGTCAAAGCTTGTTAAAAAATTGAGTGAAGCTAATCAACATAACCGGTTCCTCAAGCGCCAGGTGCTCGTTTTATATTTATATACTTACTTTAGTACTTCTATCCGTTTATTGTTTGATGTGCATCTCTTAGATGATATGAGAAACCTGCAACTTTATATCATATTCTATTTTAAATTTTGGGTCTTCTTGGAAATTAGTAACAGTAATCTAGATTTAATGTTCTTTCGCTTCATTTATTTTTGGTAAACTGGCATTGTATCACAATGGAAGATGATGAGAAGATTTCTGAATACCTTACTACTCTCTCCATTGTTTTAAGCGGAATCTTTTGCTGTTCGTCATCTGCGTGTTTAATGTGCATTCTTTAAAAAAAAAAAAAAGCCTTGTTTTAGATTTTCTTCTCAATTCTTATATGTTCTTGATGAAAGTGAGACAAAACTCCTTAAGTATTACTTTATCACTTCATCTCTTACATTAAATTGACATTGTATCAAAACGAGTTATTTGACTTGTTCGTTGACTACTTAACTCTTTTTGCAGCTCAAAACACAGGAAGATGAGATAACTAACATCAAAAGTGAGCTTGCATTGGTGGAGCTCGAAGTTCAGGTCCTTATATCTCCTTTCAATTTTTCAGTGTCACAACTCACCATCCCATTCCTGTGTAGATGCCAGTTTTTACCATATTTACTGCCAATCAAATACATATTCTTGTTGGTTATAACATTGGAAAAGTTTCTAGCTTCAGATTTGTGTATGCACAAGCACATATGTATAGGTTTCTATAGTACAAAAATGTTTCATGATATCATTCTCTGGAGGAGTAGGCTCTGGTCAAACTGGCGGAAGAAATAGCAAACCTCGGTATTCCAGAAGGTTCTAGAAAAATCAGCGGAAAGTACATTCAATCGCACCTTCTCTTTCGTTTAGATGGTTCTTCTCTTCTCCTCTTGGTTTCATCATTATTTAGGTTCTCTTCAAATCCCTGGAAATATATTAACTAATTTTCTTCTTTTCTCCCATTAAAGCTGTTCAAAAAAAGTTGAAGGAAAAAATAAAAGATGTTGAGGCTGCACAGTCAATGGAGGTTCATGTTTTCTGGATTGGTATGGCAGAGGTAGCGTAAAAATCTTCACATTCTAAGATGTTTTTACAAATATATTGATTCATTTTAACATTCTAAGGTTAAATATTATCCTCATTTATTGATCATTTTCACATAAGAGTGTACAAGTAATGGGATCGTTTGACGGATGGAGCCAACGTGAGGATCTATCGCCTGAGTACACAGAATCATTCACTAAATTCTCCACCACATTAATCCTTCGACCTGGACGGTACCATTTCTTCTACTCATTTTGTTTTTTTGTTTTTATGTTCAACATCATATTTTCTTCATGTTTCTGGTTTATGAATTCTTGAAATGTAAGGTATGAGATGAAGTTCTTAGTGGATGGAGAATGGCAAATCTCACCTGAGTTTCCAACTTCCGGAGAAGGAATGATGGAGAATAATGTTTTAGTGGTGGAATAGCCACTCATCTTCCTGCATCACACAGTTAGGTAATACACTCATAAACATATCCATCTGTTAACAAATTCAAACCGGTGTGGATGAGCTTCTATACATGATCTATAAGTTTCTTGGAGGGTTTTTACTTGTTAATTTGTTATGCTCCCAATAGAATCTGAGATGTTTGATACAAGAAATAGTATAAATAGGTGAGAGGAAGATCATATTAGGAGTCTTTGCATCATTAGGTACTCTAAAACAAACACTCAACTATTCTGGTTTTCTTCTAGTTTCTTTCCGGTTAATCGAGAAAATTGTTCTTTGTTGTTCTCATATCTTTGAGTAATAAAGAGTGATCTGTTTCCTGAACCTATCAGCTCCATAAAAGAATCATTTGCCTTTCTTATCCCTTGTTTTTTCTCTTTTGTTCAGTAAATTGTGTCTCATCGATTCTTTGAATCTCTCAAAAGTTCTAGTTTGATTTTGTTTGGAATTAGCTTTGAATCCACAGAGAGGAGATAAGTTCCATGGTCCATGAATATCAAGAATTTCTCGTTTTGTATGAAAGAGCCAGACACAGCCATTGGATAAAGAAGGAACACCAGAATCCTTTAGAGTCTATAATGTAATAGCCCAAAAATTATTACAAGTCACCAAATAAAATAGCACAAAGTTGATGGAATTTATGAGTTATACTTACAAAGTTACAATAACATCAGGCCAAAATTTGTATTTTATTATTACTCCAATACATTTAGTTAGGCATAGTACTATAAGATGTACAAGTCAACATTAAATCTCAACAAGGGAAGAGACAAAAGGAAGGGTCTAAATGTAACCTTCTATTCACAAAACTAATCTTGGTCAACTTATTGTGACACCAAACCAAATGATCCTTGGTCAATTTAGACATGTTCAAGACCCTTGTCACAAGTTTCATGTCTACTTGTGAGAAGAAGTGAAGCACTTGGTCTTCACTTGAATCTTGTTCCTTGTGCTTTTGGAATTTTCTTATGATACATCTTTCACTCCTCAACACATCTTTCAACCTTTTCTCCTTCTGCAACCAACCACATCAATCAAATGACGATTAAAGAAACCGGTAAATCGCTTTAAGAAGTTAAATTTTTTTTTTTTTGTTTTGATGAGAAAGAACAAACTTACATTTTGAAGTTGTGATTTAACCTCGGCAAACATCTCTAAATCTTCTGAGTCGTCTTCATGATCAGGTTCTATCTGTGATTTGGTTCGCGATTTATGATCATGAATCGAGCTAGTAAGCTTATCACATCTTACAAATCGCCAGAACAAACGAATTGTTTCTTCCATAATCTCCACAAGTTGGGCACTTTTAATCGCACCATCATCATTTCCCTCGTAATCTCTTCTTCTTCCTTTCCTTTTGTTCTTGCTTCCATCTTCTGTTAACATCATCAAATATTCTTCTCATCAGTAACAACTAACAGACATCTAATAAACCGGTTTAAAGACGGTTTTCTTCAATTAAACCGGCTTAAACCAAACCAACATATATGTAACATGTAAGAGATCATTTTCTTGACAGATTAATGTAAAGAGCCAACATTTCAAGAACTGGTTAGCAACTCCTGAACCGGATGGTAAGTTTCGGTTAGAGGTGGTTCTTACCTCGAATAACCGGGACTTGAAGGAGATTACGAAGAACACAGCGTTTCTTGATGTAATGTTGTACTCTAGGCTCTTCGAACGGTTCATTTTCAAGAAACCTCTGAAGCAAAACCTGAAACTGTTGAAACTCCCCAGCGACTTCGTTGTACCGACGAGATCCATAAACATCGGATTCAAGTAACTCAATGGCCTTTTCGTATTGCCAGTGAAGTATTTCCCAAGACAAACACATGTGACCAACGTATACGTTCTCTAATTCCCCATGAATCTCTTTTATGAATTGAACCATTGGTTCGGTTTCCGATTTCTTTGGTTTCCATAACCGGATATTAACCGAGAAAACCGATGAAAATGATGTCTGGGAAGTAGTGGATCCAACGGCTGAGGTTTCTTGATGGTTCTTTGATTGAAGAAGCCCTTCAAGAACAATGGTCAAGAATCAAATTTAAGTTAGGGAACCACATAAGAAAAATAATAAACACAATTTAAAAAAATTAAAATAGTGATAACTCAAAAGAATTGTAGGATAAAAAACAGGCAGACAAAATTTTAATTAAAAATTAATACTGGCCTACTAAAATTTTCAAAATCTAATAATCAATACCTTTATATACATATTGTATGTTTTTCATTTGTCACTATGAATTTAAAATGAACTAATAATGGAAGAAAATAATTTGGGAGTAAAATTATGGAAAATAAGAAAGGTAGGTTCCACTAGCAAAAACTAAGTTAGTGGAGAGTGAAAAAAAATTAGGTAAAGGAGTTCCATAAGAGAGCAATGCAATAAAGAAGAAACATAAAAGCTAGCTTTGAAAGCTAACTCCAAAAAACTCACAGATTTGGTGAGATAGACCAATAAAGATATGCATTTGTGCATTAGCTTAAAAAACAGAGAAAAACAACTTTGTTAAACTAGATTTTCAATTACCACAATTTAGCTTTTATGGTTGAGGCAGCATTTATCACAATAGTATCCACATGTGATATATTTTATCTAAAAATCAAAAAAATAAATGCCATGCACAAACTTTATAGAATGACACTAGCTTATAAACGGTTATATGAAACTGATAAATTCAATGCTTTTAATATGTATGTAGACTAAATTCAAGTATGACGAAAGATCACTCTAAACCAAAAAATAATACTTCTAACTTCAATAAAAAGTTGTTTTTGTTGACTAAAAATTTTAAAAAAAAAAGACTAAAAAAACTTCTAACTTCTTCTGACAAATGACGATTTTATTCGTCACTGTTCCCTAAACAATTTTGTTCCATGTTCAGATGTTCTTCATAAATTAATAAAATAAATCTAAACGCATAATCCAAGAAAACATTTATTTGAAAAACAAAACTCGTAAAAAACACATAGTTAAAGACAATTAAATACTAATGGTTAATAGCTTTTAGGTTTGGTGCAATGTTCATTTTCAAAAACGCGGAATCGAACACTAATTAAAGAAATGAAATTAATTATATATACGAACCTTATAATGAGTAGATTTCGTGGGACCTAAATTTTTCTAACTTTTAAAACACTACAAAATACAAAAATTATTATGGTTGAAAAATTATCTATACCAAATTAATTGACCAAAACTATTATTTATAAAAACAGAGTAAAATTAATAAGAGAACTTACCAAGAGCATAAGATTTCTGAAAACTCAAGATATCAAGTTTTCGCATTCTTTCTCTGTAACTTCGATGAAACTTATGAACTTCACCAATCGTATCAACATGTTTAAATTTCTTCTCTTCTTCAATTCTCCATGGTTTTAAATCTTCCATAATCTTAGGACAATCATCATCATCTTCTTCTTCTTCACGAATTGTCTGAAGCCCACCAATTGCTTTAACTTTCTTCATCTCCATCTTAAGTTGCTCTATCAAATCTTGATGTTCCCATAAACTTTCAAACTCATTTGTATCTTCTTCCTCTGTATCTGAATCAGAACCAGAACCAGAATTGTCGTTTTTACGGTTTTGCCCTTGGTCTAGTGATGCTTCTGTGAAATCTGAATCTGATAAAAACTCATCTTCGTTGCTTGTAAATGTCTGACTTGAATTAACAAAATCAGAATCTGATTCCAAAAAATCATTCTCTGTCAAAAATCTGAACTTTTTCTTCTCTAATGAAGAAACAGAGCAATCCTCTGTCTTCTCTTTCTTCTCTCTGAGAAAAACAGAGTAGTCCTCTGTTTTTTCTTGCTTCTCCTTTAAACAATCTTCAACCCTAAAAGTCGCCGCCTTTGGGTTTTCGAGGATAAAAGTGAGATTTTTCGCTGTCTGGGTCTCGTATTTACTCGCCGCCGCCGTGGAAATCACCGGAGGAGAAGAAGAAGAAGAAGTAGAAGAAGAAGAAGAAGAAGAAGAAGACAAAAACCTGCTGTCTTTCTCACCACCGAAATCATCACTCAACGATTTGTAACCTTCTCTACTTAATCTCTCGAAAGTTTCAATCTGAAATGCGAATTTGAAAACCAATTTCGGAGATTCACTCTTCTCTTCGTCTTCTACATCGATTCCAGAATTTTCTAATTCGACCATATTCGCTTCGTCGAGATTGGAAAAAAATTGAGTCTTTGATATGTCGGTTTCAAAACCTCGAGCACTGTTTATATTTATAGAAAAGTAAAAAAGAGTTTCCTTTTATTTACGCGTAGAAACATAATAAATTGAATAAAAAGATTATAGTAATATATTCATAGAAATGGAAACTTTTGAAAAAATGGAAAATTAAAATTATGTACCTGAAGAAGAAGCTGAGAAAAGAGAGAGCCACACGAGCATGATGATGAGATATCAAATTCTGTAAAGTAAAAATGGAATTAATTCAGAAATTTCTTAAATGGATAAATTTTGCTCACAAGTCATTGTTATGTCGGTGAAAAATCAATGAAACGTTTATCATCTATTTTGAAAATACTCATGCAGAAAGTGTAAATTTATAGAAAAAGAGACTTTTTACCTAAAAAACTAAAAGAAACGTTTGTGAAATCGAAGGATGATGACGATAACGATGACGATGATGCATGAATAATAATAGATTTTGAAGTGAGAACTACCAAATGAGAAATTGAAGGGAAAGGAACAAGTGAGCGACATGTAATTGTCAAAATTTAGAAAAAAACAAATCTAAAGTGTTCTTTGAGCTAATCTTATGGTTGCTTTGAACCATGGATTTCTCCACTCTGTTATTGGATGCCACATACACATCTATCACTACATTACACTTTTTTTTATATATATACATGTACAAGATTTAGTGATTGACTTTAATTTTTGTCGTAATTCGGAGTTTTTATAATATGAATCACCCCTCACCCGTTTGACTTTTCGGTATTTGATGAAACTTTTTTTGTTCTATTTTATGTCGATAAAATGAAGGTGATTTTGGAATGGGATTATAATCTATAAATAAATCTCTCTATTTTTTTTGGTCTGCATGTATGCTACACACTGAAATTGAATATTGAAACATTCTTGTAATGCAAAGATGTACATGTTATACTCCAATGTATAACACTATTTTGGTGTTAAAGATAATTTTCAATGTATTTCTCTATTTTTATTATAAAATAGAGTAATTGTAAAATAGAATAGAGGTTCTTTCCAATATTTTTCTCTATTAATAATTAAAACATATATAATAGTAAGATATAAAGTGAGATTGGAGTAAATGTTACTATATAATAGAGTTTAGAGAAAAAAATATAATATGACTGGAGATGCTCTAAAACCACACCATGAGTGATGCCTTCGGTTATAAAAACATATATACTGTATCGTTTTTTTTATTGCGTTTTTACTATCCCCATGAATCTTGAAAATATTAATCTTATTAACGCATATGGCAATAATTACAAATCTGAATATTGTTTTTTAATTAAAGACATGGAGACATAAGACATTCACATAGTGTAACATTTTTTATCGAATATTTTTTATTTATCAAATATTCATTGAGAGGATTATTTGTACATCTACCTCTTTAGATTTGGTATTTAATTAATGTTTCAAGCATATTAATTTCATCATATTCATAGGGTGTCAAATATATATTGAGATTTAGTTATCCAGTTAAATATACGTTGTAATAACTAATAACATTCATAACATGCATCTTTAAATTTCCACTAGCTGTTAGATTCATCAAATATTTAAATATAATTGCATTTGCAATTATACAAACTTTGAGCAATGATACGAACTTTGTATTTTAGCTCATTTTTTAAACAAGAACCACAATCTTTTTCTCATCTTTTGAGAAGAAGTAGAGTCGAACTTCATACTTTAATGCCAGCACAGTGGACCAACCATCCGGCTTCGAAGCTCTCAGCCATAATCTCAATTTTTTCATAAGTAGATGTGTCAAAATATGCTGTCCACGTCCACTTCGATCCATCTAATGATTATTTTTATTGTGGATAAATTAGTGACCGTGTTCAAAGACAATATAGGCCTTAATTTTCGATGTAAAAAAAATTGATTTTGATGTAGACTTTTAGACAATATGGCCGACCATTATCTAACAGTGTCCGATCCGTTTTGTCTGTGGGCATAGTTGGGCTTAAACCATTTTAATCCACTCCGTAAATGGGCTTATCCATAAACCGCTCATCATGTCTTGGACTTGGACAGATCATGGACGGACTAACCATTTTGACACCTCTATTCATAAGCACGTTTTCTGATTTATTTTTTTAAATATATATTCATTTGTATCCAACTAGCTTCATAATTTTACGTGTGATCACAATTTGGTAGAGTACTTCTTTTTATTAAACGAATCAAATTTTGATTTTATTGCATATTTCCAAATTTTTCAATCATGCCTTTTTGGTATCTAGATGTCCTTGTTTTTCCCAATGTTTCTTTGACATAAACTATTAGAAGTAGCCCGTCTCAATCTATGTGTGTCTTCATTCTAAGCCGATGTGTGATCAAAGAAACCATTAGACTAAGATGACAGAAAGAACAAGAATGAATGAATATTACGCACAATTCAAATTGGGCTAAGGTTTCAGAAAAGATGGCCCAAAACGTCGAGCAAAAAAAAGAAGAGTTTAGAAATAATATGAATATTGGCCACTCAAATAATAAACTAGCCCATTAATATCTTTACCCAAACCAAATGTGAGCCCGGAGATTGAGCTGACAGCCTTAAAAATGGCCTTTTCTTTGCATACCAGAAAATTTCATGTATGGGATTTTAGGAATTTAAAACTAATTTAAACATTGCTTTTTTATTTAATCAGAAGGAAATTCATTATGTTACTCGGTGTAAAAAATAAATTAGTTTGGCATCAATTTTATGTGCTTTAAAATTCCTAAAATCCATGTGTATATTTAAAAATGATAATAATAATAATAATAATAATAATTAGTATTATATTATTAGTGTATTTGAGTTCTTCTGTGTATCTTTAATTCAAAGTTTTAATTCTAGTAAGCTTTTTGTTTATTCCGTTTGGTTCCATTTGATTCAGTCGCATCAACTTTGTAGTCGATTCGGTTTATTCGCATTGACCTTTGATTACCATTTGGATATATGTGAAATTCCAAGTACTTCGGTTAGGTCGAGCTAGTGGTGGATGCAAATTTACAAGGTTGGAGTCTCTTGTATCCAATGGCTTAGATAAAATTTAATTTAGCAACAAAATTTCAGACCTGTTTTTTTTTTTTTTTTTCAAGTTTAACATGTTGTCTACTAGTTTGTCCAAACAAAAAAATGTTGTCTACTACTGCAACATACTATAGTTAAAAAATCTCTCAAGGACTCATTAAAGAACTCATTAATTGTTAAAATAGCTGATAAGCGATAATTAAATGACGAAAGAACTCATTAAAGGGTTGACAAAGAATTAAGAAAAACAAATTTCTTCACGTTGAGAATAATATAATTAGAAACCCAATTAAGTGCTATTGGTTTATCTAATTCATTTTATGAAGGGGAGATGAATGCGATTTTAAAGTATAATTTAAAACTTGTTTTATTTTATGGCTAATCAAAGATACAGTACTTTCTAAAAAATATTTTAAAAATACACGAGAGATAACAAAAATAAGGTATAAATGGTTCGAGAACAAATGGACCACACAAGAAAGTGAACTAATTTTTATTCCTAAATTCGTTCTTTATTTATTTTTTATTTTAGACCAAATTACATATTCGTTTGTTTACCTACCACTATATAATCTACATATTTCACTTTTTACTGTTTATGCATGTGTATGAATATTTTGAAAATTTTGATTAGATATAACCTGTCTGTGCTCAGTATTTTCATATCATACAAATTAAACTGCCCAATTTATTGGTCGCTTGTATGAGTAATTTGAAATATTTTCATATAAAGTTAACTTTGGTTTCATTTTAATTTAAATGTAATTTGGTTACCCAATTGTTTCGGATATTGAAAATGAAGTGCTTATTATCAAAATTAAAATCAAAATGAACTTTTTTCAGGTTAGACTAAATCGAATTGATTTGAAAAAAAAAATTATCCCAAAAACTGATTCTCTTCTAAGAATCTTGTATTGTTTTTATTTTTCAGTTTTGGAATTGGTTTACCATATTCCCAAAAATACAAAATTGCTAAAACTGTGAATCAGAAAATGTTATATAAAGCGGTTTAGATCACTTTATGATTCTGTGGTCCTCTAGTTTATTTTCAACCAAGGATGTTATCAAGATAGCGTTCACATGTTCCTTTAATTTTTTTGTATTTTGTTTCTTTTATTTTCTTTCACACAAAATTGTGTTTTTATGTAAAGGGAGTGGGCAAAAGAGTCACGAAATTTGAGCTTTGATTCCCCAAATCTCAGCTTTCTTTAAATAAGCATATACATATCTTCCCGGTTATGCCATTCACCGTCATGCATAACTAAATTCCAAAAATGAATCTTTACTAAAGTTTGATCGGTTGAGATGGAGTAACATTTCTATAATAATAAATATATTTTAGGTAAAAACATTTATGAATATATTATATATAAGAATTGCACGTAATAATATTAGACAAACAAATAATAAACAATTTTGAAAACCTTTTAATTTTCTGTAAACCTTTTATTACTATTTAAGATAAAAAAATAATTAATTTGTTTATATTCATCGTCGCAAACTACGGAAATAAAATTTTAAATTAGAGTAATTTTAAACAGCACAAAACATTACAAAATCATTTCCATGAATGTTGTTAATCACCAAAAACCGTAACCGTCCGTAAACATAATGTTTGGAAATAGTAGCAGAATAACCAATTAACACCAAAATCAATATTGTATAAGAATTTATTTGAAAAGATCAAAATAAAAATAATATATCATAAAGTGTAATGTACAAATAATATAAATATATATATATATATATATATATATATTCTAATCTCATCCTAAGGAGATGTCTTGTATGAAATATATAGGGATCATGTTTTTGGTTCAATAAAAAAAATGATCAGAAATTTAGTATTCTATTCCATGAGAGTTCTGGAATAAAAACAATGTCTCCAAATAGGTTTGGAAATCTACATAAACATACGTGATTAATAATCAAGAAGAAGCTTTTAAAATCTATACTTCCGGATATTATCTCGCCAGAACAGATGATCTTTATCCCTGGACGACATATAATAGATAATACTTTGGTAGGTCATGAGCTAATACATCCTCTAAAGGTATGGAAACGTCAATCCAAGGTATATATGGTTGTGAAAATGGATATAAGGCGTATGACCAAGTTGAATGGAGTTTTTTTGGAGAAAGCTATGATTCAACTTGGGTTTAATCAGATTTGGATTGACTGGATTATGGCGTGTATTACTTCAGTATCATACTCAGTTTTATTCAATGGAAGTCCTCATGGCTCTATTACTCCATCTTGAGGATTATGTCCAGGCGATCCTATGTCACTGTATCTTTTCCTTTTCTGCGCTGAGATGTTAACACAAAAACTACACCAAGAAGAAAGAAAGAAGAAATTTAAAGGCTTGACTATAAGTAATTTTGGTCCATGGGTTAGTCATCTACTCTTTGCAGATGATTCGTTGTTCTTCTGCCGAGCAAATGTGAAAGATAGTTAGATTTTAGCACGTACATTTCAGCATTATGCGAGTATCTCTGGTCAACATGTCAATTTCGCAAAATCTTTTATTACTTTTGGATCTCGGGTATCTGAGGCTAAGAAAAGTGTAGTCCGTGGAATTCTCCATATTACAAACGTAGGGGGATGTGGCAAATATCTTGGTCTCCCAGAGGAATTTACGCGAAAAAATATCAGATGTTCAAATATATAAAGAAGAAGGTTAAGGACAGAACGAAAAGCTGGAATAATAGGTTTTTGTCTGAAGTAGGAAATAAGTTTTACTCAAATCTATTGCACTCGCGATGCCTACTTATGCCATGAGTTGTTTTAAACTTCCGATTACCATTTTCCATGAGATTGACTCTATTTTATCTCAATTCAAATGGGGGTCTGATGAGTCAAAAAGACGGATAGCGTGGGTTGGATGGAAATGTATGTGCTTCTCAAAAAAGCAAGGAGGTCTTGGATTTCGGGATATCGAGAAATTTAATGATGCATTGCTAGCAAAACAAGCTTGGCGAATATTGAAGCAACATAACTGTCTCTTGGCAACAGTTCTCAAGAGTAGATACGTTGCTGAAGGAGATATTAGACATGCAAATATTGGAAGATAACCGTTGCTAGGCTGGCATTTGATCCTCCACGGTCGCAATCGTTTAATCAAAGGGCTACGGTATCAAATAGGAGACGGTCTAACGGTTAACCCATCAGTTGATCTATGGTTACCATCACATCCTCCCTTTACAGCTACAAATCATAACTTGTTACCTACCATGCGGCTAAAAAACTTATTCCAAAGGAATGCAAAACAATGGGATGACGATTGACTGCGACAATATTTATCTATTGAAGATGCGGATAAAACTCGACGAATATATCTCCCTCAACAACCCTGAGAAGATAAGTTGATATGGCACTATACGAAAGATGGGAATTATTTGGTTGAATCAAGACTGGTTAATAATCATTTACCAGACGAAGAAGCTCCAATTGTCAATCCACCTACCGGAAATGCAATGCTTAAAGAGAAACTTTGAACACAAAACTCTCACCAAAACTTAAGAATTTCTTTTGGTGTGTTTTATCATCGACTTTGAGTACCAGTATGGAATTAATCGGAGAGGGATACCTATTGATCCAACATGTCAACAATGCTTCGGAGATATATAATCAGTAAATCATCTCCTCTTTCAATGCCCCTATGCGACTTCTATTTGGGGACTCTCTACGTTTACACATGGTAACTTATTTCAGCCTTCCAATTCGGTGCATGACAACATTGAAGCACTTCTCTCAATTTATCAAACAGCCATTGATAACGAAAAACAGTTCCTCCTATTCTGATTATGTTGGTAAATTTGGAAATCACGAAATGATTTTATTTTTAATAAGGTTAATTGGGAGTCAGAGGCCGTAAAGTCTAAAGCTGTTGACGATGTAGATGAATGGGTTTTGGCTACTCAATAGGATTCCAATCCTTCATCTCCTGTCCCAAGTGGATTCTCTACTAATGACATACCGACAAGGCAATGGTCGTGTCCTCTTCCAACAAAATTCAAGGTCAATTACGATGGTAGCTATTTCTATAATGATGGAAGAATATGAGTGGGATGGATTATTAGAGATGATAAAAGGGGGGGGGGTTTGTATATCTAGAAGTACAAAACTCCGACAAGCTTCTTCTCCACTAGAAGTAAAAGGTTTGGCATTATTACATTCTATACAAGCAGTTTGGTGTAGAGGTTATAGGAATGTGATTATGGAAGGAGACCATACACAACTTGTTGACTTAATCCATCAGCGTTCAACAAACAAAATAATAGAGTATTTAGTTGAAAATATCCGCAGTTGAGCAGATCGTTTTACCGATATCGAGTTTTTGGTGGTTAATAGAGATTGCAATACTCCGGCTCATAGATTATCTTTTTTAGCCCAATCTCAAGATGTAATGTCTCAAGTTTTTTATTATCCTCCTCATTGTTGAAGGAGCAGTTTATTCAAAGATTATGTAAACACTTTCTAAATCAATCAAAGAGATGTTAAACAAAAAATCAAGAAGAAGAAGAAATGTTAAGTAGAATGATCGACGAATTGAATCGTCTACGTCATCATGATTCATGACTACTAGAATGCAATTGCATGATCATCTCTCTCTCTTTCTTCCTCTCATACAAGAAGGTGTAGTATATTTAAAGAAGCAACACATGATACGGATCAAAGACTGGATTAGTGCTCTTATATCTTATCACTCTAGTTGCATGATATAGAAAGCCAAGTGTTGTACACTTTTTAGCAGTGTTAAAGTGATTGGTCTTCCTCCTCGTGCAATATGTTTGTTTCTTCTTTGGTTGGTAGAAGAAACTTTGTATGTTGGTAATGTAGACGTATTTTATTAGATGCTTTGTTGGTTTGAGTGGTTTTATGCAATAACCCACACCAAAAGTATTTGAAGTAACCATAAAACTATTTTTTTGTGGACACTAATTTAAGGGTCTAGCCACTGAAACTGATAACATATTGATCATCCAGCTGATTTGGTCGATTAGGCCAAAAATATCAATTTTGAGCGCTTAAATTGTATAGTCAATTTAATC
This sequence comes from Cardamine occulta, assembly GCA_028015245.1. Taxonomy (NCBI): domain Eukaryota; kingdom Viridiplantae; phylum Streptophyta; class Magnoliopsida; order Brassicales; family Brassicaceae; genus Cardamine; species Cardamine occulta. The sequence goes on from CM051389.1 coordinate 2,227,933, forward strand.
CCAAATGTTTATGAGCGTCTAAACGTCTAGGCACCGTCTAGACCGATTTTTTTGAACCATGCATAAAATCATTCAAAACTTTTTATTATAACCTCGTTTCTAAATAAATCAACTAAATAATGCTTCTTATAATATGATCAAAATAACAAATTTTTTGTTATCAGATTTACGAGAAAAATGTTTTAAAAAAAAATCTTTAGTTTTCAAAAATTATTGGAAAATATTAATTTTGTCTATAATGAGATATATCTAACTAATTTTTGTTGATTTCTCATTTTAATCATTAATTTTTGTTGACTATATCGATTTAGTTACGTTGTAAAATCGTTTGTCGTTTCAGGTATACTAACTGATTTTCTTTTTAATGTCCAAACTTTGAAAATTGTATTTCGTAACATTTTTGTATAGGGACTTTTAATACTTTTGTAATTCTTCCAAAATCATAAAAATTTAAAAAGGAACTTCGTAACATTTTTGTACAGGGAATTACCTTACACTTTTGTAACTCTTCCACTTGCTATTGATGTGCACAAAACACTAAATGGACCTAACAAGGGAAGTGGGGTTGTTGGGGGCAATGGCAAAACTAAATTTAGCGTAGAAACATTTAAATCCAAAGACCTAACCTATGTTTGTGCTGAACTTGAATTAGAAATTGTTGGCTTCTATTATAATACTTATGTCTCTATGACTCTATCCTTCGTACTATTTTTCAACCCGATTTTTACTATTACAGTACCTTAACAAAAAAATCTATCTTTCTACAAATTAGGGTTTGAATAGGTATATCAATTTATAACTGAGAAAAGTTGAGAAATATTTATAAAAAAATTATAACAAAAAAAAAATGAGAAAGTTCAGTTCTCTGATCCATTTAAATATTTTTTAAGCATTAAATATTCTGATTAAGTTATTTATTGTGACCATTTTCCAAGCGATGAGTATTTTTCTAAACAAGCCTACGAATATGTTAAGCATTTAAAACTAGTCGCACGGATACATCTAAATATATATTCAAACTCTAGTTATAGCCTGAAACCCTATCTTTATAGATGCATATATATTGTCCGGACCAACCTACTAATATCTAATCAATGATAAGAATTAAATACAGTGGTAAAATTTAAGATTACAGCCGTAATCTTAAATTTAGCAATGTTAATGTTTAAGACTACGGCTGAATGTTTTAGTTGGGATGCAATTCTACTGAATTTAGACATTATTTTGTTATTGTCAACTAATTGCAAGGAATCTCAAGATAAGAAACTTAGAAAAAAAAAAGTTTGATGCAAGGTAAATTCCAGTTAGGTGCCCAAGAAAGGTAATTCCTAACTTTACTATATACATCTTTATGTACTTTAGTTGATCTGCTTTTAATAATCAAATTAAAAACCTATCTACTTAACTGTATATAGTTTTCGCATAAGTGTCTTCCATGAAATTGGAGCATTATATATAATGGTTATGTACCAGTACATTTAAATTTGAAAATCCAGACATTTATGACAAAACATGGTGGGCCATTTCTATTCAAGTCTACCCATGTCCATCATATACAAAGAAGAACCGTACTTTATTTAAAATTTTATGGTGAAAACTTTTTTTTTAGGGGAATCACTAAAATTGAGTGAACTTCTTTTTTTATCAGTATATCAAATTTCAGCGGTAAACAAACTGATTATAATGATAATCTTATGAATCAATTAATTGTTAATCTTTTAAATCAATTCACCATGTCTGTCCAACTGGTTAACTACTTTTTAAAAATATAGTATTAGAAAAATCCCATAGTAACATTACATACTTGCTACTAAAGTTATGATTATCAAGTAATTTTCATCTACAAAATAATTTACGTAATTATTAAGAAAATTTAGCTCTGCCTTTTTTATTAAAATGTAGGAGTTCATGCTAAAAAAAAACAAGTATAACAAATTATTTAAACAACACAATAAAACAAAAGTTAGTACGTTTGGTTATTTTTATAATTCTATATGTTATTTCTTGTTTAGTCTCATACTTTATCTTTTAAGTTCTAATATATTATTTTTTCTTAGAAAAAGAACCAAGTTGAAAATTGACATTATCATTTTTGATGGCTAAATTTTTTTATTTTTTTGATAATTTTTATTGATAACTAAATTGTTACGTTACGAAATAAAAAAAATATATAATTAATAAGTGGTGCACATGGTATATGGCAGTTAGGGCCATAACCTCAGCTTGTGTAAAGTTTTGTCCCCACCAAGACTACGGAAAGATATTTGTGACTTGACAAAATGTGTTAAATAATAAATACAACAAGTACTATTAATTAATTGCTTAAATAATTGTAACAAACCCGTATGGAGATACCCATATCCTAATCTCAATTATTTAATATTTTTTATTATGAGAGCCGACACATCAAATACTCATCCCTAAGTTTCCCCAAATGGAAAGTTATTCTTAAGTTATTCATCAACTCAATGATTAGTGTTAGTGCCACGCCTTAAACACTATTTAGAAATCATAGAAATTATATATATATATATTTTTAGTAGTTCGTGAGAGCCAAAAAATAGATCTTGTTATAGAGTATTGCATGTCACGATGTGATATTATAATAGTTTGATCTAACTTTAGTACGAATTGTACTAATTGAGCTTGTGTTTGTACTTGTGAAATGAGAATAATTAAAACTAAGCATATATATACCAAAAATGGGTTATCGGAATGAATCCATGATACTGACATATACTTAAAAAGAAATTGGCGTTAACAAAAAGATAATAAACAAACGATGGCTAATCATTTGGATTTGAGAAAGAATAATAAATTACGTATTGTATTTTTAATATATATAAAATCAAGGAGATCTAAGAAAAAACTTACACCTACATCTTAGTTTGGTCGCCACGCGCAAATAAAATTAAGAAATGTACTTCTAAAGATAAGAATTAAGAACCAAATGAATACTATAGTAACTAATTATGTTTCACTAGTTTATTACTAATGTTTTACTTTCCTATCTTTTTGTTTCTTCATCCGAAACAAGATCGCCACATAAAAGTGTACCATTTATTGTAAACTTAATCACATTTCAGGGTTCATTTATTGAAAGCAAGAGTTAGATTACAAATTATTTTAGAATTAAAAATCAATTAATTCCAAACATGACATTTTTGGAACAAATGATATTTTTCGCATTGTTATAGTATTATACCTCATCGAGCGAGACAGCGTCGTGGTAAAGAACATTTAATAAAAAAAACTGAAAATTAAAACTAATAATAATGCAAAAACAAACAAACACAACTAAAGATTTTAATTAATAATATTAAATAAAAACTTATTAACGATGATAATACGAGTAGCTTACACTAAGCTAAAAGCTTAAGCTTATTATTTGATTTGAACTTACTTCACGACGACGAAGATCCGTTAACGTTACCGCCGTTAGCTCCGCCGCTATCACTATCAAATCCTCCACCGCCGCTACTAACACTGTGATGAAGCTCATGTCCACCTCCTCCTCCTTCTCCGGTGTCATGTCCATTGTTGTTGTTGTTAGTCTCGCCGGCGAGAATCGGAGAATGGTTTACTCCGCCGTTATTAGTCTTCTGGATCTCAGTTCCGGCGACGGAGAAAGGTAGATCGCGGCGGTTGAAAGTGTTTTTGTTGTTATGCATCCAAACTTTGAGAACGCTTTTATCAACTCCGATCTGCCGGCAAAATTCACGAACTTCGTCTTCGTCGCGTTTCTGCATCTTCCAACCAACTTTTTCGGCGAACTCGTGCATCTTCTCTTTTTGAAATTGGCTGAATTTTGTTCGGAATCGTTTACGAGATCCGTGAGGATTGTGGTGGTGGTGATGATGGTTGTTTCCGCCGGAGAAATTTAGATCGGAGAAAGCTAAGTTGTTGTTATTAGTTCCGGAGAGAGATAAGAGCATGTAAGACGAAGAGATTGGTGGAGGAGAAGCTGAATTAGGGCTACGTGGCGGTGGAAGAAGAGGAGGAGCTTGGTTTTGTTGTGGTGGTGGTAGTGGATGATGACGGTGGTGAGGTTGATACTCAATTGCGGCGGCGACAGTTGAAGAAGGCGGAGGGATTGAGGAATCGTTGTCTGGATCACGGCGGTGGAAGTTACGGTGACAACCACAAGCTGCACATTTGAGTGAAGTTGGATCGGTGGAGATTGACGACGGAGACGGCATGAATTCGCCGCAACCGTCAAGAGCGTGGCCACCTAACGCCGCCGCATGGTTTTTGAGACATTCTTTGTAAGTAAAGAGGAGAGGATGGTGGTGGTGGTGGTGGCGTTTGATGATGCCGTTGCTGAAGGAAATTGGCTTCGCCGGTTGGATCCGGGTCGGAGTTTCGGATTCGGGTTCGGGTGATTTAGGAGTTTGAGTTGTTGTTGTTGTTGGAGTCATATCCATCATAGCTTTTAGAACAATAATAATCTTTTGAAAACTTTGTTATAAAACCAAAAATGAAAAAAAAAAAAAGAAAAGGAAGAAAACTTAGGGTTTGGGTTTAGCTATGGTAAGAGTTTCAGAGATTGAATAAGAAAATGAAGAAGGAGAAGAAAAAGAGATAAGTAAAAAGGTTCTTGAGCTTTTGGAGATTATTTATTATTTATTAATATTTTGTTTGACTAAAATTTTATTTGTATTTGTTTTAAATATATTCGTTTGGAGGAAGAAGGAAAAGAAGAAAATGATATGATGACTGTGACGACTGTTGCTGGAAGCAAATAAAGACATATAAAAAAAAGGACAATAGTATTAAATTAAATTAATGATTATAAATGAGCAAAAAACTGAAATTAAAAAGAGTTGTATTATTTGGGGATATATTAATCAAGGGAAGGTTGATGTTTTTAACCATGGTTAGGTTTGTATAGTTTAGTTTGTGGGGTCCACAAAGAGAGTGCGTGTTAGATTTTGCGGTGAAAAGCGTAATAAATGTAAGCTATTGAGTAGTGTCTTAAACCTAAAGGCAGTCTTATGACAGAAGTCAAAATCTAAAAAAGAAAAAAAAAAAAAAGTCTTAAGGTAATGGTTATAATACTTTGCACTGAGTAGTGAGTAGTGTCTTAAACAGTTAAATTGTTTTTTAAGACAAGCATTTACTGTTTTCTTTCTACAGCTAGGTGAATGGACGACACATATATAATTATCTTTATATGTATTTACTTAACTTTACTAAAAATATAGTATTCGTAAAGAAAATATTCATAAGTTTTATTTGCCGAGAGAAGTGGTTTAAGTCCATGTTTCAAAAGATAAATATTGAGTTCATCTACTTGTTGGAGTGGGAGAGAAGAGATAATCAACGTAGTTACTTTACAGATATATGATCCCTGACGACGATGTAATTTTCGACAATCTCTTGAACTAACTTTTAAACCAGTTTCTTAACCTTGAATTCCCATGATCCATGTAAAATAGGGTCCAACACTAATGCAATCATCGAGGAGGAGATCTTGACGTTGCTGTCCGAGTTTGTCGAAGAAAATATAGAGGCACCAAATTTAAGAATGACTAGCCAAGTGGAACCGTACGTTATGTTTTTTACAACCGGAGACGAGAGTTTATGCACATAGAATTAAATTTTTTTTATGGAATTATTTATTATGGGAACGTTTATCGAAGTCCGTTCGACCGTAACCCAACTGATAACGAGTCAAAGATTATTCTCTTATCCCAACAAGAGTAAGTGCAACTTGAAAAATAAGAAGACGATTTTTCATAAAGTCTAACTCTTATTAAGTGTGTTGTTTATTTCTTTCCACATTTCTAGAATAAACTTATATCTATTTATATGACTTTGTAAATATTTAAGAAAAAACTCAAGTTGATTAATAAAAAATTTCAAATTATTCATCTTGTTTGGTTCTCTTCGAACTACTTTTGGCTAGATGATGATTTGTTCCTTCAAAACTTTTAAGAATAGTATCAGCAAGTTTCTTTTTTCGTTGTGGTGTCCAATATTCCATTCCCAACATTTGAATCCCTAGTTCGATTTTGGAACGATTGCTACATTTTCCTCTTACGCATATTTGGAAATATCCATAGAAGTGTGTATCAAACACCTTAAATAAGATGTCCAATTAAATCCAATTATCAAAAAAAATAAAAAATAATGGAAATACCGTCTCGAATCTCAATATGTATGTAATCATATTTCAAAATCTTGTGCTCTAAAATTTTCATCCAAATCCAAGATTCGAGTTACCCTCTCTAACGTTACAAAAACATTGGTTTCATAGCATAATACTGTATAGCTTTTTTTTTGTTATAAATTTTCAGATAATTGCTTGAGAAAAAAAAGATTCAAGATGGGTAATTATAATCCAATTTGGGGGCCTACCACAATTATAATCCAACCCAACCCAACTCAGTCCATAATAAAAGCATGGGTAATTTAACTTGTGAAACTTAGAAGGTATAAGAAATGAACCAAACGATTCATGTTTGTCGAAGGAGAGTAAACAAACACGTAATTTGTGAGAAGTTTTGTAGAATGGTTCACAATGAAAAATATCAATATATGTACTTTTCGGCTTTGAGAAGATTAATGCCTCAAAAAGACAGCTAAATTTCTTAAGTCTGCAAATTTCTTTTATTCATGTTTCTCATGTGATTTGGTTAATTCAAAATTTGACCAAATATGAATAAAATGTATATCAAAACTACACATAAAATCGAATTAATGATATGGGAATTCTTGAAAACGATAATAAATTCTTCGAACGCAACAAAAATTATCAAAATCTTCGAACGCAACAAAAATGTGAAAACAAAAAATGAGTGTTTTAGTCTGAAACACACAAGTAAAAAGCCAGTAGAGTCATGAAATAAAGAAGGCAGGACTAATGAATTACTCTTCATTGTCCTCATCAACTCTCTCAATGAACTTGTTATTCCTCTCTTCTTACGTCAGCTTCTTCAAGTTGTACATGTTTTGTTTACATCACAACTGATCAGAACCTCAATACACTAACAACCACTTCCTTGGATCCGACAATGTCTATCAACCGCCTCCTTCTCCCTCAATGTTAATGGTGATCTTTGTGGATACTTTAAAGGGAAAAGGGGCTTGCGTCAAGGAGATCCGATATCCCCTCCCCTCTTTGTTATGGCCATGGAAGCCTTCTCTAATCTCTTAAACTCTAAGTTTGAAGATGGCACCATTGGTTATCACTCTCTTGGGAAAAACCATAAGGTATCTCATTTAGCCTTTGCTGACGATATCATGGTATTCTTTGACGGGAAGGTCTCTTCAGTTTAGGGAATTTCATCTACTCTAGAATGTTTCCAGGCCTTATCGGGGTTGGGTATGAATCAAGAAAAGACTTCTATCTTCTATGCAGGGCTGAGCGAGATGGAAGCTGACTTGTTCTCGCAGCTTGGGTTTCAAATGGGATCACTTCCAGTGAGATACTTAGGCCTCCCCTTACTCCACTGCAGACTAAGGAAGTCTGATTACTCGGCTCTTATTGACAAGCTCTCAGCCAGATTTAATGGTTGGGCAGCAAAGTTTCTCTCCTTCTCGAGCAGACTTCAGCTCATTACCTCGGTTATCTACAGCTTGGTTAACTTCTGGATGTCGGAATTTCGTCTTCCTAAGTGTTGTCTTAAGGACATAGAAAGGCTGTGTAATCGCTTCTTGTGGGCAGGAGACATTCTGAAATCAGCTCCTGCAAAGGTCTCCTGGATTAATATATGCCTCCCTAAATCTGAAGGTGGTCTTGGCTTGAGGAACTTTCTGGTCTGGAACAAAGTACTAAACCTGCGGCTCATTTGCATCCTCTTCTCATCCAGTGGCTCTTTGTGGGTAGCTTGGACAAAAGAACACCATTTAAAGCACTTCTCTTATTGGCTAGCTGAACCTCATGCCTCCTCTAGTTGGATTTGGCGTTTTCTCCTCTCATTAAGACCTATGGCTAAGGATCTTATGGGCTGTCAAATTGGTGATGGCTCAAGTTCAAGGTTCTGGTTGGATGATTGGACCTCTCTTGGCACTTTGGTTGATTTATTGGCCCTCATGGACCAAGATCCCTTGGTATTCCTATTGATGCAGTTGTAGCGGATGCTTCTTCCTCTGCTGGATGGGTTCTCCCATCCTCTAGGTCGCGGAATCAGAGCATTGTTGAGCTCAGGGACCACATGCTCTCGATCAGACCGCCATCTCCTAACAGGGGGTTGGATATTTTTACTTGGGTCCTCGGACACACCGGAAAAGTATCTTTAGCACAGAGACTACTTGGTCTCACTTCCGGCCCTCCGCTCCCAAGAAGCAATGGGCTCATGCGGTCTGGTTCAAATCTCATGTTCCTAAGCATGCTTTTTGTTTTTGGATTGCCAATCTAGACAGAGTGCCACTTCGAGACAGACTTCATCAATGGGGTATTGCGCCATCCTCTGTTTGCTGCTTATGCGGGAACCACACAGAAACGCGCGACCATCTTCTTCTTCACTGTACTATTTCAGAACAGGTCTGGCTGATGGTTCTCCACCGCTTGGGACAACCTCCTTGTATGATTGCCGATTGGTCATCACTCATGTCTTGGTTACTATCCAAATCCCCTAATGTTCCTACAAAACTGAAGAGGATTGCGATCCAAGCCACGATTTACCTACTCTGGCGTGAGAGAAACAATAGGTACCATAACTCAGTATCTTCAACAACCGCTTCTCTCTTCCAACAGATTGATAGAAGCATTAGGGATACACTGCTAGCCCGTCGATTCCGAACAGGATGCGGCAACCTACTATCCTCTTGGTTCACTTGCTCATAATTTAGCTGATGCTGCTGCTACCCGATAGTTTTATAATGGCTTTTTTAATTTTTTTTTTCGCCGTTAAAGCTCCTTGCCCCAAAGCTATGTAATTAAACTTTGTTCCACTTTTTGGTAATATAAATTAACATTATATCAAAAAATAAAAAAATACACTAACAAGCCAGTAATATTGAAGCACTAATAAAAGTGCTTTTTTTTTGCACCTCTTGTGTTCATTGAGAGCAGGTTTCTCAGTTTTCTTAGGGTTAGTGGATGCGCGAATAGCTGCATGAAGCTTCTTGTGTATATCTTCAATGCTCTTTGCTTCAACTTCTTTCTTAATGGACCCACTGAAGTGAGTTTGAAACTTCTCTGGCTCAGCTTCTACAAGAGCTTCACATAGTTTGAGACATGGCCACCATAGATGTAGTTCATGTGGATTTAACCATCAAGTTGTTTACCTTCCTTGTTGAGACCCGCAAATCTCTGATCACTGTGCGGGTCTACGGGATATCATGTCCTCCGTACCAAGCACCCTATAGTAGTTTATCATGAAACAAACAAAAGGGTGTTAAAAATTTGCAACTACATTATTCCCTCATTAAAACACAATAGAACGTATAAGAACCATTTGATGATACCTTAAGTGCACCAAAGACACGGTTTCCCGTTGTGATCATGATAAGTCATACATTGTTTTCTTGTTTGCAGGAATATAAAAAATAGTACGAGCTGAATTAGAATCTGGAACTGTTATAGTGTCTCGGCCTAAACAACAAATACAGTCATTTTCTTCGTCGTTTCTCTCCCTCATGCGATTGGATATCCTCCATTTCAAACTTTGTTTAGCTATTTACTTCTTAATGTTCTTTGATTTTTATGCAGGAACCTCTTTAAACACCATGGATCAGAAAAAAAATTCTTCAACCCGCCATGCACGTGAGCATTCCTATCTCTTCGAATGTGGATCCAAGAGTCTCAAGGTTTGTTAGAAACGCTTGTTTCAAATGGTTTTTTTTATAGTTTGATAATAGTAGTTTGCATATGCAAAATTTGCCGCTTCTTACATCCTTGTGTAAAATTTATATTAAAGTAGAATAGTCTTTTTACTTTAAGAAGAAAAGGGAGTCTTTCTATGTTGATTTTGGCCTTCAAGACGTCTTGTATATTACCAGACTTTCCATTTATATGGAACATGTATGATCAACTTTATACTTGATTACAGAACTTCTTAATTTATTGATTTATTATATTATACATATGTTCAATTAGAATACAAGTATCATGAGATGAGAGTAAAAATATCGTGGGTAAAATTGTGGACAACTTAAATGTAACTAAGGAAGATGCTCCATCATTGCTTGCAAGTAAATGCTCTGGCATAAATCTCCAAAATTTTAAATCTCACTTTGAAAAGATGCCACAAGATATTGAAGAACGGAGATTAATCCAGTCTTACCTAAGACGTATCTCCTTTATTTGTTGGATATTGTAGTTATTCCAAAAATAGTAAGGTTATTTCGCCCATGTATTTACCACTCAGAAGAGCAGATGAGGTCAACAAATATGCTTGGGGGACAAGAATTTGATACAAAAGATTCTTTGTGTAAATCGAAAGAAAAATTAGATGATCATGAATCCAAATTTTTTATGTAAGTTTTCTTATGATACGATGGTAAGGTTTTTAAATAAAAACAAAATTAATTTATTTTGATTCTTAATACACGAATGATGTTCATTTAAAAACCAATAATCTTATGAATCAAAATAAATTAATTTTGATTACATTTAAAAACCTTACCATCTTAACATAAGAAAACTTACATAAGAATTTATATCATCTAATTTTCCTTTCGCTTTACACAAAAAGTCTTTGAGGACTGCCAACACTGCTAACCCTCAAACATATTTGCCGACTTCATCTGCTCAAAAGAGTGGTGAATACATGGGCGAAAGAGTCTTACCATTGTTTAAAATAAACCCGGTTTCTAACAAATAGACAAAATACATCTTTAGATAAGGAAAAATTAACTCCCGCTTTTCAATATCTTGTGGCACCTTCTAAAAACGAGATTTCAGCTTTTGAAGATTTCAGCACCTAATGGACCTACAAACAAGAAAACAATCTATGAATATCAACATATAGGATTGTCAAGCATGAGTTCACGATATACAAGAGAAAACATTAGCAAGAGAGTGAGGCAAGACATTATCAAGATATTTTCAAAGTCATACATGAAAACAAATAAATCTTTGTTTAAAGACCTTGCTATCTTGTTAATATCTAGCTAGACCCCATTGATGCTTTGTTTTTTTTCTTTTTCTAACGAATGTATTGTTGTTCTCGGTCAGTTCTTCAAAGTCCAGGAATACATGATTTTTTGTAAACTACTCTCTGTTGCCATTAACCTCATCATCTCTAACGATTGTATTGTTGTTCTCGAGCCCTTCTTCATCCCGACCTACAGGAACATCTGTATCTAAAGGATATCTTGAAGATTGTTCATTGTAGTCACCATCAAACGACTGAAAACAAAAATAATCAGACAACAATTCAAAAATTAACAAGGTTAAAAAAAAACAAAATGAATTGTTACATTATCTCCAAAATATGTACTGTTGTACTCTTCCGTAACCTCTTTTTCCATGAATCTTGAAACCAGACCTTTCAGTTTTCTCACCTGTTCATCTAGATGTAAAACCATAGGACACAAACCAGCAGTATAGAATCCCTCAGACCCATCTTCTTGGTGTCGAAATCTCAGATTTTGCTGAGAAATAACTTCTTCAGCTTTTTTCACCACAACGTAATTCAAATTCCAATCAAGCTGCGTTAATCTGTAACCTCTCTTAACCAACTTCATTATTGACTCAAATTCATCATTGTGTTCCTCGATCAAGGAAGATAAGACAACATCATTGCCTCTTCTCAGTACACATGCTACTTCCACATGTCCTGAATCTTCTCTATCTTTTACTGCACGATAAGTAGGACAATCTAACTGCGAATACCTTGCGCAGAGAAACTCTTCTGAAGAGTTGTCCAACTTAGCAAATCTGTGTTCCAAATCTGGTATAGAAGCCAAAAGCCACATGTACAATGCTAGGGGATATCCACCTAGAGTATATTTTCCCTTCTCGAAAGCAATATCCTTGACAGCGTTCACATAGATTATAATGGAGAGGACATGATTATCATGGTTTTTGATGCATTTTTGCTAGTGAAGAGGTTTTGCTAGTGAATAGGAGAGGATTGGATTTGATTGAAAAGATTGGACTGGTTAAAAAAACAAAATATAATGGAAAACGTTTTAGACAGTTGATAGGAAATAGAGAAGAGAGATTGGGTTTGAAGATATTGAACAACGGATAGGGCAATATATAGTATAAGTTGGTGTGAGTTTCAAACACTTCATAGAAAATGGAGAAGAGTCTGCGTTTGATTTTTTTAATACTAATGCGATTGGTGTGAATAGTCTAACGCGTCACTAATGTGGCAGTTCTTATCATGCATTGGCCGGTCATAAATACATCGTGAATCACTATGCATCCACAGAACAATTTTGTCTTTTCGTAACAACAATCTATATACTTAGAGCTAATTAAATATGTTAAGAATTAAATAATCAATGCATACATATTAATCAAATTTGACTTTGAAACGGAAAAGATTAACTTGACTTGGAAACTGCAATGTTATTAAACTGAAGAAGAAGAATTTGCGTAGAACTAAAAGAAATTCTTAACATATTTTAACTATTAAACAAAAGAAGCAATACATTTTCTTTAAGTTGATAAAATTTTCTTATTTAGTTATTTTTAATTACTATGTATAAAAATTTTACATTGAAAACATAATTTTTAGTTTTGTGAAAAATAAAAATAAAAACTAAAGCATTCATCTTCGTAGTCTCGTAGAACACGTTGAATATAGTTTATGTAAAATAAAATTTGTATATACATTATATGATATCAATTTACTTTTAGAATAGCTGATATTTTGTGATATTAATTGTATCTTATGTTGTACAAAAACAGAAATGGATTTGAAGAAGCAAAACGTGTAGAAATATAAAAATGATTTTTTTTTATAAATTAGAAAACGGATATGTGGTGAAAATGGATAATTTTTTCTAACATGTATTTATTTCGTAACTTCTTTAAAAAAAAAAACTGTTTCTACATTTCCAGACGTTACGCTTATATGTATCCCATTTTCCGTGCAACGTAAAATACAACTAATACCATAAAATATCAGCTATTCTAAATATATATAACGTGAATATATATATATATATATATATCTTAAAAATATATAATAAAAAAACCAAAAACATATTTAAAATATATGAAACAACAAAAATTCAATATATATGTATTAAGTATCTTAACTAAAGATAAAAGTTCTAGACTTTCAATTTATTATTTTTTCTTCTCTTAGTTCTAAATTCTAGTTTTCTAGGTTATGCTTAGTTATTTAGGAAAAAAGAAAAATGAGATATTTTATATTTTTCAAATTATTTAGATTTTCTCTAAATTAAAGAAAGTATCATATATATATATATATGTCATGTTTCTAAATTATTTATTTACGAAATTTTTTAATAATAAAAAGGATAAGTGTTGTTGTGTTTCCAAAATGGAAAAAATGTTAGTTTCTGAAATAGAGCTTGGACAGTATTTCACTATTTCCATGTAATTTAGGTGTAAACACTCGGTTCTGCACCTTTTTTTAAGACTAATTACAATGATGCAGTGAAATAATTTGTTTAACTGTTGAATCACTATAATGGATTGTTGAATATAAGGTTGAAAGTGATGTGGTTGAAATGGTGTTAAATTTTTCTTTTTCATGGGTAGGATCTTCGGTTGTAACATGGAAAACCTGATTGGTCAAAATTTTTTATATAATAATATACGGATTGAGATACATATTGTGTTTTTATTGGTTCTAAAGATTTTTAATATATTTTTGTCACCCGACTTATTTGAGATCAATTATTTTATAGTAATTATATTTTATTTTAATTTTTATACTAAAATTCCTCAGTTTTATATTTTATAAGTACAGACTCGTTTCATTTAATTTTGACAGAAAAAATTATATTTTTTATATAAAAATAGTGGGATATTTTATTAAATAAATAATTATAGAGTGTAAAAATTGAGTGGATATTAAATTATTAGGTGGAAGAAAGAGGAGATAATATGGAAAGTTAAAAAATAAAAAAGAATGCGTTGAAATAAAAACCCATTGTACATAGTCTAATAGAGACTATAAGGAATTTTCTAATGGATGTATTAAAAAGTAAAAAAAATACAAAAGGCCTAGTTTTCAAAATGAATATAGCCCATTACATTTTTAGGTGTAGCTAAAGCTCAACCTTATAGAAAGCCCATGAATATGGAAGCCCAATCTTTGAGCGTTCAATTCCAAAGAATTGTTTACAATGAAAAATCCGATATTATGTACTTGTTCAGATTAGTGCCTCAAATTTTTTTAAAGTTTAATTTCTTATCTGCAGATAGTGCCCAAGGCGGTTTGGTTCATTCAAACTTAGACCAAATATGAACTATACAAATTAGGCATAAAAACGAATTATTGACATGAAAATTACTAAAATTAAGATGATAGGGCAGATAATAAATTCTTCAAAAAGAAATCCTCAAAATCCTCAAACACAACTAAAATATGAAAACACAACAAAAACTGAGTGTTTTAGTCTGAAAACACAAATAAAAAACTACTAGAGTCATGAGACAAACAAGTCTGGACTGATGATTTACTCGTCATCTTCCTCATCATCATCATCACCACCAGCTCCGTTCAATGCCTTGACTCTCTCAATCAACTTGTTCTTCCTCTCTTCATATGTCAGCTTCTTCAAGTTGTACCTATTTTGTTCATATCGCAAAACAATCAGAAACCAAAGAGACCAACAATAAAACAACAAGCCAATAATAGAGAAGACAGTAGTAATTAAATTGCTTTTGTTTCTGTACCTCTTGTGTTCCTTGGGAGCAGGTTTCTCGGTTTTCTTAGGGGTGGGGTCTGCGCGGATAGCTGCATGAACCTTCTTGTACAGCTCCTCGATGCTCTCAGCTTCAACACCTTTCTTAATGTAGCCACTGAAGTGAGTTTGAAACTTCTCTGGCTCATCTTCTGACAACAGCTTCATGTAATTTGAGACATGGCCACCAAAGATGTAGTTCCTGTGGGTTTCGGCATCAAGTTGTTTGTTTTCCTTGTTGAAACCCGCAAATCTCTTGTCACTGTGTGGGATATCAAGTCCACCGTCCAAAGCACCCTATAGAGTAGTATATCATGAAACAAACGAAAAGGATGTTAAAGAATTACAATTACTTCGTTTACTTATGAAAACACAATAGAATGGATAAGAAACATTTGATGATACCTTGAGAGCACCAAAGACACGGTTTCCTGTTGTGGTCCTGATCAGTCCAACATCAAGAAGAGCACGGAAAGGCCTTCTTGATTCAGTTGGTTCCACAGAGTAGTCCTCACCAGTAGCCTGATTCAATTTTGTTAATAAACAGATGAAAACTCATCTTCTTATATTCAAGATGACATCAAACACACACAACATACCTCAAGGTTGCCCTCGTACTCGTCATCCATTTCCAACATTTTCAGAACACGACGAGCCAATAGAAGCCCAGTACAGTAAGCTAGTACGACCAAAAAAGACAATAGTCTTTAGGAAACCATAAACGACAGAGTCATCAAACATATACAAAGCATAAAACTAATTCAATCAATACCTGCAGCATAGTTTGTAAGACCAACAGTGAGTCCATAATGAGGTAACTCATGTGCATAAGCAGAAGCTTTGACAATGTCACCAGCTATGCTTGCAGACACAATCTGTGCCACAATGTCTTTGTTGGTAAACCGAACAACAAAACGGTACTTAGGTGTGTTGTACTTGTTCTTATCTTGATTGATAAGACGAATCCTTGCCCTGTAATCAGTCTTACCATCTGCACAATATCAAAAACAAGTCTAAGAACACAAATTTGATCAAAGAGAGAGCAGAAGACAAAATCAAAATTAAGAATCAATCAATACCTCTTCTTCTCCTGAACTTCACTTGGTACCTCTTGAAGTAAGCATTTGACTTGTGAGGCTTCACAAACACCTAACAATCAAAAAGGTCGCTAATTATTAGTCTATCAAACAGAAACTAAAATCTTAAGATCCAAAAGAACAAAGATCATCTATTTAAACGCATCAGTGACCTTTATAACAGAACAATAAGCTAAAGTCTCAAACTTTAATTATGAATCGAAGAAACAAAACACATATTTGACTATTTCAATTCTCTAGCAAGTTTTAACTAAAAACATCTATGAAACTGAATACAACTATCTGCTTATGAATTCTCGTTACCATAACTATCAATGAAATGCAGGAGATTTCTACATGAAAATGGAAATAGAGATCCGATTGATATAAGGAGAAATAGGAGAAGAAAGCAGGACGAAACTATGGCGGAACAAGAACAGAGAGAGATGAAAGATTAGGGCTTACCATTGTGCTGTGAGGTGAATGATGAGAAGGCAAGAGGCGGAACGAAATAATTTGAGAGATCTTAATTATAAGAAAAAACCCTAGACTCCCTCTTGATCAACGGCTACGATTTATATTACCTGAAATAAATTCAACGGTCTAGATTGGTCATATTTGACAGAGGCCCAAGGGGCTTTATATTTGGACCTTTTCCTAGCTTTTACTCTTTGGAGAGATGTAGTGAGGTAAGTAAAAAAAAAGTTTCACATACCAAAGAAATTCTACGACTTGAATTTTTGTTCCTATTTTCTTTTTAAGAAAACAATTATACAAAAGTATTTAAAAGATAAAAATAATAATTAAGAACCATATATTTTTTAAAAATATATTCTGAAGAATTACTAATACAATAGAGCTTCATATAAACGATTGTCAAGCTTTATAAACATATTGTTTTGCGAATCGATTGCCATGTTAGTTCAATGATCTACTCTCTTCAACTACTTAATCCATACACATACACACTTCACTAAACAGACGCCATAGGCATTAGCATTAACCAAACATACACAAGTAAGATGCCAAAAACTTTAAAAGACTTATAACAGAATCCACACAAGAAAGCAAATCTTACAATAAAACATGAGATTACAATTCTTGTTATGGATCTCCATTCTCCACAATACCTAGACGATCTTTAGGTTTGATTTAATTCAGAATTTAGAAAACAAAGATGAGATATGGAACATACTCAACACAAATCCATTCAAGACGATGGAGGAGCATCCCCGATATCTTCGCGTAGGACATTGGTGAAATCCTTTCCCTGTGGATTTTTCTTGAATTTCATAATTTCTTTGAACGTCTCTATGAATTTCTTCATGTGCAATCGTTTCCATTCCTAACCAAAATAATTATCTAAAACATGTGAATCAAACACCAAATGGACAAATTCTCTCATTCATAATGAGTTAACAAAAGAAAATCAAACCTCAAAATCCCATTCTCCACCCATATCAGGATCATTCTTGTTGATCCATAAATATGTTTTCACTGTCATCTTCTCTGAATTGTTCTGCATATGCAAAATCAGAATTTATAATTTCATCAAGACCACTAAAAATGTTTTTTTTTTTTTTAATTATTTAGATTGTATTTTGGAGATGAGTAATATAATCTTCAAACTTACATTCCATATAACCTCAACGGTCACTCTTTCATATTCGTTGCCTTCAACCCAATCTAAATTCTCAAGTTCAACATCTGTTCATCTCATTAGTACCTATGCAACATATGAAAACCAATATTTCTCAAAATCTATTCAAGATCATTATACAAAAACCCACAAGAATAAATTAGCTGAATTTTACAAATAGTAACCACCAGGTTCCTCTATGTCCACGAAAATACTATTGGTGATTGGATCATAAAATGACAAGACAAAACGTGCTATTGTTTTAAGATTTATTACATGAATTATTTTCCTTAAAACATATTATTACTTGTTAGTGATTGTATATTTGTTATTATTTTAAGTTTTAAATGAAAGATCTCTTTGTAATAAATTATAACAATTGGTGAAAATAATTTGGTCTAGCCCGATTATTGTATCATATAATACAATGATAAGTTTGGAAGAAACCATAGAAGTATAATAGTTTCTCTCAATTTTATTTATTAACCAATAGACTTATTTATACAAAGTGTCTAATTTGATGAACAAGTTATTTACATATATATGATAATAGGAAATCTACTTATTTAACAATAAAGAAATATACACAATAATATCCATAAAATATATTTTATGCGATCTCGTAATTTCTAAATCTCTTCGAAATAACGACTTTATACCCGGCTGTCGGGTCAAATCGGCTATAATATCTGAGCCGTCGGGTCATCGATGGAGTTTATATCCGACCGTGGGATCATCGGTTTGGTGAAAAATACATATTTTGTAGTCATGTATTTCCATCGTTCCTTAAATCACAAGTCTGGATCGTCCTTCGAACTTCTTGTTTATGAAGAAACTTGTGTAGTAGTCATGGTCGAATTTGAGTTCGTCACCGCCAGATCAGCATCGTATCCGTTGGAGTCATAGTATCTTCGTGGACATGTCAAGTTTGTAGTTAATGAAGAACCACATGAAGATCGATTAAGAAAACACAATCATGTGCGGTTGTGATAATCATCTCGCCAATATCATGCATCTTTTGTACGTGCATCAACAATGTCTTCTTCTTCTTGTTATTTTTCCTTTTTATATATGAAATATGAAATAACAAAGCAAAAGACGACTAGATAACTGAGATTGGTGGTAATTAAGTTCGACCGAAAGTGTAATAAAGGACAATCGTTCTGAGTTTTACTCTCTTCTCTCTCCTCAAAGAACAAAAAAAGTAGATCTTGTTATTTTCTTCTTTTTCCTTTGCCTTTGATATTCATCGCGCTTACTGGTGCTTATTTGAAGATATAGGAGTCTGCCTTCTTTTTCTTCGGCAGGTTTGGGACGTGGATCTCCGCTACTCAATGCATTTGTGGCAAAGCACGGCGGTTTAAGTTGTTCCTCTGTTGTCGATTCATCTTCTGGTTGAGGACGCCGAAGGTTTTGTGGTGGTAGAATTTCTCTCGGCTTGCCAGTCATGGTGGCTGATGCAGCATGCGGCGGAAGTTGAGCAGTAGATCGGTGGGTTACTCTGCTTGTCAAGGCGATTAGTTGTGGATTCATTCGATCCCTGAGGGCTAGTCTCTTTAACCGGTTAATTTGGATTTGTCTGAGCATCAAATCTTCTCCGGCTTTCGAGATTCTGCATTCACTTTTTTCGGATCGCAGATGTTTCTGAGGCGGATGGAGCTTGTTGATGGTCAGGTTAGCTTATGTGTTTTCTCTTTTTGCTAGGTAGGGGAGTTGAGAGTTGAGGCTTCGGTCATCTGAGATCCGATCTGCTATAAGAGAAAAGTTTTGGGTTTGGCTTGGTGGCGACTTTGGTTAGAGATGGGAACCGCTAACTCCGATCAAGAGATGCAAGTCGTCCTCGTAGCCACAAAGGAATCATTCTTGTTAGTACCGAATTTGGTAGATTAGATCTCATGTTTCCGGTCACCGTCTTTTTGGACCGATCGGCATCCAGCCGCAGATCTCAGTTTTCCGGTCGTTTTCCGATTTGGGCTTATTCCTTTTGTAAATGCATCTCCAATCACACTCTATTTTTTTTCTCTAAATTCTATTATAGACTAACATTTGCTCCAATCTCACTCTATATCTCACTCTAAAATAGAGTAAATCATAGGATTATTTTATATATAGAGTAACTCTATTTTTTTCTCTATATTTTTCTCTACAAATAGAGTAACTCTAAAATAGAGTAAAACATTGGAGAGAACCTCTACTCTAATTTAGAGTTAAAAAAATAGAAGAATACATTAAAGATGGTCTAACCATGTATTCGTGTAAGTAGAGTAACTCAAACATACTTTTAGGAATAATGAATATAACAATAAAATTAAAAAAAAAAGAAGCAATAAACGAAGAAAAAAAAAACAAAAAACATAGATCAAAGAATAGAAAACAAAAATCATGATCCTTTTTTTTTGTAGTGCGGAAGATAACGAACCATATACAAAGAAGTTGGATATATGGCTTTGATACCGTGATAAGTTTGGAAAAACCCGTAGAAATATAATAGTTTATCTCAGTTTTATTCATTAGCTAATAGATTTATTTATACAAAGTGTTTAACTTGATGAACAAATAAGAAAATACATACAATAATATTCAGCGAATATGTTCTATGCGATTTCGTAATTCCGAGATTTTTCTAATATATAATATGGTTAAACCAATGAGCTAAAACAATTTGTTATGGCTGCCAAAAAAACCTGACCAACTTGACTAGAAAACTTAATTTTATCTAAACCCACTTACCCAATAGCTAGATTTTCTAATATATAATATGGTTAAACCAATGAGCTAGAACAATTTGTTATGACTGCCAAAAAACTGACCAACTTGACTAGAAAACTTAATTTTATCCAAACCCACTTACCCAATTGCTATTGTTTACTAATTAGTTTTAGTCTTTTAGCTGGTGGCACATTTAATAATTTAAGTACATGATTTATTGACGGAGTGGGAATTTACATTTTGTATAAGTATCATTTTATGCATAGCATTTTTTTATCGAGGCAAAAAAAATGGATAGAGGCGAACAAACAAAAATTTGAGATGGAAAATTTCCAAAGTATGAAAAATAAGACGTAAATTCAGAAAACAAATTCATATTTCATTTAGTCTCATTTGAAATATAGAAATAGTAGACACTAAAGAAGAATCTGTTATAAACTCTAACATTATATATATATATATATAATATGTATATATATGTAATTAAATTAAATAAAGAAATTTCAAAAATAGTAGAAGAAGTGACGTGAGGGACGAGTGAGAGAGTAATGCTTTTCTTCTTATTGATCTTATTATATTACACACTTATATATTGTGTTACTTTACAAAATCATCACATATTTATAGCAACAAGGAGAGAAAGAGATAATGACTATATGACATATGTGTTATGGTTATGAGGTTAAAGATTAAGACAAATGGCTATGAAGATGGAGTATTGGATAAGTGCTTCATGAGGTGGCAAGTGATGGAAAATCACATTTTTTTTTGAGTATTCATTATCGGTAACATATTGTATACCATCTTATTAAAAACTTTATCATAGAAAAATCTAATAGAATAAAAACTATGACAAGAGAAAAAGTGTAATGAACGCAATTTCCCCTGAAAAATATAGATGTATTATTTTTTTCAGAGATTCTGTGGACGATCTATATTCTCGATCATATTCTGTTTCTCTTGATCTCACCAATATATGACTGAGATTTTGAAAAGGAGATAAACCTTCATCATTGACATTCTCCTTTAATGTCTATCGTTTGCGTGTTTTTTGCTGCCTCATCAAAAACTTTGTCATGAAAAAAATTCAGTGGGATAAAAACTATGATATGTCTCCCCCTGGAACCTTCATCTTCATAAGATGCATTTTGATCTCAACTTTCTGATTCTTCTTGAGTTCTTAACTATAAGGCAAGAATCTTTGAGGAATAAGTTTTGTCCTATCACTCTTGATATATCTTCCTTTGAATTGGGTTATATATGCAACAATGTCTTTAAACAATATCATTGGTTCTTTAATGGTGAGTATTCTGCTTGCTTCTTATATATGTTGAGATTCTTTACATGCTTCATGAAGCGCAATAAATTTGGCATGATTTGAACAAGCGACGACCAAAGTCTATTACTGGGAATGCCACGAGATTGTTGTTTTGTGTTATATCTTTACATAGATTCGATATAAATCTTCTATCTGCAAAATCAACTAGAACAAAGTTAGAGATTCTAAAATAAAATAAAAAAAGTCAATCATACCTTGCAGATAACGGAAGACACGTTTTAACTCATCCCAATACCTATTTGTCTATGATGAGTTATATCCTGCAAATAGATTAGTAGCAAATGTTAGGTACAATTCACAAGTTATATAAATGCTCATCAGCATTTTATTATGGTCTTTCATGACCAATTATATATGTATGTTTAACTTCCTTTAGAAGTGACTAATATAAGATCTATTTTGATAGATGTTTAATTGGAACATTTGGATACACTTTTGTCTTTCTAAGATATTTTTGTTTCAAATAACTCTTTAAAAGTTTCAGTAATGTTCAAAATCATCATATATATTAGTTCCCGGGAACATAATTATGATACCATATGTCTTTAGGGATTAAGCTTTTAAAGTATTTTCCTATGCGGCGCAATTCAAGTCTCTTATATAGCATCAAACATTTATTGATTGGGTATTTTAACAAAAACTGGCACAACAATACATTTTTTATGCTTTGACTATTGCTCCAAAATTTTTCGTTTTTCATACAAGTTCAATATAGACTTGGCTGCATCTTTTATTTACTGGCCAATATTTTGTCCCAACTCTTATCTACATAGCAGAGTCTCTGCGCTAATCACATAGCGGAGATTCATGATGCTCATTAATCATATTGCATGCGCTATATCATTTATATTGTCGACAATAATTTTGTCTTTGGTTCCATATTTCCCGTAATGACATAGTTAATCGAAATCTCTTAATCATTGATCATTATCAATGATTTTATTCAGGTACCTAATTATATATTAAACACATGTCAACGGTGTATTGCTATCTTTAGGAGTCTAATCCTCTTATTAATTGCTCATTTTTCTTTTTGAGGATTTTTATTTATTTATAGAACTAAAATAATCTATCACTATAGACTTAGTCCTTCATGGACATATATGGAGCATTTCATCTGGAATATGAGAATGAATTATCCTCTGAACTTCATATTCATATTTATTTATATGAGGATCTATAATGATAATTCATTCCATCAGTTGTTTGATTAGCAATATATCAGAATAGTGATCCTTTGAACTTTTGAACTTTAAGTTCACCATTATTTGTTCAACGACTTAAACTATTTATAATGATGAGAGAAAAATCTTTCATCAAAATGATATCTGAATGATGGCTTATTATTAAAGTGGAGGTTTATCTTCAACAATATATATTTTATCTTCTTGATATTACTTTTATGTGGTGTAGTGAAGCATTCATAGTATATATCACACACTCATAAAGTTCCAAAAGAGAAATATCAATAAGAGATAGATTTTGGGATGCCTCATTTTATTCCAATCGACATACAATAAGAGCCAGATTTTGAGATGTAAACTTGCCAAAATTATCAACTTACGGTCGATGTGGGATTCTTTAATTTTTTCTCTTGAGATGATGACTATTCTAGTACATTCATCTCGTACTAAATCCCACTAGAATCAATAACATATCTAATCACCTATTTTGATTCAAGTATTATGCATCAAATCCTTTTGATGTGGGTTCTTAATATTATTTCTCAAGATTATGGTTTTTTTTTATTCATTCATCTTGGACTGATTTATTTTTAGATCGGTTATATTTGGGGATATGATTCGGGGATTGAGCTTGTTTAATCAAAAATGGTGATTTGACCTAAAGCCATATGATTCATGAGGTATAGCATACTGTAGAATCAAGGAGGAGATATAACCTTCCACTCCATAAATAATATATAAATTCAAATAAAATTAACATAAATTTAAATGATTTAACATAAATGAAATGTTACCTTCGATGTATGAACAGTAAGTATGTAAGGCTTGAAAGCTAAATCTCTGTTTACTCAAAATAAATTTCAATGACAATGATCTTTGATATCATTGTTTGACCGGATGACATAACCAGTTATGTTATGCTTTAACAATTAGTAAACCTTATGTTTACTATCATTTTTACCATCTTTATTTTTACATGATATAATCATAGCTTACCATATATTACGATTAATTCGGATAAGACATAGTCTCACGATGTCTATACTATTTATGTATAAAACATAAATTTATAAACTAAAATATTAAAATGTGTATCTTACTTCGTTAAGGCTCAAGCGGTAAAGACATCATCGGATCGAGAGCTTATTCGTGCTGATAATGTGTTATAAACTCTAACATTATATATATATATATATATTTGTGTATATATATGTACTAGTGGGTAAATCGCGCTTCACGCGGAATTAAATATTATCATTAATGGTATAGTTGTTAAAAACTTCACCAATATAAAATGTTAGTATATCTACTCTATAATGCTTTTAGATGTACTAATAAAATAAAATTTATCCACAACATATATAATATAAAATTATATCTATCAAAAATCAAATCTTAAAATATATTTTGAGTTTATAAATTTTTGTAGGTATCCGATTTTTGTATTTTCTACTCACCCTACAACTGATCATATCGGATGCTTACCACTGCACACGATTCAACCCAATCTAAACATTTAGAAATTCAGTATCCAAATTTTTATTCTTATGTAAGCTCTTGAATATCACATAATATAAAATTTAATCCATAATTTATAAACAAAACTCTATAAAAATATTTTTTATCGTAAGTTCAATTATAAATTCATAAATTATACTAATAGTTATTAATACTTTGATTTATTTATTTGAGTGTAAACATTTTTAAACTATATAACTAAGTCTAATAAGACTAACAATATTAAATTAGAGTTTTTAGATCATTTGTTTAAGGAAATAAATTTTCTAATCCTTTTCAAATTTATTATATTAAAGAATGGTAGATATTATGAGAATTAAAGTATAAATAATACAATAAATAAATCAAGTAAGCAATTTAAAACTAATTAAAACAACTGTTCATGTGTCACTATTTTAGAATTTTAAAAAGTTGAGAAAAAGATATATGTATATATATGTATGTATGTATATGTAATTAAATTAGATAAGGAAATTTGGAAAACATTAGAAGAAGTGACGTGAGGGACAAGTGAAGAGAGTAATGATCTTCTTATTGATCTTATTATAACACATTTATATTGTGTTACTGTACAAAATCATCACATATTTATAGCAAGTAGGAGAGAAAGAGATAATAACAATATTACATGTGTTATGGTGATGAGGCTGGTGATTAGGACAAGTAGCTATGAAGATGGAGAATTTGATAAGTGTTCCATAAGATGGCAAGTGATGGAAAATCACATTCTTCACATATTTTTAACAGAATTTAGTTAATCATACTTGGTTAAATACCGCGCAAGAGTTTCAATTTTAGAACAACATAAAAATCTAATACAATTATGTAAAAATATATAAGGTTATATAATATCATTTTAATTCTAAAACAGTAGTTTATTATTATTGATATAGTAACTACAAATACAAAACCATAAATTATTAATACTATAGATAAGATTATGTTATGTGTTTTAAATTAAACTATATTATAAACTTATATTTTAATATATACATCGATTCATTTTCTTCCTTCCACATATTCTTTTAGTTTAATATCACTTTTTAGAAGTGCATAATATTAGATTTTAACAGACTTATTTTAGAAAATATTTAGTTATATTCATAAATTAATTTAGGATCTACGATAGTGCTGATGTGGTCGATTAAACTCTACCGACATATATATAATTTATGATGAGATCATTTTTTTTTTGTCAACATGATGAGATCATATATTAAGTTATTATATAATATCTTCTTTTTTTTGAAAAAGAAATTATATAATATCTAATATTTATATTTTATATTGAATGAAAATAAGAAAGAAAATATAAAAAGTTTAAAATGAAAATTTTTAAGTTGATATAGATTTAAGTATTTTCTTTAATATTATAATATTGGTATTATTGTTGGGGACCTTGGGGTGATTTGTAGCTGGATTTAAGTGTTTTGTTTTATATATTAGATATTTTTTCTAAGTTGGTATATATAGTGGAGAATCCACTTCTCTATTTTTATCGATGCAGTTGTACTATGCTTCAGCAACGTGGGCCTGCCTCTCGTATAGTCGTATAGAGAGTATTTTGTCGAAATCGTCTACGAGATGGACGACGAAACATACAAAATTCTGGAATCTGGATGAAGACAAATTGTGTGCTCATGTTTTGTTGTGGTCATAGACACATCAAAAACTCTAGCAACAAAATATAAAAAGATGTGGTCTGTAGTAGATTCTAGATGTCTTTCTACTTTTCCGCTTTTCCAGTCATCTTTATAGTGTTTTTTAAATATTACTGTTCTACTTGTCATCTATTGCGTACTCTTTAGAACACCTCCATAGGAAAAAATTTTTACTATTAAAAAATTATAAATTATATCGATAAATATATATTAAAAAAATTTCATAAGAACAGATTTTCATTTTAAAAAAAAAATTTTAACTGATTTTTAACAGAATTTCTTAATTCTTAAGTTTATTATTTTTTTGTTTTGAAGATTGTGTAAATTTGTTGACGATAGAAAAGTAAAAGTTTTGACCGACATAATTCTTTGACAAAAGGCAACGAAAAGAGAAGGAAAAACGTACACTTAATCCAAAATAGATACGTGCGATGCAAAAGTCTCTAAAAGATAAACACAATAACACAATCCACATGATAACTAAGACTCAAATCATATAGAATAACGCATGGCCTGACACCATTCTTTTCATTATCATATTATTTTCTTGAGTTTTATTTAATTCAGAATTTAGAAACAAAAGGTGATCCAAATACATAGAACATACTTGAGATAAATCCATTCAAGACGATGGAATATTCTCGGAATTTTCTTTTAGGATATGGTTGAAATCATCTCTTCCTTTTCCCTGAGGATTCTTCTTCCATTCCATGATTTCTTTGAATGACTCTATGAAACTCTTCTTGTGCAATCGTTTCCATTCCTAACAAAAACAAAAATGATTCAAAACATGTGAATCAAAACCAAATGAACCGTTTTTTTTTTAATGAAAGTAAAATTTATTCAAGCTAAACCAAATGAACCATTTCTCATTTGACAAAATAAAAACTATTTAAATCATCAAACCTCGAAATCCCATTCCCCACCAATATCAGGATCATCCTTGTTAATCCATATATATGTTTTCACTGACATCTTCTCGGAATTGTCCTGCAAATTACCAAACAAAACATCAAAATTTCTTATCACATCAAGACCACCAAATTTCTTTAAAATTCAAAATTTTGCTTAAATTTTTTAAAACAAATTAAACTATTGAAATTATAGTCTTGAAACTTACATTTCGTACAACTCCAACTGTTACTCTCTCATATTCATTACCCTCAACCGTATCTACGTTCTCAAGTTCATCAGCCGTTAATCCCATTATTACCTGCACCAAAATTCAACAAAAATTTCTCAATACCACTTCGATCAAAACCCTACAATTCTCAATTACAATTTTTTTTTTCTTTTTGTTAAAAAATTACTCAATTACGATGCATACACAAAAATCCACAAGAATAAAATCACAAAGAATGATAAGAAAAAAATAAAAACCTTTCCATGGACTTCTCCAGTCTCAGATGGCACAACACACGGATACAAACGTCCCTTAAGCCTAAACCTCTTACTGGAAAAAAAAAATCGCCATCAAATCTTAGATATAGACAAAGAGATTAATCAATCGAGATTGAGATCAAGATCAAGAAGTATGTACAAGCCAGGGAGTGTTGCAGGGACTAGCTCAGGAGTACGATTAAGCATGACGTTAAGGACGTCAGGCTCTTGAAAGCTACCATAGACGAAGACATTGTGAAGCTGATAACCATAGCTACCCATATTATTCTCTTCCACCTTTTTTTTCCTTTTCTTTTACTAAGTTTGCTTTTGTGTACTCTTTCTCTAATCAGAATTCGACTTTATAACGTAAAAATGAAAGTCTCAAACATGTGAAAGAAACACGTGGAGCTCATTTTCTTACGACACCGTTTAAACTTTGACGACTGGTGACCACCAGTTTAATGTACCGAAATCCTACGTCTTTTTCTTCATTTTAATATTTCGGCAATTAGTTTAATCATCGTCTGGTTATGCGGTCTATGCGGATGTCTAGACAGAAGTTATTATTTTTTTTTACTAAAATTGAATAATTATATATTTTATGAATTTTTTTATTTTAAATATTTTATTTATTTATTTCATATGTTTAATAAATTTTATTTATTTAAAAATAATAGTTAAACACTATACATATATCTAAATTTACATAATTGTAAAATTATATATATATTTCTAAATATATTTTATTGGTATAGATCTCGTCTAGACACCTATGTATACAGCTAAGCACTAAATATTTATCCACCACAATCGTTTAGTGAACGCCTGCCACCTTTTAGAAAAACTCATTCAAACTCAAATCTCTCCAAATTTTTTATACAATTTGATATATTTTTTTGTGCAAACAAACTTTTAATTCATAGAGGTCCTCAAACTCTACTGAAGGAGGAGGTGGTACAAAAACATAAAATGAAAAAAAGAAAAACAAATGACATAAGGCTTGAATATCGAACATAACTCTCTGAAGCTCATTCGTTTGGCCACCGGTGTTGAGAAGACGGATGAGGTCCCGACAATCCGAAAAACAGACCAAAACAGAGGTACCAACTGCTTGAGTTGCAAGCAGAACTGGTAGAATAGCTAGCGCCTTGGCAACAATGGCCAAAGAGACGTGAAGACAAAGTGGGCTGCCTGGGAAGTGAAGCTTCAAGTCCAAGCTTTGAAGTATCCAGTCCATGCCGCATGTTCCTATAGAAGCTTGCCAAGTTGCTTCAAGTAGAAGAATCTTCATCATAATGTTCCCTATAACAATACCACTAAACACAAGTGGAATATTTGAAAGGATAACAATCTCCATAAAGGAGTAAATGAGACTATTACAGTCCAAATTAACCATATTTACTGGAAGGATGCAAATAAAAGGATATCTCTGTCCAAACTGCCCCAAAGGGATAGAAACCTCCATCATAGCAAACGCTGCCAAGGTAAAAACGAAACAGAAGCTGCAGATTGCAGTAAAGGGTTGCACCAAGGTGTTAAAGGTGCCACAAGAGGACACAACAATGGGTCCAAAGGTAATCGAAGCCATCAGAACGTGCTACCCCAAAATCCACATGACCATAGCTACAAGCTCAACGAAAATCTGATGACTTCCAAAAATAGAAGAGCCAGAGGGCGAAGAGCAAGGGCATACCTGGGGGGAGTGGTAGGGGAGAGGAGATGAAAGTACCAGAGAAAAAATGAGACGCTCTGATAGCAGTGGTCATGGCGGTGGTCAGCCAGAGCTGTAGAGGGAACCTCTGGAAACAACAATCCAACATATAGGGTAGTCCTTGCAGGGAGGAGAACGAGGCTCGCTGGTGACAAGAGCCATATCTAACGGAGGAGAGCAAGCGGAGAAAGCCACACCCGAGCGTAACTAGATCTACATGCCGAGAGACAACGAGGCACAAGTGATCTGGCGGTAGAGCTCCGGCTACAATGACGAAAACTAACATAGCGAAGCAAGAAGAAGCTAAAGAGGCTTAATAAGCTTAAGAAATAGATGCGAGAATCTAAAAACGAAGAGCACGCGGTGACTAAAAGGAGATATCTATCGGCCTTTTCTTATGGTCTAAGACCGGAGAAAGATGCGACGCACAACAAGCACATGTGGGACTTGGAGGAGAAAGAGGTCGAGTGGTAGAAAGGACAAACGGAGAAGGGAGAGGTAGATCGGAGAAGATGGAACGGCGGCCTTGGGAAGCGTGTCTGGGAGAAAGGAAATTAGGGTGAACAACTGTATATGGACGCACTACACCCCCTTGATAGTTATCATGAAAATCTGACAAAGAAATTTGCTATAAAAATAGTTTCTTGGACACAAATCGAATACCATAAATCTTGATGGAAAAATTATGAAAAAATACCAAAAAAACTGAAATTGTAAAAATAGGTCAAATCTTTTAGAATTAAAAAAATAGACTTCAAAAAGACAAAACTACCCTTATCTTAATTTATGAAAGATTAATGTTAGATTTTTTAATGATTAAAAATTCTTAAAATCAGAACAACGTTGTTAGGGTTTTGATTTGTGTTAAACTAATCAAAATCTAATGATCTTTGAGTTCTACAAAAAAATAAGTATGTGCATAGTTCTTCATAATTTTTTTTTGTTTTATAATATTTTTCTGCATAATTCTTCAAGAAAGTTATTTAGCACAGTTATGGATGAAGTTTTATGAGATGATTTCAAGATAATATTGTTTCTTAACGTATAGTTGTTCTATATAGTTTTCGAAAAAATTTATTTTGCAGAGTTGTCTGGCAAATTTAGTTTCATACAGTTATTAAATCGATTTCAATGTACAGTTATTTGATAGAGTTTTCTGCAAAAGTTAAACATCGTAGCTATTTGAAAAATTAGGGCCGCACAATCAATTTTAATGTATAAGTAGTTTCATAAAGTTTTCAGAAAAAGTTATTATGCAGAGTTGTTTGAAATTTAGTTTCGCACATAGATAATAGTATAGTTGTTTGGTAAAGTTTTCGTAAGAAATCAATTTCAATGTACAGTTGTTTGGTACAGTTTTTGAGAAAAGTTTGTCTGCAGAGTTAATATAACTATCTTATTGTATTAGTTGTTTCATAAAGTTATTATGCACAATTATTATATTGATTTTGTTTGATAAGTTTTGGTGCATAGTTATTCAACTAATTTTTTTTTCAACACTATGATGCAGAGTTTACGTGAAGAGTAAAATGGTGCAAATAATTACCGTTTTTGGTGGTTGGGTGTTGAAGAATATATGTCACTTTACAGTTGATTAAACCAAAGGCAGAAAATTACTTGTTCTAGTGGATGATATGTCATATGCCGGATTACTTCAGATGGTTGAAGAAGAATATCAGTTAGATATTCCGGTGCATGATATTCAACTTAGTTATCAATTACCTCAGATAATGCTGGAGAATATGTCAAATAAAACCCCTCCTGTGTTTCTGACAAGTGACCGACAAGTGAAGAATTTTATTGAAATTTGCAAATCAAACTCTCTTCGACTTTGCGTTTCAATAAAAAACAAAGGTGAAGAGAAGCGTGAAGTTCTGGTTATTGATAAGTTATTTACTACTAGTGGTAGTAGCAACATTGGTGTTAACGATGATAGAGATGATGGAGGTGATAATAACAACATTCTATCTTCTAATAGTATGGATATTAAAGTGGGTGATTATTTTAAGAGCAAGGAGGAATTGCAACAGAGGTTATGGATGCTTTCAGTGAAATATAATTTTGGATGGAAAGTACCAACATCAAATACTAAAATGCTTTTTGTTGTGTGCAAAACTGATGGGTGCTCTTGGAGGTTACGAGCAGCAAAAAAAGGTGAAGCATCTGAGTATTTATGGATTAAAAAGTACATTAATGTGCATCCATGTTCAGCTGAGGATAGAAGTTTTTCACAAGGAACATTTACGCCAAAAATTGTAGGTCAGCTCATATTGGATCTTTTTGGTGGTATTAGCAAGGGATTGAAACCAAGAGATTTAGAGAAACCATTACTTAAAAATTATGGTTTAACGCTGACTTATCACCAACTTTGGGATGCTTTATAGGAAGCTCATGGACTGCTAAGGGGTTTTCCTGAAAGTGGTTATGAGGAACTTCCCAAGTACATTTACAAGATAAAAAAAGCAAATCATGGTACCATTGGAGACTTAGAGCTTGATGATAACCAAAAGTTTATGTACCTATTTTTTTTCGCTTGGTCAGTATTTAAGAGGATTTGAATTTATGAGAAAGGTAATCGCAGTGGATGGCACGTTTCTTAAAGCAAAGTTTAGGGGCACTCTCATAGTTGCAACTGCTCAAGATGGAGATACTCATATATATCCTATTGCATTTGGAGTCGTTGATTCTGAGAATGATGAAGCTTATGAATGGTTTTTTCTCATCTGAAATTAGTTATCCCCGATAATCCTAACTTGGTGTTTATCTCTGACAGACACCAATCTATTGAAAAAGCTATTACAACGGTGTTCCCGTCTGCAAATCTGTGGAATATGCTTCTTCCACCTTGAGAAAAACATCATCACCAAACACGGAGCAAATCGATTACCTCACTTGGCTAAGAAAGCTGTAAATACATATAAACAGGATGAGTTTACGAGTATCATGGATGAGATACGTCATCTTAATCCAAAGCTGAGTAAAGCTTTGGAAGATGCAGATAGTCGTTTATGGTCTCACGCTCATTTCAAGGGAAATAGGTATAACATCACCACGAATAACATTACTGAATCAATCAATGGTCTATTAAAAGAAGCTCGAGAGTACCCCACTGTAGCTTTTCTTGATCTTAAATGGGCTATTCTAGCTCGTTGGTTTTGTGAGCGTTGAGAAAAAGTTGCTAAACTTGTCACGGAACTTGGACCATATGCTGATCATAAAGTTGAGGCAATACGTGTTGAGGTAGACACTCTTGCAGTCCAGCCAATAAATCTGAATCAGTTCCACGGAACTTGTTTCTAGGTTTTTCTCATCTCTCGATATTTTTAGTCTCTGTTTAACGATTTCTTTTCATTTTCTCAGATAATTTTTAAGTAGTCTTTTTCTTTGCAACCAATTGCATCATTGAGATTGGTATTGTTGTTTCTGCCTTCGTAAATTGGGGAGATGGTGGTATAATTAGCTGGGTTAGCGATGAGATGGTGGTATCTTAACAGAATCTTTGAATATAATCAAACATAAGTAACAGGACAGAGCTTATCATTAGTCTACGACTTGGAAAAATTTGGCAAGAAAAAATAATAGTTTCTATGATTCTAAGCTCTACCACTAATCAGGTAGTAATACTAGTGCTCATGTCTCTTTCGAGTCTTCTAAATTCAGTTTTGTTTTATTAGATTTTAATTTTTTTATGAACCTTCTCTATTTTTCTAATCTTGTTGAATATTATTTTGTTTGAATTTTGTAGACTTTTATATCTTTGAAGGCACCAACTATGTATTTTTATAAGATTTATTATAAGACAATTACGAAGATTCTATCAAGCAAAATAGGATAAATATTAAGCAAATTCAAAAACCATATATATGATCAAAGATGAATCTGAAAATATTACACATGTGAGAATCTATTAATTTGTACAAGCTTAAATAAAGTAAACAAGAAAATACAGATTAAAGATGACAAACTAGCTATCATTTGTGAAGAGCTTCATCGAACACCTCTGACGCTAACTTCGTTCGGATATGACCTATATTTTTATCAGAAAGACCCGGCTTCATGTCAGCTCCCAAAGCCAAACACTAAATGTACTTAATTGCATACACACCACAATCACCAGTTTGGAAGTTTTGTGGTATCCTTTTAACTCTTCGTATTTCGTACTCAGTGTTTGTAAGCTTATTATTACCTGACAGTTTTTTAATCATATATGGAATCATCTGTGCATATGGCGCTATTTTTTCCTCCATGACTTTGTCAGCCGTATGTGATATGAGGCTATCATATATTTCAACTTTTCTTCTTTTAAGTGATATAGCCAACGCAACCCAATGACCATTGTCAAGATTTATCACTGTATAAAGGTTGTCCACATCTATCAAAAACTTTCTATTTGTCTGAACATCTCCTGGAAAATACCGTGGTAGTAATCAATTAGTTGATGTCCCCAAATGTACTCCTCTTTATTCTTCAAAAAGTCTTTGTACCCAGGGGAAACTAAGTGGTGGAAGTATGTGTTTAAGAAATTAATCCTTTCACTTAGAAATGGAGACGGGGTTTTAAGCGATCTTCTTCGAAGAAATGTTAAGCATGCATCAATGTGCTGCAAATACAATATTATATATATTTAAATTAGATATAATTAAGAAAAAGAATTTAGATAACTATTACTTATGCCGCTGTGAAGCCATTTCCTTTCGGTGATTAGAATTTCCCAAAACTGCTTTTTGACTTTATAAAAGCCAAGTTCAAGCTCATTGCTACAAACAAAATTATATTAAATACATATATAATATGAAAACCAAAGTCTATTCAACAATAGTTCCACTAACCTTTCGAGTGCTTTCCATTCATTTAGAGCATTTATTTTTGCCTTATCAACAGGTTCAAACGGCTCATACAAAGACAAAGACTTCATACTTGTTTTCTTCTTATTTCTGCGGATGGATAAAGATTGTGGAGATGGCCCCAACCCATTTTCTCTTCTCAATTCTTCAAGTTCTCCTTGTAACATTCCAAGGAACTCTTTAAACTTTGCGTTGACCATTCGCAATTTTTTGGTCTTGAAATTCTTCTCCAATGATGGAGTGGGTGACACACTCTTAACAGAATCAGCCGTATTCTCCACCGATGGGGTCGACGACCCAGATTGAACAAAATCAAGCTTCTTCTCTAGAGATGGAATTGCCAACAAAGTCTGCACAGAATCACATTTTGCATCATCATGCATTTTATTGCCTCCACTATCCTTGTTGTTTGAGCTATATACATGATTTTCTCCCAACTCATCTTGCAAATCATATTTTACTGTCTGCAAAATAATAAGGAGAAAAAAAAACTTTAAACTTATTTACCATAACTAATAAAATAAAATCATACATGACTTATATTATACATTCATTAATTGTCCACTAGGTCCATACACGTTCAAATATAAAACTAGTAACTTTAAAGATACCTTTAAGAATTACATGACATAATCAAACAACATTACCGTAGACAAGCATAACAAGACAAAATTAGCTTTAGACATTTAGCCGCCATTTCTACATTTCTTTATCACACAGAAAAATGTAGCAAAATCATTTCTTCTTTTTATCGACCTTGCTACCTTTACGGACTTTGACTGGAGTTGAACTAATTGACAATGACTGATTTTTCTCACCATGAGGTTCACTTTGTTGCATTGTCTTCACTTGCTTCTCTAGTTCACTTATCTTGGTGTCTTGTCTTTCAACTTTTGTCTCCAATCCATCAAAACCATCAGAGATGGCTTTATGAAGCTTCTGAAAGCATGAACCAAAGTATGATCGAGTTACTAACTCCTCGGTTTCAGTCACCTCTCCTTCATTTAGCACGCTAGACATCTTCCTTCTCTTCACCCTCTTTTTTGGGATTAACATCTCATCATGTGATGGTCCTTGTTTCAAACCATGACCAATCCAAAAGTTTGTTTCAAATTTTGTAGCGCATAAAATGCTACCAATGAGATTACTAACCAATGGATCTTGGATCTCATCCTTCTATTGGGGTGCCAAAATACTTACATGATCCTCATTTACAAGAAAGGAATTGACATCAACCTAAAATAAACATGTTATTAGCAATTTATTATACAAAATCATGAATCTAAAAATTAATATTCAAATTTTACCTTCTTTGTACTTTGTTCGAGATCAAAATAGTCAATCCTTGCTCTAGATCCATTCCATTTTAACATTATAGATTAACCATCTATTTCACCTTGTGCATGAGCTTTGATTTTCTTGGCAATCATCGGAACAGCCTCATACCCCCATATTTGGAGAACTTGGACAAAACCACCCATGGTATAAGATGGATGACACAAATCATCTTTTGCCTCATGAATTGAATCAATAAGAATCTTAAAACCAGTCCTACCCCATGGATACTTCTCAAATCTCTGAATATTTTTAACCAATTCTATGGCTTCCCTAGGTAAAGGAGTTCCTTTATTTTAAGCCATCGCAATTCCAGCCAATATCATCAACAAAGCTAGCCTTTTCCGATCTTCACTAGTCCATTAACTGCAGTCCAAAGCTATTTCTTGTAAATCTAGTAACGATAGATAATTTTTGGATTTCAGCATCCTAGTCCACCTGCTCGTAATTTCTTCATTATCTTCCACATGATCAGTGGGATAATCATCACATGAAAGCCCAGTTCTAAATCTAAACTCCTTTAGCGAAAATCGTATTGGTTGCCCACCAAAAAGACACCACAACTCATATTTTCTGTTTGTTACTAGCTGGTTTGCAAGAAGGAAATGAACAAGGGTACCTGACCGAATGAATTTGTTTTCCTTTGCTAGCAGATAAATAGGCCCAAACGGAGATGCCTTAATGTAATCTAACTCATCTTTAAAATGCTTATCCCATTCATCAAATAGACTGAAACGAGAGTAATAGTTGATATGGGACTCAAGTGTAGGCTCAGTTTCTGGTTCAAAGAGTTTAGCTGGTAGACAAAAAGAATCATCACTAGTAGTAGACATTTCCAATTAAAACCTGCATTGTACCAAAATCAACAATATTAATAAGATTAAATTATATAATTGGACTACATAATTAGCCAAGGAAGACATGAAACTCGTTAAGAAATCTGGATCAATATAGTTATGCAGAATATCATTAATATTTCTCACTCGAGGTCCTACACAATAAGCTTACTCTGTCTCCATGACTGAATTATTTAAGGTAGAGCCACGCAAAAAGCATTAAAGAGCCACAAAATCCTTTTCATTTTTCAAAATCCTCATCCAAATTTTGCATTGAAATCAGATGATCATAAGTCTTGAACAAAAGAAGAAGGCGGTGAAGAACTACATACCTCGGCACGGTGGTAACGTTGAAGCTTTGGACAGAAGAAAGCGGTGAGGATCAACAGAGGAAGACGGCGACGATCGACAGAGGAAGACGGCAAAGATCGATAGAGGAAGACGACGAAGATCGACAGAGGAAGACGGCAAGGATCTACAGAGGAAGAAGGCACGGTGGTAACGTTGAAGATTTGGACAGAGGAAGACGGCGAAGATCGACAGAGGAAGACGGCAAGGATCGACAGAGGAAGACGAGGAGGATCGACATAATCTGTTCTTCAATCTGTAGAAAACTGTGAATGTTAGCTCTAGAAAGTTTTTTCTAGAAACTGTAAGAAGACAAAAAGAAAATTGTAGAAATCGATGGATTTGATATTTTAAAAAAAAATTAAAAAAAAAAATTTTGGTTAAATTCTCAGGGACTATTTAGACATTTACCCATTAAAAAAACTTAATTTTTTAATTTGAAAAGATTTGATCTATTTTTAAAATTTTATCATCAAATTGAGCCTATTTTAATAATTCTCCCAATCTAGATCCTAATTCACCAAATTTATTGCAATTTGTCCCACAAACTTATTGCAATCTTCTGATACTTGTTTAATAAACAATTTTTAATAATTATATCTCAAATTTTTCTCAACAGTTTCGGATAAACAGTTTGTCTCAACCTTTTCTATAGTATAAGATTAATTTAAATAATTATATCTCAAATTTTTGTAAATTAAGCTAAATATAAAATAAAAACATGTATGAGAAAGATGTGCGGGAATTAGTCTAGTATTAAAAAAAATTATTAAAATTTCTACTATACCTTTTATTAATATTCTACATAATTCCATTTCTCTTATTAGTACATTAAAAATATGGTTAAAACTAGATATTTATATAGAACTCTGCATTGAAAATATAAGATGACACTTAATTTAAACAAAAAATCAATCTTAAAACGATACTTATTTTAAAACAGAAGAAATACATATATGATATGTCGTTCATAATAATCCTTTGATGATGGAAAAATATTTCATAGTAATTGGTGAATGGAAATAATATTTAAATTTTATAAAATATCATAATTAAATTTTAATAACTTTAATGATAATTTGTGTTTTTTCACTAGACTGTATCAATAAGTTATATTTATTTGAAAAAAATTAAAACAAAATATGAGCAGAACATGAGCAAAACATAAGCAAAATTGTTTTTAAAAAGGTGAGAAAACAATAATTATTCATAAGTTTAAATTTAGACATAATGTTTTCTAAAACTATTATTAGTTATCAACTACACAAAATATAACAATATGAAAAGCTTCTAAAAAATCAAATTATAATAATGGTTCTAAGCAATAGCTTAATTAGGTGGTTTGCGCTACGGTTCGGCTATGTTCCAAAATGTCAAATTGAGTTCAAGAAACCTACAAGCAGACAATTTTCTTTTTCTCTCTTATAGAATATATTCCATGTTACTTGAAGACTCTAATGGTATATGTTTATAAATTCACAACCGTTTATGGAAAAGGCTTTATAGCTCAAGATATCAGTATCCAATTCTATCATGGTTGTTACATTAGAGGCACGATCCGCAACTGTGTTCCAATACTGCAAAATTGAAGCATGAAAGCCTTAGCAGACATAACATGCTAACGACTCAATCTCATAACAATTTGCGTTAAAACACAGGCTTCTCACTCCATAAATGTAACATAATGGCGAGTTCGGATTTGGCTCCTATTAAAGCAACCGTGAAGACATATCTAGAATGTCCATGGATGGTGTATTCAACGGTTGCAATAATACAATCTTTTCATGGCGATTACATCGATCCGGCTGGGTGGACTCCTTTGAAAAGCGAAATTGAACTCTTCACATTGTTTTATGGTGAATACATAATCAAATATCCTTGAGCCGATACATGCAAAATGGTTATGCGGAAGGGGTTTAAAGTGATTATTGATCCAAGGAAAACAACAGAGTATACCATAAAGTCACTTTTACATGATGAATTGTGGCTTAAGTCAACATGAGTTCCCTACAAGAATGGACTATGATGACATTGTGGTCCTATGATGCTAATTAAATATTTTTTCTGTTTCACAATGTTATATTTTAAGGTTATGCACACGTATTAAGAATATCTTTATAATTTTTAATATATTCTTGAATTATAATTAATTATAACTTATTTCATTTGTGAAACAAATTATTTTTTCAAAACATACAGTATTAAGAAAGGGTGAGAATATGTATTAGTTATTATAAACATAAACACATCAGCTAAATTATTTAAAAGAAATGCTATATACGAATTCCTACCGAAAAATAGTTGTTACCATAATTCTTCTCCTGTTTCTTATTAATCTTATTTTCAAACATATTAAGAAAATATATTAAAAATTAATTATAAATGCATCTTTTTTTGTGAATTATAATTTTTTATAATTATAAACTAAGGGTATTCAATTTTTTTTTGAAGTTTACAATTCATCATTAATAACTAATAAAATATGCATTAAAAAACCTAAAAATTTGTTAAATTTGATTTTTTTGAAACAATTTTTTTTCTTCTAAAAATAGGATTCATAATGAACAAAAGGAGTATATCTTTTCACTTAATGTATGATTCTCTCATATATTATGTAATTATGTAGCTCTACTATATATGTATAGCTATGTAATCCTTATTATATGAAATCACACAATACAATATTCTTACGGTCAATACCTTAAAAGCCGAGTTTTCGTTGAGAGACTTCCATGCCTGGTCTCTAATCTGTTTGACTAGCCCCTTACTTCGATTTTTATTTGGGCTTTTCAGTATTGGGTTCAATTTGTTTCCCGTTTTGTGTACTTATCCAAAAGGAAACCCATATTGTTAGCTTTGGTCCCGATCAAAGCGTTAAGAACATGAACAAGTACATAAGACTTTGTTAATGGGTACTTATCACTTGTGACTACTTTTTTTTAGGGTTTTCGATTTATTTAAATAGAACAATTACAAAGACTTGGAATCTCACGAAAATGACTGGGCGTTGTGGTTCCTAAATATAGGAAAACTAAATCCCAATTATCAACAAGAGGCAAATAATCGAGAAGACTAACTCCACTTATTAAAAACAAAACTTTATCAAAAAAAAAAAAAACTTGAAAACAATTAAATAATTATCCCAAGTTCAAGTCTCATCACATATATATTAGTGGGCTTTGGGCTTAGGCTAAGGCGCTAAGCTGGACAATTTGTAAAACTTTTTAAAATTCCTTTCTCCCCATTGCTTTAACTAGAAAAAAAAAGGGTTTAAGAAAAATAAATGGTCTCTTTATATAATAAAAGATGTTATATTCTTTGGTCTTTCCTCCACGAAGGCACGAACTTAAAAGAATTTGCTCTTGTAGCTAAGGACTTAACAACGCAAGTATTGCAGACGATTCGAGTCTCCCTCCGGCATGTCATTTAGATGCTATTAAATTGTTTTTTTTTCTTTAATAGATATTAAATTGTGATTTATGATTTTTTTTAATAGAGTGTGTAACGCTAATTATAAGGTAGTTTTATTAAACTTTTCAGTTCTCTAGTCTCTCATTGACATTTATATTTTAAAATTTGTGTTGTGTTTCTAAAGGAAAACAAAGATGAATGAAAACTCAACAATGGAAATTGATCAACAAGATCTAAATAATTGGTTACCGGTAACTGCGTCTCGGGAGGCTAAGTGGTGGTACTCGGCCTTTCACAATGTTACCGCCATGGTTGGTGCCGGCGTTCTTGGTTTGCCCTTTGCCATTTCACAACTTGGATGGTACATTCTTTGTTCCAAAACACTAATATATTAAGGCTCCATCTAATCTTGTAAGAAATTTTCTCTTAGGACTAGAACGGATATTTGAGAGCTGATCAAATCTAGTTCCTATAGTAACCTATATTCAAATATGGATATAGAACTGAAATAGTTTGTATAATCGGTTGATTTTACTATTGTTTATATGGTCTAACATTATTGTCTCATATATTGATATATATATATTTTTGTTTAATCTAATATATATATGTGAAATTTTTTAATATGATTACTTTGGTTTGAACATTTCCTTGTAGGGTATATGGAATAGGGGCAGTACTGGGATCATGGGTGATAACGTTTTACACATTGTGGCAACTTGTGGAACTCCACGAGGCTGTTCCCGGGAAACGGTTTGACCGTTACCCGGAGCTTGGCCAACACGCGTTTGGCCCGAAACTAGGTTATTGGATAGTAATGCCACAACAAATGTTGGTCCAAGTTGGTACTGATATAGTCTACAATGTTACAGGCGGAAAATCTCTTAAGAAAGCTATCGAGCTCTTGATCCCGAGATTCGTGATGAGAAACACTTATTACATTTTGATCTTCACAGCAATTCAACTCTGCTTGTCTCAAATCCCAAATTTCAACTCTCTTAAAGGCG
The DNA here is from genome assembly GCA_028015245.1 of Cardamine occulta. NCBI lineage: Eukaryota > Viridiplantae > Streptophyta > Magnoliopsida > Brassicales > Brassicaceae > Cardamine > Cardamine occulta. The sequence continues at coordinate 2,268,718 of CM051389.1, forward strand.
TTTCTCTTCTGGCCGCGGTCATGTCCGTTTGTTATTCGATGATAGCGTTTGTTGCATCAACTGTTAAAGGAAGAGAACAACACCCGTCTAGCTACGGAATTCGATCTCAAGATTCGGTTGATATAGCGTTTGATGTGATGAATGCGTTGGGAACGGTAGCGTTTGCGTTTGCAGGACATAGTGTGGTTCTTGAAATACAAGCAACTATTCCTTCAACACCTGAGGTCCCTTCCAAGAAACCTACTTGGAAAGGAGTCATTGTGGCTTACGCCATCGTACTTCTTTGCTATCTAACGGTCGCAATCTCGGGTTTTTGGGCGTTTGGTAATCTTGTTGAAGACAATATTCTTATCTCCCTTCAGAAACCTATTTGGCTAATCGCAGTCGCTAATTTCATGGTGTTTCTTCATGTAGTTGGAAGTTATCAGGTTCATAACTACAATCATACCCCTCTAGAAATTATTTAGTTACTATTTTTTGTATTAAAATTGTTGGTTAATTAATTAATTTTGGAATTATTAAAATAATATATTAATGGTGTGGTTGATCGAAACAGGTATTTGCAATGCCCGTATTTGATGGAATAGAGTCGTGTCTGGTGAAGAACCTCAAGTTCACTCCTTCTACATGCCTTCGTATTGTGGGACGTAGTTCTTACGTTGGTATGCACCGAAAAGAATATGATTATTTTATCAAAACATTTTTAAGTTCTTAATTAGATACGATTTATGTATAATTTATATCAATTTGTTTTGTTTTTGCAGCGTTGGTGGGTTTTGTAGCAGTATGTATTCCATTTTTTGGAGGGCTGCTAGGCTTTTTTGGCGGTCTTGTTTTCTCCTCAACGTCTTACTTCGTAAGTCTAGACCCAAAATGTGTCCTCAACATTTTTAATTTTATGATTTATGCTTGGCCCGCCACAAGTAGTATTATTAAAAGATGGTCCCAGATTATGAATTCAAAGGTCTAGAATTTTTGGATTAACCTGAAAATTTTCTCAATTTCACAATCTAGACTTGCAAGACAGATTAAAAGAATGATTTTCAAATGGTGACTTATAATCATGGTGGTTAGAACTTAACCGTTTTAGAAATCACGGTCCATCAGAAGGTTTGTTGATATTCACTGAAGCGGTTTGATGGGTTGATAGGTAGAAGAAAATTTAAAGGTTGTAGGGACTAATTACTTTAACTTAAAAAAAAAATGGATTGATGGGTAGAAACTAGAAACTATAAAGGTCTTAGGAACTTTTAACTTTTTTAAAAAATTTTGATATTAGCTACCATGGGTTTATGCATGAGTGTATTAATAATATATCAATGGTGGATATACTATATATAGTACAATTTTTATGAAACAACATAAAATTTCTTTCTTATTTTCGGCAGTTGCCATGCATTATCTGGTTGGTAATGAAACAACCCAAACGTTGGAGCTTTCACTGGATTGCATCTTGGGTAAATAAGCTACCTTTTCTTCCAAACATATATAGAATAGGTTATAATATAATGCTAATTAATATCTAAATTATGGAACATAAATTGTTTACAGATCTCGATAATAGTTGGAGTCCTAATCGCAGTTTTAGCACCGATTGGTGGAGCGAGACAGATCGTCCTTCAAGCCAAAACCTACAAGATCTTCTCTTAGATAATAATGAAGTGAGAATTCTGTCGTTTAAATGGTCCACAGCCAGGAGTGATAGAACAAGATTAATGCCTTGATCATACAAAGAAATAATTAGAGAAAGTAAATGAAGAGTATAACTCATGAGTAAAGAAAATATTTATGATAAAAATCCTTACAATTGATTAATAATATCTCGGACTGATATGTATGTGCATATAACTCCAACGGGAACACCAACCAGAACCACACCATACAAAATTACTGTCTCAACACTACACTTAATTATTATAAGTCCCTGAGATCTTCAAATAACATAAGCAAGGTAGGAGAATCGAAACAGTTACATTTGAAATTGCTCCCACTAGCGACATAAGATAACCAAAGAATGGTAACGCCAAAGCAATAGCAACACTGCTCATGACAAGTATCAAACTGATCGAAATGCGAACATACTTCTTCTCGGAATGGCGAGATGGTAGACAATCTCTTATGGTGTTTACGATCGGTGTGATCATCAATGGATATTTAGCAATAGGATTGACAAGAGTAGTGTATATAGCTACCTTTGAACCAATTAATCTTATCAACTGGAAGATTCAGTGTTATCTGCGATTGGGCATTCGACCCAAACATCAAGTATCCCACCAGAGCAATTAATACATATCCAAGGGTAGCTAGTATAAAACATGCAAGCATAACCTGCATAAAAAATTTAAGAAAAAAAAATCAATTATTATGTGTACTATAATTATTAATGAATTAAAGAAAATAAAACTTACATGAGAGAATTGATGTTTCTTTTGCATTGATGTGTACAATGTTGGCAACATGGCGTGTACACCATAACAAAATGCATCTAAGCTGAAAGCTCTGGGGATCCCACTCCAGTTTATCAAATCTCCTTTTTGATTGAACATTGCCTACCACAACGATTGATCCAATGATAATTGCTGAAGCTAAGAGATTACTTAAAGATATGTAAGCCAAAAAGTCAAGACTTTCTGGTATTAGACTTAACATAATGATTGGGGAGATAATGATTGTGAACAATGGTAGTTCATATGTTTTCAAAACAGCATTCCACACTCTAAATGTGTTGTCAGGTATCAATCACTTATGTTCTATGCAAATTTTCTTCCAAAATATATTTTATAATATGTATTTTGTGTTTTTGTAGGGGTTGGAGTATTGTCTATGCCCTACAAATACATATTATAAAAAATATTTTGGAAGAAAATTTTTCATAGAACATAAGTGATTGATACATGACAATACATTTAGACTGTGGAATGCTGTTTTGAAAACAGAAGAACTACCTTTGTTTTCGTTCATCGAGAGATTTTTTTATTTTCTTTGTCAAAGAAGAGGTGAGGTTGATAATACCTGATTTACAAATTAAATAGAAGTTGGAGCATCTCGAAAGCATGATACGTTTTATGTGCTACTATCCCTCTAACAAGTATTCGGTAATTCAATTTTAATATATATTATATTTATTTAAAAATTTTCAAAGATTTTATTTTGGTCTAACAACAGCAAAAGCATTGTTTGTATAACAGAAAATCATAATTTTACCCTTAATATTTGGTAAATACTGTATGTAGCGAGTAATAGTTTTTCATACGTCATATTTTGACAAACAAATCCTTGAATATCGAAAGAAACCAAAATGCATATATACAAAAATAAATTCTTGTGTTATATGGTTTCTGGGAAGTTTCTCATTCCTAATTCCTCGCTGACGAAGTTGACTCAGCCAACCTTACCGAGGTCTTGAACAGAACCGGCGTGACCACAAAAGTAGGCCACTCTTCTCCCGGGACTATTACTAGAGTCCTTTCGACAGACACCGTTCTTGGTACCTGGATTTCACACTCTTCGGTCTGTCTTACCAATTCTTGAAAAGCTCTGTATTAATTCAATAATGAACGGTTTTAAATACAAGCGTAGAAGAAGAAAACCCTAGCACTTAAAGAGAAAAGAAAATACTTAAACGAAACTTGAAACCCAAGAAATAACTTAAGATCCTAATACTTAAAACAAAGCCCATATGATAATAATAAATAGATAAGTAAATCAAAAGATAAGTAATTTACTTATTATCAGGTCTCTCTGGGTGAATTCTGGTCATGAAGTGAGGATAGCCGATTGCGAATAATGCGATCTATGCTCTTTATTAAGGTGCTTGCTGGAGCCGGAATTTCACCGAGTCTTCTTCGATTTCTTTCTCTCCATATGGTATGTATAGAGACTTGGAATACATACCTTATCAAGAAATGCGGAATGAAGCTTAGGGTAGAGTCAGACAAAACAGAGAGAATATCACCAAACCTCCATGTCTATATGTGATTAAGAATTCCTCTAGTAAGCAGGTCCCATACTTGTGCAGAATAGTTACAAAGAAAAAATGTGTTCCGGTGTTCCTATTGGAGCCTGACAAAACACACATTTTGGATCTACATCCACATTCCAAGCCATCATTTTATCTCGTGTAATAAGTCGATTATGCACTGCCAACAAAACAATAAACGAATACTTGGGTGTGGCATCATTTTAAAGTTTGTTTGCTGCAATAGTTTTTACTCTGAAGTTGTAGCGTTAACATCTATAATGAGAGAATGTTTAAATATTTTCAGATCATAATAGTTTTAAAGTATTTGTTCTCGCATAAGAAGTTAAATATAAGATAGAGAAAATGAATTGAGTTGCTAAGTGATTCTGATTGTGATACTCTCTGTCACCTAGAGAAGGTTAATGTAGTTGCTTATGTCCTCAATAGAAAGCAAGTTACAGTAACATCTTTAAGATCATAATGGAACTTAGTGGATCATATTAGTCAATTACACATTTCTATTCATGAGAGTCAATAATGATTTCTAGTGACATTGGGTATTCAGTCAGACTTATTGGCGCACATTTGAGATGCTCAAGGCAAGATGGTATATTGCGTCCAATTTGTGAGAATCTTTAAAGATTTCAAGCAACTAGTGTATAAGCTCAAAAGCGACGCAATGTTAGCATTCAAAGATAGAGTCTGTGTACCAAAATCACATGAGCTATAACTAAACAATATGCGTATAGCCACATAACAGCCACAAAACTTATGTGGGTAAGACCACTTTGCCACGTAAAAGCCGCGCTGAATTAGCCACGCAACTAGCTACCAAAGATCCATGGCTACTTCGCCACGAAACCAATCCTTGAAAAAAAAATGAATATAATCTCTGAAAATTCTAGACTGATTAGATTCGAGTGTTGACGGAAGTACTTGGTATCTGTAAAGCAATCAGAATAAAAACAGAGATGAACAAGTATTGAACTGAATACTCCATGTCTTATTCAACTTAAAGCAGATAGGTCCTTTTATAGACCTTTACAAGCCACTTTTACTTGACCGATTCTTACTGCAACTTCTCAAACAAACTCAAGCTGCATCTCCTACAAACTAGGAGAGCTTAGACTTATTCAATTTGAAACATTCAAACTTAAAACCAAACTAAACGACACTGTTTTTATTCTTCAGTACACATATTTTCCACAAAATTTTCCATGATTGTGTCAATATTGAAACTCCATCAATCTTATATGTGGAGAGAATAATATATTTTTTGATAGCCACGGATATTTCCGTGACAAATCTGTGGCTACGTTACATATATAAAAATGTAACACTTCCACACAATTTCTCATCACTTCTACGTTCTTTTTACAAATGAGATAGAGAAATTTTTTAAATATTCATAAATGATTAGTTTTGTTCAGTCGAGAGAATGGATGGATCGACGTATAGATCTTGAGAGAAATTGTGTATCTTGGATTAATGCATTTATTCAATTTGCTTGTAATCACCCGTCTTACACCAAGCGAGGACCTTTATTGTGTTCTTGTGCGCATGTAGGAACCTGAAGAAATGTGATGCAAAAACTGTATTGAAGCATCTTTATCTGAAGGGGTTTAAGAAGAATTACTATGTGTGGACAAGCCACGGAGAAAATTGTTATGACGTTGGTGAATCGTCGAGGGCAAATGATTTCACGGCTGAAGAAGAAACGTGGGATGATCATGGTACTAATATTCAAGTTTCATCAATAATTACGACTATGTTCCAGATGGAGTTGTTCACATGGGATCAGAAGCAGCCTATATTCAGGAGAATATGCCAGAAAAAATCCACGAACAGCCATACAATGATAGTGTTTCCATGTGTTTGAAGCAGCTAATCAACCTTTTTATTATGTGTGTATTGAAGGGTTTTCAAAATTGTAAGTGGTTGCGTGTAATGAACATAAAGTCCAAATAGAATTTGGCAGAAGCATGTATAAATGAGATGTCGCAAACAATTAAAGATGTTTGTCCCAAGCCAAATAAAGCTCATGAATAATACTACGAGACGAAGAAGTTAACTCCAGCGCTGGCATTGCTTTTACATAAGATTGATGTGTGTGGGGATAATTGCATGCTGTTTTGGAATGGTAGAGATCGAGAGCTAACATGTTGCCGGTTTTATGAAAAATAGATACTATCCAAACAATGCAAATGCAAAAACAAACCTAAGCAACAAATGTTTTATCTACCGATTGTGGATCAGCTGAAGAGGTTATACAATCAAAGGCAACATCGGTTCATATGTGATGGCACGCTGAACATATGTCTCCTAAAGGAGAAATGCATCACCCATCCCGATGGCGAAGCATTGAAGCATTTTCAACAGTGTATCATGTATTTGCTTGTGAGAGTCGTATTATTTCTCTAGGATTATCGACAGATAGATTTAATCCAATTGGTATGAATGGTGAGGCACACTTAGTTTGGCTCTTGATCGTTACTTCTTATAATCTTCCCCTGGTATATGTATGAGAAGAGAATATTTATACTTAGCAATACTAGTTCCAGGGCCAAAACATCCAAAGAAAAGCCTAGGTATTTTACCTTCAACCGTTGATCAAAGAATTATATAGTTTGTGGAAAGACAGGATGGATGCCTATGATGTATCGGGAAAGAAAATTTTCAAGATGAGAGAGAACAAATATACTACCGCGCGTTGCGCGGGATTTAATTTTAGACTATTAACAAATTGAATCGTTAAATTTTACCAAGCAATATACAATATATATTGTTGAGGATATTTTTTTTTTTGAAAAGTAACGAATCGTTAGGCACCACTATATTGGGTTCGACGAATACAATCTATCTATATTCTATCGAAGTAAGTTCTTCATACCATAAGAGATTTTTTGACCAATTCATGTATATCCTTCTCCGGTTATTTCATCTCACTTACCACATTTATATGGCCAAACAATTTAGTCTGGTTTTAAATCCACTAATTATGTCATATACTTTTCTACATACTCAATCATTTCACACAGTGAATAAGATCTAAAATAGTTATTATAGTCATATGTGCATGAATACATCTTACCAAACTTTCACTAATATCTCTTCTAACATTTTCACTACTATATCTTTCGTCATCTTCCAAAACGCACTCATTCACTTCTTGATATTTTTCATATTCTTTTCGCTCACATGTAACAAATGAAACCATAAAATGATTCTTAATCTAGATGAGAATTATAGTCTCAATTTCATATTTTTATACTCTCTATTTGATCTGATCAGTTGCATGATTTTCTTGCTAACTTGAGCGTCAAAACATTTCAGGATAAATACGCAGTTGTAGTTGCAAGGTTTCTCTAAACATATTATGGTGCATGTCATATTTGCTTCCTAGATATCTCATCTTATCTTTGGATATATTCATAGATATCTTCACTTTTTTCTTTAGATTTCGATCTATTGACACTCATTTTGTCCCAAAGTTTTGATGTTTCTATAATTTCCCATCATTTGGTTTTTCATTTTTTTATATTTTAGTATTGTTTCTATACATTTTGATTTATTTTTTGTTTTTTTATTTCTCTGATAATTTTAATTTTTAAACATACTTTTAAAGAAAATATTTTCTCCCGGAGATCTCATTTTATCTTTGAACATATTCGTAGATATCTTCACTTTTTCTTTAGATCTTGATCTATTGACACTCATTTCGTCCCAAAGTTCTGTTGTTTCTATAATTTTCCATCATTTGGTTTTTCATTTTCTCATATTTTAGTATTGTTTCTATACATTTTAATTCATTGTCTCTTATCTTTGTATTCATTTCTCTATAGCCTTAAACATACTTTTTGTTAAATTTAATTATATTATTACTAATAAAATATTTCATAGTCTAGTATTTTTAAATTTGTTAAAAAAATATTGTTTAACTTGTGTGTGTTTAATTATTCCTCAAAATTTTTTTACTTTTTACTTTCATTTTTTTATCATTAACTATCTAAGGAATGTTCATTAACTATTATAATTAAAACATATTCATTAAAAAAATTTATTTGCTAATATAATTTGTTCTCACTGGATAATTAAAGTGATGATGTAGACACCTTAGATGGAGAGAGAATTCTCTCATTATATATATGATTCTAGATATTCAAATTTATGCTTCATCTTTAGTAAAACAATTATTTAAACACACACAAAAATAAAATAGAGACATTAAACCTATGGATATTTTTAATAACTAAATCTAGTAAGTTAAAAATAATTATGTAATTTGACCAAAATAAAAATAAAAATAATTATTATATTTATCATGAGAAATCTCAGTTAAGTTAAATTTTAAAATCTAGTTGACTTTCAATGTATAGAAATGTGTCTGCTGAATTATTTATCTGTACTATTAGTTGTCTTAGAGATTCAGAGATGATATTTTCCTATATATACAACTTTGTCAGTGTATATACAACCCTTAAGTAGAAATGAATTCATAGTTTACTGTTTTAGCATTTTAATATACAAAGTAAAATAATATATATATATATATATATATGTGTGTTGATCTTTTAGAGTCTATCTTAAATATATTAATTAAAAAAATTTCAATAGTAAAATATAAAATTATTCAATTGTTTGAACAATTTATACTAAATTAATAATTAATAATAATTTTATTACCAGAAAATCTCAATATAGTCAAATAATTTAAACTATAATTGATTATGTATTATATAGAAAGATATTTAAAAGATTTAAGAAATACAGTCAATGGTCTTATCACGAAATAAATTGTAATTCAAGTTTACCAAAATATTGTGTTACCATCCTATTTATTTTTATTGAAAACATATAACAGTTATTATTTTTTAACCGAATCAAAATGAAATGACTAAAAAATTTTAAGTACCCAAATGTATAACATTTAAAAGATAAAAAAATATATATATCGCCCCAACGGTATGTATTCGCGGGAAATAAACGATAATTCAAAAAAATATATAGTAATAAAAGCTTTGAATGAATCTAAAAACACACTTGACAAAATACATGAGAATTGGTCAAAGGTGTAGGATAAGTTCTTTTGCATTAACTATCTTTACAAAAAATTCAATATAAATACTTAGTTTCAGAGTGCAAAGAAACATAAAACTATCATCTCTCTTAAACAAAAAAAAAAAAATCCTATCATATCTTTCTCTCCAGATCTTTCAAGTTTATCATAAGAAATCGTTACCATGGAAAACCCAATTGAAACATGTCGTAGACATCTCGAAGCACGAGATTTTATGCTTGTTCGATTCATCGTTTTCATGAATCGACTTGTACAAACTAACAAAAGTGAGTTTGACCATATAGAGGCTATCTGTGATGTTCTCATAGCCGCGGAGAGGCGGCTACCAAATGGGTCCATGGACTATTACAAAATGCTTAGGGTGACCCGACCCAAACCTGTTGTTCTAGAAGATTTCAAGAAGCTTATGAAGCTTCTAGATGGGAGGGAAAACCATTTCCCTTGTAGCCAAGAAGCTGCTCAAGCCGCGTTAGAAGCATGGTCATTTCTATCGAAACCACACTTGAAGACAAAATATGATCTCGCGTTGATGCTTCATGAGAAGAAGAAGAAGAAGATCCAAGGTCGCTGGAATCAATCAGAAGATCTCAAGCTCAGAGAGCTTGTGACAGATCTAGGTCCTCGGAACTGGAAGTGCATTGCAGAGAAGATTCAAGGAAGAACAGGTAAGGATGTGTTTTTATTTTTCTTTTGGTATTCTGTTATGAAAATTGATGGCTTTCTTCGTTTTTTTTTTTTTTTTTTTGTGTTGTTTAAGTAGTTGTAGATTGAGGTGGTTCAGTGAGCTTAATCCAATGATTAACAAGAGTGCTTTTAGTAATGAGGAAGATGAAAAGCTACTTGCAGCTCAAAGAGAATTTGGTAACAAATGGTCCTTGATTGCCAAGCTTTTTAACGGAAGAACAGACAATGCAGTGAAGAATCGATGGCGCACTCTCACAAGAAAGTTGAAGAAACAATCATCAGAAGCCGGAAATACATTGGTGGAGACTGGAGACCACTAGACCCCAAGGAATATAGATTTCTCGAGTATAATCTTCTTCAAAAAATTAATTCAGAGTTTTTAATGATAACCTTAATCCATATGATGATCATGACAATGTAAATCATTTAATAAAAAAGGTTGCATTTTCAGTTTTTTCTCTTTTAAATCTTTATTGGAAGTTTTTTTTTTGTTTTTTTTAGTTCTATTGTAAACCTGAATTTCCAGAGAAAAAATTTCAATGTCTTTTAACCACAAAAGTTTAAATTTCTCGACATTTCACCCAAACATTTAGTAAACAATTCCAGTTTCCTCATAAGGTTTTTTTTTTTTTTTTATAAAGCAATTTTCTCAGTAGTTTTTATCGTTGATTATAGAGAAGTTGTCAAGAAAAAAACAAAATGAGGAAAATAAAAAAGTGTTGATAATTCGATCAATGGTTTTGGTTAGGGGATGTCCAAATGGATCAAATGATCATGGCTTGGGTAACTCAACCATTTAACTACAATAAGTTGAACATTTGACAAATGAATTGATGATTATGAGTGGGGGCTGTTAACTTGTTATGGCCTTATGGGTTTATATGTAAAATAGCTTGATGGATCAAATATGAGTCTGCAAGATTTAATTTTGCAGTAAAAATGAAAATTTTAATCTACATCTAATGAAGGGTCTCCAATTTTGTTTTAATCTATTTAACTATGCAATGTATAGAAATATTTTTACAAATGCGAAAAAATAATAAAAAATGAAATGTTTTTTTTTTTTTGTTAGAGTGATTTCCTGTTTCTTTTTCCCTTGAAAACTCCTCTACAATACATGATATAAAAAATTGTTAAGTTGCACTATTAGTTTTGTTAGACATTCTCGGGTGATATTTTTGAGAATTTTTGTTAAATGACACTTTTTGGATATCACTTTTCACAACTATGATCTATTTTTGACCATTTTCTTAAATTCCACTCTGGCTGAGGTCTTTTGCCCGAAATAACCTTACTGACATGTACACTATTTCTTTGTTTCAAACCTAGTCTCAATCTTCTTTCCTCGGCTTCTTCACGATTCGAGCTCGCCGGAATTCGATCTTTCACTAGATCTTTTCAACTAATTTGAATCTGAAGAAGGAGGAGAAGAACTAGAGGACATTAATCTGTCTCAATCAACCTCACTTCTCTCTCGCTCCGTCGCCGTTGCTCGTTACGCGATCCGTAGCTATCCTCGCTTCCACCTCAAATTAACGAGCTTTCTTCTGGTGGATTAAGGTAAAAAGAGATTTACTTGTGTTCTCGAGTTGGATTGGATTTCACAATTCTATTTCGATGTTTCTAATTTGCGCTCAAAATCTGGGTTTATATTGGTTTCGACTATGATTCAAGGGACGATTGATTCTCGGTGATCTGGTTTATGCGAAAATCAAAGGCTTCCCTTCTTTATCATAAAAGTCTATTGTTTTTATTTGGTCAAACTCACTTCTGTTATTTTGTACGAATCGATACATGGCAACAATGAATCGAACAAGCAAAAAATTACATGTTTCGAGAAGTCTACGACATATTTCGATTGGGTTTTCCATGACAACAGATAATTATGACAAAGTTGAAAGATCTGGCGAGAGAGAGATATCAATTGTCCAAGATATCAATAGTAACACAAAACTATCATCTCTCTTAAACAAAACAAAAAAACCTATCATATCTCTCTCGCCATATCCTTCAACTTTATCATAAAAATATATTAATGTCATGGAAAACCCAATCGAAACATATCATATACTTCTCAAAGCGTGTCATTTTGTGCTTGTTCGATTCATCGTTGCCATGATTTGACTCGTACAAAATAACAGAAGTGAATTTGACCAAATAAAATCTATCTGTGACGTTCTCATAGTCGCGGAGAAATGGCTAGCAAATGGGTCCTTGGACTATTAAAAAATGCTTAGGGTGACCGGAACCAAACCTGTTGTTCTAGAAGATTTCATAAAGCTTATGAAGCTTTTGAATGGGAGGGAAAACCATTTCCTTTGTAGCCAAGAAGCTGCTCAAGCCGCGTTACAAGCATGGTCATTTCTATCGAAACCACACCTGAAAAAAAAATATGATCTCGTGTTGATGCTTCATGAGAAGACGAAGAAGATCCAAGGTCGCTGGAAACAATCAGAGGATCTCAAGCTCAGGGAGCTTGTGAAAGATCTAGGTCCTCAGAAATAGAAGTGCATTGCAGAGAAGATCCAAGGAAGAACATGTCAAAATGTGTTTTTATTTTCTTTGGTACTATGTTTTGAAAATTGAAGGCTTTCTTTGTTTTTTTGTGTTGTAGTAAGTAGTTGTAGATTAAGGTGGTTTACTGAGGTTAAATCAGTGATTAACAAGAGTGCTTTTAGTAATGAGGAAGATGAAAAGCTAGTTACAGGTCGAAGAGAATTTGGTAACAAATGGTCTTTGATTGCTAAGCTTTTTAATGGAAAAACAGACAATGCAGTGAAGAATGGATGGCGCGCTCTCACAAGAAAGTTGAAGAAACAATCATCTGAAGCCGGAAATACATTGGTGGAGACGATCTAGACCCCAAAGATTACAGATTTTCTCGAGTATGATCTTCTTCAATAAATTAAGGTTATAATTAAAAACACTGAATTAATTTTTTGAAGAAGATCATACTCGAGAAAATCTATAATCCTTAGGATCTAGTTGTCTCTGCCAATGTATTTCCGGCTTCTGATGATTGGTTCTTCAACTTTTAGTTTTTCTTATTTTATATATTTTGTTTTTGAATTGAATGTAAAATTTGATCTTAAAATGCCCATGTCAACCACACCTCTTGGTCCAAGCTTCTTCATTAGACAACCCATGTCCGTCTACGCATCATACTAGAAAGATGCTTCCTCCCCATTTTGAACTTCCACTCTATGAAACTTCCTTGCTAGTTTTTTTTATATCTTTTATATATTTATGTGAAAGTTTTTTTTTTTTTTTTTTTTTAATTTGAGTTCTATTGTAAACCTTAATTTCCAGAGAAAAATTGCAATGTCTTTTAACCACAAAAGCTTACATTTGTCGACATTTCACCCAAACGTTTAGTAAACATTTCCAGTTTGCTCATAAGGTATTTTCTTTTTTTTTATAAAATAATTTGCTTAGAAGTCGTCAAGAAAAAAAAAAAGAAAAACTGGAAATCAAAAAGTCTTGACAATTTGATCAATGGGTTTTGTCAGGGGATGTCCAAATGGATCAAATATCATGGCTTGGGTAACTCAAACCATTTAACTACAGTAAGTTGAATATTTGACTAATGAATTGATGATTGATCAAATATATAAATTAGATGAGTGGCATTGTTATGGTCTATTAGTAAAATAGCCCGATGGATCAAATATGAGCCTGAAAATTTAATTTTGCAATATTTCCTACATTTAAAAAATGAAAATTAACTAAATCTAATGAAGACCCCCAATTTGTTTTTACGAATTGTTAAGTTGCACTATTAATTGTGTTACACATTCTCGGGTGATATTTTAATTTCTATATAATATATTCAAATCCACGGTACACCGTGGGTCAATTATTTTAATATAATTTATAATTTTTTTTTTAATTTACTGTTTAGAGCATCTCCAAGTTTTGGAAACTTCATATTTAAAGTTTCCAAAACTTCATATTTAAAGTTTCTGTGTGTTTGTCTCCAGTGGTAAAACTTCAAATCTAACTTTAAAATTATTTATAATTTTCATTATAATCCTCATATTGATCACAATTAATTAATATCATAAAACTTTTTTAGAAAACTAAAAAATACATTAAAAATATTAAAACAATATTTAATAAATAAAATATTACATTATAATGTAAAATTATACATTAATAATAATAAAAATACCAAATTTGTATGGACAAATTTTTGATGACGTTGGAGGTTTGGGCCAAATCTATCTAATTATTAGTATTGTTGTAGTATTTTAATTTGTGTAATGTTTATGTATTTATGTAACTTTATTTTCTTGTACTACTTTATTTTGTATTTCATTTTCTTAATGTAATATTATTGTTATATAGTTTGTTATTTAATATCATGTAATATTTATTTATATTAAAAAAATTTATTTAAAAAATTACTTAAATTTATATGTAAAAATTAAATTTATAAAAGTATATATGAAATATTTGTGAAGTATAAATTTTTCTGGACTAAAATGATAAAAAAACAAAATTAATAAGATTATGTATGATATATAATTGTAGGGACTGAAATGCAAATAAAAAAAGATGAAACTTCAAATTTGAAGATTTGAACAGTGATACTCTATATTTGGAGTGTCACTATTCAATACTTCAAAATTTCAAGTTTTGGAGTTTAGATTGGAGTGTCAAAAACTTCATATTTGAAGTTTCTTTATAATTTTAACTTGCTACTTTTTTTTCTTGTTTTTTTACCTTTTATAAATATTTTTATTTTGTTTGTTTAATATATATTTGTAGTTTTTTTTTTTGTTTTTTACAGTTTATAATATACTTAATGTGGTTTCAGTATTGAATTGTAGTGTTTTCCATGTAGCAATAACAAATTTATGTTGTTTGATTCAAACGTACTTTCTGTTGTTTGATTCAAACGTATGCCAAATCTATCATTTCTTTATTCTCATTGAAACAATTTAGAGAAAATTCCACCGAAATAGATATTATATTAATCTGAATAAATTTTTTTTCGTAACTAAATGAAAACCAAAATATGCATCGACATCATCTATCAATACTAAAACAACAAAACATTAAAAAAATCTTTCATAAGACATTCCAAACATAAAACCATCGTATCAGAAATGAAAAATCATTATATAGATCGAAACATCTAAATAACTAGCAACCATTAGATTGCATATTTACAATGACGTTTTCTGATGAAACACCATTGTAATTATAAATCATGAGGTTATTTATCCGATGACATCCTCTAATCTATATTTTTCAAATTCTGAAACACCTCTTTTGACACCCTCGTATGCTTCCAAATTTGGTTTTACAGTTAACTACCTTAGAAACCATGTGGTTCAGTTGAGCTTGATATCCATATGGTGTGGTTCGTTACAAAACTTGCATGTAGCTCGATTATTTTATTCCATGTTAATGTAATATGATATGTGCCCCCTCCTTTCATTTTTAGATATAGAATTGCAGTGTAAACATATATGAGGCAATGAACATCAAACTAATACATAGGATAACTTAACTGGATAAATATGCAATGTCGTACATCCAACTCTTTCTAGTTTCTACGATGTATAAAAAATGCTGAAATGGAAACAAAATCTTGTCAAGTAAAAAGCGAGACAATGGCATTTCAAGTTTAAGATTCTATTTAAACTAAATTTTACATAACCATAACCATACTGAATGAAATATTCTACTTAAACTAAATTTTACATAGCCATAACCAGCTCCTCCCTTTGCAACCGCTATCTTTCAGCTTAACCCTTGATAACGTTAACCTATTGAAATACGCCTCCATCAGAAAATCAGCTGTTACATTGTAAAGAATGATTAGTTCTAACCTTGTTTTCAAGTCATCATGGCGTCTCTCATTCATAAATTTCGCAAAACCCTACAACCACATGTGCTTAGGAAACTTTGTTAAAAAAATCATAGACATCAAACAAAAGACTAATCTTCTTAAAACTAACAATCTCATAGGTTCTGTGTTAAGTTCTCTCTTTATATCTCCAGGAGATTTAGAAAGCTACAACGCAAAAAAGGGCTTAAAACTAAGTTCCACAAGAGGGTTAAATTCTGATTTTCCATGTTTCTTTTATTGTGTGTGGTTTTACAAATAGTGGAAGTGATGAAAGTACAGAGATGAAGAATACAGCTGGAAGATGCCTAATGAAGAAACTACTAACCTCAAAGAAGGGTATTGTTCTTCAAGCATGCCAATGCAATACTTAGGTCATCATCATCACTTCTCTACCTTCCCTGCAGATTCCAAGGAATCAGCCATTGAAGCTTCTTGAACGGCAAAGAGCTAATTCCCTTTTGAACCATTCTCAACCAAGTCGTTTAACATCAGCAATTTACTCCACTTATTCACCAGATCGGAGAACCCTAGCTTTCTTATCAATGTTAAAAAATTCACCTCTGATTCCGATAATCGAAGATGAAACAATCATCTGAAAACCTTGATGAGAATCTCGTGGAGAATAAGAGGAAAACCTGCAGTTTTTTATTGGAAGTTTGGTTGATGTTATGTTTGGTTGTAAGGATGGTAGTAAATAATAAATAGTAAATAAAATAGAGACTTGTTCGGATACATGAATAAAAACTTATAAATTATAAGGTTATTTAGATACATGGATTACTCATTTGTACTTCAGTTTTAATAGTATAGAGATACAACTTAAAAAAAATGTTATATAAAATCAAAAAGTAGAAATGAATCAATTTTTACTGTTTGAGATAATAGAGACAAAGAATGATTTTGACCAAATATAAGTCATTTGCCACGTTCTCATATCCCCTGAAAATCGACTGCCCAATGGGTTCATGTATTACTACGACATGCTTAGGAAGATCCAACCTATATCGGTTGATCTAGATGATTTCAAGAAGCTTCTAGATGGGAGGGAATTTTCCCTGTACCCAATAACCTGCTCAAGGCCCGTTACAAGTATGGTCATTGGAAACCATCAAAAGATCTCAAACTCATAGCGCTTGTGGTGGCTCTTGGTACATTGAATTTTTTTTTAAAGGAAGAACATGTAAAAATGTATAGTTTATTTTTTTCTTGGGTGCTAATGTTCTGAAAATTGAAGCCTTTCTTCGTTTTGCGTGTTGTACGTTAAGCTAGTTTAATGAGTTTAATCCAAGGGTTAACAAGAGTGCTTTAAACGATTAGGAAGATGAAAATCGACTTGCAACTCAAAGAGAATTTGGTAACAAATGGTCATTGATTACAAAGCTATTCAATGAAAGAACAGACAATGTAGTGAGTATCACTAACATATATATATATATATATTTTATGACTAAGAGGTTTTGGGCCTGTGGGTCCGTACATCCCATAGCGAGATCCAAACCATATAATTTAACTCTTCTTTGGAGACCAGATCTCTCCCAACATGAATCTAATATGTGACCTCCATGATCCCTACATTTTCGGTAACTAATGGATTTAACCAATAGACATCTCAACAGAAGGTTGAGGAAACAATTAATATAAGGCGGAAATACAGTGATGGAGACCACTACACCTCCAAAGTTTATAGATTTTTTCAGTTAGGATCATCTTCAAGAAATTAAGTAAGAAGTTTTTTAAACTGTAATCTCCTTATGATCCCTGTAATTAAGTTTTGAACAAAGGATGCAACTTATGTAACAAAGGTTTTTTGGTGAATATAATTTTACATTCATACAGCAATAAAAAAAAAATCCCTATGATGATGACTCTGTGAAGCATTTAACTAAACAAGGTTACATTTGTACTTCCTCTTTTTTCCTTTTCTTTTTTAATCTTTTTATATGAAAATTTGTTTTTCTTTTCTAATTTGAGCTCTATTGTAAAACTTACTCTGCAGATAAAAACTTCGATGTCTCTTAACTAGACAAGCCTAAATTTCTCAACATTTCACCTAAACAATATGTAAACAATTCCAAATTGCTCGAAACTTGTATCGTGGATTATAAAGAAGTTACCAAAATCAAAGAATCTTGATGATTCAAGCAATGGGTTCCATTTTCCAAATGCATAGGTTTGGTTAGAGAATGTCAAAATGGGTAAAATCTCATGGGTCGGATATCTCAACCCATTAACTATAACTAATAAGTTTAATATTTGATTCTTATGAATTGATGATGGAGCAAAAAAGTTGATAGGTTAATAGATTAGATGAGTTGGATTGTAATGAATTTACGGTTAAAATATGTTAATTTCATTGGTAAAAGTGGGTAGGGAAAAAGTGCATGGATCCTTGATCCATCATCAACGAATTTTTATTTGTTTCAACAAATCATAAATTTTATTTTATTTCACCTATTATTGGAGTACTACAAAAATAAAGGCAAATGATTTTATTCACTAAACCGTCCAAAATTCCTACAACTAAAAAATTAACCAATGATTAACTCCCTAATAACTTGTTCTGTTGGGTAGAAATCCATCTTTGGCCATTTCAGCAAGCACATTAAGAACCACATTCATATTCCCTTCTCTATGATTGATCTCCACAAGTACTTTAGCTTGCTCTGCTTCACTCAATTCACAGCTTCTTAATACATTCTCAATCACACTATTCAATTCATAAACCTTCCCTTCCTTGTGCAATGCCTTAACCAGAGCAATCACTGTCAAAGTATGGAGCAGAAACCCGGATTTCACCATCTCTTTGTATAGACTATATGCTTTGTATACATCTCCGCCTCTGCAATGACCGTGAATCATAACGTTGTATGCTGTTCCATCAGGTTTACGGTTTTTCTCAAGCATGGATTCGAAAACTCGATCAGCTTCAGCCATCATCCCTTTCATACAAAACCCTTTAATTAGAGATACCACACTTTTGAACTCGATGTTACTGCAGTTTTTTATGAGTGTTTGATATGCGACATCACTAGGGACTGATTCTTCGTAGAACAGCTTGAGCAAAAGTCTTTTTGCTTCTCTTGTTCGAGCTTGTTTGTTAAGCCCGTTAATAAGCACACTGTAAGTGACAACATCAGGTAATATGCCTTTCTCGACCATTTCGTTGTGCAAGTGGAACGCTTTTTCCAGATTGCCTTCTACACAATACGCATTGATCAAGCCTGTGTAAGTAAATTCATCAGGAAGAAGGTCAACTCTCAGCATTTCATCAAAAAGATCACAAGCTTCCTTTGTCCTTCTCTGCTCACAAAACCCTTGGATTAGTGATGAGTAGGTGATTGTATCAGGTTTAATACCCTTTTCAACCATTTCCCTCTTGACTCTAATCGCTTCATCTATATCATAACTTCTACAAAACCCAGATAACACCGTGCTATAACTCACTACATCCGGGGTCAAACCTTTCTCCTTCATATCTTCGAGAACTGCTATCGCATCTTCCATTTTCCCAGCAACACAATGTCCATTAATCAGAGCATTATAAGTCACAATCGACGGAGAAAACCCATTATCAATCATCTCTCTCAAAACCCGATAGGCTTCATTCATATACCCCTTTTGAGAAAACCCATCAACCAATGTCGTATATGTACGCTCATTCGGGCAAAGCCCTCTAACACGCATCTGATCAAGAAACTCAGTAGCCCGGTCCATATTCCCGGCCTTACACATACTATGTATCAACGAAGTATAAGTGATAACACTAGGTGACAACCCATGTCTCACCATCTCAGCATGCATAACAAGAGCTTGATGAAAATTACCTTCTTTACAATAACCCTTAATAAGCGTATTATACGTAACTTCATCAAGCGAATAACCTTTCTTGTTCATCTCCATAAGTACAAGACTAGTCTCCTTCATCCTCCCTTCTCTACATAACCCGTTAATAACGACATTATACGAAATCAAATTAGGTTCCAAACCCTTTAACACCATTGATCTCAAAAGCTCAAACCCATCATCAATCTTATGCAACTTACAATACCCATCAATCAAAGTGTTGTAAGTAACAACGTTAGGTAAACAACTTTTCTTCTCCATTCGATCAAAAAATCGCAATGCAGCATCTAAATTCCCAGCAAAGCAAAACCCTCTAATCAAGATATTATAAGTAAACACATTCGGAGAAACTTGACTTTCCATCATTTCCTTAAACACATTCTCAGCAAAGCTAATGTTTCTCTTAGATCTAATCGTAGCATCTAAAATCGCATTGTAAGACAAAACTCCAGGCATAAAGCCATGAGCTTGAGCTAGATGAATAACACTCAAAGCCTTATCAATCAAACTCAAACGACAGTAAGATTTCACAACCAAATCGAAAACGGAGGAACTTGAATTGCACAAATCGTAAGTCTCTTCCAGTGATTTGAAGACTAGAGAAGCATCTTCGTCTTCTAGGGTTTTGGCTGCAACATCTTCGGCGAGGGTTTGAGCAGTTTTGTAGAGTTTGAATTTGGTGAGGATGTGAAGAGTGATGCATCTGCAACGGAGAGTGAAGAATTGATGAGGTTTCGCCCAATTTAGGAACTTCAGAATCAATTCTTGATCGTTCTGAGATTTGAGGAGAAGATTAGAGGCTGCGTCTGGAGTGAAGTTTGCAGAGAGATTATGAAGTTGGTAAGGATGACGTCTAAGATAGGTTAAAGCTTTATCAGCAAGAAGTGAATCTGAAGGAGAAGAAGCGAAGCTTGAGAGCGATCGTCGAATCAGGGTTTTAGAGAGAAACATTCAAGAAGTTATTAATTTTGGGTTTTAGGAAGAGAAACACTCAAAGAAGAAGACGATGCGTAGTTGATCTCAGCCGTCCGATCATTTATCTGTGGTAAGTGCTGCTTTTTATATTTCTTCAGCTTTTTTTTTTTTTTTTTTTTTTTTTTTACAATTTCGTTGTTCAAGTTTTCTGTTTCTTTGCCGTTTATATTTTTAAATTTTGTTCTAATACATTTCAACACTACTATAAGTATGTTACAACAACTTACAAGCCATAATTGATCTAAAATTAATTTTTCTATTAATTTTTTTTTTAAGATTGTAGAGTTTTTCAAAGTTAATTATAAAATAAACCATTTTCATGTGTACATGTGTAAAAATATTTTTCTGTCCCATTTTATAAGATATTTTAGCTAAAAACGCGATTATTAAGAATTTGAATTTGGTTAAAGAAATTATCATATAATATTTGTTTTAAAACAATTCAACTGAATCACAAAAACACTGCAAAATATATGTAATAAAATATCAAATACATTAAAAAAAAAATTTTAAAATAGGAGAGAGAGAGAGAGAGAGTGATTTTTTAAAAATTTAAATGCTCATAAAAATTGTTTAATATATTTTTGTTTATTTTTAGAATATTTTTAATTTTTTTAAAACAGTGACGAAAAATACATATTTCTCTTATAAAATGAATAATGCATGCTTTTACAAGTCAAAACCTTTCAAAAGAGTGTTTAATTTATATAAAATTCTCCTCTTTATATGAGGTCTAAGAAATTTTCAACAATTTGTATTCAAATAAAATTCTCTAATCATATTACAAGAGTTCCAAAAACTCATATGCAACAAAGATCAACAAAGGATTAAAAAGTTACAAAATAAATTGTACTACATTCTCTATTGCAACTTTTTCTTAGAAAACATCTAATAGAAAAGATCATATATATATATATACATATATACATGGGCGGAGGCACTTAGGAGGAAGGGGAGTCAGCTGACCCAACTAATAAAAAAATTATTTACTATGTATTTTAAGAAATATTTTATGACCCCATGTAAAAATAAGTTTGATCCCAATAATAAATTAATCTAGAAACATGAAATAAATATGTAGTAGGTTTATCCCTTTTTGTTTAGTTGAACTATGTTTAGATTGTGACCCAATATAAATATTATGAATTATCTATGATTTGTTTAACATAGAATTATTTTTATTTTTAAAAATCACAAAATTAACAATTAAAAAACTTAAAATTTTCGTCTATGTGAAAACTACACTCATCGGTGATTAGTTTTTAAGTGACTATCTAGTTTATTTTATTGAAATTTTTTTTAAAGTATTAGTGAATGTAAAATACAATTATAGAGTTATTTTAGCAGTTGATACACTACTTCTTTTAGTATATTTTTCTGATCCTAATAAAATAAATTTTTGACTCTGTCACTGTATATACACATATATGTTGGAACACGCCAAAATTAAAAATACTTTGTCAAAAGAATTAAAATTGTAACCGTAATTTTTTAAAAATTTTGGTCGATAACCCGCAATTCATGCTGATTGTATTACAACTTTGGCACACTTCAACACCTTTTTGCCACTTTTCGACTGCTCATCACTGCTTTCGTACCAATTAAAAAAGTGAGAAAAATATCAAGAAATAAACATTAAAATAATAAAATTTAATTTAAAAAAAAATTGAAGACTCAAAACTCTAGAAAATATATAAATATATCGACCTGAAGAAAGATGGCTTTCAATCAATTATGTGACATAAAAAACTTGGCTCTTATTGACCAAAAATCACAAATTTTTGTAGCAGTTTCAGTAGTTTTAAATGAGTGGTATCACTAGGCGTTGTTAAAAGTAAAATTTTATAGGCTACAATATTGGCTGAGAACAGGAAACCAAAACATAATATTTCCGGATGTGTTCAAAGTAAAATAACTAGAATCAAAATTGTTTGAATAAGAACTTAAACATATATATAAAAAAAAACACTATTCTTTATTATAAATCATTTAAACAATCCGTATATTTGTATAATCAGATTGACACATAGAAAACAATACTATGGCACTGATCAATTTCTAAGCTATTCAATTCTCACAACATAATCATTTACATAATTATTGTTGTGTAGGTCTCTCAATCACTCACCAAAAACCTTATATCTTTTTTCTGCTAAAATGAAATGATAGTGTCCACTTAGTTGCCCGAACATGTATATAGTCCAACTCGAATACTACTAGACTTGGCCAAAGAATTAAATTAATAAATAACACCAATTAATTATTTTAAGCTAAATTTTTAAATACAAATAGTATTACAAGATTCGTCTAAGCTAAATAGTAAATACTACATTTAATGAGTCTAAATCTTAATGACAATATTTGACCCAAATATATAATTTCATTACTAAGTGTTTTTCTTTTCTTCATGGTGTTATCATGTATTTTTAAAATTTAAGCTTGTAATGCTAGACCTTATTTATATGATGATATTTTGTAGGCCGTGCACCAGCAATTAGGTCACCAACCCGTTTAAATTTATTACTCATTTCGTTTATAAATAAGTGTTATTATAAGATTCATTTTTTTTAGACTAAGTGTCCTTTTAAAATTTCAGTGCAAATGTTTAATTGTTTTCTTAATAGGTTTGAAAAAATCTAAAATGATACTTATTTATAAATAGAGGAAGTATAATTTTTCACTAAATAACTTTTAACAAATATTTTTAACAAATTACCAAAAAAATCAGTCAAATATGCAGAAAAGTTATCACTGACATATATATTATGGTAGATAGTTAGATAAAAACCTAACAAATTAGTCAAATTCAAAGTATTTATCAATATTATTTTATGGTGGAGAGTTGAAGAAAACATTTAATCCATATGGTAGAGAATTAAAAACATGGTATATACATCTAAATAACTTGTTGTCTATTAAATCACATTTTGATATCTTGTTTGTCAAGTTTCAATGAATAAACGCAACATATCTTTCTAATGAACTTAATAACTGTGATATGACTAAGTATACAACATCAATTTTTTTCTTTACCTTACATCAAATTATAACATCTACTACAACTCAACTTTGATATTATATGTTTACTATCCGGAGCCTTGTAGTTAATTAGTGATTTATGAGTCAACTTTTTTTTTTTAAATGATAAGGCGATATACTCTATATGGGAAATTATATCAAAACCGTTGAAGTTCTTTTTTAGTCATAATTAGTACTTATCTAAATCATTTTGCCCAAAGTTTTACAAAATTAACTATTAAAATAAATTTTGGAACAAGACAAAAACTTTTGTCAGGGAACTGAAACCGTTCTTAACATAGCAACTATGAAAGAAGTGTGTTCGTGTGTGGTCTTTTTAAGATCTCTTTCAACTCACTCTCTTCTCTTCCACCTCCCCAGTACAACACTCTCTTCTTCTCTCTATTCTCAGGTTCCTATTTTTACATCAAACATTTTTTCATACGATTAGCAGAGCCATCACACTAATCTGCTTCTTATTATGTATATGAAACAGAGTTTTGGAGACTAAATGTTTCACAACAGACCCTTGAGACCTTTATTGCCGAGAGCATTACATTGGTTTGGAGATATCAATGCAAGATGGATGAAACAGAGCTTGCCTCAGGTTAATCGCAGAGGAAATTGGACACTTTCAGAGGATCTCATAATCATAAAGCATGTGGAGGTTTTTGGTACTCGCAAGTGGAAAAAAATTGAAGAGAAGATCAAAGGAAGAAACTGTAAAAAAATGTTCATTTAATTTTTTGTTTTGGTTACTCTGTTTTTGAGATTTCTTAAAGTTGAAGCCTTTTCTTGTTTTTGTGTGTGTTGAAAGTTAAAAGTTGCAGATTAAGATGGTTTAACCAGCTTGATCCAAAGATTAACAAGAATGCTTTCACTGATGAAGAAGAAGAAAAGCTAATTGAAGCTCACAAAGAATTTGGTAACAAATGGACTAAGATTGCTAAGCTTTTCAATGGAAGAACAGATAATGCAGTGAAGAATCATTGGCACATTCTCAAGAAAAGAAACTTCCAGAAGACATCAAATTTTAACACAAAGAAGCGACTCCCTTCTTATGAACCTATAAACATAGATTTTGCTACCCATCTGAATCGACAAAGCTTCAATCTTTTTCCTGGTCTGTGTCTTCTTAAAACTGAGTTTCACAAGAGAGTTCAATTCTGAGTTTTCATGTTTTTTTCTTATTGTTGTGGTTTTACAGGTAATGTAAGTGATGAAACTACAGAGATCAAGAACTACATCTGGAAGATACCTAACGAGGAAACTACTAACCTCAAAGAAGTGTATTGTTCTTCAAGCATGCCAATGCAATACTCAGGTCATCATCATCACTTCTCTACCTTCCCTGCAAATTCCTTGGTACTATTCACACCGCATGTCATCATCTCTCAACCATCATCATCATCACAAGCCGAAGATACAATCATCACAAAACCGCCAAGATTTATAGATTTTCTTGGGGTAGGATCTTCTTGAAGAAACTAGTTAACAACTTTTTTAATCGTAACCTTTATCCCTATGATGATGACTCTGTGAAGCATCAACATTACAAGTTTGCAATGTTATAAGCAATAAATTTCAAGAGTTTGTTCTCTATTCTTCAAATTTCCAGTTTCATATAGTCAGTCAATGGTAAATCACCAGTACACATAGTACATTGCAAGAAATCCTAAGAACAAAACTAAAGAATCTGAGAATATAGTAATAAAGTGGTTCACAATGCCGAAAGGTCAAAACTTAACCAACTTGAGCAATACTCTCTATCTGAGTTGTTTTTGCCAATGTTTCTTTGAGCTCATTCATTGTGAGAAGTCTAGTACTTTCTAAATGCTCTCCATAGGAATCATCGATCTCATCCAAGTTCAGTTCCTTCAACTTGAATTGTGTTCCCACAGCATTTATAGTTTTCTCTATAAACACCGATCTTTCAACATAATCCTTCATTCTACAAACAAAATCTGTGTGATCTCTTTCCTGCAATACTCAAATGAAATTCGATATCAAACATCTGCATGATCGATAACTAAATAATACCAAATCGGCCGTTTTTTGGACTATGAAGATGAATAGAAATCTTACCATCCGGTACTGAGGCACTCTTGAAGGCAGCTTAAGATAAGCCATGTTATTCTCATTGTAATCCCATAGAAAAGACGTATGGTGAATCCATCGATTTCTCGTTATCGATTGAGCATTTCCACCAAACTTACGATCACCAAAAACATAATCTGAAAAATCCAAACAAAAATGAAAACTTTTCAATGTATCAACAGAAGAAACACACAACAACAACAAACCTTAAAGAACATCATCATCAAGTTTGCTACAAAACAAACCATTCTCACGTAGCTGAAACTCGCTAATCCCATTAAACACATCACTATACAACGAACAACTCCAAGCCATCACAGAACGTGGATAAGACTGAACATTTGGAACATCATCTTTATTGCAAATCAAACTCACAAAAACAGTATTTTCATCAACAATCACAGTTCCTCCACCAGTGAATCTCTTAATAACTGGTACTTGATCATTTATAACAGATCCAAGCTCAAGAAGTTCACAAGGCTTCCTATGTAAAACCAAAAAAAAAACTTCACATTATCAAAAGATCACATTTTTATATCCAAAATGTAAGAATTTGAAACAAAAAACTTCTTGCCCAGACATTCCCATATAAAACCAAACTTCATATTATCAAAAAATCACATTTTTA
The DNA here is from genome assembly GCA_028015245.1 of Cardamine occulta. Lineage (NCBI taxonomy): Eukaryota > Viridiplantae > Streptophyta > Magnoliopsida > Brassicales > Brassicaceae > Cardamine > Cardamine occulta. The sequence goes on from CM051389.1 coordinate 2,294,861, forward strand.
TATCCAAAATGTAAGATTTGAATCAAAAAGTTTCTTACCCAGACATTCCCATGACAATGGTAGGAACATTGGTTCCATTGTTAATGATGCACCAATTTTCAGAGGAGCTTCTAAGAAGCCTTTCTTCTAACACCAATTGCTGAAAAATTGGTGTTCCTCTAAGCTTAACGAGATTCATTAATGGAAGCCCTAAATTCTTGATTCTATTCACACTCATTCTTACCCTTTGGAATTGGATCTACCAACTAAAATTTCTTGACTTTTGTCACTTAAACATTGAGAAAACAGTTCCAATTAGGTCGGAAGTTGGATCGTTTCGTGAATATTATAGAGGAAGTGAAGCTACAAAAGACACTCTGTAATCGCTTAAAGGGCTCTGTTGGCCGATGAACACTGTAATTAGGTGAAATTAAAAAAATCGACCAAAAATCAAATATCATGTACACAATTATATCATTTTTAATTTAATATTTTTATTAATTTTAATGCCATATTACTATATTATGCAACTAAGTATATATAAAAACTTTATTCAAAAGAAATGTCCAAATTTGATTTTTGCCCAAATTTTTAAAACTAAGAAAAACTGTCCAATTTATTGCGGAATTATAAAAATGTATTTTTTTTTTCTTATTCGCCTTAGGCTTATAAAACTTTAGGCACAAGCACAAATACAGATATTATGAGATAGTTCGTTTTGAAAAATCTAAATACGATGAAGGTAGTCTACTTTGTAAACAAAATTTACAAATTAGACTTGCGAGATAAAAATGTATAAAATATAGATATTCAAATTTCTTCATCGTTTAGTACAAAACAAATATTTAAACACAACCAAATAAAATATAGAATGAGTCAATTTTTTTAAAAGATATATAATTAATATGCATTACCCTTACAAATATAAACCTATGACAATTTTAGTAACTAAACTTAATAATTTAGTTTTATCATGAGAAATCTTAATTAAGTCAAAAAATTTAAATCTGGTTGACTACGCAATGTATATAAATATTTTTACCTAATTTTAGTTGTATTAATTGCATAGAGATGCCCAGGTGATATTATTCTATATATAACATTTTAAAAATGTATATAAAATTCATAAGTATAAAATAATTAACTGCTTACTTTCTAGAACGAAGAACAAGAATATATATGTATATATATAATTTTCTTTTAGATTTTATCTTAAATATATTATAAAAATTTTGTTCAAAAATAAAATATAGAATTATTCAAAAATTTAAAGACAAATAAAATCATATATATTATTCTTACAAATAAAAAATCTATGAACAATTTAATAACTAAATTTAATAATTTAGAATAATTTTATTTTACCATGAGAAATCTTAATTTAGTAAAAAGAATTAAAATCTAGTTGATTATGCATTACATAGAAATTTATTTTTAAAGGTATAAAAAGCAAAACTAGAGTCAACAATTTCCGCACAAAATCAACTATAATTCAAAATTATCAAAATATTGTGTTCCTGTCACGTATTTTAAATTAGAATTATGTAATATTGATTGTTACTCAACTGAATCAAAATGAAAATGCCTGAAAGTTTTTTAAACTATCCAATGTATATATTTTAAAGGATATAAATAAACTAGCAGTCATACAAAATGATAGTATCAGATGATTCAGATCTTTAAAGTTGTAAAGAGACAAAAAACTTGTAATCGATTTGTTCATATTTTTCTACATTGGTTGGTGTAAAAAAATTTCTACAAGAAATACTGATTTCGATTGTTTGTTAGTCAAGTTTCTTACTTTGTTGAGAGGAACTGATTTGTGATCATCAGATCATGACTGTTTTCTTAGAGATTTTTGGTTTCTCATGGATGAAAACTGCTGGTTATAGCTTAAAAATTTTATTCTTAGAAATAGCGTTTAAGATTTTGACTACTTCAAAAATGCACGATTTCCATGTAAGTGTGAACAAAAAAATATAATAAGAAACAAATTCTGAATGCTTTAAGATTTAATATGAAATAAAGATTAGTTATATACTTATTTCTATTATATATATATATATACATATTTAACTTATTTATATTCCCTTTCTTTGTGTTTCCAAAAAGATGATAGTCCCTTCAAATTTTTAAAAAATTTCAAATTTAACTTCGTGCTTGTTTTCAAGCCAGCACATTGGTTTTAGCCAGTTTAGAGTCTGAAGCTCGTCGTGCTTGAGAGTCAGAATGAAAAGAACAAAATTGTATAAGTATGTGACTGTATAAACCATTGTTCATGTTTCAACTATTGCTGATGTAGAAACATAAGGGAAAACATGATCAGATTATTAAGGATATAACTCTAGTTTAACAAGAAAACAATAGATATCAATCAATTATAAACTTAATATTTGATATCAATCAATTAAACATTAAATATCAATTAGATTCATTTACAAAGCAGACTTCCGAGATAAACAATTCAAATTTAGATATTCAAATTTAGATATTCGTTTGGTGAAAAAACATATATTTTAAACACAACCAATTAAAATAGATATAGAATGTGTCAAATTTTTAAAAGATAGTTAATTCATATGTATTACTCTTATAAAAAACAAATCTTTGAAAATCTTAAAAACAAAACTTAACAATTTTAAAATAATTTAACTTTATCATGAGAAATCTTAATTAAGTGAAAAATTTTATATCTAGTTGACTACACAATGTATAGAAAGATTTTTAGCTGTACGTTTAGATGTAATATCAATTGTATAGAGATTCCCCGGTGATATTATTCTATATATACCACTTTAAAAATGTATATAAATTTTCATTAGCATAAATGAATTAATTGCTTACTGTTTTAGAACAAAGAACAAGAAAATTAATATATATATATATATATTGATATATATATATATATATATAATATTTGCCTTTTAGATCTGATCTTAAATACATTAATAAAAACTTCGTTTAAAAATAAAATATAGAATTATTCAACAATCTAGACATATAAAATCATATATATTATTCTTACAAATATTAAATCCATGAAAAATTTAATAACTTAAAATAATTTTATTTTACCATGAGAAATCTAAGTTGTGTAAAAGAAACCTTAAAATATAGTTGATTATACATTATATATAAAGTGATTTTAAAGGTATAAGAAGTAAGAACTACAGTCAACAGTTTTCGCGCGAAATAAACTATAACTCAAACTTATGAAAATATTGTGTTAAAGTCAATTTTTTTTTTGGAATTATGTAATAGTGTTTTTTCTTATTAACCAAATCAAAGATAAAAATGTCTAAAAAAATTTAATATATCCAATTTTTTTTATTTTAAAAGATAAAAAAAAATTACTCCATACAAACGGTAAGTATTCGCCGGAAATAAACGGTAAATTCAAAACAAACAAAAAAGCACCTAAAAATGCATGATGATTGGTCAAAGTTGTAAGATAAGATTTGTTTTTCATTAGTTCTCACACAACAAAAATTCAATATATAAATATTACAACAACTCCACCCACAACAACAACATTTGGTACAATCTCTACCTCCTTGGCCACCATCGATCGATGATGCCATACACCACAACAACAACATATGGTGCAAACATCGGTGCTTACTTCGCAAGAGCATCAGTTGTTAGCTTCTCATTTCCATCTCTTATCAGTAAGAAAGAAAATGGATTAATTTTTCCTAAAATCATAATCTTTTTGGGGTCTAATTTATTATTATTGACGCAGGTGGTGGAAAAATTAAGTGATACGCTTAAAAATGGAACACGAGATCCAAATTCTATTGTCCTGGTTTGTTTGTTTTTGTTTTTTTACAAAAAAAAATCAAGTCTGTCTTAAGAGTGATTTGTTGAAAAATAAAATTTTTACAGTCAATATAAAATAAATGGTATTTTTTTTTAATTATTTGTTTTCTCCATTTTCTTCACTCTTGTAATTTTTGGGTTAGTGGATGTTGAATTGTTCAGGTGAATGAATTGAATAGCCATTTTGAAAAGTGTCAACAACTCATGAATTCGATTTCAGGATCCCTAGGATCTAAAACTAGGGTAAGATCAGAACAAACTTTTCATGCTTCTGTTTAATATAAGCTTACAGATCTTTTTGTTTATAGACTGTTAATGACCAAAAGCGAAAACGTGAAGAAAGTGAGCAGTTGCTTCAGCAAAGAAGGTATGCAAATTGTCTCAGCAAAAAAACATTTAGTGTTTATTCGACCAGAGCACAGCACAGGCCAGTCTCTGGTCCGTAGCAACATAGGCATTTTCGTAAGGTTCATGCCAAATTTATAAAAAAAAAACCTTAAAAGAAAAATGGCCCAAATTTTTTTTTTGTGAAAAAGCCTTATAAATTTAATTTGCCTAGAGCTCAAAACATTTATGAGACTAGGGCTAACAAATATTTAGACTCCTATAATCAAAATATTTTACTTATTTTTAATATATATATATATATAACACTGAAAATAGAGTAAAATTTTTTAAATACATATAAATTCATCTATTTTTTTGTTTGAATTTATTTTTTTGTAAATCCAAGTTTTTTTTTATTTGCAAATACATGTAGTCATATTTATAATATGATATATATTGTCCCATTTAGGCATTGGCAGAATACCTAGAACTGAACAACCGAACCAAAAATGAGCCATAAAGAGGTATCAAACCGAACCTAAAATTACAATTATAAACCTGAGTATATCAATTATTTTAGATCAAAATAACCAAAGTATCCAAAATATCCTAAAAGTTTATTTATATTTGTGAAAATTTACCCAAATTTTATAAAATTGGTTAAATTTGAATCAAATTTGGATAAATTTTCACAAATATAACTAAAATATTAGGATTTGTCATTTATTTTGGATATATTTGATTGTTTCGATTTAAAATAACTACATAATCGGATTTATAGTTGTAATTTTGGGTTTGGTTTGCTATCTCCTTTTTTGGGTTACTATTGGTTCAGTTCTTTGGTTCCATATATTTTGCCCATGCCTAGTGGGACCATATATATCATATTATAAATATGACTACATGTATTTGCAAAAAAAAAGAGACTTGGATTTACAAAAAAATAAATTCAAACAAAAATAAATAAATTTAGTTAGTAGTTATTTAGAAAAAATTAACTTTATTTGTTGGTTATATATAGTTTTAAAATAAGTAAAATAGTTCAATTATAAAGATTTAAATATTTTTTAGTCCTAGTCCCTTAATAATGAGCTGGCCCTGGACCAGATCTTGCTCTTATTTTGTGTTGTTAAATCTATGGTTACGGACTTGATTGTGGAAGATAGGAAATCTATTGAAGAGCTTCTGAAGAACGTGTCTTAGTTCCATATAAGTAGGGCGGGCGCTGACAATTATATATGGCTCATTTAGATGATGTGTTAAACAAATTTTAAATAAATTGTTGATGTGAAGGATCGAACTCTCTACCTTACACCAGTTATAACAAGCCACAACCAACATGCTACAATTTTAGTGATATTGGCGGCGAAAAAAACGTAATCTCGTAAAGAGCACAAGCCCATGCTTGGCCTCAGGCCGGTCCCTTCCAAGATATTTGATGCAGCAACATCAAGATTGCTTGAAGAGAAAGTAAAGTGGTTTGTTTGGTTTAAATTGTTTGGTTTAATCAAGTTATGGTAGTCTAGTGGTTCCCACTCGAGGAGGAGTTACCATGTTGGTATAAACCAGGGATCAATTTCTCACAAGCGTGTAATTATGTAAACCACTTCATTTGGCCAATGGAAATGGTGTTATACTTTATATCTATTAGGAAACCCGGTGAGTGAGCTACTCGACAGCTATACTCACTTTGGGGGATTAGTCGGGTCTTAAAAGTTCGGATCATCTCTGGTTATCAAGAAAAAAAAAGTTGTTTGGTTTTGTCGGGTTTATATATGTTTGAGTTTTTTTCTTTTATTTTATTTCAATATATGCTTATGGTAAAGTTCTATCTAGGTTTTGAAATTTTTTTTTTTTAACCAGGGAATGATCTAGGTTTTTAACACCTGATTAATCTATCTAGAATGAGTGTAACCGTCGAGTAGCCTATTCACCAGATTTTTTAGTGAGCCTAAAGCATTATACTATTTCGACTAGCCAAATAAGAGTGATTTAGATAATTTCGCGCTTGAAGAGAACCGATCTCTGGCCTAAACCAACAGGGCGAACCTTCTCAATTCGGAACCACCATCACTTTTGTTAGGGTTTTGAAGTTTATCATTAGGGTTTGACTTTATCCCAAGACCGTACTGAGACCTTGGCTTATTTATAGCCTTCATTGTTCTTTTGTATTCGAATGTTTTAAAAGTTTTAATAAAAGAGAAAATTCTCTTATTCCTCGTTATTTATTCGATTAATTTCATCAATGCAAGAATCCGGTCAGAAAAAAATATTTCATCAGATCATAACACATCATGGGTTTTCTCTGCATCAAACCAAATCAGAATCTTTGTCTGCAAACGTACTAAAGCATTTTCCATACTCTTTTGGCACCTGCAACAAAATAATTTTAATTTACCATAAGAAATATCAATTTAGTCAAATATTTTAAAATATAGTTGATTATGCATTGTATAGAAAGCTATTTAAAAGATTTAAGAACTATAGTTAATGGTATTCCCATGAAGTAAACTATAATTCAAAAATAAAATTACCAAAATTAGTTTAAAGACAAAGAAAACAAATTTATTACTCTGAGAAATATAAACTCTATGAAAAATTATAACTAAGGTTAATAATTAAAAATAAATTTAATTTACCGTAAGAAATATAAATTTAGTCAAACATTTTAAAATATAGTTGATTTTTTTTGTTTGGTCAAAAATATAGTTGACTATGTACTGCCTAGAAAAGCTATTTAAAATATTCAAGAACTAGTACTCCCATGAAATAAATTTTAATTTAAAGTTACGAAAAATATTTTAAAGACAAGCAAAAAATGTATTATTCTGAGAAATATAAAACCTATGAAATTTTTATAACTAAAAATAACTTTATTTTACCATAAAATTTTCAATTTAGTCAAATATTGTAAAAATTTAGTTGATTATGCATTGTATAAATAGCTATTTAAAATATTTAAGAACTACAGTCAACGGCATTCCCATAAAATACACAGTAATTTTTTCTCTTAAACCAAAAAAAAATAATGGAAATATAGGGTTTATATATAAGTAGGTCAACGTCAACGACACAGAAACTCTCCGTAAAAGCTTTGTTCATAAATCTTTGGTTACTTTGGGGACAAAGGAGCAATTTTGGCGCCATGTCAGCCTTGTCTGTGAAACAACGACTGTTAAATTGGAACAAGCTCGCGTCTTTATCAAACAAACCACTTCTCTCTATTCATCGCCTTAACGAGCTTTTGAAAGTCTGTGCTGGTTCAAGTTATCTAAGAACTGGCGAATCGATTCATTCTCATTTGATTGTTACGAACCAATCATCTCGAGCTGAAGACGTATTCCAAACCAATTCTCTGATTAATCTCTATGTTAAATGTGGAGATATTGTTCGTGCACGCAAGTTGTTCGATATAATGCCTGAGAGAAATGAGGTTTCTTGGTGTACGATGATGATGGGTTATCAAAATTCTGGGTTTTATTTGGAAGTTTTTAAGCTATTCAAAAGCATGGTTTTTTCTGGTGAATCGCAACCTAATGAGTTTGTAGCTACTGTAGTTTTCAAATCTTGTTCAAGCTCTAGGAGAATTGAAGAAGGTAAGCAGTTTCATGGATGTTTTCTTAAATTTGGTTTGGTGTCTCATGAGTTTGTACGAAATACTCTTGTCTACATGTATTCTTTGTGTTCGGGAGCTGGAGAGGTTATTCGAATTTTGGATGATCTTCCTCATTGTGATCTTGCTGTTTTTAGTTCTGCTCTTAGTGGTTATTTAGAGTGTGGTGCTTTAAAGGAAGGGGTTGATGTTTTGAGAAGGATGGCTAAAGGAGATTTGGTGTGGGATTATGTTACTTATATGTCTTCTTTACGGCTTTGCTCCAATCTTAGAGATTTGAATTTGGCTCGGCAGATTCATAGCCGAATGGTAAGGGTTGGTTTAAACTCTGATGTTGAGGCAACTGGTGCACTCATTAATATGTACGGCAAATGTGGTAAAGTTCTTTACGCTCAGAGAGTTTTCGACAGTACGCACACTCAAAACATAGTCTTAAATACATCAATCATCGATGCTTACTTCCAGGATAAGTCTTTCGAGGAGGCTCTGAATTTGTTTGCAAAGATGGATGCTAAAGATGTTCCCCCTAATGAGTACACATTTTCTATTGCGTTGAATTCAATTGCAGAGCTATCTCTTTTAAAACAGGGCGATCTTCTACATGGGCGTGTTTTAAAATCTGGTTTTAGGAACCACGTAATGGTGGGCAATGCATTGATTAACATGTACGCCAAAAGTGGCAGCATTGAGGATGCAAGGAAAGCGTTCTCAGGCATGACTTTTAGGGACATAATTACTTGGAACATAATGATATCTGGTTTCTCATATCATGGATTAGGGAGGGAAGCTCTTGAAGCCTTTGATAAAATGATGATTGCAGGAGAAGTTCCCAACCGCATAACTTTTATCGGTATTTTGCAGGCTTGTAACCATATTGGTTTTGTGGCGCAAGGGCTCTACTACTTTAACCGGCTAATGAAGCAATTTAATGTTCAGCCTGATCTACAGCATTATACATGTATTGTTGGACTTTTGAGCAAGGCTGGATTATTCAAGGAGGCTGAAAGTTTCATGAGAACAGCTCCAATTGAATGGGACGTTGTTGCGTGGAGATCTTTGCTTAATGCTTGTTATGTTCGCCGGAATTACACGTTAGGGAAGCAGATAGCAGAATATGCCATTGAGAGGCATCCAAACGATTCAGGAATTTACGTATTGTTATCCAATATTTATGCCAAGTCAAGGGAGTGGGAAGGCGTGGCAAAAGTCCGTTCTTTGATGAATAAAAGAGGGGTTAAAAAGGAGCCTGGAGTAAGCTGGATAGGGATACGTAATCAAACCCATGTGTTTCTTGCAGAGGAAAATCAACACCCCGAGATTACGCTGATTTATGCAAAGGTGAAGGAAGTTTTATCAAAGATTAGACCATTAGGGTATTCGCCTGATGTTGCTGGAGTTTTCCATGATGTAGATGATGAACAGAGAGAAGATAACCTTTCTTATCATAGCGAGAAGCTAGCTATAGCATATGGTCTGCTGAAAACTCCCGAGAACTCACCATTGTACGTGACTAAAAACGTGAGGATATGTGATGATTGTCACTCTGCAATAAAGTTTATCTCGAAGCTCTCAAACCGATTAATAGTTATAAGAGATTCCAATCGGTTCCATCATTTCCGAGATGGTCAGTGTTCTTGTTGTGACTACTGGTGAAGATTTAAACTGAAAGTTGAATCAGTGTGATCGATAGCTCTTCCCGCCTCTATTTCAGCCTCACGAGCTTCAATTTATAGGTGTAAATAATGTCTTTATAATACGTTTTGACAGATTATTCATGTCTGTGATATTTATTACGGATCTCATTGGTTTTGCGATTCTGAAGAAGCTTTTGATATGAAAGTTTAGTAATTTTTTACAAGAAGTGATGAGATAACCATATTAACAGAAACTATCTCAAAGCAAGAACCAAAGCAAGAAGATAAAATAAAGAAGTGCAGAAGTTGAAAGATTGTTATTACTTTTAGAAACTAAGATTTTCAGCAGAAGTTGTTCTCCATGAATTTCACAAAACCATGGAAATCGATTCTTCCGTCTTTATTTCCATCGAATGATCGGATCATTCTCCTGCAATTCTCAAGGTTAGATCCTTGCTTTAGGCCAAGGATTGACAAAACTCTCTGTAAATCTATTGGATCGATAAACCCATCTCTATTTTCATCAAAAACATCAAAAGCTTGCTTCACTTCCTCCAAGCTTGGCTCTTTCTCTTCAAACAGATTCGAAAGCTCCACGGAACTGTAACGTTTTTGAAGTCCCTCACTTTCTTGGCCGGTGCAAAGTCCTAAACTTTTCATCACCAGCTCTGCATCTTCTATGTAGAGACCATCATCACATTCTTCATGTTTGATCGAACTCTGAAACTCAAGATCTTTGCTCTTCTTCTCAGAAACAACACATTGTTGGTGTTGAAGAAGAGGAAAAAATCTGGAGAAAAAGATCTGAGCAAAAGAAACCCATCTGAAAAAACCGATGAGGAAGATTTTAATCAGACCAAACAAAGGAAGAGAAGAATGAGAAGAAGAAGAAGAGTGGTCGCATTCACACAATGATGAACTCTTCTTCTCCATGGTTATAAGACAGTATAAGTGGTTAGCAGTCATAACTTATGTTAAGATGTTTTATTTGAAAACTAAACTTAGCAAATGAATGAATCACAAAAAACTAAATGTTTTGGAAGAGATGTGGGAAATTGTTTGTTCTATGGCTAAGTATATATAGTTGATGAATAAGTCAATGTCGACACAGTTTTGGTGGGAGAGGCAAAAGTCAGGAAGCTGCAGTTGGAAGAAGAGACCAAGAAAGAATGAAAAGGAAAGGGGAAACTTACAAAAAGACTTTTCAAGTGTTAAGAAAATAAATTAAATTAAGAGGAAATTTCTTCTGCAACATTTGAAGGGAAGTTTGGTCAATTCACTATTTTTTTATTGATTTAGTTGTAATAACTATAAACTATTAAAACTTACATATTATGTAAACTAAGGTTATGATTGATAATAGGGATGTTTACCGACAAGATCCTCTCTCATCCCAAACCAAATTTTGTTTGTCCATCCTTAGTTGGTAGTATTACAAAATGATTCCAATTTGTGAAAGGGAATGATGTATAAATTAAGCCAGTAAAATTTAAATAGCCAAAAATAATAAAATAATAAAATCTTTTTTTTTATATGTTTTATTATAGAATAATAAACTTTGGAGTTCTGCACCTTCCACCATTAATCTCTTTTAGTCTCTAGAGTGAGCTTTAAATATTCCAATTTAAAGAACTTTCGTAGTTTGTACCAAAAGAAAATAGTAAAACTCAGGGTACAAAGAAATATAATCTCTTATATTTTCACTAGCCCACCACCTATTTGGTTAAACGATTTCGTTAAAAACAATTGATTCGTGAAATCATACCAATCAAACGATAAATTATGTCATAATCTTTCGAGTCCACCCTTCTTCTCTGCATTACTTACTATTTCATTAGGGAATACTTTGTATAAAACCAAGTAAACGAATAAAAACCATAAGGCATACGCAAAAAGATTATAAGACACGTAGTAGGCTAAAGAAATATCTAAAAGCAATTAAAAATTCCCATAACTAATTTCCACAATTAAGTAATTGTTTTCTCTTCACACAAAAAAATGTTCTGATTATTTTCTCACCATGATCCATGACTTGTTTGACCAAACATTGGAAATCACTTAAAAGATGACTAATTCATGCTCTTACTTACTAGGGCATGAATTAATGTCACAGTTGCAACTAATTTCCTTAGTAAATTTCCTGGAAATTGGAAGTGAACAAACAAGGTAGTGGCGTTCTTTTTCTTTTGGCATTTTCTCACAAACTTCATTATTTTAGTACACACAATTGCTTATTTTATTCAAATAAGAATGTTTTTCATTGGTTGTTTTGGTCAATATGAGTTAATTTTCTCTATGGCTGACTCTGTCAATCCATTAAGTGTCACAATACACTGATCGAGCCATAGGGGACGTTCGTAGTACCAGCTTAACATTGCTCTTACGACTAAATATAAATCTCTTGGTCTCTGCGAAAAAGTGGTTTATACAAAACATTTTTTCCACAAAACACTTTTTCTACTAATTTTAACAATTTGACACTTTTCACGATAATTAAGAAACAAAGTATTGTAGACTATAGTCTTTGAATAAGTAAGTGAATTTTGCAGTTTTATTCCATTTCTTATTTTTTTAATAATTTCACCTATATGTATTTGTAAAACTTATTTTGCATTAAAAATCATTAAAATCAATATGGATGGAGTGGTTATTTAGTCAAACTAAGACACTTTAAATTAATCTTCCAATAACAACAAAAAAAATTATAGTAACCGGAAAATATCTTTATTCAAGTAGTTAATGGACCACCTCTGCAATCTTACTTTCCAGAATTCAATTCTAGCAAGTTGAATTAATTCAAACATTTGGATTATGTATCAGACCTTATTGATCCATGAATGTCAAAAAAAAAAAAAAAAAATTATAATACTGACCAAAATGTTTCTAAATTATTATCCTCTAGCCCATATAAAAAAAACATCAAAAAAGTCGACTGAATATTCTAAGTGACCAAGGGTAAACTATTTACAAGTATGATTCTGAAAATTCTATAACACATTCACATGTAGATGATATCAAAAGACTTGGAAAAAAACTTCTTAATAAGAAAACAAGTCAACGTTCCAATAAACTTGTTTGTGAACACACAAAGACATGATCGAAATGGATTAAATTTTAGGATGTATGAACACACAAATTAGATTTTAGCTTTACTAAACAAATATTAATTTGAATTTGAATGGAAAATGGCAAATCATCCGAGACCATAAGTTATTATTTCCTGCAAGATTTATTTAACTACAGTTTTGGGATTTTACATTTTATGATACAAGAAACTTTTCACTCTGCAACCCAAAAACTACTTCTCCCTCACTATGTCAACCATTATATATACACATACATGTGTGTATATATATCATATATATAGCTATATGTACAAAAGGACTCACCTGCTTTTCTTGGAATACAAGACTGAACACAAAAACAATCAAATCAGCTTCTTAATTTCATGAGCTCTCATGGAAGTTTGCTGACCTAGAAAGAGCAGCGGGATTCGCTTGCAATTCCGGTCTTCTTCCCGGAAGTTTATCTTCAGAAAGATTGCTTTTTTCTTTGTTTGATGATCTGAAAGCTCCGAAAGTATCCGCCTTTTCGTCTTTTTTGATCCCTAATGTTTCCCAAATTGAACTTTTAGCAGCTTCCTCTGGATCGTCAATCCTAAGCGTCTTGGGAACCCATAGGCATCTCTCGGGTTTGCTTTTCTCTCTACCAAGTGACTCGGTTTTTTCAAATGCGGTTCCTGGTTCAGCATCATTCTCGTCACGCGAATGTTTACCTAGAGTTGGAGAATTTGGACCAGACCCTGATGGTGAATTAGGTTGTGGCATCCAAGTGAAGCTGTTCCAAGTCCCAGGTGAAACTCCAGGGCAGCTCCAGTAAGCAGGCGGTGGGTAAAACGGTAAAACCGTCCACGAAACTCCATTCCAAGCATATGGCCAAGTTGGTGGTGGTCCTGGAAAGCATGGAACTTTTGGTAATGGACTGATTGTTCCAACCTCTTCGTTTGACGGGTTTAAAGGAACCGTAATCTTCAAGCCTTCATTAGGTTCTTGCAATACAGTTTGTGTCTTCAACACTGATTTCTCAGCAAGATTCAATCCAGAAGCCATTGAATCACAAAGAACTGAATCAGAGCCAAAAGTGAGAAGATTTGCACCATTTGGATGTTGAAGATCAGTTCTTACTGCCTTCTGCATAACTTCCGCAGATGTTACGCTTACAACATGACGATTATAATGAGAAGTAGGGTTCTTGTTCTTGCGTCGCCCTGCACCAACCGGAACATTCCTCATCGTTCCACCAGCTGTCCAATATCTCTGACATTTCTTGCAGAAATGGCGAGGTTGGTTAACATTGTAGTTGTTATAGTAACAGAACTTTGTTTCCATGCTGTTACATCGCGGACACGGTAGAATCTTATCGGGTTTCTTTAGCTTCCCCTCTTGAGAACACGTTTCGTTCTGTGATGACTCTTCATTCGTCTTTGTAGCCTTTGTTGCTTCCGTTTTCTCGGTTAAACCCGATGTTGTAGCCACATCATTAGATTCATGCCTCAATGACTCTTCTCCGTGCTCTTCCCTACACTCATTATCTTTTTCTTCCTGAAGATAACATCAAAAACAGTGGTAATCATAAGAAACAGACAAAGATCTTTGTTCTGAATCCGAATCAAACAAACAGCAAATAGAAGCAGAGAGAAACATCAAACAATGTATAGAGATACAATGAAACTAAATTATTAGTTAATCGAATGGGTTTTTTCAGCTCTGTTTAATTTCCCTGAGAACAGAATAAACCCTAAAAGTTATTAAGCAATTCAATATCGATAAGTTAATAAAAACAAAAGACAACAAAGCTTCACAATCGAATCAAAATGGTACTGATTAAGATCTCAAATCACTTAATTTAATAATCCAGATATACAATTTCGAATCCCCAAAAAACGGTGAAACCTAGTTCAACATAAACATACAAAAATCACACCTTTTTCAAAAAAAATAAAAAACTATGATTTTGATTTTTCACTAATCTAACATCAACCCAAAGGTCATTTCCACGTAATAAATAATGGGTAATCTTCAAAATCGATTAACAGATCTAAAAATCTTACCTTTTTTTCACTTTCGTTCTCTCCACCGCTGCGAAAACCAACATCACCTCCTTCGCTTCCTAAACCGGAATCGCCCATCTCTTCTTCATCTCCGGTAGACGAATCTGATAACCGAACATGATTCTTGTCTTGATATTCTTCGGTTAAAACTCCGGTATAGCTTGAACAAGAATCAACAACACCAAGCTCAGGTAAAGGAATCGTCTTTCCAAATAGCTTAATCGCGGGATCAGACATGATTGATTGTTTTCACTTCTTCTTCTTCTTCTTCTTCTCCAGCGAGAAAAAAGCGGAAACTTTTGAGAAGACAGAGAAAAAAGTTACAATTTTTTTTTCTTTAAAGAGACAGAGAGAGAAACGACTGTCTTGTTTTCGGTGGTTGTCTGAGTTTTTCTCTCTTTTTTTTTTGTTTATTTGTTTTATAATATGAATCCTTTTTGTCTTTGTGAGAAAGAAAGAAAAAGATTACAGTTTTTGATGTGATCTCGCGAATTGTACAACCTTTTGATTCGCCCAGAGTGCCACGTCATCATACGTGAGGATTCATAGCCACAAGTTTTTTTTCTTGGACTTTTTTTAAAAAAGGTATCTCTTTTTTTTTCCTCTTTTTCCTCTCTTTTTGGCTTTCCTTTTTATTTCCTTTTCAATCTGGTCAGCACTTTTTTTACTTTTACTTTTTCTCCATTTTTGTTATATATTTAAAAAAATTTTATTCTTTTTATGCTATGTTTCCTCTCTTAGATCCGTTGTGTTTGTGAACATTGGATAAGAGACTTATCAATATGAACGATAAGGTAGATGTGGGGTTTGAAGGAGGTGGTAGATCCTCCTCTCTCTCTATGGAGTTTTGCTACTTAAATTAAGAATATTATTTTCGTTTTGGTTGTGATTTATAGGTTTTCAATTTAAATGTAGCATATAAATAACACTTCATCAAAATCATATAAGAAAATATCGACAAAACATTCGGCATTTCGGTCACATTTAATACAATAGATCCTAACACCTAAATCTGCTAAAAACAAAGTTTTGAGAACTACTATAAACGGTTCATCTTTTTAATCGATTTTGTAAAACGAATTATCGTAAACCGACAACTGAATATGTCTATCTTAGTTGAACTAAGTATGTTCTTGTGATCAAATCGATATTAATCGATCATAAGTCAACGCACTGCACAAGAACATTCTCGTCACATCACACATACTGAAATCATACTACAATTAATAATTTCAAATCTTATGACTATGTGATTTGGGGTTGGATGTATTCCGATATATACAAGTGCATTGCTTTAGATGAGAAGTTAGGCATAGGGAACAAAGAGAGAGATGACAAGATTTGCAACTAGACATATCATTTCCATATCTTTCCCTAAATTCGATATTTTGGTCAGTCAAATAGTTTTCTTTTAATTTGAGCATTAGAAAGTTTTTCGGTGAAAACACTATTTTTTTCTTCTAAGGATTATCTTAACCATACTAGTGCCTAAAGAACACCCACTCATGAACAAAATCCGAAGAAAAGAATTCGAGTCGAAATACTTAGTGAAATCGAGTTAAATTAGTATCATAACACTTGAACTGTCTACTCGCCCTCACCCGGAATCCATCAATTACGAAGTTCTTTATGAACATCTCTAATACGAAATTTAATCGTCTAATAAATTTTGAAATTCGTCCCTGGGAGTTTCTTTGCCTAAGAATGTTTTTTCCTTATTTAACCTTAAAGACAAACAAGCTTAGTTGTCCATAATCCTTTTCACTTATTGATGGTCGATATTGCTAACCGTCTAACACACCAACAACACGCAACAAAGAAGGATTTTTAATTATATTGTTTAATTATATTATATTGTCGGTCTATTTTATTTGTAGAGATTTTGTGGGATCTTTAGTTATATTGTTTAATTTATTTTGTTAAATTATGGAGAAACAAAAAGTGCATATTTATATTTTTATTTAACAAACTATTAACCAAATTAATTTTAGGATTTACGTGTTCACATTTATCTTACATTAAAACCTAGCATCTTGGTTATTTCACCATTATCTAAATTCATATACTAATGTTCTAATATTTTTGTGGAGACGAAAGTGTTTAATGGATCTTCAGTTACTTTCTCTTTTCTTGTCATAAAATCTTGAACATATCTGAGATACGTGGCTGTAAGAAGTCTATGTGAGAAGTTGTGGTGACTAACGAACGCCATGTCGATTTGAAAAAGTGCAATAATGTGGATAAGTATATGATACCTTTATTTTCAGACCACCTCAAACCCCAATATATAATAAAGTTATTTGGACACATTTAATTTTTATATAACATATTATCCCACTTGGAGGCACGACTACAAATACAAATTCTTTAATCTTTGCTTGATAAAGATTCTTAAGAAACATTATTTATCATTTTCCGACTGTTGTTCCCCGAACTAAAAAAAACGTTACTCAGTTTTCTTTCATGTCTTAACATTTCTATATATAGAAAAATCTCTGATATCTCACATGACTACTTTTCTAACAAATCAACCAGGTTTTTTTTTAATACGGTCTTCCACATTCGATTTATCAGCACTAAAAATAGTTTATTAAAAACAAAAAAGAATCATAATTCATAATTTGAATTTAGATTTACAACATTTTGGTTTAGTCTAAATGGATTTAATCCAATAACCGATCTGTATGTGTTAAGAGTTCTTGCAACATATTTAAAATTCAAACCCCAATTAAAAGGTATCGCAATATTTTTTTTTTTTAAAATGACCACATGCTTAATGGTCTAATGGTCTTGAAACTTGAAAATAGTTTTAAGGTCACTAGTTCAAATCTGTTTGGGAGTGGTGGTTTACACTTTAAACATAGTATCATCAACGATTGATTCTGAGTATCGAAAAAGATTATAAATTAAAAACCTAAAATTCCTAAGGTTTATTAAAAAAAAATTAATGGTTGATATTATTTGTAAAAACGAACTATACGGAGCAGGAGATAAATAACTTTTAGATTGGAGGATTTAAAGTAAGAGTAGGAAGATAAAGGAATATAATAGGTTGGTGAGACCTTTAAATAGATAGGTTCATAGGAGCAATTGATGTTGATAATGAGGACTCTTCGACAGTGATCAAGGTTGAAAGAGACCAAAACATGTGGCTAGATTATCTTGTATGCGGCCGAGTAGATAAGTGTGTACCGTTCCTTCCAAATTAAGTAGATGCATGCTTGAAACACCAACTTCATAATTAGGCAAACTTTGGAATTAGGAGATTTAGGATCGATCCAGCTAAGTTTTTCCATGAAAAATGCTAGTAGAGAAAGCTGAGCTCGTGATGTGAAGGACTATGTTACGGAATGTAAAAACAATTGAAGAATGTACAAACATTCGGTCCCCATCTTCGCAACCGGTCTCATACATGAAAACGGTTGTGTCCAAGCTACACAAACGATGAATATGAATGTTTTGGAGTGCATCACAAAACCAAACTCCTCGATACCAAGAAACATTTGGTCCTTGCGGGTGAAGTGATTCATATATTCTAGATGGCGAAAAAGGTTAGAGATGAAAACTAAACTACATCGTAATTCCAAACGATATTAATTCAAAATTTAATTATACTTTGGATAAACAATACTTGTTGGAAGTAGTTTAATCTTTACTTAGTAGACGCTAAGAACATTTTAAATTAACGTTAAGATATAGATGATAGATGATAGATGACCAAAAAAAATTGATTTCCTTTTTGTTAAAATCGGATGCACATGTTCTTCTTCTGTTCATGTCCTTTTTGTTATTGTACTCTTTTCGATGTAGTTTTTTTGTCTTTTTGCTTTATTTGTTTCTCTGTAACTCTATCACAAATTCGAAAATGATATACATATTTAACATATTATCAAACAAAAAAAAGATATGCAACCATAAAAATGGTCCAAGGACCACGTGACAACAAAGCATTGTCGGCTCTCCAACATAAAATCAGTATCCATACCACACGAGTAAAACAAAATGCTCATTTTGTACGCTTTACTTTAAATGTTGTGCAAAACCTCTAGAGTCCGCTTTTAATATTCTTTAGGATGTTGTTCTTGTTCACAGCCACACTAAATTCAGTGAATCCAGGGAGAAAAAAAATACAAATTCAATTCAGAAGGAATCAAAAGAATTATCAAGATCTTATGGTTACACACACTTACAATGTTCAGAAAATTTAGGATCATGCTTGAATTATATATTTTCTCACAAAATGGGCATAAAAAAAAGAGTCTAGGTTTGCTTTAATTCTCTCTGAAGCACGATGATCGAGGTAGCCGCACGATGAAGCTTCTCCGCCCTAGAACTAGCCTCCGCCTCCAGCCGCCTCTGCCTTCAACTGCCTCTGAATCCACCGCTTTTAGTCCGACCGAGTCCCTGAAATCTCTTCCGCCATTTTTTCTCCGGCGAGATCCTTTAACTCTACTCTCACACAGTGTGAAGATCCTCCTCGCACTTGTCGAGCCTCTGATCCCACGCACCTCCGGCTACCATCCCCGTTGGATAGTAGCCCCCTGGATATACATGTATCTAACATAGTAGCCCCCTAGATATACATGTATCTAACCGGCCATCATATGGTTCGAGAAGTATGCAGGCAGCTAGACCGCTTCTGAGGTCGGGACTTAGAAAGACGATAAGGTCAGGATTCAGAACAAGCATTTGGATAGAACCTTGAATCCCTGATGAGCCAGCCCGACCCCCAAAGGGACTTAACAGGAATAGAGATCCACATGTGTTTGTTAATACTTTGATTGATTTTGAGACCAAGAAGTGGAAAACAGACTGTCTTCGGAAACTTTTCCCCCAGAAGAAATTACCCTGATATTAGGGATCAAACCAAGCTGTAATGCCTCACAAGACGGGTATAGCTGGACTTTGACAAAATTCGGACCCTCCAAGTGCATGCATGGAAACTTAAAATTACGCGAAAACTTAAGCATTTCGTGTGGCAATGCATATTGGGGTGTTTGGCTACATGTCAACGCCTTTTTTATCGACATATTGTGAGAGACAAGGGATGCCCATGGTGTGGTGTAGAGGAAAAGACGATTAATCATTTGCTTTTTGAATGCCCCCTCCCCCCGCAAGACAAGTGTGGGCACTTTCAAATATCTCCTCAGCTCCAAATATATTTCCCTTGCAATCATTTTTCTATAACACAGATTATTTATATTGGTGAGGGAAAGACTTCGGAGCGAATGAGGAGACTTTTAGAATTTTTCATGGGTCATGTGGTATATCTGAAAGGTGAGAAACCAGAAAATATTCGAGAACGTAAGCGAAAACCCACAAAATTCTCTTGACATTGCCATCCAAGAAGAAGAAGCATGGAGACGAGTGAATACAAAGGAAGCCCCTCCCGTAGAGGAGGATAGTAGCATAGAGGTGGATAGTCTTCCACAAGACACCCTACTTTGTCACACAGATGGATCATGGCATGAATCGGACAGTAGGAGCGGACAAGGTTGGCTAGTCACTATTGGAGACGAGATATTACATATAGGGATGAAGGGGTCTCGATGTTGTCTTTCTCCTCTTCATATAGAATTGGAGGCCCTTAGTTGGGCTATTCAGAGCTTGATAGCTATATCATTGACGGATGTCCTCTTTGTGACGGATTGCTTGGACCTTATTGCCATGACTTTAAACCCAGAAGATTGGCCATCATTCACCTCGTAGCTTAGAAATTTTATGTTATTTAGGGACGCATTCACATCATTTAGGATTAAATTTCTTCTGCATAGTGAGAATGTCCGTGCTGACCATCTTGCGCAATGTGCAAGAGCATGCGGTTTTTATTTTTCCCATGTAACTACATTGGTTCCCGATTGGTTTTCCCTAGAAAATAGTCACTAAACCAATAACTTTATATATGGGGTTTAACATACAACAAAAAAAAAACATTATGACCAATCATATCCCTAGAGGGTTAAGCCCATGAATAGACCTGTGGTCCAGAAACATCTCTGTTTCTTTTGTATTAGAAAAGTTTACTAGTGACCATACTATCGCCTTCAGAGATTGTAAACTTTTCTAATCTGTCTGTTTTTTTTTTTCAAAATATAAAATTATATATTAATTCACCAAACCGGGCACTTTGACTAGATTTGGTTACGACCCAAACCGGGCACATTTTGATTTATATTGATGGTACAGTACACAAAAAAACAGATACCGGGAACAAATCAAACAAACAAAACCTTAGACACTACGACAAAGAAGTTCTCTACCTCCGCCGCCAATGCCCAAGCCGCCTCTTCCATTACTCCTGGTTCACCAGAACGCCAATCTGATGGGGAGGAAGCCTTCAACTTCTGCGAATCTAAGAGTGAGCCGACTGCACCCAACTCTCTTTTTCGACTTCCGCCGAAAATGCATCCAATCGCAACAAAGCCGCATCTTCAGAGCTCTGATAGCATTACTTTGAAACATTTGAATGGAGCCTCACTTTTTGTGTGGACCCAACTATTTTAAAAATTAAAATTATATATATAAATAATAAATATGTTACAAATCATATATAGTATTAACAAATAACATAAAACTATATATATTTTTATAGAAAATGTTAACTAAATTGATAAAAATTTACAAATTAAAATACATTTTTTCCATTTACCTACATGTTTTAAAAGAATTTTTTTTAAATTTCTTTTATACATAGAAAAAATAAAATCATTGTATAGTTTCATTACGGATGCAGCAAAGTTGGCTTCCAGCAAGGTAGTCTGACTGCTTTTGTAGTTTTATATGTTTCGTAAAAGGACATTTTGTTAAATAACCATTTTTTTCTCTTTCAATCATCGAATTACTACTATCAACTTAACCATTTCTCGAAAATTTGTACTTTTTGTATATGATTTCATTTTCGAACTTTCGTCTTTTTGTTAATGAAGTACATATTTACAAACACAACATTTTATTTAACAATACAATATTGAAAAAAAGTACATGAAAGAGTTAATTTCAAATGATCTAAATTACAAGAAAAATAACAAGATAGATACTAAAAACCACCAAATACTAACACAAAAGTTGCATGCAAATTAACCTAAGCAGTCATGCAACCAACACCATAACGAGTGGTCGGAAAAACAAGAAACAAAGCACTACAAACAATTCCGACCATTAATGGAAAACTCTCCATAACTTGATCCATCTCTTTCTCTTTCCCTGGAAACAAACATCCGGTGACTCTCCGATCCGAAAACGCAATCGCCATAAACACCAAAACACTCATCACTGCATGCACAAAGTCGTTAACCTTTAACTTATACCTCTCATCACTCACCGGAATCTCCGCCTCCGCTATCACATCTCCGCCTCCAAACTCCGGCGGTGGCGGTTTCATAAACACCGCGAGTCCTCGTGGAGTCACGAAACCGTAATAGATTTTCCCGTCCGATGCTTTGAAACTGTCTGTGAAATGGAAGAAGAAGCAAGACATTGCGCATAGAAGCAAAAGGAGATGAATCATGAGTGTGTTGATTCCATTACAGTCTCCGTCGCGGTAGATTGACGGAAGAACCATTTCGAACATCAAGAGAGTTCCTGTCGGAAGGAAATTGACAAGCATTGATGTTTTTGAAACTGTTTTTTGAACTCCTTGCGCCACGATGCGACGTTTTCGACCTCTTCCTCCTCCGGCGGAGGCTCCGGAAGGAAGGGAGGGAAGTGAAGAGATTGAGACGGGTTTTGGTGAACGAGACGGTGGTGGTGATGGTTTTTGCGGCGGAGTTGCCGTCGTGTAAACTCTGATTCCGACGCTTTCCTCTGTTTTCTCCATTTGTTTCTCTGCTTTTGTGATTAAACAGTTTTCGTCTGTTGTATGAAAATGATTTTGATACAGAATGAGAGTTTTGTAAATATATTTATTTTGAAAATCACGGCGGTTATTGACGGTTATATAAATAACGGCAGTTTTGAAAATTTCAAAATACTCTGATTTTGGGCTCAGGCAGGGCCTGGCTCCGGATGAGACATATTTTTCCAATGTTAAATGGGCTGCAACACTTTAAATTTGCTAACCGACGTTTTAATGTTCAACTAATTTTTCTAGGGTAAATATAATCGTCGACTAACCTACCCACGAAATTTTTTAATGGATCTAAAAATGACACTATTTTGACTAACCAAATGAAATGGTTTAGATAAATATATATATATATATATATATTTTTTTTTTTTTTTAATTGGATTATCAGGAGGTTTTGGACCGAAACCCGTAATTCCCAGACCCGAAACCACAACATGTAATATTAAGTTTAGATAATTTTACGTTTTACTAGGAATTGATCCCTGGCTTAGATTAACTAAATAATTTTTTTTTTTTGTAATCCAGAGGTTTATCCGAGACCTTCGGTCCAAACTAATATCCTTTATGCTTAGCTTCTTTTTCGCACAGCTTTGTTGTGAGTTGGATGACTAACTGGAATTGAACCCGGATTTTGAAGCAGGTACATACTCAACCTCAAACCATTAGGATACCACCAATTGGTTAACTAAAAAATGATATTTTAGCAAATTCTCTTTTAGAAAAAAAAAAGTATAAATTTACGTTAGAAACTACAAGATTTCGCAAGTTTTTAAGTCTTTTAATATAAAATTGTAAAATCCCGATAGAAACAAGCATGCGGATGATTTTGTAAACGAACTCCAATGTTAGGGTTTGACGAATGCAATAAATTGAACGTACCTAACTAGTGAGAGATGTCATTTGCAGATTCATCGGACGGTAAATTCTCCATTTACTACAGAACTACAAAGCCTATAGGTCAAAGGAAGAGCTGTCTCTATTAGAGTTTTTTTTTTTATAATTTTTAATAAATACTTTGCCTATCTATGAAAGCTATTCATAAGGCTGTGTAATGTTTGGTGATGGAGATTTGTCTCTTTGTCCTTCACCCTTTACAACTTACAACATTTAATTTATACCCTACATAGATGCACACAAAAAAAACTCATGTTTCTTAAAGCTAAATGGTTTAGGTTTTCTTTCACAAATATATATGCATGTTTCCTATCCATACCAATTAAAAAGATAGTAAAATTTAGTTGAATTGATAAATTTGATTTACAAATAGATGTCAATTTGGTATTACAATTAGTTGTTTAAGATATGTAAAAATCTAAAACATATAGCTTTAAATTTCTTATGTTCTTTTTGTCTCTAAAATTTATATGTTTGTGCAAATTAAATTCATAAGTTTTAACACACGTACTGACGTACGTACATATGTTATGCTCTCCTGAAAACCACAATTAGAAAAAATTAGTATAAGTTTGTGCATATCAGTATCAAGAACATAATCTTTGAAACGAAAAATTTGAAGCGATCTTAAATGTTCCAAAAAAAAAAAAAATAGCATGGCTAAAATTCAAAAAAAAGAAGAAAAAAATTAGTGTGGCTTTAATTTGTGTATCAGATTATGAATTTCTAATTCAAAACTAATTAGCAATGAGTAGATTTGTGCATATTTTTTATATGTTATTTAAGATCCCTACCTAATTTCTAATGTGGGACAGTTTTCTTAATATGTCCCCTCAAAATAATGGCATTTCTAACAATTGATTTCGGTATGTTCGAGCATAGATCAACGGGACAAATTTTTAAATCGAATCGATTATAGATTGGATTGGACAGCGTGTGTTCGGGTTTTGATACCATATTAGATTATGAGTTTTCACCTCAAAACTATTGGCAATTAGTTTTGTTTAACTGAATTAAACTCAATAATCTGGGTTTTTCTTTTAACAAATTTTCCAATAAGAACGGCTGAAATATGAAATGTACATCTACTTTTTTCGTTAAAATGTGATTTATTAAATTAGATATGTAAAAGTGAAAGTGTACTTGTATGATATGGACTTTACATAACTCGATACTTATTTCAGTACACACTTCATATTGTTTGTTGTGTCTTCGTTGTGCTATGTATAGTCAGTACTGATTCCTCTTAAATATATTAGAGTCTATTTCTTAGTCGTATACAACAAATGTACTATTTTTACCTTTTCAATTCTCCACTGGTTAGAGGTTTGTGCCCTAGATTAATATATTTTGTAAGAAAGTGTAATTCATATTTGACGTTTAATTCTTTCAAACCTAAAGAGCTTCATTTGTGCTGATTAATATATATCAATTTTCTATAAAAAAAAACAGTGTTCATATAATTAAGAGTTGAATCTTTTAAATAACTGAATATAAACATTTTAACATATAAACACTAATGTGAACGCAGGAAACAAATATTGTCCATAAATAAATGTTGGAGATAAACTGTGTCTATCATACATCAACATCTTTTTTTTTTTTTTTTGTGTGTGTTAAAATACACCAACATCTTACGTTGTGAAACATGTGCTTTAGCAAGTTAGAAAATAACATGTGTTAGAAAATACATAGTGTCTTATATGGTGAGATAAGATGGTTATATAGCAAGTTACTTTTGATTTCGCATAATTGACCTGCATGCTTTAGAGTTGAAGAATAAATTTGCAAACATACGACTTGGATGATCTTTTTTTCCAGTAAATTCAAATAAATTTGTTGCCACGAGAACGCTAACATTGTTAATATGTAAAGCAAAAGTTAGAATATGATTAAAAGTTTATAGAATGATAATAAACTATATTAGTTGATTGTGATACATTATTAGTTTATTCCATTATTAACCATCTATATCTTAGTATTTTTATCTTATTGAATTAGAATTTATAATATTCAATCACTTTATAATTATTTTTGACATATTATTAAAACATGAATTGCATTTTTTTCTTATATATACAATAAACTGTAAAAGATTCACTAATATATTTATTTATAATCGACCCAAATCGATCCTGTGATCCGGAGAGTAATCCGATTTGATGTCCAATTCAGGTTTAAAAACATCGATGTTATTCCAAAAACTACTAGAGATTATTCACCTACTAGGAACTGCGTGCATTAGTCACCTTTCAGACTTTCACTGTCGGGATTAAATATACTACAATATTACATATATAGCATGTTCCCCTCTCAAGGAAATAAATTATAAACTTAACATAGTTTTGTTTCATTTATTCAAGGCTATGAACATATAAAACTGTTATATATTTACAAAGCATTGGAAGACGAGCGAATACAAAACATTAATGAGCAATTGGAAATTGCTAGAATAATCTATAAATACAGAACACCTTGAAATAGGTTTTACTTCAAACGAGCAAGACAATGCCACTTACAAATTTGAAAGATATTTTCATCTTTTCTTCAATTGTTTTTTCCCTCTTTAAATATTCTCATTCCTTTGCTGTTTATTTTTTTCCCCAAAATTCTCAGAACACAACTTTCATTCACGAAAGAGAAAATCTAGGTGTTCTAATTGTTTCTCTTTTCTTGGCGTTATTTCCCACCATCTCTTTTGTTCTTAATTTGTTTTTGGCTATTTATCTTAATAATAGTTGTTTTATTATTTAGAAAATCTTATTAATAGACCGGGAATATAAAATAATTTTGGATAGGAATGAAAATGAACATGTATGGAGGTCATCATGAATGGATTTTTTCATCTAAGGCTTAGAATGTGGGAAAAAGGCCATTGTTGTTCAGCCAAGGATGATTTGCCGGCAGCTTTGGATCTAACTTAACTCCTTATATATTATAATATAGATTATGCAGGGATATTATATATATATATATATATAGTTTTAGTTGATTTTTTCCTACTTCATATGATAGTTATTTATACGTGTTGGGGGTGGGATGTTACAAAGCGGACCCGGCAAGTCATCACTGGCTATACAACTGCCTCTTTCTCTCATTCTAAGCTTACGATGATACATAGAAAATATTTCATGAGATGATCACTCTTATTATAATGAATATGGTGCTGAGCAGTGGGTTAATATTGTGATGGTCTAATTAGAGCTTATTTTAACTTTTTAGTTAGTAGGTTAGAAGCATAAGGGGTGTTACAGATCTGGATATCCAGATGTTTTTATGATATCCGGATCCGGATCCGGCGGATCCGTGATTTCATTATCTGGATCCGAATCCGTAAACCCCGGATATTCGGACTTAAAAAACTATATTTATATATACATATATATATATATATATATAATATTTTTGGCCAAATCCGAATAAAAATATTAATTTTTGTTTTGTTTTTGCCGGATCCGGATATCCGGTCCGAAATTTTCTTATTATCCGGATCCGTATCTGTATTCGGCGGATCCAAAAATTCATTATTCAGATCTAAATCCGTCCTACCCGGATATCCAGTTTTTTGGATCCGAACCCGAATCCAGATATCCACTAACATGCCTAGATTGCGTGCATGTTTTGTTAAAATAAATATTTTTTTCAGTCTTTTATCTAGTTGTAAATTTTGAGTTCTTATGAATGGTTAAAGTCATCTTAATCTAATTAGTAGTTAAGATTATGCATAGGTCAAGATGGAAAATTCATTCTTTTTTTGTTCTTACAAACTAATTTATAAATCTCCTAGCAAAACTATTTTTAATAAAATGTTTTTTTTTTCTTTTAACAACTCGCCTTGGACCTTCGTAGGTCTAAGCACGATTCTGGTCCTATGTACATATATAATTAGTTAATATGGTATATATGGCAAGGTTATAGAGTTTAGTATGCATATAGACATTGTTTTATATGATTTGACAATTACATGTTTCGTCCTAACATTTGTTATTTCTCTGTTTGACAGCTAAGATATGGTTTAAAGTCAAAAATCAACTTCGGCTCAACATGTAGAAGACAATAGAAAAGTACTGTTATGTCGGTTAATAATATATGCACGTTATATTCACATGGATCTGGTGCACCTTCCCATTTGGTACTTGAATATAAGATTTGACCTTATACTACATATTTTTCTTTTATATGCTTGGAAAAATAAAATCTTCACAATCCCAAAACTATTTCTCATGAACATAGATAGTACAAGGTCAAATCTTGTATTCAAGAAGCAAATAATATAGTGCTACCAATTAATTAACCATGCCAAAATGGCAAAATGTGTTTATATATAAAGATATACTACTCTATTTTAATCGAGTCTTAATCCGAGCCATCAAGACCGGATCTTCATTCTCTGAGTTACACGGTGTCTTAGAAGACATCAATCTGTATTCTCTTCTCTTTGAGTTTATCACTTTTGTTTTTACTAAGAGAGAACATGCACGGATGTATTTTTAGATTTAGATTTTATTTAAAATGTGTTAGTTAAATATATAAATTACTTGATACAGAAATTTTGTTTAATTTTATGCTATGTTGATTGGTTATAAATTTTTATTTCTTTTTAATTGAGTTGAATGGCAGTTATAATAAAAATGATAACAATTTGGAATTACGATTATTGTTTTTGATCTTGTTATATGTGGTTGTTTTTGTTTTACTAAATTAGATATTAATAATTTTTCTTTTGAAAATTGATTGTAATTAATTAAAAATACTTTTGGTGTGACGGTAATTTTTAAATTTTTAGAATCATACGTATGTATAATCTTATATTTTATATTTTGTATGATTCATCTAAGATCAATGTAATAGTAAATAAAATGATTTGATTTATTTGAACCATATTTTTGGACATTACAATTTAACATATAAAAATTAACTAAAAATAAGATGAAAAGTCATATAATATTTAAAAAATGTTTAAATGGCAATAAAATCCTAATAATTATAGATACGATGTGTCATTCCACATAATATACTAGAGAGAGTTTCCTTCAACCACTATACATAGGACTATCAGATAGGCAAATGGTGTGGCAGACCATTCTACTAAACATGCCCTAAACCTATATATTGTAAGCCCATAACTTATAATATGAAAGGCATTTTTTTGAAAATTGTTTTTAAAATAGAGTTACCATTTTAAATTCTATTTAGAATAAAAATTTCTGCAACTCTATTCCATTTTTAACTCTAGTACGAAAATCTCCAATTTTTTAACTCTATTTTTGAATTTCTACAGTATATTTCTCAATTCTGAAAATCTTTAGAGTTGAAAAGAAAATAATAGATTTGAAAAAAGCTCTTTGCCAAAAAAAACTGATTGGAAAAACACTATTCTAAATTACATTTTAGGGTTAAAAATGATGTTAAATTATGATGTTGGTTAAAACAAAATATATTGGAAATGTAAAACAACACTTTTTCAATGGGTCGGTCTTGAAATGGAAGTTGTAGTTCTGGATCAGATGTAAACAATACAAAAGATTACTTGCTTAACGTAGGCAAAAGAGAGAAGTTCAGACACACAAATAAAAAGGATAAATCGAAGATTCACAAGCCAACACAAGAATTGTTCAGTGACAGAGATTTGGTCAGGAGACGTAGAGGCTTACTTGGCGAGTTTGAATAAGACGTAAATGATAATGGGTGCAGCGGCTCCAACACCCGTAATAAATTCCCTGATCTTCATAGCTGTCAAGATTGAGCTGCTCTCTTTGACCTTATCATCTATTTCATGAAGCTGTAACAGCGTTATAACATTGGTTAAAGCGACACCAATTATAAAAATTTAAGACCATCATCATATCTTAAACTATTTGAATGCTACGGGTAATTTTTTTTTTCTTTTCATAAAATATATTCAAAATTTTCTTAATAGAGAAGTCTTGTTCAAATGCATTAGTGTTTAGCCCAATTAATTGTGTAAGAAATAAAAAAATATGTAGTAGAATCTCTATAAATTAATAATTTTTTTCGCTCCCGAGTTGGGTTAGTGTAATAATTAACATAATTCGATAAAATAATAAGATAATAATTTTTTTTAAATCATATATAATTATATGATTCCATCAATATCATAAATTAATAATTATGTAAAACTATAAAATATAACTAAGATAATTTAGTGAAATATGACTCTAGTGTTATTTATTTATTCATAAATTTGTATTTTTGTTTATAATTTTGTCATACTACATCAAAAACATATGGTATTATCTTCTCAAATTACATCAAAAAATTATTAAAAATTGCATATACGATAATTATTTCCTAACATGTAATTGCCGCTAAAAATATTAAAGTATTATTTTTAATTTTTTACTTAAATATGATTTTTTTTAATTATGCAAATTTCTCTATAAAATAATATCTTCTATAAATTAATAAAATCTTCCAGTTCTAACATTATTATTTTATCGAGGTTTTACTATAGTGTAATTCATGGATGATCCCTAAATTATTATTTTATTTGCCATTTAGGTTTTAAGTTTTAAGGTTTAACTTTGTTGGGAATATGGAAAGAAAGATATTTATAAAAGCTAGAAGACCTAAATATATGAATGAATGAATAATGTGGAGTAATTAGAGAAAAGTCTTACCAGTACTTCTGTGCTTTGGAGAGACTGTCTCTGACTGTGCAAGTTCTCGAGTATTGAAACGCCAATTTGTTCGGTCTCCAACATTTTTCTTCGACTGTCTTTGATTTTCTCTGTTGTTCGAACCAAACCCACGGTTGACTTCATCAATCTCGATCTTTGATCAGCTGAAGCCTTACCTCAATAAAAAGATATCAAAATTTTGTTTTACTAGCAAGATCAAGAGTATATACTAAATTGAACAATACCGTGTCCTTTACATACCGCCCTATCAGCTTCAAGAAATTCATCTCGAGTGATAGTAGTGTTCAAGTTTCCAGATGTGTTTCTTTTGATATCACTTTTCAATCTTTTCAGATCGGATTTGGATTCCCTTAACTTGTCAAGGAGGATGGATTTAGTTTTTGCTGGAAGGCTACTTGCTGCATGATCCATTTTTGTAATCTGGTGAAATAAAAGGCACAGAATCATCAAAAGGAAAAATGGAAAATGGAGAAGACTTTATACATACGATTTATACCAATTTGTCTGCATTTTCCAGATCAGATGTTATTTCACACAACTTCTCCTCCTTCTGTCCTGCAAACCAGTAAGGCAGTACAGTATCAGCGATGTATCTTAAGCTATGCAAAAAAAAAAAAAAACATGATCTTAAACGCACAAATTCAACATCAAACACATACCAAAATATCTCTAATAAATTTTGAAACATGTAAGGTTGTGTCAAATCTTCTCTTTTTGTTTTCCAGAAAATTTCAAGAAATAGAACCTTTAAAATTTTTATTGTAAAAAATGAACCCCTTATGTTCATATTTTACACCCTAGGGTCCCAGTTTCAAGAATTGACCTTTTTTTTTTTTTTTCCCCTACAAGTCTCAAAGAAAACTAGTGAAAAATCTTCAAAATCAGGAGTTCAAGTATTAAACCCAATTTAACTTGCTGTGTTCTCCCAGTTTGGAAAGATTATGGGCCTAAGAGCCAAACATCTTTTGGTTATATATTTATTAAAAAAAAAAAAAAAAAAAAGAAGAAATTGGAGATATCGACCTCCTTTGAGCGAAAAAGCCAAGGAACACTTCTCTGAAAGATTTACCGAGAGCTCGCTATATTGCTGCTCGTATAGGTGGAACACATCACTCATTTTGCAGAATCAGCAAACTCAACGATGATAAAATTATACTCAATTCTTTCGCAAACCTGACCAAAAGAGAAATATCTAAAATCAGTATAGTCTAAAGTACATTAGTCGGAAACTATGATCATTAAAGATAAGCCGGAGCAGAGGCGAATTATCAAGAACAAATTTAGGAATATTTCAACCTTTACGGGGAAATTGCTAAGAAAAAACCCACAATTTTTTAGAATAATTCAAATAATGTTTGAAATTATTTTAATTATATAAACCTTCGTTGAATATGTGCTTGAGGTAACGCAACAAAAATAAACGTGGATAGAGATCTATTTTTGTTTCAAACAGATAATCAAAAGCAGAATTTCAGAACCAACATAACAAACTTCACAAGCGTGAATCTTAGCAAATAGCATTATATGCAAAAGTAGGGGTGGACAAAATAATCGAACTGAATGATTTTTACGGAACTAAATAAAAATTTATCAAAACCAAAACAAAACTGAATTTAAAAATAAACTAAATGGCATAAAAAAGTTTTATATAAAATTATTCATATTCAAACTAAACCAAATTGTTTAACTAAAATCCATTAAAATATTATACATTTAAATATATAGAAAAATAAATTTACATATATTAAATTTTTAAAATACAATACTAATCAAAATTAGTTAGTTTCTATTTTTTGTTCTAAATTTTTTTCAAAACCGAATCGAATAAAATATGAAACTGAATTTATTTTAAAAGTTTTAAAAACTCAAAATCCGAATAATCTGAACCGAACTGAACTAAATAACCAAATGCTCACCCCTATGCAAAATAATCGGCCTTAGTAATTTAAAGAAAATGAGTGTGTGCAAGAAAGAGAGAAAATACTCATTTAGCTTTTTAAAATTTTCAAAACGAATATAGAACGCTTGCTAGCCCTAGATAAATAATATTAACATTTTTAGGAGAAATTTTCAAAATTACCACTTCTATGATATTGTTTTACAAAAATACCAATAGAAGAAATTAGTGTTTTAAATATCATTTTATAACCTTGAAATATAAAATTTAGGAGTTGGCGAACTAACATCATGACAACAAAGTTACAAGGTGTAAGTTGATATATTAATAGACTTGTTTAAAAACGACTTGTTTACAGACTTTGGCATCACCATTAATTTAAGTTGGCAAAAGTATTAAATGGCTTATCCACGGATCAACCAATAAATATCACAAACACTTGATACATAAGCCTACAGGCCATAGGGACCTCTTTTTTTTGGTTTAAAGAAAAAATCAAGCTATAGAATTAAGCACAGATTTAGGAATATTTCAATCTTAATGTTTAAGAATTGTTCAAATAATGTTTGAAAAAGGAAAATTGCTAAGAAAAAATCCGCAAATCTTTTAGAATTATTCAAATAATGTTTGAACTTTTTTAAAATGTTAAATTCTTCGTTGAATAGGCGCTTGAAGTAACGCAACAAAAAATAAATGTGGATAGAGATCCACTTTTATTTCAAACAGATAAATTTTAATTAAAGAGAGCTTCAATACAAAACCAGTGTTTCGGAACCTACAAAACAGAAATCACAAGCCCGAATCTTAGCATTGCAGGCCAAACAATTGATCTTGGTATTTATAAAATTGAGGGTGAGCAAGAAAGAGAGAAAATACTCATTTAGCTTTTTGAACTTTTCAAGATGAATGTAGAATGCTTGCTAGTTCAATAGAAAAAGTATTTAACATTTTTAGAAGAAATATTGAAAATTACCACTGTTATGATACCACTTTACAAAAATACTAATAAATGAAAAAAATTGATCAAAAATATCATTTTTGAAGATTATAAAATTCAAGAGTTGGCGGACTAACCTCATGACAAGAAAGTTATAAGGTGTAAGTTGATGTATTATAGACTTGTTAAATTTTATTTTTTTGTAGACTTGGCATAACCGTTGATTTAAATTGGCAAAAGCATTAAAGGGTTTATCCACGCACAACCAATAAATATCACAACACTTGATACATAAGCCTATAGGCACCTCTTCTGTTTGGTTCTCTCTTCTTTTTAATTTGTTAAACAATCTCGTAGACAATGTCCTAAAGATTAAGAAGAAATTAAATGAACAGGACGGGTGAAAGGTGTTGAGGAAATCAAATGACACCGAAGTCTATTGCCTTACCACTCATTTATGTTTCATGCTACTTTTCGATTAAAATCACATATTATTATTTATGTTTACACGTTAATATTAAAGTGAAACATTATTATTTGCATATGCCATTATATTTTTACATGATTTACGGTGTTGGTTAAGTTATTTTGATTTATCTCTTTCCATGTCGTTGGATTAGCTTTTCTTTTTCAAAAATATTGTTCCATTTTATTCCAAATTTTTTGTTAAATTGCATTTATCTCTGGATATAAATTAAGGAGTAAATCAAATCTGAATACACTTGGTTTGAAAACTGATTTAAATTTTAAATGTAATTTAAATCAGTCAGATTAAATTTAACACTTAACCAAAATTATCATGCCTTTCAGCATTATAATCCTTATAAGCTTTTATAAACCTTTATAAACTTTATAAGTTTTTAGAAGCATTTATAAGCTTTTTAAGGTATTATAAGCTATCCACTTTAAACTTTTATTTCTTATTCAAACTGATATCAATTTTGATAAGTGAGTAAACTAAGTTATAGTGCTCACAGTTGGAGCCATTTTTCTAAAATTGGATTCCAGTATAGAGATTTATTTTTGTTTTAAACATATAAACTTTAATTTAAGAGAGTTTCGGTAATCAAAACAAAATTCGCAAAGCGCGAATCTTGGCATTACACACGCAAAAAAGGCGGAGCTAGAAAGAGAGAAAATATTCATTTAGCTTTTTGAACTTTTCAAGATGAATGTAGAACGTTTGCTTTCCCAAAGGAAATAATATTAACATTTTAAGAATTTTTTTTTAAGACTACCACTTTTATGATATCATTTTATCAAAATACCAATAGGAGAACAT
This sequence comes from Cardamine occulta, assembly GCA_028015245.1. Taxonomy (NCBI): domain Eukaryota; kingdom Viridiplantae; phylum Streptophyta; class Magnoliopsida; order Brassicales; family Brassicaceae; genus Cardamine; species Cardamine occulta. The sequence continues at coordinate 2,328,861 of CM051389.1, forward strand.
TTGTTCAAACATATCATTTAGGAGTTGGCGGACTCAACCTCATTATAATAAAGTTATAAGGTGTAACTTGCATGTAAGTGGATGTATTATAGACTTCATTAAAAAAAAAAACACAGTTGTTTATAGACTTGGCATAACCGTTAATTTAAGTTGGCAAGTATTAAATATCCATGAATCAACCATTAAATATCACAACACTTGATACATAAGCCTATTTGGGAACCTCTTTTTTGTATGGGGCCCGTTCTCTATTCTTTTTTTATTTGTTAAACAATCTCTTAAACAATGTGCTGAAGATGAAGAAGAGAGAGTATCAAAAACAATATATATAGGAGATCTTTGTCTCTTTGCAAAAGTCAGAAAACAAATTTTAGAAAAAGAGTCAGAGGAATAATCTCGTAGGCTTTCGACTATGAATTCTTTGTATAAAGGACAGAACTTAAGATAATCCTTCTTGGAGATAGCGGGTTATGATTACATTTTTTTTCTTCTAATTATTCAAGATTTTCAAGAGTTTCTTTGAGAATCTAGTGTTTTCATACTCATTTTTTATGGCGATTTTGTTTTCACTTTTCAATTTTTACTTTCTTAAAATGTAGTTATTATTATTTTTTAAAAGTTGCCTCTCTATGCAGGGTAGGCAAAGCAGCATTGGTCAGCCGGTATCCTCTTTATAAATCATATTTTAAGCTTAAATCTATTCAAACTTCTGTTAGATCTCTCTCTCTCTCTCTCTCTCTCTCTGTGTGTGATACCCTAACTTGTGACCCAAGATTCAGTGGCAAAGATTTTAAGGAGAGTTATCAGTGTACAGTGGCAATAGATTTCATCGGCAAGGCGCTTTGCATCGAAAACAAATCAGTCTCTTTACAAGTAAATGTAAACCAATCCCTTTCTTCACAACATAATCTTTTTTATTCAAAAAAATTATTTTTCTTTTTATAGTTTGGGATACTGGTGGACAAGAGAAATTTCAAATTATAACGTCAGGATTCTATCGAAACACAAATTGTTGTGTTCTTATCTACGATGTTAATATGCCCGAAACGTTTAGATCGCTCGACAAGTGGCATGCGAGTTCATCGAAGTAATGCATTGCCGTTTCCTTTTTCAGTTCTTTGTGCAGTAAAACCGATTCAAACTATTTCGATGCCTTATGTAACACGTAACTTTTTTTGTTAGATATATTTTTTGGAATTTAGAATCTCCAAATTTTCTTAATAGTATGTATTAATAATCGGGTGGTTCAAATGCACTAGTGTGACTGTCACATGTTAACCAATGGTTCTGTTTCTTGATAATTCCAGGCAAATCTTATCACACCGGACGAAAAGTTTCCCTTTATTTTGGTGGGAACAAAACGGATGTAAAAGGCAAAAAACCCTGAGTAAGATTGATATATTCTCTACTAGAAAAATACTTCAAAATATTATATAAGATACATTTTTTGTTTCTCTAATCCATTTAAATCCTAATCTCCATGGGTTTATCTTACGCAGGTTGAAAAGGAGAAAGCACTTGAGTGGTGTGACTCAAAGGGGGGAATGGTGTATTTTGAGACCTCTGCAAAGGAAAAGATCAATGTTGATGAAGCTTTTCTGGATATTGTCCACAAAGCTCTCTCACATGTTCGCAGTAATAAAAAGATGTGAGTGTGTTAGTAGTAGCCAAATAATTGCAAAATATCTACGAACTGGGTGATTGAAACAAACCAATAACCATGGTTCTTATATCCCAACTTTACTATTTTCACTAAGGAAATTTTTTTTTCTCAACGCTCAGATATAAAAGCGACACTGAAATAGGGGAGGTGATTTTATCCAAAAAAAATGTAGGAGAGGTGCAAGCGAGAAGATGTGCATGCTAAATCATATAAACAATGATTGTGTACCCAATGTTTTATTTGTTGTTGAAATTTTATAACATTACTAGCAATGGACGTGGATGTTTTCTCTTTCTTTTGTATTTTGTAAATTTTTATTTTCTATTTTTACTAACTTGTTATTGAATTTAAGTGATTATAATTTTATTTAACAATTGAAATTATAACTAACGAAATAATTTCAGAGAGATGAATGTTCTTCTCTACATTTTCTTGCAAATCAAATGGAAAAAGTTAGACATCATATTGTCGGGGCAAAAAAAAGGTTAGGCATCATATTGTCGAAAAAAAAACAAAGGGTTAGATATCATGTTAATCAAAAATATTTAGAAAATTAAATCCGAGAAAATAGTACATAATAACATTCATAGTTTGAAAATAATTTGTTTATTTGGATTATGTTAAAGATGAAACTTAATTGCTTTAAAAAATACTTTTTCAATACTCTCTTTTCCAAAGCAAATAATTCCAAATTTTTTTATATTATTTATAAAAATTTATATTTTTAATAAATATATATCATATTTTTTTAAAACAAATAGAAGCCTTTTTTTTTTGTTTTTGGTTGTATAAAACTAAAAGATAGTAATAGAACAAGGGTGATTTTTTTACTCAATCTTTCTAGTCGGCACATAAATATTTTTAATGGAAAAGTAAATTAAAATGGTCATGTGAATTAGAAGTGTTAAAATGGATCATGTGTATAATCCAACTCAATCTAATCTATAAATTCTAATGAGTTGATTAATCAAATAAGTTGATGGATAAATGAGTTGATATGTCAAACGAGTTAGATTTTAATGGGTTGATGGTTAACCGTCTAACTTAACAGTTTCTTAAAATTGAATCAAACTAACTTAATAAATTTTCATTATCTCTCAATTTTTCTGTCAAAATGCAAATCTACAATTTTTCCAACAAAATGCATATATTTATTTTTTTCATCAAAATGAGAATTCATAATTTTTCCACCATAATTTGTATCCACAATTTTCCTGTCCAAAACAAAATTCACATTTTTTTGCCAAAAATAAAAAACCTACAATTTTTCCCACCAAAAACTTGATTATGTAATTTTTCCACCAAAATGTAAATCCATAGTTTTCTTGTTAATATAAGAAATCTGTAAAACGAATCCATAATTTTTTTGCTAAATACTGCATTCCGTAGTTTTCAAACAAAATACAAATCTATAATTTTCCACAAAAATGAGAAATCTGTAATATTTCTCGCCCAAGACATATTAGTAATTTTCTTGCCGAAAAATTGATTTTGTATTTTTCAATCAAATGTAAACCTGAAAATAAGAAATCCACTATTTCCTGCTAAAAAACGGGTCGATAATTTTTTTTCCAATAACTTAATTTCGTATTTTTTCACCAAAATATAAATCTCTTATTTCTGCCAAAATTAACTCAATGGTGATGATGATGATGATGATGATGATGATGATGATGATGATGATGATGATGATGATGGTGATGGGGATGGGACGTGGATGATGATGATGATGATGCTGATGATGGTATGCTGATGGTGATGGTGATCATGGTGATGGTGATGGTGATGATGATGGTGATGATATTATTGTTTTATGATAATTAATTATTAGTTGATTTTATGATAATTATTAATTAAATAATTAATGAATTAATTATTATAATTATAGTGATGTGTCAAGCCCTCCATCCATTACATATAGGATGATATATACGATTCTAAGAACAAAAATTTGGTACTGATATGGGTCGGTGTTGAAATGGAAGTTGTAGTTCAGGATCAGATATGAACAATGTATATACATGAGTTACAACAGGAGGCAAATCTAAAAGACAGCGTTTCACACACACACAAAAAAAAAGAGTGCGTAAATCGAAGATTCACAAGCCAACACGAAAAATTGTTCAGTGACAGATTTGGTCAGGAGGCACAGAGGCTTACTTTTTGAGTTTGAGTAAGAAGTAAAACATAATTGGTGGTACAGTCACCATAAAAAATTCCCTGATTTCATAGTTCTCAACATTTTGCGGCTCTCTTTTACATCATCATCTATTCCATGAAGCTGTAACAGCGATATAACATTGGTTAAAGCAATACCAATTGTCAAAAGACCATCTCAAACTATTTAAAGACCTAAGGATAATATTTTTCCCATTAAATATAGGGATCAAAATTGTTCGAGTCTAGCAAGATCAAGATTATATACTAAAAGAATCGTGTTTGAGTCTTCGGAGCCGATAGTGCTATTGAAAGTACTTTGTAATCGAAAAGGAAGAGGTGCCATGTTTTAGTATCGCTAACGGGGAAGAGATTTAAACCCGCCCTTATCCCTGATCCATGGGGATTTTTGGTTTCGTCTCTAGACCTCTTAGATATCAAAAGAGAAAAAAAAGACCGATCGTATCTTGCACTATTTGAAAGCTACGGGTAACTGTTTTTTGGACTAGCGATCTATTTTTCCATGAGAACTTTCACGTAGTATCAAATATGCATAAAGTTAAGGCCTCGTTATGTTTCTCCATAAAAACAAAGTTTCATATTTAATTACACCCGAATCAAAATTTCGTTTCTTGTTCAAATGCAATAGATTTTTTTTCAAAAAGCATATTCAAAATTTTCTTAATAGAGGAGTCTTGTTCAAATGCACTAGTTTTTATTCCAATCAGTTATGTAGTAGGTAAAGAAAAGTAGTCTTCTTCATGGAAGATCCCTAACGTATCATTTTATTTGCTACTTAAGTTTTAATTTTTTGGAAATATGGAAACAAAGATATTTACAAAAGCTAGAAGACCTATATGAATGAATGAATTTGAAGTAAGAGAAAAAGTCTACCATTTCTTCGGTATGCTGGAGAGACTGTCTCTGACTGTGCAAGTTCTGGAGTATTGAAATGCCAATTTGTTCAGTCTCCAACGTTTTTTTCCAACTGTCTTTGATTTTCTCTGTTGTTCGAACCAAACCCACGGTTGATTTCATCAATCTTGATCTTTGATCAGCTGAAGCCTTACCTCAATAAAAAGAGATCAAAATTTGTTTTACTAGCAAGATCAAGATTATTTACAAAATTAAACAATACCGTGTCCTTACATACCTCCTTATCAGCTTCAAGAAAATCATCTCGAGTAGTAGTAGTGTTCAAGTTTCCATATGTGTTTCTCTCGATTTCACTTTTAAATCTTTTCAGATCAGATTTGGATTCCCTTAACTTGTCAAGGAGGATGGATTTAATTTTTGCTGGAAGGCTACTTGCTGCATGATCCATTTTCGTAATCTGGTGAAATAAAAGGCAGATAATTGTCAAAAGGAAAAATGGAAAAAAGGAGAAGACTTATTTATAGTTTACATACCAATTTTTCTGCATTTTCCAGATCAGATGTTATTTCAGACAGCTTCTCCTCCTTCTGTCCTAAAAGATCAGTAAAGTATCATAGATGTATCTTAAGCTATGCAAAAAAAAAAAAATCTAAAACGCACAAATACAACATCAAACACAAACCAAAATATCTCTCATAAATTTTGAAACATGTAAGGTTGTCTCAAACCTCTTTTTTTTTTTTTTTCCTTTTTTTAATTAGTTTAGTTCTCTAACAAAACTAATAAAAAGTCTTCATGATCCTAAGAGCCAAACATTTTGGTTATTAAAAAAAAAACTAAGGAAGAGATTCAAGATATCAATTTACCTCGTTTGAGCGAAAAAGCCAAGGAACAATTCTTTGAAAGATTTACAGAGAGCTCGCTATATTGCCGCTCGTATAGGTGGAACACATCACTCATTGTGCAGAATCAGCAAACTCAATGATGATAATGAGAACTCAATTCCTCCGTATTCGCAAACTTGATCAAAAGAGAAATAGCTAAAATCAGTATACCCTAAGGTACATTAGTCGGAAACTATGATCATTAAAGATAAGCCGGAGCAGAAGCGAATTATAAAGCACAAGCTTATGAATATTTCAATCTTTAAGGGGAAATTTCTAAGAAAAAAACCCGCAATTTCTTAGAATTATTCAAATAATGTTAATTTTTTTTAATTATATATAAGTCTTCGGTGAATATGTGCTTGAGGTGACGCAACAAAAATAAACTTGGATAGAGATCCACTTTTATTTCAAACAGATAAACTTTAATTAAAGAAAGCTTTAATACAAAACCAGAGTTTCGGAACCTACAAAACAAAAATCATTAGCGTGAATCTTAGCATTGTAGGCCAAACAATGATCTTGGTATTTATAAAAATAAGGGTGAGCAAGAAAGAGAGGAAATACTCATTTATCTTTTTTAACTTTTCAAGATGAATGTAGAACGATTGCTAGCTCAAGGACAATAATATTAACATTTTTCGGAGAAATTTTGAAGATTACCACTTTTATGATATCATTTTACAAAAATACGAATAGAAGAAAATTTGTTCAAAAACATCATTTTATAACCTTGAAGATTATAAGATTTAGGAGTGTTGGCGGACTAAGTTTCTGATAAGAAAGTTATAAGGTGTAAGTGGATGTATTATAGACTTCTTTAAAAAAAGAAACACACACTTGTTTATAGACTTGGCATAAGCGTTAGTTTAAGTTGGCAAGTATGAAATAGCTTATCCACGCATCAACCATTAAATATCACAAACACTTGATACATAAGCCTATAGGGACCTTTTCTTTTTGGTTTAAAGATAAAATTAAGCTATAGGGCCCGTTCTTTCTTCTGTTTTATTTGTTAATTAATCTCGTAGACAATGTCCTGAAGATGAAGAAGAAAGAGTATTAATGTAGGAGACTTCATTGTCTCTCTTTCCAAAAAACCAGAAAGAAAAAAAAAACTTTTTAGGAAAAGAATGAGAGAACAATCTCGTAGGCTTCTCGACAATGAATTCTTGGAAGAAACCAACAAAGCTTAAGATCATCCTTCTTGGAGATAGCGGGTTAGTCATAAATTTTCTGTCTAATTATTCATAAATTTTCAAGACTTTCTTTGAGAATATAGTGTTTACATTCTCAATTGTTATGGCGATTTTGTTTTCACTTTTCAATATATTTTCTTTGGAATGTAATTATTATTGCTTTTTAAAAGTTGCCTCTCTTGTTTTTCTGTTTTCTAACTCTTTATATAGGGTCGGCAAAACATCATTGTTGAAACGGTATCCTCTGTATAAACCATACTTCAAACTTATACAATGGTTTGATTTCTGTTTAGATCTCTCTCTCTTTCTCTCTGATTCCCTAACTTGTGACCCAAGATACCATGACAAAGATTTCAAGGAGCAACATTTGAGTTCAGTAGGAACAGATTTCCTCGTAAAGGAGCTTTGCATCGAAAACAAATCAGTGTCTTTACAAGTAAATGTAAACCAATCCCTTTCTTCACCACTTAATATTTTTTATTCAAAAAAACTAATTTTTCTTTACAGATTTGGGATACTGCCGGACAAGAGAGATTTAAGGGTATAACGTCAGCGTTCTATCGAGACACACATTGTTGTGTTCTTGTCTACGACGTTAATGTTCTGCAAACGTTTAAATCTCTCGACAACTGGCATGCTGAGTTCATCAAAGTGGTGCATTACCGTTTCCTTTTTTAGTTCTTTGCCCAATAAAACCCGATTAAAACTATTTCAATGGCTTAAGTTATATAACACGTAACTTTTTTATTAGGCATTTTTTTTAGAATTTATAATATATATATATATTCATACAAATTTTCTTATAGTAAATATTTTTTGATCGGGTAGTTCAAATGCACTAGTGTGACTGTCACAAACAATGGTTCTGTTGCGCAAAGTTATACACATCAATATATTTGATCACTCTAATTCAGTTTCTTGATAATTCCAGGCAAATCCAATAACACCTGACAAGTTTCCCTTTGTTCTGGTGGGGAACAAAACGGATGTAAAAGGCGGAAAATCCCGAGTTGTAAGCTTAACTGTCAAAAATTTAGGGGACACATGACAGTTTTTCCAAACTTAAAATTTTTAGAAAACCTTAAAATATTGTATAAGATACATCTTCTCTCATAGATCCGTCTAAATCTTAATTTCTACGGGTTTATCTTACGCAGGTTGAAAAGGAGAAAGCAGTAGAATGGTGTAACGCAAAAGGGAAAATAGTATACTTTGAGACCTCCGCAAAGGAAAAGATCAATGTTGATGAAGCTTTTCTGGAGATTGCCCGCAAAGCTCTCTCAAATGAGCTGCGTAATAACGAGATGTGAGTGTGTTAATATGTAGTAGACAAATAAAACATTGCAAAAAATCTACGAACTATACTCTAGTTCAAATTGAATTCTTAAGCTTTAAAACCTATCAATTTTTTTTAACAACCGGCAACTCCTACACTAAAACCCTCCTACTAATCTCAACGTCTTTAGAAAAAAGCTAAAGTTGTCTTTGCCACGTAAAACTATATGAAAATAACCAAGGAAGGTGCCAACTGCCAACAAGGCAAAATTGGATAATTTACCTTCTTTGTACTTCAATTAATTATTTAACTATTTAAAAGTTTTCATTCTTGAATAATTTTAATTATAACTTTTATATTTAAAACTATATATACTCTAGTTAGATCCCAACTTTACTATTTTCACTAAGGAATTTTTTTTTTCTCAACGCTCAGATATTCAAGGGACATTGAAATAGTGGAGGTGCAACCAAGAAGATGTGCATGCTAAATCATATATCTAATCGATGATGGGCTACCAGATGATTATTTGTTGTTGAAATTTTATAACATTTTTAACTAAAGCAAGGGATTTAAAGATTTTGGCTCCCTAGAGGCTAACTACAACAATTTTTATTTTATAAAATCAATACTGAGGAAAATACAAAGAGCACGCAAAAGTTATGCTGAGCTGGAAAGAGTTGGTGATTCAAATATTCACTATAACTGTTTAAAGAAAGTGATAAGCTTGAAGTGAGTCTAGCTTAACCCAAAAAAACAACTACAAGTCAACTCTCAATAGTATTTAGAGATCTAATCCACATGTATTGGTGTTGGAAAATAAATTTTATGTAGAGTAAAGTTCTGCTAGAATGCAAATATAATTTTTTTTTTTTGTGGGTTTTTGTGGTGCAATATGATGAAGGTTAAATCTATGCAAGACTATGCAGCAAAAACAAAACATTACTGAGAAATTGGAAAATGGTAGAACAATCTATAAATACAAAACACCTTGAAATAGGTATTACTTCAAACGAGCAAGAGCAAGACAATGCCACTTACAAATTTGAATGATCTTTTCATCTTTTCTTCAATTGTTTTCTCTCTACTACTATTATCTTCACTATTATTATTATTAATTGGATAGGAATGAAAATGAAGATGTGAATGGATGGTCTCATCTAAGGGTTAGAATGTGAGAAAAATTAAAGCCATTGTTGTTCAGCCAAGGATGACTTGCCGAAAGCTTTGGTTCTAACTTTACTCTTTGTATACTATGTATGGAGATTATCAGGGACCCTTATATATATAGTTTTAGTTTATTCTTTTTAGCTACTTTATATGATCTTTTATTTATATGTGTGTTGGTGGTAGGATGTTACAATGCCATTGCCAGCCCCAGCCCCGCAAGTCATCATCACTGGCTATGCAACTGCATCTGCCTCTCATACATGAAAACTATATATCCCACTAGATGATCACTCTTATGATAATGAATATGGAGCTGGTCAATGGGTTAATATGGTGATGGTCTAATCAGAGCTTTATTTTAAACTTTTAGTTACTATTGTGATGGCGTGCATATTTTGATAAAATAAAATACATTTGTTTCAATCCTTAAATATAGATGTAAATTTTGAGATTCTATGAATGGTTAAAATTATCTTAATGTATTATTAAGTGCTTGCATTTAGTTTGGAGGTAAAGGTGGAAAGTTTATTCCATTTTTTTTTTTTTTTTACTTATTTCTAAATTTTCACAGCAAAGCTAATTTTAATTAAAAAAGTTTTTTTTTTTTAATTCGTCTTGAACCTTCGTAGGTCTCACCACGACTCTAGCCCTACATTATATAATTAGTTAATCTGGTAAATATTGCAAGGTAATAGTTTATTATGCATATATACATTGTTTATATGATTTTGACAATTACAGGTTTCGTCCTAACATTTGTTAATTCTCTATTTGACAGCTAAGAAATGGTACAAAGTCAAAAATCAACTTCGGCTCAACATGTCGAAGTCGAAGACAGTAGAAGGGTACTGTTATATCGGTTAATATTATATATACTTATATTCACATTGATCTGGTGCACCTTCCCATTTGCTTCTTGAATACAAGATTTGACCTTGTAGTTGTACTATATATTTTCTTTTATATGCTTGAAAAAATCAAATTTTCACAATCCCAAAACTATTTCTAGTACAAGATCAAATCTTGTGTTCAAGAAGCAAATTCCATTGTGCTACCAATTTAGCATGTCACAATATATGTGTGTGTGTATATTATTAGAGTGTGGTATTATTGTAAATACTTTAGTATAGTTGTGTAAATACTTAGTATACTCATACATGTATATATACCACATATTGTACAGCTTTACTAAATTAATGAGAATCAGATTAAGTTTGTGTGGTTGTTGATATATATATATATATATATGTATACATTAAAATATACTACTGTGCTACCAATTTAAACGTAATATAAAAATTCATTGGTTTTATATATTTAACTAGTTTGACGGATGTTCGAGTTTACACGTTCAAAAATAGTATTGAGTTAGATATATAACCTGATTTCTTAGACCGCATAGCAATATATATTAGGTGGATCACAGTCCATAACCAGACAAAATAAATCGAAACAAATATGAGATCTAACTCCTCCATTTCAATCTTCTAACAAAACATTTTCCACAAACAAATTAATTAAAAAAAAAACTAAATATTGAGACTTAAGAAGGATATGAAACTTTCGCTAACTAGCAAACCGAAGAAGTGGACAAAGTGACCTCTGCGCCAATAGATATAGACGGAGACACAAACGTCTGTGAGTAAGCTCCAAGAGGCAAGAGTCAATGTTGCTCCGACGAGTCCGATCACAAGAGATTGCATGTTTTTTTCTACTAATCACTCGACTCTTACTTATCTTCTCCACTTCTTCTTTCTCTGTCTTTCTTCTCTGCCTCACCATGTTTTTTTTTGTGTCTGATTTTGATCGAGTTCTTTGATTGAGACTGTGTGATATGATTTTGTGGTTTTATTTTATTTGATTTAGTAATTAATAGTACTTCTTGAGGATGGAGACAATGCGGTTGATTTAGTTTGAGGCCTTTGATTGACATAAAGTCAACTACTCCGACTACAAATGGATGTGTAGATCCACGACTTTGATTAAGTTTTTTTGTTTTCTATATTAAATTTTAATACCGATGGTTGTTGTTGTTATAGTTATAAAATTCGTCTTAAGAATTAGGATTTGCAAGATGTTTTGGGATAACAACATCACTGTTGGAGTTTGGGCTTAGTTCTTGTCTGGGCTAAGTATTAGCTTATCAATGCTATGTTAATGTGCTTAGAATGGGCTAATTATTATTCAGGTTAGGTTAGTGAGGAGAGAAGAGGAAACCAGAGTTATTAAAGAGGAAGAGTCATCATTCTTCTTCTTTGTAATTCTTAAGTTTAATACTACAGATGTTTTCCTCCAAATCAAAAATCCCTTACAAATCATATTATGAACTCCACATAAGATTTTTCACAAAACTCAAAAAGACAACCGTAAGCCCTAAGGCACCCTCCATTAAAGTTTCTCAACAATAAAAAACAAAAAATAATAGCAAAAGAATGTGAAATTTCATGAAGGAGTCACTAATCGAGAACCTCCTAGCAAAAGACTCTATATGCTATTTGTCTTCTCTTAATTGGTTTTACTTTCTTTTCTTTTTATTAATTATACAATCAAACTATTTTAAAAGTATTATTATTATATTTTAAGAAAATTTAAAAGAGTATCTTCTGAATGAGGGTGCTCTAAACCTTTTTCCCGTAAACTCACCAAATCCACAAAAATAGAGTTGAATTTCTTGCAAAAAAAAAAAAATTCTTGTGTAGAACATCTCCACACAAACTAGGTATTTCCTTATTCCTCAAACTTGTTTTTATTTGTGTTCTGAAAAATAGAAAACTATGGCTGGATTTCCTTATTTCCTAGACATTAGTTACTAGCACAATTTTTAGTCGTACTGATCTCATATAGGCACTATATATAATACTTTTTCTAATTTCTTGCAAGTATGGTTGTGCATAGCGCAAATGTCTTCTTTGGTTTTGTTAAAACATAAAAAATAATTTGGTTTTGAAAATAGTTTCTTTAAACGTTTTTCTGTCTTTTAACTCTTCCTATTAATGTCTGAAATCGAGATAGTGATTTCGTTTGAAAGTGCGTCTTCACTGAACGTACTCAAAATCAGTGGCATCTTTAGAAACTCATAAAAAACTGTTTGTATTTTATTTTCAATTTACTTTCAAACAAGTACTAAATAGGTATGAGGTTTTCTCGATCACGTGAGAGTCTAAGATAACATTACTAAGCTAAAAGCACCAATTTTAAAATCTTATCTATGTAGACTAAAATAAGAAAATTACCTAGGAATTAGTATGTACGACAAATCAAGCTATACGGCTAAGTCTTGACCATAACTATCCTGTTATTAAACCTTTTATATTTGCCATGAATGTCAAATGTTTAAATAAATTTAGTATATCTACAAAGTTGGATCGCCTAATTTGTTTATTTTGACGTTGGATCGCCTAACTTAACAATACAAAAATTTACATTATCTTCTTTGTACAAACATAATGAATGAATGAACTCTCAATCTGTGTCTCGTTCCCTCTTAAAAAGTCCATGTTTCGCCCTAGGAAGCATGGTCAAACTTCAAATCCCACTTAAGTAATTAATTACCTAAATTAGCTCTTATCAACAATTTAATTAATGATAACCAAGATTAGAGTGACATGCTTACTTTTTCTCTTCACCATTAATATTAAACCACGTGTCCGTCGTCCGAACTGGATGTACGTGTGATGTGTCCAAGAGAAGGTTGGAATTGCCAATACGATTAAAACTCTTGCCGTTTCAAAGAACATGACGACACGTGTTTTTTTGGGCTCACCAAAAATACTAAGATATTTATAGAATTTTTTTTTATTTCCTGAAAAGGAAAGGACTGCTAAAACAAAAGGAAAAGATTATTAGCTTTAGAATTATTGATTCCTTGAAAACTAAAGTAAAATCATTAGTAGCCAAGACTACTAAATATCTCAATGAGAGTCCAACTATTGATTGCTTCTAATTTTACCGAAACACCCTCAAAGCCCAATCTTCTTCACATGATTTGAGAAGTGTATAATTGTGGTAGTATCCTCTGTCGGTTAATAACTCAGTCTACAAGTCACATGATTAATACACTAATACTTTTTCCATGAATTCATCATGATTGTTATATAATTTCATCACCAAAAGATAGATTCTTTCCTCTTTATATAGAATTCCCTTTTTCATAATTCATATCTATTTGTCACTTGTATTATGATCTCAACAAGTGTCTACTATAATTTCAAAACAGTTTGGCGTTGGAAGAGTGTCAAACTTAACCAATTTGTTTCTTAGGAAAAAGAAAAAAAAAAAAAACTAACCAATATTTTTTCATAAATATGCTAAAATGGATGGCCACTTTCTTTAATTCAAAGAAATGCTTTAATGTACGGTATAAAACAAAATCATGTTATATAACTTAAATACCACCAAATCCCCATAAATCTTCAATCCAATACATCCCCTTAAACAATTATCAAATTGAGGCTACTTTTTTGCTATTACCTAAAAAAACCATAGCTAAAGCAAATAAATTTAACATCAAAAACTCAACTACATCAAATATGACATGTTAAATAACTTTTTGACAAAAAACATGTTATATAACTACATATCGCAATAAAAAAAAATGTATTCGTAACTACAAAAAAAAAAACAACACATAGTGTGACATGCACCTGAAAATGGAAGAGACATAGTCAATATCACCTCGTTAAAAATCCTTCATCGTGTCTAATTGGGATGATACCGTTAATTGGAATTAAACAAAAAAAACCGACCCGAGTAAATTGCCACAAATTAACCAAAAATACAATCAATTTCGGTGATCGATCCAAGTAAGAAGGAGTCGAATTCGATTTCACAATGAAGTATATTATATAGGCAGGCTTGTCTATATGTTTGTTGGATTTGAACCGGACTAATTTCATAGAGTTGATTTTGATTGTCTAAAAACAAATCATCATGTATTGTTTTTATTTATGTAGTTATTGAAAGAATTTCAGTTCTAAAAAAAATATATATATATATATATATATATTTATTTTATGTAGTTATTGAAAGAATTTCAGTTCTAAATATATATATATATATATATATATATTTAGTTGAGATGTTTAGTTATGTAATAAACAAAGATTTTTTTTTTTTGAAAATTAATAAAAATAAGATTTTCAAAAGTAACTAATATTAAAGCAATAATTTATAGGAATCGTGAATATCTGATTAAGTAACGTGGTTTCCTTCCGAAGCCATAACTTTGCGACAAGGGCATGAATTCCTTTTTGAGTTCATGAACTGCATCGACTATGGTTCTATTAAGGTTGTCCTGAGATGGCTATTAAAAATCTTCCAAGAATTTGTTGCTATATATAATATCTATGTCATGATCAATAATTAAATAACGTTAATATGTAACTACTTTTGAGTGTATGAATCTAGCCTTCTAGTATTCTTTTTGTGCCTATAAATTTTATTCTTTTTTTTCTGGTAACTTGTCAAACTAGCTTATATATCTTTATTTTCTTTTGAGTCGGGAAAATCATATAGAGAAAAAAAAATAATAACCTTTCAATAACGATCCAATAATCCATTTTAACATTTATTATTTAGAAATACCAAACGAAATGGTCTTCAATATATATATATATATATATATACCAAACGAAATGAGGAGAATTTATAAGCTAAGAAAATAAAATAAAATGCACATGTTGTAGAAGTGGCAAATGAGCACCTCGTATGAACAAACACGTGATTCAATCATGAAAAGAAAATACTTCACATAAGGTTGTTCAGAATATTTTCAGAGTCTTAACAGAATTTTCATCATCACCATCCTCATCATTCATCATCATTACCCCATCTTCACATGGAAATCATTTTTTCTATACAATTTTTCAATGAACTTTAAAATATCATTTTAGATATTAATATTATAATTTCTTATAACGGTAGACAATGGAATAAGACAAAAGAACAGTCCCTTTAATAAAATTAAAAAAAAAAAAAAATTTCCAAGGTTCATGCATGCATACTTTTTTTCACGAGATGGAGAACATTTGTTAAACAAATAAAAGAAATTTTATCTAACCACGTGAACTTTTTTTCTTATAGTTATCCTTAACAACACCACCAATAATAGTGACCCGTAACCGTAATAATAGTAAATGTTAAAAAGTCATTCTTTTGCTATATAAAAAAAGAACGATTAGTAAAAAGTCATTCTTCAACCATGCATTCAAACCTAATTATTATATTTACAATATCTATTAACATTACATATTAGTACCAAAATCATAATTCCAAACCTCTCTAATCACGTAGTTTCAATAATAAATTGTTAGTTTACTAAAAAAGAAATAATCTAACTAGTTAATAATGAGTTAAAGAATGGACAAAAACATCACGATTTAATGTGATAAGATTGTTCTTATCACATGAACAAAAAAGGGACAGGGAGTTACAGGTGAAGTGTTCCTGGTCAAATTGAAACTTGGAAATAATAAAGTTCTTGAAATAGAAAGGTATATTTTTAATTGAAAAAGACTTTTGATAATAACACATCATAAGTTGCCTAACAATCTACGCATCTTCTTCATTTCTCTATCCTATTAAGAGAACTAAAATTAGCATTTTCTGATTTATAATATGATTTGATGGTTGTACGAGATTTAAACGCGAAAACCCATTTATATACATAAAAAATTATTTACAAGTAAGATATCAGATTTTCTTTTCTTTATAGTCGGTAGAAGCTCTTGAATTTCAATACAGCTAATTGTTCGAAAGAAGAAAAAATTGACCAATTATTGGTCAATATTAACAACAACAATAATAATAATATAATAATAATTTTGTGTTCTTATTTCTCAAATGAAAACTTGTATATAGAGACGAGCTTCGTTGCCAAACCCTTGCTTCTTCTCTCTTCAAAAACCCTTCTCTTCATCTCCTCCAAACAACAACAAAAGAAAAATTCTTACAAGAAGATCAAAACTTTTATTGTTTCTTAGAAACCCTATTAGGATAAAATGGATTACGAGGCATCAAGAATCGGTGAAATAGTAGAAGATGAAGAACAAATTGATTTACCACCAGGATTCAGATTTCACCCTACTGATGAAGAACTCATAAGTCACTACCTCAAACCAAAGGTTTTCGACACTCTCTTCTCTGCTACTGCCATTGGTGAAGTTGATCTCAACAAGATCGAGCCTTGGGACTTGCCATGTAAGTTTCAAACCTTATTTTTTCAAACCCTCTATATTTTTAATGTATATTCTGAAGCTTATAGTTCTGATTGGTTTTTCGTGCAACAGGGAAGGCTAAGATGGGGGAGAAAGAATGGTATTTCTTTTGTGTGAGAGACCGGAAATATCCAACCGGTTTAAGGACAAACCGGGCAACAGAAGCCGGTTATTGGAAAGCCACAGGGAAAGACAAAGAGATTTTCAAGGCAAAATCACTTGTGGGTATGAAAAAAACTCTTGTTTTCTACGGAGGAAGAGCTCCTAAAGGAGTTAAAACCAATTGGGTTATGCATGAATATCGTTTAGAAGGCAAATATTCTATCGAAAATCTTCCCCAAACCGCTAAGGTAATAATAATACAAAGATTTACCTCTTTCTGTGGTTTTTTTTTTGGTTTATTGGACTTGGAAATTTATTTTTGTGTGTTTTTGTTTGGTTGTTTGTTGAATGTAGAACGAATGGGTTATTTGCCGTGTTTTCCAAAAACGGGCCGATGGTACAAAAATTCCAATGTCCGGTTTACCGATGCATTCACACATTAACCGAATCGAACCAGCCGGTTTACCTTCGTTGATGGATTGTTCTCAACGAGACTCATTGCCCGGTTCGTCGACTCACGTGACCTGCTTCTCCGACCAAGAAACCGAAGACAAGAGACTTATCCACGAGTCCAAAGACGGGTTTGGTTCTCTGTTTTACTGTGATCCTCTGTTTTTACAAGACAATTATTCACTAATGAAGTTGTTGATTGACGGTCAAGAAACTCAATTTCCCGGTAGACCTTTTGACGGTCATGATCCATCCGGTTTGCCCAGTACGGTAGAATTGGATTGCGTTTGGAATTTCTGATTTGTAAACTTCTGTTGTAGACTTGTAGTCATATGTTCGTGTGACATTATTATTAAGGGATTAATGAAGATTCTTGTGACATTTTGTAAAAAAGGAGAAAAAAAATGCTAGAAAGTCAATTTCTCTTGCTTTGTAGAATTATAATTTTAATACATTTCATAGACTTTCCAAGAAAATATTATGATAAATTCTTTTGCCATGCCCAATGCTAAATTAAATTTTAGTATTAGAATACATAGATGCTACAATACAACAACATTAGTAATGTTACATTACCAAAACGCATATAAGTTTATATATTATATTATTGTATTTTAATATACTTAGATAAGGTGTCTGTCTATGGGGTGAAGTAATAAATTTAACTTTATTAATTTGATTGAAATTTTATTTTATTCATTTGAAACTAGAGTAGTTAGAAACCAAACTCGTTTAGTGTTCTTATTAATGACGAAACTTTAAATGACATGTGTTAGGCCACCAACCAAAGAGTTGATACTATGACTTATGAGTATATTAACAAAGTTTTGAAAGATTTTATTGTTATTATATTTCTATGTCAAACTTACATATTTAGGTGATCATCTTGTTTTCTTACTACCTAAATGTTTTTCCCCAATTTCTAATGTGGATATTTTTTGTTAACCTTTCCAAGGTAAATAACACTAATTAAGATCGATGACTTTGTTTTTGGGATAAAGCTTACAGCTACATCAAAATGGTGCATGAACATGTGTGATAAAAGAACACGTGTGAATTAATTTTTCCACCCCAATATTACTTAAAACTACTTAAACAATAGTATTTAGTTAACTTCATCACGTCCTCATTGCTTTCTTGAATAAGATTATCTTGTCTTCTTGCATTCTACTGGATATGGATAGCAAAATTTAATATAAAAATTTTGCGTGTGGTCTATAAATAATTTGAAATGGTCATGATCTTAATTAAATGGTTCCCTATAGTTTGTGTTTTGCCAAACAAACAATTAGCAACGTTAAACCTACAAATTTAAAAATCAGAAATTAGTTAGTGTAAAAAAACGAAAAATAAAAGTATAAAACTATAAAATCACAGAACCATAACATGTCAACTGTGAATGTTGAAAACGCGGTATATAGTATATATAATTAAGCAAAAAAAAATTATAATAATCATACAAATTATTTTCAATGGAGCAGTAAAAATAGACATTTTCAGTTCTAGTTTAAACATTTTAGTTCAATTTGTTCAGTTACAATTGGCAAGTCATAATTAACCAGAAAAATCGACAACTTTGCTAGAGATCATAATTCCATTTGGTTCCATCACAAACCGAACCAACCCGAACCGGCTAAATCAAATCGAACCAAAGGGAAATAAAGAGTAAGGGTGTTATCGTCATTTAACATAGTAGAAACCCTTTCTTCAGTCTACTTCTCCTGCAACCTCTTCTTCTCCACTTCCCTAATCTCGCCGGACGATCGAAACCGGAGAAGCTTCCGTCCACCGGTAATTTCAGAGATCTCTGAAAATGCAATTAATCTTTCATTTTCTATGGTGATGGAATCTTATTAAGTTTTCACGAATCATTTGGATGCTCAGACTATAATATATTCATTTTCAAATCTTTATATTTCTTATAAATCTAGAATTCTTTATTTAAGATGTGTGAATTTGTTATCCAAACATCAAATTTGTGTAGATTTGTAATCATTCTTAATGGAATCTAACGCCTAATTTGTAGAAAAATTAGGGCTTTTTGAAATTCTCTGATGATCTGTAAAATGGCTGATTTAGGTTCAAGTTTTAGAAGATGTTGAAGTTTCTATCAAAAGTAAGAATTGAGTACAACACATTAGATCCAAGACTTGCGTCTTGTGTTGAGTTCTTAGCTCAATGCAATGCAAGAAACGCCAAAGAATCGAATCCGAATTGTCAGGTTTTGGTGAAACGTAGAACAGATGAACAACCACCACAGATCACAGTCACGTTTGTGAATGGTGTTGAAGAAGCTTTTGATGCAGCAGCAACTTCAGCTCAGTCTATTAGAAAGATGATTCTTGATAAAGGTCAGTATCTTGAGACAGAGCAAATGTTCCGTGAAGCTGGTGAACAATGGCCTGTGATTATCCCTGATGAAGAGCTTCTCCAAGTAGCTCCTGGTGTTAAGGTCTGTGATTTGCACATTTTCATTTTCTCATTTGAGTCTAGAAAGGAGAAAACTTTGGCTGATATGGATGGCCAAAAACATTGACATTTTGCGAATATTTTTTTTCTGTGTAGTGTTTGCAGATTTGTATGTTGAATTTACTGATCTTTGATGTCTTGCTTTCGTTTTTTTGCAGCCGAGAAAAGCAGAAGACAAGAAGTAACGATGCATCATCATATCTATTTGGGAATATATGATTGTACTCAGTATGGAACTCGATATGTGTCTCGAGCCTAGGGTTTCAGTTTTTCGGTTTTAGACTCATAGAGTTGTATTGTTTCCTTGTTTACGTGAACCGCGGAAATGGATGAACTTTTGATCAGAAACCGTGGAAATGGATGAACTTTGCCATGGAAGCTCTGGGAA
Source organism: Cardamine occulta (assembly GCA_028015245.1). Lineage (NCBI taxonomy): Eukaryota > Viridiplantae > Streptophyta > Magnoliopsida > Brassicales > Brassicaceae > Cardamine > Cardamine occulta. The sequence goes on from CM051389.1 coordinate 2,348,709, forward strand.
TAAAAGCAATTTTTATGGGCAAATATCAAATCAACATGCCAATTGAGTTTTGGCAACAATAGTATACATTAAGGCAACAATAGTATACATTAACTTACACAATGAGTCCAAGAGCTCATAAACAGAAAAAAGAGTTTCTTACATATAGGCTCTCTATTATCAAAACGTATGTGTATATATATCAAACCAGTCTCGTGCTTCATTCATTTACCTCTCTTCCTTTCTAGGAGCATTTGGATTACCCATCATGTCCATCATCATTTTCTCAGGTGAATCTTCCCAATTCGTAAATGTCTTCAAATCGATCTGCGGATAAAACAACGGTGTAAAATTTGAAAACTTTGTGCATTACATAATAGATCTTATGTACTATTGGTTTATGTACCTTTCGACGTTGGTTAGTGAAAAGCTCTTCTCTTTTCTGGTATGTTTCTTGAATTTCCCTAGCCGCATTTCCACCTAATCCCCATGCTTCAACATCTAACACCAAAGCCTCTACTGGTAAATAGCCCTGCAGCAATAATGTATAGAGAAAGAGATGTTATAAAGATCCAAGAGCACAAAATTCGCTATATATTAATACTTGAAGTGCTTGAAATTTTGGTACTTTGATTTTACCTGGTTTGGGAAAAGAGAGCCAGGCTGGTAAGTTTTATCAACCGCATGATGGCGGATTGTGATTTTAGCGAAGTCTTCGTCAATGAAAATTCTTTCGTTTCCTAGTGTTCCTCCGAATCCAATTCCAACAGGTTTGGGGTGTGCGTCGTAGACTCTACCAGAGGGATGCAGATGGCTATATGCAAAGTTTTTCTCCTTGCCTGAAGATTAACACAAAAGCATGAAAGAGTGGACTAATGGAAAAGTAAATGTGCAGAAGAAAATATCGATTAGTGCAAGCAGTACCAGAAGATGAGAATGCATGGAAGACAGGACTTATGGAGAACAAAGTCCCAGAGCTTCCATAAAATGTATCTCTGTTCTCAAAGCCTTGCTGCAATATTGCACCAATGACCCATTTCCTCTCATTTGAAGAACCCTCATGTTCGACTTCACAGCTTGCAGAAACAATCACTAGTATTGGCGCATGATACCCTTCAACATTGGACCACAGCCGATTCATACCTTTACCGTGATGGTATGAGCTGAAACAGAGATCAAAATAACTTAAATACACTGTAGATTCATAATGTTCAAGAAACAAACAGACATACACATAAGAGATAAGTCAACAAGTTGTCCAGAAGTAAAGCAGTAGGATACCGATACAAAAGATTTTCACTGGTTACATCGCCATTGCAGGGAAAGCATGAGCGTAAAATCTCCTCGTTTATTGAACTTTTGCACGTCAAAGATATCGCCCATGCCCTTCCACATGTTAGAAGGGTATTTTCGCAGTTCTTGGACGCGGAATCATCTACATCAGTTGATTTTGAAGGTCCAGATCCATCCTACAATACATCAATCCAAAACTTCACATCTCTGTAAAGAAAAAACTATTCTCGGCTTCATGCAAAGCAGCAAGTAAAGGAGAGTACCTCCACACTTGTCACATGTTGAAGTCTTGAATTACATAACTGAGAAAGACACTCAGTAAGGCTTGGAACCGTTGTCAAGGCCCACGTAAGAAACTTCCCGATAGGAAGTTCGAGTTCTAATCCATAAACATCAGAATCCCAAACATCAAAACTGTTTCCAGATTCAGCACAATACACAACTGCTGATAGAATCAAATGACTAATATCCGGAAGAAACAAACAACCCTTCGTTTCAGCGGCTTTCGTAGTTCGACCGTCCCACGACATAGTCCAACACATCCATAGAAACATAAGCAATTCAATACTCGAAATCGACCCGTTAATCTTACAATCAGCTTCATCAGATTCAAACTCAAGCTTTGGAGAAAAGCCTGCATTTTTAGCTGTCACATAATAAACTCTCAACAAAGTGTTGAAAGACATTGAAGCTGACATTCTTCCACAACATTTGACATAACCTTTAGCAAATTCAACCCAACTCAATCCTTCTTTCTCAGGTATGAAGAACAAATCTACTAAAGATGATCCTAAATGCTCCAATAATTTGGGAAATGAATCTGGAACTTTTTGGTCTTCTCCTTCAGAAGTTATTGTATTGTAGCTCAAGCTGAAACTTTTCTACAAGAAAGAAATAAACTTTTCTGAAATTCATCACAGAAGCAAAGATCCAATTTTTAAAACCCTATATCCAATTGTGACGTAAAAATCCAAAATTATTGAAATTGCAAACCCAGATTTAGAAATTGAATAAAATACCTTGAAGGATTGAAAAGAAACTGTATTGGTTTGAGAATCAGCGAGTTTGGAGAATGATCGTTGAAGCAGAGGAAGAGCTCCGGTTGAAGCAGCAAGGCTTTCGATTTCTCGTTTCTCCGATGATTCTTTGTTGTCTGTTGAAGATGAAGCACCCATAGTGAGGAAGATGATCGGAGAAGATGAAAAGCACAAAAAAAGTAAAATTCAGAGGGAATAATCAGAGAAATTGGAGTCCATGATTGATTGCAAATTATAATCTTATAAGAAAAGCATTTTTTGAACAGTTCGACAGATCCTTCTGTCCTTTACGATTCGCCACGTATTATATCTGGAGTCATCTGTGGATTGATCCGGTTCCGGTTAGAGAAAGAATCAGAACCGGATACAAACCAAAATTTTAGGTCAGATACAAGAAATCACTATTCAGTTTTCAGATATTGGACTATTGGGTAGTTTTTATTGCAAGAAGTCTTTTCGGTTAATGGGTGGTTTTTCTCAAAACTAATGTAAAAGCGTTGATTCAAATTCTTACTAAATCGGGTTAAAACCAAGTATTTGCTTTATTTTATGGTCCATTGAACCGATTAAACTGTTTGGATCGACTTTACAAATTTGACCCAAAAATTACCTAGTTACTTATGAGGAATGTTTGCTAATAAATAATAATAGCCTCAAAAAGTTCAACATACCTAGCCCAACAATTCTCTAAAGTCCAACCCATAATCATGACTTGGAGCATATAACAGTATATATATATTAATCTTTTTAGGTATTTTTAAAGTGGAGAAAGCTTTATTAGTAACTAGACTTATCCATGTTCAGATTTCTTCTATTCATATCAACTCCATCGATTTTTTATTTACAATAATATACTTTCGTTAAAAAATCCAAACCGGAAATTGGTATGAATTACATGATTGAATTTAGTTATAAAAAAAAAATCAGAAGAACCGGGAAAATCAAGAGCAAACGGATTCAAACGTCGGTGAAGAAATTCCATCTATTTAACGTGTTAGGACATGAAAAGACTGGTTCAAAACCTATAGTATTTTTTTTTCTCTAGAAGGAAAAAAACTAACTCAAAAACAGAGGAATACAAGTTCTACAAATTTAACCGTCTTTTGTTCACGCATCTCAAGATTCATATAATTTATAAATAGTAAAAATACAACAAAACTACGTGGCATTCGAATGGATACAGCGGATTAGACGGACAAAACTATTATTTTGAATTAAACCATTTTTTATCATATATACTTTGTAATAATGCGGATAAAAATAAAATAAAATAAATTTGATGTGGACCAACCGCAATTCACTTTTATAAAATAATAAACTAAAACCGAATCAGATTGTGATTCGTCAATGATTTACTTCGTTTCGTCTATAACAACATTCGAAAAGTGTCATGTCTCATGCAACTGATTCTCAATCTGGTATATAGTTAGATATATTGAGGGCTGATTGTCACTAGATCTACATCCCTTATAGTTTTTGTCTTTAACATTTTAACAGTCTAACTTCTATTTTTTCTCAAATTAAGGTTGTGTTTTCTAAAGTAAAAAATGATAGTAAAACAATAATGATTTTTAAGAACGGTAAATAAGTGAGAAGGGGAAATCAATATTTTTATTTTATTTTCTTTCTAACAATCTTATAACTTAAAATATTCCATTTTATAATTTCTTCACTTGTTCACTCAAAATACCTTTTTCCATTTTAATGAGAAACAACATTTCTCTTGCTCTTTTCAGCAGACTAAGCTCAAATATCGATGATTATGCGGTAGATCTTTTCTCTTTGATATGGCGTACTTCAACCCCTTTTTTTAACTCTGTCTACCGAGTTTTTATGGGTTTTTATCTAGTCATCTAATGTTTACTAATTCGAGTATTAAAGATTCCTTAAAAATAATTTTATAGGATAGAAGAATCCATGCTATCATTTTTCTTTTTATTAATTTTTCAAGAGATTTTTTTTCGTTTGGACAAACTAGTTCGAAGCGATATTCCCACAAAAATTTGGTGCTAGATGTAAGTAGATTTAAAACAATAATAGATTCAAACTCTTGGAGCTTTATTAAGATAGATAAGGTAAAATAATTAATAGCTCATTGACATTTTAGATGCAAGAAAATACCAAAAAAAGAAGAAGGAAAAACTGATATCATAAAGATGAAAAAAGGGAGAGTTAAATCAAAGTGGCAATTCTTTAGACTACATCTATTTTTTACATACGGACAAACCATTGACTCCTTAACAATAGGAGTTTATTCGAAAACCTGAAACAAATCGAAAACCAATTCAAACTCAAACCCAACAATATCATGTAAAACTTTTGGATATAGATGGGTTTGAGCTCTGCTTTTAGTTTGTCTTTATCGTATTTGTTCCCTTTTCTTTTGGGCATATGTCTCCTTCGTTTGGGTTTAGTTTTCTGAGAATTTCTTCATTTTTTTAGGTTTTTGTAATTGTTTTTCAGAAACTTCAGTCATTATCTCAGATGAAATATATAGATATATCGAATCATTTATTAGTGGAATTAATTTAGTTATTTTAAACCTAAAATTATTTTTTTATAAAGTGAATTCTGGATATTTAGAAAAGTGAATTCTAGTTAATTCTGAATATTGATGGATCTCTAATTGAACAAAGCTAATTGTTCCGTCAACATAGTTAATTGTTATGTCATTTGAAGTGTTAGTGCAAACCGCGTAATGCCAACATAGTGTTACTATTGAAAACTCATCATCACCATATGCTAATTAGTCTCATTCAAAACATTCATGTCTAGATTATTTCTATTTCTCTGTTACAATATCCAAATCGAGCCAAATTTTAATCTTTTCTAATCGAATGGAACCAACTTTTTTGGTTAAATTTGGTCTCATTCTTTCATATCCGGATTATCTATCCCAAACCTAAAATATTCAAGCGAACCAACCAAAATAAGCCTAAGAACTCACACAGACCACTATAATATATTTTCTGGTCAATACATTAATCTAACTCAATAGATCAATCTGTGGACTTTGTTGAATAGTAGGTTCATGTTTCGAATATTTTAAACCTTTATCCGATCAACCAGTAAAGTCGGTGAATTGTAAAATGAAAATTTATCCTCATGATGACTAATACGAGTTTTTTTAATACTAAAGAATTAAGACATAGCTAAAAGTTTAACTCGTACAAGGAGAATCTTCTACGATCACATTCAATATACTAATGATTATACAATTAATTAGGAATATTTTAAAGAAACAAATTCAACTTGCCCTCCATTCGTCAATCTTAGCCAGCTCATGACCCAATTACTAAACGCGCTTCTTAGTTTGAGATTGTTCACAACACTGTCGTTTTGTTCCAATGACCTCAACACTGTAGCCGATTTCGTTGACTTCAACGTCACCCTTTGACTTCTCAATCTCTCTATAAGTTACTCACGTTCACGTATCACTTCCCATGCATCTAAAAAAACTCTATTCACTCATTACACAACACACTTGAAATCTTTTCAAAACACAAAACAACAAAAAGGAAAAAAAATGGGTTTGGTCCGATCATTATCCTCGTTCATAGTCTTGCTTAGCTGTCTCATCGCGGTTAATGGTCAGGGTACGAGGGTTGGGTTCTACTCGACCACGTGCCCCAATGCCGAGGCGATTGTTCGGTCTACTGTGACATCTCACTTGGGTTTAGATCCAAAGATTGCACCTGGGTTATTGCGAATGCATTTTCATGATTGCTTCGTCCAGGGTTGTGATGGTTCAGTGCTTCTATCAGGACGTAACTCTGAAAGAACCGCTGGTGCAAACTTAAACCTTCGTGGTTTTGAGGTCATTGACGATGCCAAGAAGCAACTCGAGGTGGCTTGCCCTGGTGTTGTCTCTTGTGCTGATATTTTAGCCTTAGCGGCTCGTGATTCTATTGTCCTCGTAAGTATTATAATTTATACACAAGGGAAAGAACTATGTCTCGAACTCTTGATTGTTTTAAATGCCAATTTTCGCGTTTGAGTTTACCTATAAATTAGGAAATAAATTAAATTAAAAGTAACACATTTCTTTTCTCCAAATTTTAACCAAAAAAAAACATCTTTCTTTTCTCAAGTAGTTTTACAATAATGATATATGTTTTCCCGTTTGTTAGTGTTTCTTTAAAGAAAACACTTTTTTGTTAATACTAAATAAGAAAACACGTACTACATAATATAAACAAAGTTTGGCATTTGAACATTTATATTTGAAACAATAGAGATTTTAATTAAACATCTATCTACGAAATACTCCCTCGTTTTTTTTGTTTTGCTGCATAAGATGTTTCAGCAATCTACGTATTTTTGTTTCATATTGTTTTTTTTTCTATGCAACTTTTAAGTTTATACTTAATTACCTATATATAATATCAAGTTTGTATTGGTCAAAAGGGTTTATGAAAATATATAAAGATAAACTATTCAAATTTTTAATCTTGGCTCATTCACTCAAATCATCTTAAACAAAACAAAACAAATTAATAGAGAGTAATTAACGTTTAAATGGCATGTAGACAAAAGGACAAAGCTGGCAAGTCCCAACAGGGCGTAGAGATGGAAGAGTTTCCTTGGCCACGAACGTTAACAATCTTCCCTCTCCAAGTGACACCGTCGCCAATCAACAAAGAAAATTCGCCGCTTTTCGCCTTAACACTCGCGATCTCGTCGCTCTCGTTGGTAAGTAACTTTACAAAATTCAAGATTCTAAGTTTCACACATATATTAAGTGCAAATTTCAATAATTTTTGGCCACCCCTATAGACATTTTTAGTGGGCAAGAAAACTCGAATTTCTATAGGTCTTAGGGGATTAGTCTGGGTTTCGGCCTAAAATTCTTTCCTATTAACAAAAAGATAAAAGATATTTCACATAGATCACTACTGTTTAGAGATTATAGAATAGAGATATTTTGACTTTTTGCATTTTGAAATTCATTTTAGTAATTCGGGTTGTGCACCCACTACATGGTTCATCGATCTTCTCACTCGTACTTAGATTTGGATTTGAATATTGATAACTATATAATTTAATCAATTCTATATCAATTCTTTTTTTGTCAACAATTATAAATTTATTAAAAAGGTTCATAAATCCAAACTTGATTTACATGAAAAAGTAGTTAAATAACCATCATCTAGTGATTTTCAAGAAAATTAATTAAGTTTCGATTTGGTTTTTCCTTTTTTTCGCTTTTGTAATATAATTCTAATCAAATTCAATATAAATATATGATTTAATAGGAGGACACACGATTGGAACAGCTGCATGTGGATTCTTCACGAACAGAATATTCAACTCGACAGGAAACACAGCAGATCCAACCATGGACCAAACATTCGTACCACAACTTCAACAACTTTGTCCCCAAAACGGTGACGGATCAAGGCGTGTGGATCTTGACAATGGAAGTGGAAACACTTTTGACACATCTTTCTTCAACAATCTAAGCCGTGGCAGAGGAATTCTTCAATCCGATCATGTTCTTTGGACTAGTCCGGCCACAAGATCTATAGTGCAAGAGTTCATGGCTTCTAGAGTCAACTTCAATGTTCAGTTTGCGAGGTCGATGGTTAAGATGAGTAATATTGGTGTGAAGACAGGTGTAAATGGAGAAATTCGTAGGATTTGCTCTGTTGTTAACTAAGGATGGTAAGTAAGTTATATGGCTAACGTGTTTGTGAATTTGATGTTTTAGAGTGTGATTTTTTTTTTCATTAGTATTTCATTCAATAGAATAAAAAGAATGAGAGAAGATCCAAAAGTGGGTTGCTGATATTTGTATTTCATTTTGTTTGGTGAAATTAATAAAATTTAATTTTGTTACTTGAAAAGGTTAGAATGTAACAAAACCAAAATGTCAATTAACAAAAACAAAAAAAACAATATGTTCAAAATTTTCCGAAGAACACTTAACCCTTTTAGAATATTTCATTAAAGACGAATTATTAAAAAAAATGTTTGTAAAACAACCTAAATATTTTTGAAGTCAACGAGGAGGAATGTACTAAATTCCATAAACGACAAGATCATGGTGCAACAAGCCTCGTGATCATTACATGTTCTAATTTCTAATTCATGCAAAAAAAATATTCTGATTAAACGACTTAATTCATAACTATAAAAGGAGATAAATGTATATCATAACACAAAAACAATTCATAGAAAATAAAACAGAGTAGCAACAGTTTACATTGTGACCCAATACCACTTCAAGGTCTTATTATGAACCAGCACAAACACAAACTCAGATTGCAGCAATGATAGAGATTCAAACAAACAACAACACCAACATTGAAAGATATTATGTAGAAAGAAATGTGACTTAGCTCTTTATTTAATAGATATTAGAAGCTAAGCAAACACACTTTCTCATTACACTCTCTTAGCATCGAGAGAGTTTAATCATCGTCTTCATCACGACGCCTCTGGTGGTGATGCTTGTAACGGTGCTCCTTCTTCTCTTCATCCTCCTCAGAGTCATTGCCACCCTGCAAATTGTATACACAGATGATTAGGATTAAGCAAAGCAATACTAAACTTGGGAAGTCAAATGGGATCTTATAACTAACTTTTGATTCAAGCAAACTCAACCAAATCCATTTCAGATTGTGAATCAGAGAGATGATTGTTGACATGTATCCAAAACAGAGACTTTTAAACAGGGTTCTTCTTAATAGACAGCTAGATCATGAATGAACATTAATCATCACTAAAGCTATAAACTTTAGTTCAATATGGAGATAACATTACACTAAGATCAACAAAGTAATCAATAAAACTTGTTTTCCACTTAATCTAAGATGCACATTATCGAAATGTTAATATCTTTCAACTTACATATTTCTTGCGGCCATAGCTCCCTTCCTCATCATCACCAGAACGATTCCTACGCTGCTCATTATCATCATCATCATCATCATCATTGCGACGACCATAGCTAGGCTTCCTGTAACTTCCTTCTTCCTGTTCCTCAGATCTTCCATAGCTAGGCCTAATGTAACTCTCCACCTGTTCCTCTGATCTTCCATAGCTAGGGTTCCTGTATCCTTCCTCTTGTTCCTCAGATCTTCCATAGCTAGGTTTCCTATAACCTTCTTCCTGATCCTCAGATATTCCATAGCTAGGTTTCCTATAACCTTCCTCTTGTTCCTCAGATCTTCCATAGCTAGGTTTCCTATAACCTTCCTCTTGTTCCTCAGATCTTCCATAGCTAGGTTTCCTATAACCTTCTTCCTGATCCTCAGATCTTCCATAGCTAGGTTTCCTATATCCTTCCTCTTGTTCCTCAGATCTTCCATAGCTAGGCTTTATGTAACTTTCAACCTGATCCTCAGATCTTCCATAGCTAGGCTTTCTATAGCTTTCTTCTTGTTCCTCAGATCTTCCATAGCTAGGTTTACGTTCATACTCACTCCTCTCTTCGTCACCAAAACTCGGTTTCTTTTCATAACCGGATCCATAACCGGTCTCAGTCTCTGATCTCCCACCATAACCGGATCCAAGCCCCGATTCAGGTCTCCGACCATACTCAACCTCAGTTCTTCCACCAGATCCATACTCCGATTCAGCCTCCGTTCTACCACCATATCCAGATCCATAACTCTGCTCAGGTCTCCGACCATATTCCACCTCCGCCTGACCACCATAACCGGATCCATAACCAGGATTCGGTCTTTCACCTTGAACATGACCACCTCCAGCTGAATCGGGTCGAAATGCGGGTCGGGGCTTGGGTCGGGAATAGCTACTGTACTCGGTATTAAGAGCTTCATCTCCGTAAGCAGAAGGCTCATGGATGTGAGAAAATTCAGGACACTCGTATTCAAAATCGTCATCGGCGGCCGATGAAAGAGGGTAACAAGTCTCATCGGAAGGTGGAATCGGACGGCCATAGATCACGGTGATATCGTAGCCACCACTGTACGGCGTTGGATCAAACTCATCGAAATCGTCGACCTCGTCCTCGTCCCTTGTGTAGTACGGCATCGTTTTGAAGCTCCTCTGTGTTTTTCTTTCTGACCTTTTTTTTTTGTTGGATCTGACAAAACGACGAAATGAGATATTTATATGCGGAGGAGGAAGGAGATGAAGATTATGAAAACGATGCGTTTTGAATGATTATTGTGGACCACTATTATCTTGCTGTTTACATGGCGACCACTACGATTTGGGTTAGACGTGCCACGTGGCTACATCTTAATTGCTAAAGCATTTTGATTGTACCGATTGCCGACTGAACGAACCGGGAAACCATATTCTATTTCTACACACAGAGCTAACAATGTTTTTGTCAATCTCTTCCCAAGTTTTTCTTATTATTATTATTATTATTATTTTTTGACAAAGTGAATACACAAGTATAATGTTAAGATTTCAGTTTTCTTATATATAATGGTTGAAGAGACTCTCTCTAATGTCTTACATATAACATTTTGTTCATTAAGCTTCCACCACTTTCATCATTTTGTCACTTACAACTATTAATTTTATATAACTAATCAATCAATTTTAATTTAATTATTTTAAAAATCAATAAAACATAAACAATTCAAATTAAATTTTCAAAAACAATAAAGTATAAACATTACATAATACGAGATTTTAATTTATCTTACATTTTCATATTTTTATACATGTTTAATCATATTTCTTACTATCATAATTTTAATTATGTTAAAATAGTTACAAATTTATAATGTATATTAATTTATACAATCAATAAATTTGTTGGGTTTTTTACAGATAAAAATTTATCTCACATTTTATATATTATAATAGAAGATTAATTTAAATAAGTATATCTCAAATGATTATATGTTAAAAAATATAAAATAAAAATATGTATGATGTGCGGGTATTAGTATAGTAAAAACAATAGAATGAAAAAAGAAAATTTATCTCTGTAGTGATCCATATTTTAACCAATCAATTTAAATACCTCCAGCTTTAATTTTTAATTTATTTATTTTATGAAAATAATTCTTCTTCGTTATCTTATATAAAAGGAAAAATACGCAACTAAAAGTTTTTCTCGCCGTGAAGAAATAAAATCAACATTTAATCACATACCTAGACCTACACATAACTATAATCATAGTCTTTCGAGTTAATTATACAGTTGCCACCAACCGCCGTCACTTCGCCAAACCTATGGAATTGTGCCTCTCTCATACGTTGATATCTTGCCAACAATATACGAGTCTTCTGATCTTGCTTTCTAGGTTTCTTACTATCGAAAGTTTTCCCACAGTCGGAGCTAAGAAATTGATGTACATTAATTCGCCGAAAATATTCAATTTAGTTTATTTCGTTAATTTTATTTTCTCTTCTTGTGACGTCTTTAATTTTCTTTTCTTTTATTTTATTGGTCATCAAAAAAATAATTATGAGTAACGTAATGACATTTTTGTTAGTTGATATTCGGCTTTGCATAATGTGCCAGGGTACACCAAATAGTTCTTCAACAAAAGACAAAAAAATTTAGCAATGACATTTATCTAATATCCAGAAATATTGAAGACAATTACAACTCGGAGGAGATCACGAGACAGTGATGAAACTGTAGATTTATATCATTATGGTCGCATTTTTTTTTAATAACAAGTTGATGAATCAAATGTAAAAGAGAGTTTAACTTCATGGTTAAAATAGACTTAAAATTTGAACCGGAAAACTTTTATTTTAATGAAAATATTTTAAAATCTATTTTTGTAGGTGTGCATTAAAAATTGATGGGAAAGAATCAACCAATACCTCGTAAAATCTATTGAGTCTTGTGTTGTTTTATGTATCTTCTTATAATTAGTCATTGTCGTACTTAAAATTTTCTACTAATTATATCATAAAAAATCATAATAAAGTTTGCTGAATTGCCAACATCAACAAAATAGACAATACGAAAGGTATATGTTAGTATTGTCATAGGACATGAAGATGATGAGATCAACAAAATCTGGGCAATATTCATTTGTTTGATGTAACTTTAGCATATTAAGTGTCCTTGATTATTATATTATTTTCCTTAAAGTGAATTTCATGTGAATTCTTTAACAACATTTGTAGAAAAATAAATGTTTTAAGACTGTTGTGGATCTTCATTCAAGTAAGAGTTTTAAATTGAATCAATTCTTTTTGTTAAGCTTTCAAAATGCAATATTGATATTCATGTAAATGGTTCCACAATAAATTTTGTGTTTACATTTAGAAGAATATTGGAGTTTTACTTGTTTTTGAGTTAAAAGTTTTGTAATAAAATAAATTTTAAAAATATTAAAAAAATTTCATATACTCTAAAAGATTATCTTTATCATTTTTTGTCATCATATTTATCTTTATTTATTTATAATTTTTTTTTTGCTTATCTCACCAATTATGAAAATTTTTAGAACTTCTGAAATAGTAACCTGTAATCGCAGAAAATTTGATGTTAAAAATTCAATATCATTTTTTAAAAGTAAAACTATTTGCAGCCTACAGCGAACCACCCTAATAATTTCTTTGGCTGTAGAAAAAAAAATTTTACAGGTAAAAAGCATAAAAGTAATTTCTAGTTTAATGATAATGGCAATGGCCAAGAAAAATATTGAATGTCTTTTTTGGTTATATGTTACTCCCACAATTATTATTGCGACTAGGGAGTGATGTTTTTGTTAATGTATTCGTAAGCTTGATTGTTAGTTTTTTTTATACAAAATAACTTCATAATTAATGTAAAAGACTTTATTGTCTAATTAATATAAAATTTTGTATAAATTAAATACTAATTAAAAGTTTGGATATATGGCTTTACTAAGAGATTTTATGATGATATTTTATTGATAAAGTTTATGAATTAAGTATAAATTTTTGTATAAATTATATCTAATTAATATAACTTTTATATATATTAAATACTAATTAAAAGTTTGGATATGGCTTTACTTAGAGATTTTATGGTGTATATTTTATTGATAAAATTTATGAATTGATTTAATTTAATTAGTATTGTCTACATTTCATTGGTTTATATTTTGAACAAAAATGTGCACCATACTTTCTTTTCACTTGTGTTTTTAGATTTAGGCTTATTTTGTAAATTTTAATATTTTTTGAGTTTTTAAGGCTTTTATATCTAATATTGCAACTATATATAGCCATTATTTTACTTTAAACAAAATCTTTAGAGCTATTTATTATATTTTTAAAACAAATCTCTTACAATAAATTTAATGAATCTCCAGAATATATTCCTTTTTCAGTGGGATGGTTCAATACTATATATATTTTTAATCAAAGATTGTTTTGTTATTACAAGAACAAAAAGCAGATAATATTTATATACCTCAATGCTTCTACAGCTCTAATTAATCATATTTTATCACCTTACACCGCTTGCTTCTACAATTTCCGGCAATCATGATCTCCGAAGTTGAACTCCCTGAGAATGAGAAAGAGAAAACGAGTTTGAGTTCTCAGACAAAATCGTTTTCATCACTCCAAGACGAAATCGTAGAGAACATTCTTGCACGTATCTCTAAATGGACTTACCCTAATCTCTCTCTCGTCTCCAAGAGATTCCTCACTCTCCTCTCTTCTCCCCAACTCTACATGACACGATCTCTCATCGGAACCACCGAACCATGCCTCTATATCTGCTTAGACTCGTTAAGCCATCCATGTCCAGAATGGTACACTCTATCTATGATACCTCATGAAACCCTTACAGATAACAACGAGATTTTAAAAAGCTATTCGTTGATTCCGTTACACTCTTCTTCCCATTCTCCACTTGTATCAAATGATTCCACAGTAGTGGTTGGTTCGGAAATATACGTAATCGGTGGAATCTACAAAGCATCAGCGTCTTCCTCTGTTCGGATTCTTGATTGTCGAAGTGACACTTGGCGTGACGCCCCTAACATGACAATAGCTCGATCAAACCCAACCGCGGTTTTTCTTGATGAAAAATTATACGTAGTGGGAGGTGTCGAGATTGACGAGTCTGGCGACAATTGGTTTGAGGAATTCGACGTAAAGACTCAGACTTGGAGTGCCTTGTCAAATCCTGATGATGATCATGAGTTAGTCAAATATCTTATTGCTTACCCCTATCGTTTACATGTATCGTGTGTGATGGAGAATGTAATGTACTGTTGCAATTACTTCGGGTCTCTAATGTGGCATGACTCTGAGTGTAAAGAGTGGAGACTTATCAAAGGTTTGGAAGAATTGCGTGACCACCGTACAAGGGATTTAACAATGTCCTTGAGTATTGATAGCATAGTTAACTATGGTGGGAAACTTGTACTTGTGTGGATGCGGAAGCTTAAGAAAGAGAACGAAAAGCAAAAAAATAAAATTTGGTGCGTTAAGATTGGGTTAGAGAAACGCCATAAAAATGAGATGTGGGGTAAAATAGAGTGGATTAATATTGTGCATAATGTCCACAATATGTATGACTGTTTGACTTGTGTAGCTGTTTCGATTTGATGATTCGTAAAAGATGGTAATTGTGAAATGTGAAATCATCCAATCTTTCATGAGAGGGAGCATTTGAGGATCTATAATGTTATCTTATATGAATCATTATAATAATAATAATATTGTAGTTGGGATTCATTTTAAAGATTTTCTTATCAACATTTTTATTTTATATTATAGAAACCAAATACAAAGGGATTAATTCATGAAAGGATAGTATAAAAATTAAATTACAATCGATTTTAAAGTGATGAAATGCTTACCTTAGCATTTTCATCACTTTAGATGGTGACAAAGCCTTTAAAAATTTTATTTTGAAAAATCAATTCAAATAAAACATTAATATATATTAACATGAGCAATTCTCTTAAATAGCATAAAATGAAGTTTTTGTACCACATTTAACACACATTTTCATTTAGATAATATATAGCATTTTTATTAAAAGACAATTTTCTTGTATAGCACAATTCCATAATCTCATATTTTTAGAGTTTAGGATTTAGGGTTTAGATTTAGAAAATGTTAAACCCTAAACCCTACAAATTATACCCTAAATTCTAAAATAATTAATCCAAACAAAAATAAATAAATTATAAACTTTATAAAATGCTATTTATGACCTAAATGAAAAAGTGTGTTAAATGTAGTACAAAAACTTCATTTAGTGATATTTTAAGAAATTTCTCTATTAACAATTTCAACTATTACGGAAATGTACATGTACTAAAATCAATCTGTATTATTAAAATCATATTAGATCAAAGTACGTTGATTGAAAATGTGTACAAGAAAAATGGTGTTTTGCGACAGATATTTTCGTGGAAAATGAACAATAACCATGGCTATTTGGGAGCTTTCCACGGATTGCCAAGAACAATATTGTGGCTTTATGGTCGTTACAATTTGATTTTTGTGGCAATTTGTTATCACAGACGATCACAAAATAAATTTCTCGCAAACTTTCCACAAACTGGCGCAAAATCGATTTTAAGCAAATTACCACATAATGCCACTTAACTTTTATTACGATTTGGAAAAGAAAAATAATAATAATTCATTCTCTTTCACTATATGAAAAATTAAAATGTTGATTTGCTAAGAATGTTACAAAAGCACCACAGAAATATTCAATGAACTTTGGGGTAAACCGGCAAAGATCGAACCTAATATGAGAAATCTTTTGGGTCTTTACATGTGTATTACTCAACAAAAAGAGGTGCATGGAAATATCTTGGTTTTCGGGAGTGTTTCAGTAGATCAAAGAGAGAGTTGTTGTCAATTATAACAGATAGAAATCTTCAATTACCTTTGGCGCAAATCGGCTAAGATCGAATCTAATATGAGAAATCTTTTGGATCTTTATATGGGTATTATTCAAGGAGGTGCACGGAAATATTTTGGTCTCCCGGAATGTTTCAGTTGTTTAAAGAGAAAGTTGTTGTCATTTAAAACATATATGTTGAAAACAAGGCTTAATAGTTGGTATGCAAAAACCTAAAAACGGCTAGATATATAAATGTTAAGAATATTTGTCTTCGTGTTTTTTAAAGATACTATTAGTATATATATATATATATACACACACACTAAATTTTTGAAGTTATTCGTTTGATTACATGTATAAACGTTTTATATATAATCTATAGATTTATAGTTTTTTTAACGGTAGCTACAGTATTTTTGGTTTACTACTTCAAACTTTGAGACATCAAACTTATATTTTTATTCTACATACAACATATTCTATTGTCTCTCAGCAAATAATTTGAAAACCTTAAATAAAATTCTCTGATGCACATTTTTTTTTTCTCCATTATAACGATATATATACTATATTTTAATGTATTTTTATCATCAACAAAAAGTGGATAACTCAATCATCCCAAAATAATTATTATCTTGAAAAATACGCTGATTGGTCTTCTACTCAAGAGTCTGTTTGACTTCGTATACAATTTTCAAGAGAGAAATAGGTCAATTCAGAGTTAATTAGAACTTTGTCTCCGCCCTACCATTTCCAAAGTCTTGGGAAATAAAAGTTGAAAAAAAGAAGTTATTTTGACCGTTGCCATTGTGTTCTCCGATCCATATAAAACCCACCACCGTTTACAAAGAAAACTTTATGTTACGTTAAAGATATGACAAAACAAACCAACAAAGATCAATTCTCTGGTGGACTTGCAAAGGTCTTGGCAGAAAAATGGCAAGTTGACGTGCGGCTTAAGGCAGAGAATAGTGATGAAAGTTCAGTTATCTCTGCCCACAAACTTATTCTGGTGATCTCTTTTTCTTATCTATTTTCTCTTTATTTTTCGTTAATAAAGTTTCTTTAACATATATGTTTGGAATTTGAATAGGCATCAAGATCAGAGGTTTTTAAAAAGATTCTTGAATCAGACGAGTTCAAGACTTCCGCTAATAAGCAACTAGAGACCATCACCATCTCAGAGCTGAAACAAGAAGAGTTAGAAGCTTTAATTGAGTTTATGTACAGTGATGGCTCTATGCTTTCTTCAAAAGTGAAGCAACACGCTCGATCTCTCTACCATGCGGCTGACAAATACGAGATTTTGCATCTACGTGACCTATGCAGAAGCGAGCTAATATCTTCTCTGAATTCGTCAAATTCTCTAGACTTCCTTGAAATTGCCCAAATCCCCTTTGACAGAGTCCTCAATGATGCA
Source organism: Cardamine occulta (assembly GCA_028015245.1). Taxonomy (NCBI): domain Eukaryota; kingdom Viridiplantae; phylum Streptophyta; class Magnoliopsida; order Brassicales; family Brassicaceae; genus Cardamine; species Cardamine occulta. The sequence continues at coordinate 2,366,179 of CM051389.1, forward strand.
GCGTTCAAATATATCATAGCAAATATAAATACCATTGCTAGCTCTGCTGAGTTTAAGTTTTTCGTTACCAGTAACCCAAATCTTGCGGTGGCGATAATGAATGCTTCTCTTACTAGCTTATCCCGCTGTCATTATTGTGGCTCCTGGTGATTGATGAAGATTCTCTCTGTCGGATGAATACAAATCCGAGTTACTTGTTCAGCATGTCAAAGCACTCTCTTGACGTCCTCAATTTTTGTTTTTTTAGAACTATATCTCTATTTTCTTTTTAGTGAACGATATATATATATATATATATATATATTTTTAGTGATTTCCTAGCTAGTTCTTATATAATAGTATAATTTTCTTTTAAATTAGTTATTTCAAAAGATAAATCTAATTTGTCCTAATCTAAGTTTTATTGTAATTAAATAATGATATTTCATGTAATATATCATAAATTAAAAGTTATTTATATAATTCTGTTCCATAATAATTAATAGTATAAAGACATTTATTTCTTAACAAAATATCTACTAGAATCTTTAGTTATTAAAACAAATATTCTAAAGAACTATCGTATTTAATCAGCCCTAATTTATCATCTTTCGCCTCTCCACCGCCTCTAATGCAATTTAGCCACCAACAAATTAAGTTAAGCGAACGCAGAAAAGGAAGAAGACGACTCCTCAAACAATGTCGTTTTCGTCAATACCAGACGAAATCACAGAGAACACTCTTGCCCGCGTCTCTAGATGGAATTATCCTTCATTCTCTTTAGTCTCCAAGAGATTCCACTCTATCCTATCTTCAATGGAAATCTACAAGACGCTTTCTCAAATCGGAACCACCGAAACCTGCGTTTATATATGTGGGTCTAAAGTTGCCTAATCAACCATGTCCGAAGCCGAGCTGGTTTTGTCTTTGTTTGAAACCTAATCAAACTCGAGGGAAGCTTGAGTTTAAGCAAAATTTAAGTGGAAATTTGTTGGTTCCGATACCTTTATGTTCTTCCCCTTATCGTTCCTTACCACATAATTCCACCGTAGTCGTTGGTTCCAAAATCTACGTAATCCGTGGACCCTACAATACGTCTTCTTCTTCCTATGTTTGGATTCTTGATTGTCGAAGACATACTTGGAGTAGAGCGGCTAACATCCCTGTGGCTCGGAGGAATGTGTTTGCGGTTTTCCTTGATGAGAAAATATACGTCTTGGGAGATAGCGTGACTAACAAGTCTGCTAGTTATTTTGAGGTATTCGACCTAAAGACTAAGTCTTGGAGAGCTTTGCAACTTCCTGATAATGATTTATACGAATATAATAAATGCAATGTGGTGGAAGGAAAGCTTTATTTAGTGTCCAAGCAAAAAAGACTATATGTACGATCCAAAAGAAGGTACATGGAAAGTTGCAAGAGAGGAATCGATTTTCAAATACGTAGCCCTTTGGTGTATGATAGAGAATGTAATGTACTGTTATACGTACTTCGGGTTACTAATATGGTATGACTCGGGGTGTAGAGAATGGAAATTGATTAAGGGTTTGGAAGAATTGTATAAGCACCGTCCAAGGGGGTTGATAAATGGGAATGTGCATACAATGGTTAACCATGGTGGGAAGCTTTTAGTTGTGTGGAAATCTCTCTCTGTGGTCAAAAGGAATATTTGTATGCCTAAATTACTTTAGAAACAAGAGGCAATGGAAGTGAAGTTTGGGGTATGGTTGAGTGTGTTGATGTTATGTTTACAGCCACTCACGATACATTTGTATCCATTGATTGTTTTACCGTTTCGGTTTGATGACTCTTAGATATGGTATGGTCAGTATTGTCAATTCATCGCAGAGTTGTTCTTTTTTGCTTTGAACATGTCTTTTTTTTTTCTTTGAGATAAGTCCCTCTATATTGGTTTTAACGGTCTTTCATTAGAAGAATTTGACTTAACAACAAGTAAAGCGATTATTATAAGCTTAAATAAAATAATTAACCTAATCATTTAATTTGCAAGAATATAGAGGACACAAAATGGTTCTCCTCATATACAACTAACCTTAGTGATGTTTTTTTTTTGGTATAACCAGAGGATGATCCAAGATTTTAACATCCGACTAATCCTCTCAGGGTAGGTTTACCCGTCAAATAGCCCACTCACCAAATTTTCTAATGAATTTAAAGCATCACACCACTTCAACTGGTCAAATAAAAGTAATTTAGATAATTTCGCGTTTAAAGGGATCGATCCCTGCCTTAGACCAATAAGGTAATTCATTCTTAAGTGGAAACCACTATACCACCACTACTTAGTAAGTGATGCTTCTTGTCATACTGAAAATTTTAGAATTTGGGTTTGGTCTTCCTAGTAAAAGGAGCTTTTCAGGTCTATTAGCTAAATTGGATCTTAATATTTGTGTAGTAATAACACATTATGAGTTTCTTTAACCAACAAAAAAATACACATTTGAGTTGTAGAAACTTGTGTCTCAGACAGAGTTTTTGTCAGTGTCAGGCTTTTCAAGTTTCGTGTCATTCTCATCCACGAATGCGAGGGTGAAGGAGTAAAGCATAGAGTGGGCCCTACAGATTCCAAATCTTGATGACGTGAATAAGCTAGTAACATGCCACGTGGACATGGAATCACAAAAGTCTGATATACCTTATCATCTTCCAAATCTCTACCGTAACAACTTTACAGCTCTCTGTTTTTCTTCTAAAAATTTCCCACAAAGTCTTGAAGAAGTAAGAATCTTTACTCGTAAGATTCGAGTCTCGAATTTCGAGAGAGTGAGATGTGGAAGGGATCAACGAACTGATCTTGGAGACAAAGATAAAGATGGGAGAAATGGCGACAAGCTCTGCGGTTTTGTCGTCTGGGATGTTCGGGAGTTACCAACGATCGGTGAAGACGGAGCTGAGACCATTTTCACGGTCAAGAGTAAAGTGCCAATTGTCATCAGTAAAACCCGCGACGTATTCATCAAGACTCTCAACAGATATTCCTCTCCACGAGTCTCCTCAGGTCTCTTTATCTTTCTCTATAGTAGCATCAATGTAAAATTGTGCATATATCTATGTTTTTTTTGTGGGTTTAATTGGGAATTTTGTGGAATTCTCAGGCCTTGTTCGATGAGTATTTGGAGGATAAATCGAGAGTATTCGAAGCAATGTTTCCAGATAAACCCAGAAGTGATAGGCTCAATGAGGTACTACTGAATTTAGAGTTGATAGTAAATATAGGAAGAGCTGTTTTCAAAAATGGGCATTTGGTCTAGTGGTATGATTCTCGCTTAGGGTGCGAGAGGTCCAGATATCAATTCTCGGAATGCCCCATTTGTTTTCTTTTTTGGTAATTTTCTTTTGGCCTAGTTCTGTTTATATTATACTATATATGTACATTTCAATGTCATTGTGTTATAGAATACATTCGAGTCGAAAATCTATAACTTTTAGTTTCAATGAATCGAATTTGTGTAGGAAGAGTGGAGAATTCAGATGTTACCAATAAATTTCCTCTTCCTTACTGTGTGGCCTGTGGTAGATATGAGATTAAGATGCAAATCCAACGGTCAAGATTATCCACCAGACGTACCTTTAGATATAACCAAAGTTCTTGAGCTCAACATGGTAATAATAAACAAACACATGTCTCTTATTTATTTCTTCAGCTTCAAACTAGGAATGGGCGCGAAGCAAATATTTCCGTGTTTTAAAATTTTAGTATTTGTGGTTTGCTCTGTTTCCAACTAATATTGATTTTTAATATTGGATTGATGCGGATATATTTGTTTCCAACCCATTTTGTAACATAGTCTACATTTTTGAATAATGTTTTTTAGATGAGATGGAAGCTTAAAGGGCTTGACCGAGTAATGGAACCGTCTGATTTTAGTTTGGAAGTGAAAGGAGCATTGTATCCAGACCGAAGAGGAAAGCACACAAGGCTCAGAGGTCAACTAGAGATGAATATAAGCTTTGTTCTTCCTCCGGTTCTCGAGTTGGTTCCTGAAGATGTTCGGAGAAACTTGGCCAATGCGGTTAGAAATTGTTACATAAAGAGTATCTTTGAACTATTTGTCCGGGTTTGTACATTATCTTTGTTTTTGATTTGAACATTTTTACAGGTTTTGACAGGTTTAGTGGAGAATATGAAGCATAAGGTTAATGGGAGCTTACTCGCTGATTATAGCAGGTTTAAGAATGAGAGAAAATTATTGAAGCAATCGAGTAAACACGAGTTTTAATGTCAATATTCGACCATGTATAATTCTCAATCCGACATAAATGATAGACTATATAAGTAAGAAACACGACTGCATTCTGTTTTTCAGTTCGGTTCAAGTTTTAATTTTTTTTGCATTTTTTGGTTTGGGAGGAAGAGGAGTTCCAACTATATAACCAATAAAATTTTATATTGGTATATAATTCTATTATGTTTATGTGTGTTTGTATATAATATATTTTGTTAAAAACATAAAGTTTAATTTATTTAGTAATTCATTGCACTAAATTTCAATTTTGTTTATGCTAAGTTCATGGTTTTTTTATTTAAATCTAAGTTCATAAATCTCATCTCATTTGGGATGTGGAAAATTTTAACAGTATACATTCAAGCATAAATTTGTTGTCCCATTTAGGTTAGTATAAAGTTTGGAAAGATTTTGGTTTATGCCCACCCCCACTAAGCACTTCTAAATAGAAATGAGAATAGAGCTTCGGTTTTTTATTGGTAAAAGTTTCGGCTCGAATTGGGTAAACCAGATTGGACTCTCTAGACAAGTTTTATCAAAATTCAAAACTGTCTGAATGCGAAGCTTTTAGATCCTTTCGACTTAAAATGTTGTCGTATCAGTCTCATCCACGACCACGAATGCGTGAAAGAATGAGTAAGTTATACAAATTCCAAAGACACTGACGACATGTAACGTGTTACAATTACGCCACGTGGACATAGAAGACCATAAAAAAAAACCGATATTCCAAATCTCTACCGTCACGTTTTAAAATTTAATCTCTCGGTCTCTTTCTGAGTCTTGACAAAAAGTCTCAACGTATTAGAGAGAAACCAAGACGCAATCTTTAGTATAGATAGAAAGAAAGACATGTTGGAAAGATCAAAGATCAAATTTGTGGTGATCAAATGGCAGTAAGCTTAAGCTCAACGGTTTATTCATGGCCGGCGATGCATGGAAGACACCGGCCAGTGACGACGGAGCTGAGATCAAAACGATGGAGAGTGAAGTGCCACTTGTTACCCATAAAACCCGCCAAGTATTCTTCTAAAATATCTACAGATATCGCTCTCAACGAGTCTCCTCAGGTCTCTAGCTTTCTCACTTTATAATGGTAAATATAAATCACAGACACATGAATGTGTTAATATTGATTCTCTTGTTGAATTTTTTAGGCGTTGTTCGATGAGTATTTGGAGGACAAATCGAGGGTTTTCGCAGCAATGTTTCCGGATAAACCCAAAAGCCGTAGGCTTAACGAGGTACTATTCTATTGGTACTCTTCATCTTTTTAACGAGGTCACTTTTTAATAGGTTTCAAAAAGCAATAAGAACTAGTTACCAATAATTTTTTTTACGTTTTTTTTATTTTATTTTCGGTCCGGATTGGGCGTGAAAACAAATTTTTCTTTTTCCATGTTTCAGGATGTCTTTAAATACACCAATGAAATAAAGAAACTAACTACAATAAATCTACAACTAAGAAATACAGTCCCACTAGTTTAGGAAACACAGGACCACATCTCTTTTCCATCTTTGACTTAGTCGAAACTGGTTTACTCCGGTTAAGAGTTTTACTCCAAGGAATGAGTCTTAAAGTGTTAATTCGATGATCAAATTCATGTAAATCCTTTCACCAAAAAAAAAAAAAATCATGTAAATCCATATAGATTGAAAAATATAATTTTGAAATCAAATAAATCCATTAGTTTGTAATTAAAGAATGTTAAAATACACAACCAAAAAATCTCTATAATTTTGGTGTAATTATTGCTCTTACGCGTCAAGAAGTCTCCCCATTATTCCATTATTGGAACGTTCCATCATTGTTAGTAGCATTTTTGGTTTTCCTTGCGTAATTTTTGCTTACTTTCGTTCATTTTTGGTCAAAAACAAACCTCATGTTTATTACTTCCAATGAAATTTATTTGGCAGGAAGAGTGGAGAATCCAAATGTTACCAATAAAATTTCTCTTCCTCACTGCGTGGCCAGTGGTGGTTATGAGGATTAGATGCAAATCCAACGGTCAGGATTACCCATCGGACGTACCTCTACACACAACCAAAGTTCTTGAGCTCAACATGGTAACCACTAATCACAAAGTCAGAAGAAGTCAGATTTTTTTTTTGTTTCTCTCTTGTTTCTTTAACCTTTTAAATTCCGGTTTTCAGACGAAATGGGAGCTTCAAGGGCTTGACCAAGTAATGGAACCATCTGATTTCAAACTCGGAGTCCAAGGAGCATTATACCCAGACAGACGTGGAAGGCAAACAAGGCTCAAAGGTCGACTAGAAACGAACATAAGCATCGTGCTTCCTTCGGTTCTTGCGCTTGTACCAGAAGACGTTAGAAGAAACGTGGCTAATGCGGTTAGAAACTATTTCATAAATGCGTTTGCGCGAATTCAAGGCACCATGTTTTTGGTTTATACATGATATTGTTATCTATGTTTTTGGTTGGCTTTCTACAGATTTTGACCAGTTTGGTGGATAACATGAAGCATATGGTTATTGAAAGCTTGGTCGCTGATTAGAGCAGATTCAAGAATGAAAGAAAAATACACTAACTAGGCTTTTTTAATCTCAATGTTTAAACATGTATAGTTCTTGAATACAATATACGAACAATCGATGCAAGATTTAGACCTCGATTGTTTGAAGTAATCAAGGCTTTGAATCTCAATGTTTAACCATGTATAGTTCTGGATTCGATATGAACAATAGACGCGAGACTTAAGGCCTCGATTATATATAATTTGAAGCTTTACTTGCTTAAGGTATAGTCAAATCAAGAATACAAAGGTGGCAAAGACAAACTTTTCACACAGAAATAAAATGGGATAAAATAAAGATTCACAAACGAACACAACAGTTGCTCAGTGACAGAGATTTGGTCGGATATAGATACAGAGGCTTACTAGGTGAGTTTGAAGTACAAGATGAGGATAATGGCGGCGATCAATGCGATGATAATGGCTCCGATGGTCCACTTGTTCTTGTTCATCCTCCTTGTCATGCCTGTCAAGATCTTCTTGCTCTTTCCAACGTTATCGTCTACTCCATGAAGCTGTCAACAGAGTTCTAAATACCGGTTAACGTGATACCAAACAAGTAGCCTTCTTCATGAAAGAGCCCTAAGTTCTCATCATATTTTGTCCCTTTGATTTTGAATATAGTTTGATAATCTAGATTAAGAGGAAGGGCTGCTGAGAGAAAATACCGTCTCGTGGGCGCGTAGGAGAGATTGTCTCTGACTGTGCAAGTCTTGGAGGATTGAAACGCCGATTTCTTCAGTCTCCATCATTGTTCTACGACTGTCCTTGACTCTGTCAGTGGTTCGACCCAAACGCTCAGTTGACATCATCAATCTTGATCTTTGATCAGCTGAAGCCTGATCTCAACGGCGTGCATATCAATAAAAAGAGATCAAAAGTTGTTTTACTAGCAAAGATAGAGATGAGATTAAACTGAACAATACAGTACTACGGAGGTACTTTACATACCGTCTTTGTGTCATCCATACCAGCTTCTAGCAAATCATCTCGAGCAGCAGCATTCAAGTTTGCAGATGTGATTCTCTTCACTTCAGTTTTGAAATTGTTCAGATCGGATTTGAATTCTCTTAATTTGATAAGGAGGGTAGACTTGATATTTGGTGGAAGGCTCCTTGCCTCCAGATCCATTTTCCTAATCTGGTGGAAAGAAGACAGGACAGCATCGTCAAAATGTAAATTGACAATAGAGAGGCTTCTATATTCCATTCGAGTTACGCCTATCACATACCAATGCTTCTGCATTTTCCAGCCCAGATTTTATTTCAGACAGCTTCTGCTTCTTTTGTTCTGCACATCATTAAAGTATATCATCAATGTATCTTAGGCTATGCAATCAACAGAGCATACTAATCCAGGGAATAACAAACAAATGACGATGATTGAAAACTACTAATCACAAGCTCTCTTCTCAATCAGTGACCAAAGACAGCACAAATATGAAGTCCTTATAGCACATGAACGAGACAAGAGTTTGTTTTTAGTAATTTCAGGATCAAACACAAACCAAAGTATCTCTAATTCGTACACTCACGAGATAAACTAGCAGGACGTTTCGAATCTAGCTTTTTTATTTGCCTACAATTCTCTAAGAAAGCTAATGCAACGCTATGGAGAAAAAGTTTCATATCTTAAAAAAGATAAGAAGATATAAATTTTACCTCCATCAAGAGCAACAACTGAAGAACACTTCTTTGAAAGATTGGCAGAGATCTCGCAATATTGCCGCTCGTATCCATCAAACACCTGACTCATTGTTCCAAGTGAACACAACTACAAACTCTGTAGAATCAGCAACACAAATTGATGATGTGAAACCCCATGAATATACTACAAATGAACAAAACATATACAACCTAATTCTTCCGTAAATCCAAAGTAAACCTGAATCAAAGAACAATGATCACTAGCTCAAGTCACAGAACAAATTCAACAGCCCGAAACCATCAACAAGACTAGGTTACTGAAATTCTTCAGCGATTCAAAAAAGGAAAAAACTATAATCGATTGATGCATGTCTAAAGCAATCCCAAAACCCTAATAGATTGTGTATTTCGAAGTAGATCGCGATACAGGAAAAAACACATATCAACACGAGGTTTAGGGGTAAAAAGGAGAAAAGAGAAGCCAGAAAAGTAAAATTCACGGATCACAAGAGGAAAAAGTGATGAATAATTGAAGATAGCTACGGTGATCGAAACAATTGAAATAGTTCGTCGGAGCAGAAGCGATTGAAGCATAAAATTAGGAATATCGATAACGAAACTAGAAAGCAAAATCGCTATCAGAAAAATAATAGAGAGGTTAGGCGAATATTAGATAAGGGTAGATTGAGACCTGAGAACGAACGGGGAAGAATAGGTACGTCGGAGTCGGGAAATTGATCGGAGGTGACGCGGTGAAGAAAATAATGGAAGACGACGATGAATTGATAAATGAAATATAATAATACTGGGATGGTCGGAAATATATGTTCAACGGTTGAGTAATTATACGCTACATTGCTTCTTTGGTACACTCACCTCTCGTGTACACATTTTTTTTTATTCTATGACATGTTTTGGTCACACATTTTTTTTTTTTTTGGGTTTAAATGTTAAGTTTTATATCAGATAAAGTGATGTTACAAAGAGAAGCACATAAAGACCAAAAAAACTACAATCTAAGCATACTACAGAGAAGACCAAACATGTTTTGGTCACACATTTATATCAATCTCCAACAAAAATAACAGTATTTGGCAAACAATCTAATTTATAATTATTATTTTTAGCAAAGCTGTTATAACTTTACAACTGTTAGTGATGTTATATTTTGCAGTTTTATAAGGTAAAATATAAAAGCAATATTTTGGTTTAAAACGATACTTATATTTTGTTTCCTCTATTCAAAGCAAACATCAGATTTAGTCGAGATCTAATTGGTTGTCGCGTCCATCAAACCAGATCTTAGTCGAATTCGTGTAGGCACAACTGCCCCGGCAAATTTGACAGTCCCAAATTTTCTGCACTGAGGTTCTGTAGAGAACAAGAAGAGCAGAAGCCTCGGTTGGGTATTATTGACGGTTTTCCGGTAGTTTTTTGGTGATGTCTAAGCAACTTTAGTTCTCGGGAAAGAATTACGCAGTAAGGTTAAAACTTAAAAGTTGTGGGTAGCAAAATAATAAAAGACAGTACTACTCCCTCACTATTACTGTTTTTCAAGAAATTACAAAACCGTGCTCAATTCAACCGTTCATTCTCTCCGTCTTATATAATCCCCTATATTGAAACAAAAAGCTATACTGCAAAAGAAAATTCGATATTCTTAAATATGCTTTTTCTTCTGTATAAAACAAATTATCTCTTTATTCCACCACCGGTCTCAGGCTTCGTTTTCCGGTACCGGAGAATCCTCAGGCTTTGCATTTCGTCTCTCAAACTGATCGAGCTCCTCTTGAGGGAAAACTTCAGATTGCAGAGTAGGTGAAATCTTCTTAACGTGAAGCCACGTTAGTTGCCAGAAGCTGTCACTTCCGATATCGTCACCTGGTAATAAAACTCCTGTCGTCTTCATTACCAGCAATGTGTTCTTGAGCAGTTCTGGTATGAGTTCATGGATCTTCTCGCTGCGCTTTCCTCTGAATTTGGTTGACATGTAGGTCTCCAAACGGTTCAACACACCAAGCCAGAGTCTGCAGAATGATGGTTGCTGCGAGATGTCTTGAAGAGCTTGAAGGAAAGCTTTTGACATGAGCTTTGTGGCGAGAACAAGCGTTTCTTCAACTGTTTTCTTGAAATTCTTCCTTGAATTCTCGATTGAAACAGCTAGTAATTCATCAAGCAATGGGAAGATCACAGAATCGAAGCACTGGAACCATAGAGGTTGTGGTAACATGATCCCATCTGCACCGGCTATAGATCGTTGCAGCATTAAAATGGCGTGGTTTCTAACTTCGTCGCGTTGATCAAGACAAACTCTTTTGAGGTTGTTAACTAGTCTGAGCCACATTTCTCCGATATCCTGACTTAGTTTCATCATAGCTTCATCTTCTCCAAACGAGGTTTTCGCCTCTTGAGACCATCTTGCAAGACAAAACACAGAATTTGACATCAAATCGATTGCTGAGATAGACCGATCGATTTCACCAACTCGGGATTCAGCAAACTGCCTAGCTGCATCCAAACAGAGAATGTAGTTTGGTGGTAACAAGTGAGCTCCTTCTGCCATTATAAACCGGAGGGCTTCAAATCCAGCATCAGAAGCTTCTGGATGTCGAGCTGTGATTGATAGCAGAGATATGATCGTTCGCCAACCAACATGAGATCTAACGTGCGATGCATTTGCTTTTACAAGACGGACAACTTCTTGTGTAATGGGTTCACAGTATGCATCAGCCACTCTTGCATCAAGCTTGAGAACCAGTTGGAGAGATTTCAGAAGTTCATCTGTTAGGTTTTCCTTGTAAGGTAATAATCTCTGACAAATCTTCAAGACACCGAAGACGGCTTTTTCAACAAGCGTGCACGGTGTTGACATTGATTGAACTATACCCGAGATGTGCTCATAAACTGTTTGCCAAATCAGTAGGATTCTGTCTCGGTTATTCAGCGTTACTGCAATCAGAAGCTCCAGGCAAAAGACTGCACTACCTTCATCTTTCTCGGCTGCTTTTATGAGAAAGTTCACAAGCTGCTGCAAAGACTCAGCTTGGAGAAATTTGCTGTCTGAGAATATGCTATCAATGTGACAATCTTTCACTATCCCACGAGCATGTTTATAAGCTGCCAGTTCTTCCTCAGTTGGTAATGGCTTTGTCTCCTCCATATCAAAATACAGAAGCTGGCTAAACCGACCAATAAAACTAGATGATTTTCGAGGTGTCGCTGAGGAATGTGGCTGCGATACTACTGACAGGGGATTCACAGAAGGTTTTTCTTGCTCCAAGTTACTAGTCGACGGCTCCGGGTCATCCGCTGCATCACTAGCTATATGAGCTGGTAAAATCTGGAGTTTCTGGAGGATCAAGACACATTCCAGTATATTTTTCCAGCCCGTACTGATGTAGTCACCATATTTATTTGCAATCAAGAAAACAGCTTCAGTAGCCATTTTTGCTCTGGCATCTTCTCCGAGAGCAAGAACAGCTTCGTCAGCAGATAATGGGGCGAAGAAAGGCGTGAATTTGCAGAGAGAGATGACCAGGTCATCCAAAACACTATTCAAATGATAATATGCTGAAAGTTTTGCAATGGCCAATAACCCATCAACACAACTCTGTAAAACATCTTCTTGCTCTGCTTGCTCAAAAACCACTGATGTAGCTGCAATAGTGGGACCAGACACGATATAAAACATGTCACGGTCCAGATGGGATGCAGTGTCACATAGGATATAGGGACTGGTTTTTTTGGATTTGTAAATCACACTAATCCACTGACTGGCTGTCATCATTTGGAAGCCGGTTCCCTGATCCGGGTTCATCTGAATCTCACTGTCGCATATTGAATGATACAGCTCAGATAAATACTCTCTAGGAAGGTCTGCACCTCCATTTATGCACCTGTTGTTACGGATGAAATCTTCTTCAGTCATCTTTTTCTTGACCTGTGTGTTGTGGTGATCTGTGTTCAGCAAGATAATCGAGTAAGATAACAAGAGGGCAGCATCTTTATCAATCAGTATCTGTGGTGACTGCTCATAGTATCTCTCAGAAAACGCCTCAAGTACCCTCTGTATTTTCTGTGACTCACCAGGCAATCTAAAGGTACCCACGAAGAGACGCAAGGCATTATCAAGATTCATGTTCTGGAAGTCAAACGTCTTGGCAAACTCATGAAGCACCTGAACACAGAACTGGTCATGATTTCCCAGGAAATCTCCAATAAGATTCTTATCTAACCCACATGTATACCTGAAGAAACATGCCACGCTCTTTGGATCAAGTTCCTCAGGCAACAAGTGCATCCCTTGGAGATACTGTAGGCCTTTTTTTGGATCACGGTTAAAATGATCAGCCCCAAGCATCAGCTTCTTCTTTATATGTTTTGCCTTTCGAACAAAGGGAACCCAAAAATTAGGATCTCCGTAATTCTCACATCTCACTGTCCAGAATTCTTCATATCCTTCTTCATGTGTAGAAACATCTGAAGCCGGTAATTCTTCACCCACCCTCTCAGCCATTCCCTGAACCATAGAAATTAATCCATCCAATGCAAGTATATGCATAGCAGATAAAGGCCCATTAATTGGGAAGGAACTCTTTGATAGCAGGTTTGAAACATCTTCAAACACATTACTGCAGGTTATATCACAATCGAAATTTGCAAACACTTCAGCCATGAAAGTATGTTGCCTGCAAAGATCAACCAGAGCCTCCATAGCAACCTCCTGTTGCTGATAAGAAGAGCCATGTTTGCTCTGTGCAATCCTCAGAAGTACGCATGAAAAGAAAGCTTCAAGCTGTACCTTAAGCTCAGTACGGAGATTCAGGTAGAGATTAAGAACGATGTTGCAAACTGTAGAAAGAATCAGAGGGCTCATGGACACACCAAACTGCATCAAGTTACAGAATAACTCATCCTGAATCAATGTCAACAGCTTTGGGTGCTCACGGAAAGAAGACCCTCCAAGTTCTATTGCAGAATTAATTAAACCCAGAGCAAAAAGAGGAACATCTTCGTCAAACGCTATAGGGTTGGATCTGGAATTGATTTCACTGATATCTCCAACATTCAACAGGGTACACAAGAAATGAAAAATCTCTACCATGCATGGAATACCAAAAGGCGCCGCCATCATTGCATTTTCACCATTTGCAGTAACATTCAACTCATCGCTGACCTCAGTTTTCTTTTCATCATTTTTAAGTTCTGTTTCTGGAATAACCATCTCAGAACTTGGAGGATCTTTGTCAGTGATGAGAGTACCATCAGATAAGCTAGCAATATTCCCATTTTCAACTTTGTTTTCTCCAGAATTTTGATCCCAGTCCACTGTTCCCACCTAGACAAGAAGAATAGCGTTAGAAATTCGTGAACAACAAACAGTCTTGAGAACTCTTATTGTCATAAACAAACTTAGTCATCTGCATAAGTTTTCAGATGAGTAATCTTCTATCAAACAACATGCTTAGCAGATAAAACATAACACGATACAGTTCTATGCATGTAAAATCTTCTATCTATAGGGGATAAACAAGTAGAACCAACATAAAAATGCTGGCATGAAAATAAAATTTACCTTATCACCGACTTGTAATTCACTTTCATTAGGCAATGGGCTGATAAAAGGAAGTTGAGAGAAGATACATCTAATCAACTCATGCATTGTGTGGCGCGCTATACGCTGCAACAATTCACTTTTGGAGTTTGATTGCTGAACAACACGCAAACAAGTGTTGACAATGGTGCAAATGTCTTGATTACTCAAACCATTAGAGGCCTTACTCTTTATGCAAGCCAGTAGAACTTGAAGTATCTTCATCAAAACAACTTCCTCTGAGGCTGGATCAGTTACCTCAAAACGGCAGCTTTTCACAGCATCAACTATGATATGCATTGCCTCTCCCACATTTACAGTATCAAGGGTAAAAATGTCAAGGGTTAAGATCTTGTAGACAGACGACAAAGCAACGCCAGTGATTGGAGCTCCAGTTTCATCAGACAATATAACATCCAAAAATGGCTGTATATACAATCTCGGGTCAACATTTTTCCAATTGCTTTGCCATGAAAATATCTGCTTACGCAATTCTTTCAAAGAATGGATAAGAGAATGCTCTAACTGATCATCATCTGCAATATAACGAACACCCCACCGTACATTTCTCCTCATCACAGCCAAAACTGCTCCAATCTCAGAATTGATCATGGAAGCCACAGCACCGTTGGAAGGTTTGGAGTGACAAACCTTGAATTCTCCATGGAACGAGACACTTCCCGAAGGATGATTTTGATACCCCATACTCGTCCCAGCTTCTTAGCTCAAACACCAAAACACACACGAAGCATTCAGGAGCTGCAAAATAGTTAAAAGCTTTCATGCTTAGAAACAAGTTAACCATTCAGATCTAACTAAAGCTCATTAGAGGAATAACAAATCAGTCAAAAACAACGAAAACTAGAGAGACCTAATCACAGTTCTAGATGGAGATTTTGAAAAGCATATTGAGGAGGTGGATCAAGAAAAGTTCAGTGTACCTGACTACAGATCACAACAGGAACAATAGAGCTAGTACAAAAATGGCGGAATTTGCAGAAGAGATCCAAAAATTTTCCAAGCTTCTACTATTTGAAAGCGAATAGAGACAACTGTAATAGAGAAATGGTGAACGGAGAAGAAGCTCAGTGGAAGAGATAACAATGGTGAAAGCTTGAGCCGATGGCAATAGAGTGAGAGCTTTGCCCCAAAACTCAATTGAGATCAGATCTTTGCTCTCTAGAATCAGAGGAAACACATCAAACGTGGATCCTTGCTTATGTGAGGTATAACGTGGATGGAGATCGGAGCAGCATCGAGAAAGATGATCGAAGGGGAAGATTTGCAAAAGCTGAAGGCGGAAGCTCTGAGATGGGCCACAAATTGGGCTTGATTTTGTTATTGATTCTATGAATGATGGGCCTAATGAGTATATACAGTTGGACCTCTCGACACTAAGTATTTGATATCTGCATTTCGGGCCGGGTCAATCCGAATTATTAATATATTTAATTGTTTTTGAAAAAGTTAAAAAAATACTTTGAATTATTCAAAATTACTCGAAATTATCCAAATTGTGTACTCGAACTTTTCCTTATTCGATGTAGTGAAAGTTTGAATAGTGAATTCGAAAACCTATTTTTCTTAGTACATTATCAAGTGATTTTAGGTTTTCGAAAATAAAGAATTTTTTGAGAAATTAAGAAAAAGAATGATGCATGCGAAGAAAAGAGAGGTTATGTACAATTATACTCTTCAATATTTGTGTGTAACACGTGTGGCCCGCATAATAAAGAAAAAAAATGCTGTTTTGACTTTTGATAAGTGAATATGTATGTTTTTATATGTTTGAATAACTTGTTAATTTTTTAACAAAAATAAAAAAAAACAATGATGAACGAAATTGGATAGAAAGATTCCTCTTGATGTACGAAAACTTTGGATTCCTTACTAGTTGGTACTTGACCCAATGCTACATCGGAACCGGGATAATAGCTTGTTAATTTTTTAACAAAAATAAAATAAAATAATAACTTGATAATTTTTTATTAGCGCGTGATATTTATAAATAACATGTTGTATTTATAAATAACATGTTGCCATGTTGGATATATGACTCTTGAGTATTGACTAGACAAACAAAAAGTTCATAGTAATTGTTTATGATTCAAACGTACATATTGTTGGAATTCAATTTTGAATAAATATATTTGGCCAAATTTATGGCAATTTTTTCGGTGAAGTCCATCATCGGAATAACCGGATTTTGAAGTCTTTGGAATCATTGTAATGAGCACTATAAGATAGTGTATTTACTTTTCAAAATCGAAATTAATTTAAAGTCTTTGGAATCCTTGTAATGAGCACTATAAGATAGTGTATTTATTTTTCAAAATCGAAGTCAATTTGAATGAGAAATGAATGTCCAAAGTAGATAGCTTGAAAAATTTATAAAAACTTGTAATTTTGATTAAGTGTCAAAATAAGCAAAATATCCCATATTGGATGGAGAAAAAGTTTTCTACTAGTATATATAGTGTTACATTTATAGTATAATTCATTAACTTTGGGAAGAGACACTATAAAATGAGAAATAGATGCCTATTATGCAAAATTACACACATGCACATATGCCGCTGCTATGGTGCTCGGTTGGGCTGGGCTTGCTTGGGCTTGGGGAATGTGAGCCTTTAGCCCACAACAGCCTATTATTTTTAGGACAAATTTGCATAACTTCGGATAAATATAGAAGTTTTTAAATTGTGTCAAGAATATTTTTGTAAATATCTCTTTCTTGGAGATCAAGTAACTTATCCATATAAATTAGTCTTAACATAGTTGTATCCTAGGATTCAAAAATCTCGTGTATTCATCTTTCTTTAATCGGATTTTTTTCGTGATTTCGCAGTCCTACACATATTTCTGCTATACGTTTAGATAACGTGTTTTTTTTTTAAACTGCATCTAAATTGCATTTATTTAATTAGTTGTGCACATAATTTATAAAACATGATGCTACAACCGACAATTTTACCAACAAAAAGAAAAAATCTGCTACATAAATGATTCCATTTCAAGTTCCACCGCATTCACAATGAACAACTATGAATTTAGATACTTCTTTTCTTGGCCATTTCACTCTTAGATTAGTTAATTGTGTAGTAGTTATTAAAATAATAAATTTTAGACTTGTCAAAACGATGACCGATGATGATAAATGACCCGTTCAACATCTAATTCAATTTTTATTAAAAACACTACAAAACCCACTATCACAATTTTAAAACATCCTTACGCACCGAACATTTCCTATTTCCTGACATAGTTTGATTTTACCTTTCTTCTTAGGTTGAAAAATTCCCCTTTTTCCTTCTAGACTCTGAAGCTGATCGAACTCTGCTTTGTGATTCTGTAATAAACTACATATCTATTTTAATGAGTGATTGAAAAGTTTGATTCTTGTGTGTGTAAACAAGAACCCCAAGGCTACGTTTCCATTTTCAAAGTTTGAATCTGGTAAGCCCGTTTTGAGTTTACTACCAAATTTGATTTCTGAATATCATCAAATGATCAAATCCCTCAATTGTTACCATTGAACAAGCTTGTTTGTGAATCATTTTGTGTAGGTTTAGGTTTGGTGGTTTTGTTACGAAACTGAACTTGTAATACGTGATGAACACGGAATCATTTGGGGCTTGCTTGCTTCTGTCGCTTCATGAAGATTTATTTGCTGTTATCTCTCGTTTTCTTTCTCCAAGAGATATTTGTAATCTAAGCTTATGCTGCAAAAGTCTCTGTGAACTTGTGGATTCAGAGGAGATCTGGCATGCACAATGTAAAGTAGTAGATGTTCTTCCTTTGGTTGATATTGTCCAATGGCGAGTCGGGATCTCTTCTTACAAGGCCCTTACTCGGTTTCTTGTAGAGGTGGTAAAGCCTCTGGTTGGGATTTGGGTTCACCAAAACCCTGATCTTGGGAATGTTGTTTATGTGATGCCTGGTTTCTTGTCTGTTGTTGGGTGTCGGATCATTCCACAAAAGGTTGGTCCTTCGTGGATTCAGGAAGGTCGGGTTATGTGGTCACCAGTGTTTGAGATAATATGTAGTCTTGATGGTTCCGCCGAGTTTTTCCTCCATGGAAGAGAGATAAAAGGTAGTTGCGTGTATCCTGGTTTTGTTATGGGCATCGAGAAGAGTTGCAATGTGCTTCTACTCGAGGTTGAGCCGATGCAAGAGAAGAGTGAGGATGAGAGTGTGTTCTTGGGAAAGAAAGAGGGTCGGTTTCCATTTTACAATCTAGACTTTATTGATAAAATGAACTTACTCGGTTTAGTCACAAGCCATATAGGTATACATGTACCTAATCTATCAAGTGAAAGGTTATTTCCCACATTGAAAGATGATGAAGCGGTATTGTTGGAATACAGAACCATGCTCCTTAAAATGCACAAGTTTGGTGGCAACTGGAAGCATATTTTAGAGAAGTCTACTTCTTCAAAGAGTACACTGCCTTCGAGCAGTGAGATTATACATTCGAATCGCCAGAGCTTTCTTAGCTCTGGTAATACATTTGGTCTTAGTCTAAAAGCTTCCTACATTGAGATATCTTCTTTCCAAGGGTGGCCACTAATGAACGTAAACAACTTTTCCCTTTATAAATTACCGATTAAGAATCATGTTGATATTGATAACCAAGAGCATGCCGGTTTGTGGGGAGGAACATTTGGCTGGCCACTTAAGAGTTATCCCGAAAATACTCCCGGAAAGGCTCTTTTCCTACTGATGCTCACTTATGAAGAATCTCAAGAAGATAAAGAGAGACATCTCATCGCGACGAAAATACTCGAAGGCAATGACTCTGTGAAGTATCCAACTGGATCCCCATTATTTGATGTAAATATCGATACACCTTCCCTTGAGCCCTTTCCTTTTGAAGCATATGGAAGAGACTTTGAGAATTCTTACAAGGGAGAGGGTATGGCGGACGGTTATGAGTATGAATACCGTTATCCCAGTTTAAAACTCGGTTCCCTTTTCGTGATCTCTAACGATCTTCTTGCATTCGTTTGGCAAGAAACAAAATATGTGATTACATTGCAAAGACTAAACCTTGAAAAGATCTTGAAGAAAGGTTTAGGTTCTTGTGTATCACCTTTGCCTCCAACTGAGAATTTTACTTACATGAATAGGTCCTACAGAAACGTGTTTGCCTAGTCATCGACCAATTAGTCTTCCTCCGCGTAAATAATATCGTTGGAAACCCATTGATGTCTGAAGTGGAACACTCTGCAATTTAAAGCATATAATGTCTTGTTTTTGAGATGCAAATCTCATAATTGAATGAATATTGTCACATCATATACATTTTACGTTTACAATCACTATGCTTGTAACGTGTATATTTACTAAACATGTATTACTAAAAAGAAAAAAAAAAGAAAAATTTGTGGAATTCTTCTGTCATTGTGTGGCTTCTTTCATTTTTAAATTCTTGTATTAATATATTAATTTATTGGCCAATATCTAAAAGGAAGTTTTGCATAAGGCAAAAATTTACAAACTGATCAAATACTCAATGATACTAATATAGTTTAATGTGGGGGTTATTTTGATGGATAATAAATAAAGATGGTTTATTCAAGAAATGAAGAAGTAGGTTATTCATTTCGACGTAAGAAGGTGAAAAAAATGATTATAAATTATATATATAATGAGCGAGTTCTTTATTGTCTGCATAATCATCTTAATTATCAAATAAGAAAAAACCATGTCATCAAATAATATTTTTTATTTTCACCTTTTTTTCATTAAGAATTATTTCCATCATATGGATACTTTTTTAATAAACATTACTTAAATACAATAGCTAATGACCATTATTTAGATAGAGATTTTTTATTCTCTGAGAATGTTCAATTTTTGATAATTGGATTAGTGCGTGTATATGAATGTATGATAAATATATAAACAATATAAAAAATTGGAAAGTATATATAATTAAGTGGTTAATGGTTCACCTCTGCGGCTTTCCCACCGGAGCTCGACTCCAATAGATCGCGTTTCTCCCACGAAATAAAAATTTGGTTATGGATCGAGTCTTGTCCATCCAATTGATATAAAAAATAAAAAACAATATAACCAATTTATTTAAAGTTCCATCTTTGGACCGGCTGTGTATTCATCGCTGTATGGTGCATATCTATGTCCACTAGCAGTTTATAGTTCATGTTAAATAAATCAAAATTAATATATAAAAAGATTTCAATAATTGATTTCACTTTGTTATTTTATGGGTCAACAAAATAAATAACTACAGATGATCCAAAAATTAGTTTTTAGCAGTTATTTAACTTTATTTATTTCTCTTTCATCCATATTCAAATTTGGACGAAAATGTTCTTCATGATTTTATCGGAATAAGTATTTAATTAACGAACAAAATATTTGGGAGAATAAAGGTCTAATATTAACAGATAATTATTTTATTAATACGATAAAAAATTTTTATATCATGTGACATATATAGATTAACATTTAAATTTTTATGTAACGAGGTATAAAATATGTTGTCAATATAGTAATGTACTTATCTGACAGATGATGAATAAAGTTGCTAAAGAATAACTTATTTGTTAACATGTAACAATATTTATCAGTATAATACGATATATATCATGTTAATAAATAAATTATCGCTAAAAACTTGATTCAATATTCGTCGGATACATATATTTCTATGTAAACATCATATTTGATATTACGTTAAATAATCACTTAGTTATGATTCTATACATGTCATATGATACAATATTTTTTTATCGTGCTAACAAAGTAATTATCCGTCAATACTGGAGTTAATCTTTTCTAAATATTTGATCGTTAATAAAATACTTATCTCGCTAAAATTGTATTAAGGGTATTTTGTCCAGATTTTAATGAGATATGATGAGAGATATAAATGTGAAAAACTAACTAAATGGTCCTCTATAGTCATTCTTTTTTTTTTTTTCTTTTTTTTTTGATAAAGGGATTCAATATAAAAGCAGGTGGAAGAGTTTACAGCATGTTAAATCATTACATAAGAGAAACAATTAAATGGAATGCAAAAATAAGGATACTGAAGGATATGCGTTTACTTAATGGCAAGAACCAAGAGGCCTCGGAGGACCCGTGATCCACACGACGAAACAACGATCGATGGCAAGGGAGAGAGTTACCATTCAATACTCTCTAAATAGTGCAGAGATCACCAATATGTCGATAGATCACCCCAACTAAGAAGAGGGCCAATCAAATGACTCAAGCACTCCCTTTAAACGCATATGACGGGCAGAAGATCATCGACAACCGAAGAATGATTTCACCATCAAGCATGAGTAAAGAAAAGGAACAAATGATGCAATGTCGACCGGAACTAAACCTGAGGAAGACTGAACCCAAAGAAAATATGGAACCTAACTCACCAATGATGGAATGGTGGCTATAGAATGGCGACGAAGATAGTAACTCTTGAAAGAACGATGAGGAGCCAGCCAAGCTAGACATCGAGTCTAACAGATGATCAAAATCCACAAACCCCAAGCAGTTCTCCAAAACCAAAAAGACAACTTAAGAGCACCCCCCATTGCACAAAAAAGGGGGTGTCTTTAGCATTTAATACAATAAATTCGGGAAGACACTTGCTCTTTGTGAAAACATTGGCTCTTCCCCGAAATCGCCACGTGTTGCGGCGTAATTCGTCGAGACAATAAAATATTAATAAATATAATATTATTTAAAAAAAAAACTTTTCGGGAAGACACCCAGATGGGTGTCACCGATAAGGATGCTCTAAGCCACCACACAAAGTCAGAGCCTCGAGACCCACCAAACAAATACCGAGACAACAAAAAACATTGATTTAAGCTCAGAACTCAAGCACACAAGCAGCAACCACGCGAGAAACAGAGTAGATCCTAGCTGATGCAAAGCAAATCGCTGAAGGAGAGAACCTGACAAATCAGAGACAAGGAATAGCAGGCCGGAGAGGGACAATAGAAACAACAATCCTAGGAGAGCCAGAGGAGGTAGAGGGAGCAAACCGAGAAGAGAGCCACTGTAACTAAGGCCAGAAACCACTGCCAAAACCACTGACTGAAAGGAGGCAGGCAGCCTCTACGAAATTTAGCTTGCCTATAACCCAAGGAGCGCCACCCCATTGTCCAACTCGAAGAGAGTTAGCTTCACAGCGGGAAGGCAAGGGAAGAGGAGAGAAGCCTTCAGCACCAGAAAGCCAAGACTGGCCGAGACAACAGCCGTTTTATCAAGCCCCCTGAAGATGCCAGAGGAAGAGAAAGAAACCATCTTGCTGGGACGAAGAAGCAACGACCTATAGAGCTGAACAACCAGAGCCACAGACGAGAGACAAGAACCAAACTAGGCAACACCGAGAACATAGACAGAGGATCACAATATCTAACCCTAGAGAAGAATGCAGCGAAGAGAAGGAGCTAAAACAGAGAATCACAACAACCAAATATGCTACAGAGGAAACAGAGAGGCCACGGTTTGCTGTAATACTTCAAGAGTCTGAATCTCTTTCAATCTGGTCATGTTTATACCCGATGCAGCCTCTAGCTACGTTTTAACCTTGTACCAAGCCCATGGATGAGCACAAACCGCTTCTGGTTCTCGTCCTCCATTGCCTTCTTTACCTTCAGCACCTTGGTTCAACACATATATATTGACGGTTAGTTTCCCATATACTCTTTATATAGTGACTGTTAGTTTTTGGTCCTTTTATGAGATCCAAAGAATGCTAAACCAAGACTTCATTGACTGTTAGCTTTTCTTATTCTAACCATAGAAAGCGAAAAATTCTGAACCTTTATTAGAAAAGATCCATTTGAGAACACACACTTGATTATATCACATCCAAATTCATGTCAAATGATTTTCCAAGAGCATTTGCATGTCTCTTCCATCTCTAAACTGAATCAAGCCAAAAGTGCTTAAATAATCAAGCAAAGTTGCTTCTAAGAAAATTTATATGGTTTTTTTTTTCTCCTAGCCATTTGAAAAATAAAATTGTTAGTTTTCTTCAATGTTCAAGCCTCTTGCTTCATTGTTTCTTCAAAATTTTCCACTACCGTATTTCATCTTAGTTTCATTGTTCGTCACCGATTCACTGCTGCCTCTCCTGTTCATACAATATTTTTAATTTTTCCAATATCTAAACACTCGTCACATTTCAATAAGTTGTAGGAATTGATTTATTCAACAGAAATTGACCAAGACTTATTCAGTAACAAATATTTTTATATACTCTATTTGAGTAGTAGTTATTTAAAAGTTATTAGAGAACTATTTATTAAAAATAATAAAATTTAGACCCGTCAAAAACCATGACTGATGATAAAACCAATTCAATATCCATTTCAATTTTAAAACAGTTTATCAAAAATACTATAAGAAAAACTCCACTATCATAATTTTGAAACAATTATGCTTCTCCTCAACTAAAATCTAATGGAAGATTTCCTATTTTCTTCACATAGTTGGCTTTTACCTCTCTTCTTACTAGAAAGGAACAACTCTACTACGACTAAATCAACTAAGAAGACACTCTCAAAATGTCCTAAATCGTAAAGATTTATTCAACAAAAATTGACCAAGACTTATTCACTAACAAATTGAGATTAAAGAACTAGGAATTTAAATACTTCTTTTTGGCCAATTCACTCTATTTAAAAATTATTAGAATTATGTACTAAAAATAATAAAATTTAGACTCGTCAAAATCATGAACTAGTTAAACTAAAACCCATTCAACATCCAATTCCATTTTAAAACAGTTTATCAAAAACACTATCATAATTTTGAAACAATTTCCTATTTTCCTCCTTTTACCTCTCTTCTTATGTTGAAAAATTCTCCCTTTTTCCTTCGAAAACTCTGTTTTATGACCCTCTTGAAATATCCAAATCCTCGTTTCTATTTTGATGGCTGATTGAAAAGTTCGATTCTCGTGTGTGTAAAAGCTATCTGATTCAAACCTAAACGAGAGTTCCAAGGGTGCATTTTTGTTTTCAAAGTCTGAATCTGGTAAGCCCACTTCGAGTTTACTGCCAAATTTGATTTCTGAGCAGTCATCATCAATTATTACCCTTGAACACGCTTGTTTGCGAATCATTTTGTTTAGGTTTAGCTTTGGTGGTTTTGTTGTAGACTCGGTCATACGTGATGAACACAGAATCATTTGGTGCTTGCTCGCTTCTGTCTCTTCCAGGAGATGTATTTTCTATTATCTCTTGTTTTCTTTCTCCAAGCGACATTTGCAATCTAATCTTGTGCTCCAAAAGTCTCTGTGCCCTTATGGATTCAGAGAAGACATGGCTTGTGCAATGTGAAGAAGTAAAGGTTATTCCTTTAGTTGAAATAGTCCAATGGCGAGTCGGTATCTCTTCTTACAAGGTGCTTTGTCGGTTTCTTGTAGAAGTAGTAAAGCCTCTCGTTGGGGTTTGGGTTCATAAAAACCCTGAACTTGGGAATGTTGTTTATGTAATGCCTGGTTTCTTATCAGTTGTTGGTTGTCGGATCATTCCACAAAAGGTTGGTCCTTTGTGGATTCAGGAGGGTCGGGTTATGTGGTCACCTGTGTTTGAGATCATCTGCGGTTTTGATGGCTCTACCGGGTTTTTCCTCCATGGAAGAGACAGAGAAGGCAGTTGCTTGTACCCTGGTTTCGTTATGGGTATTGAGAAGATTTGCAATGTGCTTCTACTCGAGGTTGAGCCGAGGCGAGAGAAGAGTTCCTGCAATGAGATTGAGATAGAAGCCTCGAGTAAGGTTTGTAAGACACAGGAGGAACACGAGGGAGGGGTTCCATTTTGGAAGCTCGATTTTAACGATAGAAAAAGTTTACTCGGTTTAGTGACACGCCATGTGGCTCTACATGTGGTTGAACCATTGAATGGAAGGTTATTTCCCACCAGGAAAGATGATGAAGCGATGTTGTTGGAGCGCAGAACAATGCTTCTTAAAATGCACAAGTTTGGTGGAAACTGGAAGCATATGAAATTGGAGGAAGATGAGCAGCTGTGTTACAATCCTTTGCAGGTAGACATAAACGAGATGTGGGAGAATCTCGGTGATGAGATTGATGAAATTGACGTAAGAGAGTATGTGACAGTGGCTACACCAAAGCAAAGCTTTAGCAGTTTTATCAGAAATGGCATCAAGCATATTCTTGGGAAGTCTAGTTCTTCAAAACACCCGCCGCCTTCGAGCAGTGAGATTAGACATATGAATCGCCAAAGCTTTCTTAGCTCTGGTGAAACATTCGGTCTTAGTCTTAATGCTTCCTATACTGAGATGTCTTCTTACCAAGAGTGGCCAATCATGCCCGAAAACCACTTTGCCCTTTATAAACTACCAATGAAGAATCCTATCGATAATCAAGAGTATGCCGGTTTGTGGGGAGGAGCTTTTGGCTGGTCACCTAGGAAGTGTGTTGAAGATGGATCCGACAAGGCTCTCTTCTTACTGATGCTCACTTATGGAGAATCTGAAGAGGATAATGAGATAGTTCTTATCGGGATGAAAATACTCGAAGGCAATGGCTCTGCGAGGCGTCCCAATGGCTCTGCGAGGCGTCCCAATGGATCCGCAATGTTTGTTGTAAATATTGACACACCTTCTTTTGAGCCCTTTCCTTTTGATGCAGATGGAAGAGACTTTGAGCATTCTTACAAAGGAGAGGGTATCACAGATGGTTATGGATTCCGCTATCCCAGTTCAAAACCCGGTTCCCTTTTCGTGATCTGTAATGATCTTCTTGCATTCGTTTGGCAAGAAACTAAAACTGTGATTACATTGCAAAGACTAAACCTTGAGGAGATATTGAAGAAAGGTTTAGGTTCTTGTATGACGCCTTTGCCTCCAACTAAGAATTTTACTTATATGAAAAGGTCATACTCTAACGTGTTTCACAAATCATCGACCTCTACGTCTTCCTCGGAGTAAAGAGAATCATTGGAAACACATCCATGTTGTAAATGGAACATTCTGCAACAGATTTAAAGCTCTCACATGGCTTGTCTTTTTTTATAGAATTAATTTCATACAGTTGAATTTTGTGTCGTGACATCAATTAACATTCACTATGCTTGTAACGTGTGTATTTTGTAAAAAAAAATATTTTGCCCTTGTATGGTTTCTTTCATTTTTAAACTATTACATTAAATGGTCAATAACATAAAGGAATAGTTTTTTTGCATAAGGCAAAAAAAAATTCAATGCTGCTAATGTCGGGTAACTATGGATAATAAAAAAATGTGGTTTAATTAAGAAATTAAGAAATAGGTTCTCCATTGTGTAATTTTTGTATAATTTTGCTTTAGCTTAAGGCTGATATAATAATTCCAAATTGATACTATTACATCTTTAATTTAATATATAAATGATGAATTTTTATCATAGTTTGATTGGCTATAAAATTTCTCTACCTTTTAATTGATTCGAAGAAACAAAATTTACAAAAATAAATAGAAAGATAATAATTTGGAATTAGGATAATTGTTTATACTATTTTTATTTTTCTTTTAGAAAATTTAATACTTTCAGAATCAGTTAAAACCATTTGAGAAATTTATTATTATTAATATTTCTTTTAAAATGTTTTAAAATATTTTATTTATATATTGGTGATTTGTTATAGTTACTCAACCTATATTTTTTTCATTAACTTGTACTTTATTACTTTTTCTGAAATATCCTTCTATGCATATTAAAATGAGAAAAACATTTAAAATCGAATTTATGTTGAACTTGATTACCATATAAATAATTTAATTTATTTAATAAATATAGAAAATGATGATATGGGGATAAGAATAATTATGGGGCATTCCATATGTCATTTTATGGAGAGTTCTCTTCATCCGCCTTTATATATAGGATAAATCTAACAAAATTTATAAACACAAAAATTAAGTAACATGTGTCTAGATTTTTGGAATTTTTCTTTAATTTATAAATACATCCACACATACTGTGGGTTCTCTACTTGTTAAATTTAAAGAAACATAGATTTAATGAATATTTTAAATGATCTTTAATTGAAAAAGGTATTTTGCGTAGTTAGACACTCTAGATGGAGAGAAAACTTTCTAATTATGTATACTAGCTTAGTATCCGGACGTTGAGTGGAGTTTCAATATTAAAATATTATAGAAAGTTGTTAAATTATTCACAAATATTAATATAAATCATTAATTAAAATATAATTAAAAATCAACTCATTATTTCTCATAAAAATCATATCATTAAGTTAAAATAATTAAAAAGTTAACTTATATTTTTTTGGATCATACTATAGATAAAACCGCATTTCTATTCATGATACGCTACAAAGATTATGTATCACCCCCAATTAGGTGATATATTCTGAAATATTTGAGTTTGTATTTACCGATTTTTTACCTTTATTTTTGTGTAATAGTATACAGTATAATCACATAGCTCATATACTGTAGAAAATATTGGTGTAGATATTTCTAATATCATTCGGAAAAAATTAACTATATATGCTATCTAGTTTCTTCATACTTAATTTGTTAACTCGGTTCAACAATTTGATTATTTATCTCTTGCTTTTAATCTTATTATTAGTTCATTAAATGTATTATTTAAATAACTATTTTTATCAAATTAACATTATGATTGTATGTCATTCTTCTTAAATTAATTTTATCAAGTTAAGATTTTAATTGTTATCCATTTTATTTAATTTTTATAAATCTTGTAAGATTTGTTCAATAAATATAAATAAACATGTATTTAATAAATGTTTTAAATTGTCATTAGTTTTAAAAAATAGTTTTCTTGGATGGACACTCTAAATGGAGAGAGAACTCCCTAATTATATACTCCCTCCGTTTTAAAATATAAGACGTTTTAGAAGTTTTGTTGTGTTTCAAAATATAAGGTGTTCTCACATTTTGAGGTACCTTTTTTACTTTATTGAATACTGTGTGACCAATAATAATGTACAGTTTAATTTTATAATTGATTAAATTATTTTTGTTTATATATTAAATAATATTTTTTTAAAGTAAAAGCAATTTCTTAATATGCGTGCTTTAACCCAAAACGTCTTATATTTTGAAACGGAGGGAGTATATGACTAGATTCAGACCCGCACATACATGTAGGGTTATATTTGTAAACATCTTTATTTGGTATAACATTCAAAGCTTGAATTCATACCAGTTTAATGTTCGGTTTGGTTTCAATTAAGTTTGTAAATGTTTGAATGTTTGAATATTTGAAATAATAATTGTTTTACCAGTGTTGTTTGAAATACAGACTAACCTAGTAGTCGAATTGAGATCAAGTGTGCTCGAATCAATGGTCGGTTAGATTTATATTAAACTCGTGAACTATTAAACCGAACATAAAACTATCAAAAACGATTAAAACCCATTTGAAACAAATACAAATATTTAAGAGTGAGCGTAATTCTTGTTCCGTCCTGTCCCATTTTGTTCTATACATGTTCCTAAATTCCCGTCGCATAAGGGAGTGCATTCCCAATATGGAACAAATTTTGTATTTTCGATTGAAAATAGGACGGAATGGAAACATAAATTTCCGAAATTCCATTTGGGACAAACACAAATATAATTCATAGTATATTTATATATCATATGATATAATTTACATATTAAAAAATTAATTGACTTCTTTATTTTTATTATTTTATATTTGGTTCATCTATAGTGGAATTATGTTTCTTTGTTTTTAAAATTTTAACTATTATAAAACACTAGATTAGGATCTATCACATAGTAAAAATCTAATATAATGATAATTTATTATAATTTCATGTAAAAATTGTGATTCTATAATTTATTTAATTCCATGCAATTAATTAATTATTATCTAATATAATGATAAGTTATTATAAATAGATTTATTTGTTCATGGATCAACCTATTTAACTATTTGATCAGTAAAATTAAATAGATTTATGTGTTAGTTCGATCCATTAAATTTTATAGATTCATATGTGAATTTTATAGAAAATTTTAAATTTTATTGAAAACTAAATAATCAGATTTAACATATATTAGAAAAAAAGAAAGTAAAAAGTATATATTGTTGACAAAAAAGAAGAAGTAAAAAAGTATATATTTTATCTTTTTTTGTTGCTTTTACTTTTTGACTAATGAAGAAGAATAACATAACTTTTTCTACACTTGTCACAATCTAATCGATGAACCGACACATATCATGATCTTGTTAATTATGATTTTGATACGTTAAAAATAGTAATTATTATTTTCTTAATTTGTGTAAAAGTTTCTAAACATCAATCTTTTAGGAACAGATTAGGAACAGAGGGAGTAAGATTTAACATGTATTAGAAATAAATAGAAAGTAAAAAGTACATATTTTATTAGTTATCCTTTTCGATTAAGAAAAAATAATAACATAATATTTTTTACTTGTTTCAAAATCTAAATGATGGATCGACACATACGTAATCTTATTAGTTATAATTTTTACATGTGTGAAGTATCGTGAAATGAATCAAAGTTTGTTTAGAAAAAAAATTAGAAAGTAAGAAGTATATATTTTATCAATTATCTTTTTTTGTTAGGTTTCCTTTTTAATTAATGAAAAAGAAAAACATATGTTTTTTACATGTGTCGATCGACACGTGTTATGATCCTGTTAAATAGAATTTTGACACGTGTCGAGCTCTCATGAAAGCAAACAATGTTTATATAATAAGATAATAATTTAAAAATTATTAAAAATTATTTATTAAAAATAATAAAATTTAGACCGGTCAAAAACCATGACCGATGATAAAAAAACCATTCAATATCCATTTCAATTTTAAAACAGTTTATAAGAACCCACTATCATAATTTTGAAGCAGTTATGCTACTCCTCAACTAAATTCTTACGGAATATTTCCAATTTTCCTCACATAGTTGGCTCTTACCTCTCTTCTAATGTTGAAAAATTCCTTCTAGAATCCGAAGCTGATCGAGCTCTGTTTTGTGATTTTGTATCCATTTTGATGGGGGGTTGAAAAGTTTGGTTCTTGGTTGCGTTTATATTTTCAAAGTCTGAATCTGGTAAGCCCGTTTTGAGTATTTTCATTAAACACAATTCGTTCATAAATCGTTTTGAGTAGGTTTAGCTTTGGTGGTTTTTTTGCTCAATTGGACTTGGTAAAACGTGATGAACACTGAATCATTTGGTGCTTGCTCGCTTCTGTCTCTTCCACGAGATGTATTTGCTGTTATTTGTTGTTTTCTTTCTCCAAGCGATATTTGCAATCTAATCTTGTCCTCCAAAAGTCTCTGTGCCCTTGTGGATTCAGAGAAGAAATGGCTTGTGCAATGTGAAGAAGTAAAGGTTCTTCCTTTAGTTGAAATAGTCCAATGGCGAGTCGGTATCTCTTCTTACAAGGTGCTTTGTCGGTTTCTTGTAGAAGTAGTAAAGCCTCTGGTTGGGATTTGGGTTCATCAAAACCCTGAACTTGGGAATGTTGTTTATGTAATGCCTGGTTTCTTATCAGTTGTTGGTTGTCGGATCATTTCACAAGCGGTTGGTCCATGTTGGATTCAGGAGGGTCAAGTTATGTGGTCACCGGTGTTTGAGATAATATGCGGTTTCGATGGCTCTACCGGGTTTTTCCTCCATGGGAGAGACAGGGATGGTAGTTGCTTGTACCCTGGTTTTGTTCTGGGCATTGAAAAGACTTGCAATATACTTCTACTCGAGGTTGAGTCGGAGCGAGAGAATAGTTTCTGCGGTGAGATTGAGATAGAAAAAACTTATTCGAGAAAGGTTTGTAAGAGATGGGGAAAACAAAGGAGCGGTTCCATTTTGGAAGCTCACTTTTAGCGATAGAAAAAACTTACTCAGTATAGTGACGAGACATGTGGGTCTACACGTGGTTGAACCATTAATTGGAAGGTTCTTTCCCGCCAGGAAAGATGATGAGGCGATGTTGTTGGAACGTAGAACAATGCTTCTTAAAATGCAGAAGTTTGGCCGCAACTGGAAGCACATGAACCTGGAGGCGGATGAGCAGTTATGTTACAATCCTATGCAGGTAGACATAGACGAGATGTGGGAAAATCTCGGTGATGAGATTGATGATGAAAGAGAGGATCCAAGAGAGGTTACACCAAAGAAGACCTTTAGCAGTTTTGTTAGAAATGGCATCAATCACATTCTTGGGAAGTCTAGTTCTTCAAAAACACACGGCCTTCGAGCATTGAGATTAGACACTCAAATCGCCAAAACTTTCTTAGCTCTGGTGAAACATTCGGTCTAAGTCTCAAAGCTTCCTACACTGAGATTTCTACTTACCAAGGTTGGCCATATATGTACGTTTACCGCTTTTCTCTTTATAAACTACCGATTAAGAATCCCATCGATAATCAAGAATATGCTGTTTGTGGGGAGGAACTTTTGGCTGGCCAACTGGGAAATGTATTGAAGATAACCTTCGCAGGGCTCTTTTCTTACTGATGCTCACTTATGAAGAATCTGAAGAGGATAGTGAGAGAGTTCTTATTGGGATGAAAATACTCGAAGGCGATCGCTTTGCACAGTATCCCAATGGATCCGCAATGTTTGTTGTAAATATTGACATGCCTTCTTTTGAGCCCTTTCCTTTTGATACAGATGGAAGAAACTTTGAGCATTCTTACAAAGGAGAAGGTATCACAGACGGTTATGGATTCCGGTATCCCGGTTCAAAACCCGGTTCCCTTTTCGTGATCTCTAATGATCTTCTTGCATTCGTTTGGCAAGAAACTAAAAGTGTGATTAGATTGAAAAGACTAAACCTTGAGGAGATATTGAAGAAAGGTTTAGGTTCTTGTGTGACGCCTTTGCCTCCAACTAAGAATTTTACTTATATGAAAAGATCCTACTTTAACATGTTTGACAAGTCATCGACCTCTACGTCTTCCTCGGAGTAAAGAGAATCATTGGAAACACATCCATGTTGTGAATGGAACTCTCTGCAACAGATTTAAAGCTCTCCCATGGCTTGTCTTTTTTTGTTGAGATTTAATTTCATACAATTGAATGTTGTGTCGTGACATCAATTAAGATCCACTATGCTTGTAACGTGTGTATTTTGTAAAAGAAAATATTGTCAAAAAAAAGAAAACTACATTTGCGAAATTATTTTGTCCTTGTAATCTTGTATGGTTTCTTTCATTTTAAACTATTATATTAATATTAATTATTAAACGGTCAATAACTTAAAGGAAAATATTTTTTTGCATAAGGAAAAAAATGATCAATGATGCTAATGTCGGGTTACTTTAGATGGGTGATAAATAAATATGGTTTAATTAAGAAATTAAGAAGTAGGTTCTCCATTTCGGCAAAAGAAAGTGAAAAAGATTATTAGAACCAACATTTGTTTTCCATTTTCCAACTTGATTAATATTGGGTTTGTGTAATTTTGCTTTAGCCCAAGGCTGACATATACCAAATTGAGAAAAGTCCACAAATCTAGACACATGTTACAAGCATGTTAGTATAAATATCAACGATCTTCGTTAATCGGAAACAGAGATGACTTATTCAAATCTCTTAAAAGAGCATCATTGGAGATTTCTTCAACATAAAGAAAATTCAGACATGGAGGTAAAAGCAATTCTATACACTTGCCTTTCTTCAAGAGCTCTCCAATAGGCATGACCCAGTTACGGTTATAATTTTTTGTTTAACTTTAATCTTAACTATCTAATATACAGCTAAAACGGTTACGGATGATATAATTACGGTTAAAAATGGTTACGGTTATTATGGTTAAATATGATTCGATTATTTGATAATCATGATAAAGATTAATATTTGCGATGTTTTTATCAAAAAGTATTTAACTTCTATTGAAAGAAGTAGATTATGTTATTTCAACTAATAGTTACCACTATAATTGATTACATGTAAATTTTGTTCTATTTTTATGATGGTTACAGTTATAATTTTAAGATTATATCACATGATTAATCAACGGTTTTTATACGGTTACAGTCAATTAATGATTACGGTTAATAATTTACTTAATCATAACTAATATATTTTTATGGTTAACGGTTGCGGTTATTAACCATTTAATATGATTACAGTCCGGTTATAATTGAAAACAAAACGGTTACGGTCCGAAATACGGTTGCAATTAGATTTTGGCCATGCCTACTCTCCAAGGTAACAACAAGTCATGAGAAGACCTTTAGATGTCAAGAAAATGTAACCGGTTTGTAATCAGCATACCAGAAACCATAACCTTTTGCAATACGCCAATACCTTCTCCTACATAAGAATGTTCAGAATCTTGTCCATTTGTATCAAAAGGAAAAAGCACAAAGGAAGGTGTATCAATCTTTACAACAAACATTGCAGATCCATTGGTATGGATTCTATATCGTCAGTACCTTCAAGTAGTTTTGTCTCTATAACAAGTCTCTCACTACCATTGCAGATCGATTAGAAAGCAGACTTCCAACGATGTTTTCGTGCTACTTATATTATACTTGTACATGGTGAGAAATGTAGAACCTTGATTTCTACGATATGACAAACTGAATAATTGCTATTGATAATGATAAAAACCTAATAAAAATATAATAATCGATATCAAACTTTTATGAACGAATAACGGTTTGTGTGGAGGCGAGACACTCTTTCTTTAATTTTTTAATTGCCCGTAGTGTGATAGTTTTACGCAATCAGAATCTCATGATACAGCCATATCTTTTTTTAGATTCGCAGCACTCAAAATCAAAAGTCTAACGAACTCTAAATCTGTGTTGCATTCTCAGACACGGAAAAAGAAGAGAAGAGGAAGGGGATTGTTTTGACTTTATGGTTTTTCTTTGAACAATAAAGAGGAGAATCTCTTGTTAATGACACAATTATAAGAATTCATTCTCACCTTAATGTCTTGACTGATTTTATTTTTACAAAACTCTAATCAATTACAAATATATATTTGATGAATTAATCAACAAACAAAATAAATGAATTTGGACAAATAAGAATAATCATTTGGTTGTAAGCCCATTATTCAAATTTCAAAGTTCATAACCCACATCCAACATGACTCGGCACACATGCGGTTTGGGTTTCTCTAAAATTTGAAGTGCGACATTTGACATTTAGTCAAGCTAGCTACTTTGGACCTCTATTTCTCATTCAAACTAACTCTCTTTTTTACATTCTAATACACCACCACATAGTGCTCGTGGATACGATTATACCGTGCCCAAGATCTGGTAATTCCGATGAAAATCTTCACCGAAAAATCGACTAGAAAATTAGCCATATCTACTTTGTCAAAAACAAGTTCCAACAAGAGATTCCGAAAATACAGACATGAATGATAAGATTTCAAGGCATAATCAATATTAACCATGATTGGCTGATCCTAACCATGATTCTCAATTGCACCTGCTTCAGATTGAGTATATTTAGTTTGTTCTTCTTGCTAGCCTAAATTCTTAGTTTTGTTTGCTTGAGTGCTTGAATTTTTCTAATGGTAGAGGAAGCTTGATGAAATGTTTTGACTTTCTTGAATCTAAGTGAGAAACATTAGCTATTCTCTTCCATATTCTAAACTAGAAGTTAGATCAATGAAGGGTTCGAGTTTGTTGCATGCCACATTGTTCTGTTGTTTTCATCTTGCATTTAGAAATTGCTCTGTGAAATTGGTTATGGTGATCATCTGTTACCTTGATGGGAGCTTACAATCAAAGTTTGTATACATTCTTTAATTGCTTATGATTATGGCGGAAGCTGTACTTCGTTACTTATTTGCAGAAAAGATCACATGTTTATTTAGGCATATTTATCTGCAATCTCCAATAGAAGAGCACATACTTGTTGAGGCTTGGAGAACATTTCCATATGATCTGCATCTTTGATCTCCATTACTTCTTTTGGTGGAAAATTGTTGATTATTCAACGCTGTGGTTCCTCAAGTACTATGTTATCCTCTTCAAATATGATATAAGTACGTGTAACCGATCCACACCCTTCCTTACTAAAGCTTTTTGTTCCTACTAGATTGTGTGTAGCTAATGGGTTTACCCTCACCAACATTTTCGCCAATTCAATATCCTAATCTTATTGACTGAGGCTACCAGCAATCTCATTTGTGCTTGAAATGAGTGGTTTGATAAAGCTTAGAGTCTTACTTGGATTGGAGACAGTTAATACACTTTCTTGGCCATTAACTTTGGTCCCAAAAGAACTGACTCTAGAGGATGATCTGGATTCACGTAGCTTGCAAGCACACTGTCCAACCATCCTCTTGTGGATTTCTTCTCATCAGCTGTAGATTTCACTCTGATATCAAAATCACTTGAAGAGATCATATCGAATCATTTTTTAATGTACCTTTTTGAAAACGTGAGCTGGCAAGTTTTTGGTGTCGGGCCTTGAAGCTGTCAAGAAGACAATGGTAGCGATCTTATGACGGAAGATGTCGGCAGCAAGAGCAGTGGGTACTCCTCCCATGCGAGAGAAACAAGAATTTTTTTTTTTTTGTCTGAGCTAAGCGAGCCCATAATCTCTAGTAACGGCTTCGATATAATCCTTCAATGTTTGAATCTCTTCCACTTTGTTCATGTTTATACTCGATGCAGCTAGATCCACTGCACTCACACAGTGTCCTACAGCCTCTAGTACCAACTCCACGAGCCGTGGAGTTGGTACCAGCACAAGCTGTTTCGGATTCTTCTTCTCCAGTCCCTTCTCTATTTTAGCTTCTTGGTTCAACACTTAATAACAGTTAGTATCTCTTGTATATGAGTTACAATTCAGTAGTGACGGGTAAGTTTTTGGTTGTTCTCTGGTCAATAAATTAAGATACTTGTTTTGGCCAATTCAGTAGTTACTAGGTAATATATCCGCACATTGTGCCGATTTCAATTTTAAAACACTATAACAATCTAATAAAGCATTGTGCAAAAATATGTAAAAGCTTATATATCATCACTTTAATTTTAAAACAATGAATTATTATTATCTATTCTCTTTATATAACAACTATACATTCAAATCTAGAATTTTAAAAACACTATAGATAAAAATATATTATTTATTTGAATTAAAGTATTTTTTTTTAATCAACCACACATTAATTAGATATTCAGGCCTTGATTGGTAGCCCAATCAGGAGTAAAAATATTGACCAAGGAATCTTTTGAAGTTAAAACTCTATAGGTCCGGGCTAAATAGCCGGCCTGAAAATGATACGAACGAGGAATAAAGGAAAGAGAAAAGCAAGAAAAATTTACTCGAAGCAAACCAATCTCTCTGAGAAGATTGGAGAAAGTGGGTCTTCTTTTGTGGACCGCACCATTGAGACATGCTCTGCACAATCTGTTTCGAAGACCTGACAATCAATTCTTATAAAAATATATTCTTCATAGCCCATATTAATGCTTTCATCTCCAAGTGAAGAGGCGAAAAGCTCCTCATGTGGCACTTTATCCCTAAAACTACCAGATGATTACTCCTCTGAAAATAAATTCAACCAAAACTTGTAAATGGATCAGTTGATTTCCAGAATCTATCTATATGGCATCTAAGCATGTGAGGGGATCTTTCCGTTACTTCACTCTCCACTATTTCTCCTAAAGGGGTTGATTGAGTTGCTTCTCATGGTAAGTCTGTACATACTCTAATTTTTATTCTATTTTTTTATCTATTTTGTTTTGCTTTAACAAAAACAAAATTACTTGCAGATCGATTGGTCCCACCTTGGATCGATCGATCTGATTTCAGGAAAATTTTGTGTAACTTTTTGGATCGATCGTTCTTGCTGGGGATCGATCATTCTTGCGGTGTTGAGCAACACCACTCTATGTCGGTCAACACAAGTGGGCCGAACAAGCTAAAATTTTCATATGCGTTGTTCGCTACACGTGCATGTCGGTCAACACGGAGCACCGCGAGGTAAGTTTTCCTGTTTTTTTTTTTTTTTTTTTTTTAATTTCTTTTCATTTTTCACCAAACCTTTACTTCTATAACATGGTGAACAGTTTTGTTCAAGTCTGCCAATTGTTCTCTTCTAGCGTCGCATAAGTGTCAAAAGGGTCTGATTGAATGCCTTGAAAAACTTTCTTTTTCCTTGCCTTTTTTTTCCATAGGAATCATAATATCCATACAAAACAATGATCATATCTCTCCTCTAAATTCAAATTATAGAAAATCCAAATTATAGAAATGTTGTATAGAAAATCCAAATTAGAAAAAAAAAACTGAGGTAGATGGAAAAATCCTTGGTATCAGAGGAATCAAAGACAATTCCCAAGTTTGTAAAGATGAAGGACATTAAAACAAAACATAGTTAATTGTTTTTTATGTCACCTTGCATTTTTGACATGTAGTATCACAATTTAAACCCCTTTGATTTAAACATGAAGTTACCGCTAGAGTAACCGAAACTAATTGCTATATAAAATGTTATAATTTCATGGGAGCACGAACTTTCGACGCTTGAACCTTTAGAGCTGTACAATTGTGACCCCCACTCCTCCACTGATGCCATTTCTTTACCAACTTGTATCCTGACATAACTGTATACTTCCCCGATTCTTTTAGTTTAAAAATAAACTTTTTTTTTATGATCGAATAATCTTTTTTTTAATGATTATAAAATCTTGTTTAGTTGCGTTTATAAATTAATCTATTGTATCAAATAACATTTGATATGCTATTTAATATAATTTAAAATATTTAAATATATAAGAATTTTAAATATTAATTTACACATGACTTAAAATATTTTTTTTATCTTAAAATTATCTTAAAGTTTTGTTTACTTGTTAAGCATGCTTTAGTGTTAAGATTATAGCACTTATCTTTTACTTAAAATACAAAGATTATAACGCTTTCAAATTGTTAAAAAATAGATGTTTTCAAAACAATTCAACTGTAACTTTTAGATTATCATTAATTTCCCATATTTTTGTGTATTATATCTAGAAAAATATTTACAAAATCATATAGCTCATATATTCTAGAAAATATTGGTGTACATATTTATAACATCATTTGAAGAAAGTTACCTATATTTGCTCCTTATTTTCTTCACACTCAATTTGTCACCTCGTTTCAATGCTTCTTCGATTATTTATCTCTTATTTTTTTATCTTCTTATTATTTCATCGTTTTGCTAAAAGCATTATTTAAATAATTACCTTATTAAACTAATATTATAATTTTATTTGTTAAATCAATTTTATCACGTTAAGTTTTTAATTTTTACCCATTTTACTTAATTTTTATGTGCTTATAAATGTTGTTAGTTTTATTCAATAAATATAAATAAAAATCGATTTAATAAATATTGTAAATTCTTTAATTAAAAAGAGTAATTTAACAAGAAGAGAACTCCCTAATTATAATTTTTTTTGTCATCTGTTTTCTTATTATCAGGGAAGGATACATTGTCAAGATACAGATGCCAGCGGAAAAAAACTAAATATCTTGGAGACTAAAAGTCCAAAAAAGGGAAGCGAAAGGAGATGCACCATCATGAGCCTAAAGGAGACGATGCTCAGGGAAGATCGTGCCGGAACCGGAAAAGATACAAACCTTAAACCGCTCTTAAACCTTCGAAACTAGATCTCCATGTGAATAGCTGAGGTCGAAGAGGTCAGACCAGAAAATGACGCTTGACGGCGGCTAGGGCGAGCA
Organism: Cardamine occulta; assembly: GCA_028015245.1. Taxonomy (NCBI): domain Eukaryota; kingdom Viridiplantae; phylum Streptophyta; class Magnoliopsida; order Brassicales; family Brassicaceae; genus Cardamine; species Cardamine occulta. Next base: position 2,404,853 of record CM051389.1, read on the forward strand.
GGTCTCGGCGAGAGAGAAAAAGTTGATTGGACCAACTCCGTTAAATAAAAGAATTGAACTCCCTAATTATATATATGATTTAAAATTATTAGAGAATTATTTATTAAAAATAATTAGATTCAGTCCCATCAAAAACCATGACCCATTCAACATCCATTTTAATTTAAAACACTTTCTCAAAAACACTAAAAGAAAAACCCACTATCATAATTTTGAAACAATTGATCTCTTCAACTAAAATCTTACCGAAGATTTTCTATTTTCTTCACTTAGTTGGCTTTTACCTCTCTTCTAATGTTGAAAAATTCTTTCTAGAATTTGAAGCCGATCGAGCTCTGCTCTGTGATTGAAAAGTTTGGTTCTTGTCTGCTAAAGGAGAACCTCAAGGCTACGTTTATATTTTCAAAGTCTGAATTTGGTAAGCCCGTTTTGACTTTACTGCCAAATCCCTTAATTTGTTACCACTATACATGTTTGTTCATTAATCATTTTGTGTAGGTTTAGGTTTGGTGGTTTTGTTGCAAAATTGGATTCGGTAAAACGTGATGAACACGGAATCATTTGGTGTTTCCTCGCTTCTGTCTCTTCCAGAAGATGTTTTTGCTGTTGTCTCTCGTTTTCTTTCTCCAAGCGACATGTGCAATCTGATCTTGTGCTCCAAAAGTCTATGTGCCCTTGTGGATTCCGAGAAGACATGGCTTGTGCAATGTGAAGAAGTAAAGGTTCTTCCTTTAATTGAAATAGTCCAATGGCGAATTGGAATCACTTCTTACAAGGCGCTTTGTCGGTTTCTTGTAGAGGTGGTGAAGCCTCTTGTTGGGATTTGGGTTCAACAAAACCCTGAACTTGGGAATGTTGTTTATGTAATGACTGGTTTCTTGTCTGTTGTTGGGTGTCGGATCATTCCACAAAAGGTTGTTCCTTTGTGGATTTTAAGAGGGTCAAGTTATATGGTCACCTGTGTTTGAAATAATCTGTGGTTTCGATGGCTCTACCGGGTTTTTCCTCCATGGAAGAGACAGAAAAGGCAGATGCTTGTACCCTGGTTTCGTTATGGGCATTGAAAAGACTTGCAATGTGCTTCTACTCGAGGTTGAGCCGAGGCAAGAGAAGAGTTCCTGCAATGAGATTGAGATAGAAGCCTCGAGTAAGCCACATGGGGAACATGAGGGAGGGGTTCCATTTTGGAAGCTCGCTTCTAGCGATAGAAAAAACTTACTCGGTATAGTGACAAGACATATGGGTCTACATGTGGTTGAACCATTAAGTGGAAGGTTATTTCCCGCCAAGAAAGATGATGAAGCGATGTTGTTGGAACGTAGAACCATGCTTTTAAAATGTACAAGTTTGGCCACAACTGGAAGTATATGAACCTGGAGGCGGATGACCAGTTGTGTGACAATCCTATGCAGGTAGAGATGTGGGAAAATCTCGGTGATGACATTGATATAATGGACGATAGAGAGAGAGAGAGGTTTCGAGCAGTGAGATTAGACATTCGAATCGCCAAAGCTTTCTTAGCTCTGGTGAAACATTCGGTCTTAGTCTCAAAGCTTCCTACACTGAGATTTCTTCTTACAAAGGTTGGCCAGATATGTACGTTAACCGCTATTCTCTTTATAAACTACCGACTAAGAATCCCGTCGATAACGAAGAGTACGCCGGTTTGTGGGGGGGCGGGGGGTGGGTGGGAACATTTGGCTGGTCACTTGGGAATTGTACTGAAGATGAATCCCACAAGCCTCTCTTTTTACTGATTCTCACTTATGAAGAATCTCAAGAAGACAATGAGAGACATCTTATCGGGACGAAAATACTCGAAGGCAATGCTATGTGGAGCATCCCAATGGATCTACAATGTTTGATGTAAATATCGATATGGATCTACAATGTTTGATGTAAATATCGACACGCCTTCCTTTGAGCATTTTCCTTTTGATGAAGATGGAAGAGATTTTGAGCATTCTTACAAGGGAGAGGGTATAGCAGACGGTTATGGATTCCGCTATCCCGGTTCAAAACCCAGTTCCCTTTTCGTGATCTCTAATGATCTTCTTGCATTCGTTTGGCGAAAAACTAAAGATGTGATTACATTGCAAAGACTAAACCTTGAAGAGATCTTGAAGAAAGGTTTAGGTTCTTGTGTGTCACCTTTGCCTCCAACTAAGAATTTTACTTATATGAAAGGGTTCTACATAAACGTGTTTGTCAAGTCATCGACCTATACGTCTTCCTCCGAGTAAAGAATATCGTAGGAGGAAATACATCAATGTTGGAAATGGAACACTCTGCCATGGCTTTTCTTGTTTTTGATATTTAATTTCATACAATTAAATGTTGTGTCGTGACATCAAAAGAAAGTGAAAAAGATTATTAGAACCAACATTTTTTTTTTCATTTTTCAACATATTTCAACTTGATTAATACTGAGTTTCAGAGTTTGTGTAAATTTGCTTTAGCTCAAGGCTGATATATAATAATTCCAAACCGAGAAAAGGCCACAAATCTAGTTCCTTTAGACATACATTGTTTTATAATCAGTATAGACTATAGACACACGGTACAAGCATTTTGAAAGTAAAATATGAATTATCATCGATATTTGGAAACAGACAAAGACGTGTAAGCTTCATATCTGTGGCAGAAACTTCCTATCCGGGGCAAACACATTGGTGTGAGATTTTGTCAAATAAACAAAATTCAAACATGGAGGCAAAGGAGAAACACGCGTGCCTTTCCTCAAGAGCTCTCCAAGGTCAAGTCTTTGTAATGTCAACACAACTTTAGTTGCTTTCCAAACAAACATGAGAAGACCTTTAGATGTCACGAAAAGTGTACCCGGTTTGTAACCGGGATATCGGAAACCATAGCCCTTTGAAGTACCTTCTCCTGCGTAAGAATGTTCAAACTCTTCTCCATTTGTATCAAAAGGAAAATTTTCAAAGCACAGTGAATCAATCTTTACGACAAACATTGCAGAACCATTAGGATGCATTCCATAGTGAGTGCCTTCAAGTATTTTCGTCCCTATAAGAAGCCTCTCACTACCATCTTCAGATTCTTTATAAGAGAGCATTAGTAAGAAAAGAGCCTTGCTGGGTTTATCTTCGCTACATTTTCCTGGTGGCCAGCCAAAAGTTCCTCCCCACAAGCCGGAATACTCTTGGTTATCGACGGGATTCTTGATTGGTAGCTTATAAAGGGCAAAACGGGTTTCGTCCATGTTTGGCCAACCTTGGTACGAAGACAGCTTCATATTTGTAGCTTTGAGACTAAGACCTATGGAATCACCAACGCTAAGAAATCTTTGGAGGTTCCAAGGTCTAATTTCACTTCTCGAAGAAGACTTGTTCATTGAAGAAGAAGACTTGTTCATTGAAGAAGAAGATGTGTTCATTGAAGAAGAAGACGTGTTCTTTGAAGAAGTAGACCTCCCGAGAATATGCTTAATGCCACTTGTAAAATACCTACTAAAACTCTTCTTTTGTGTGCCCTGTATCTGATTCCCAGAGTCCATGTTGGGCAAATTGCTGCCAAAATCAAGATGCCTCCACAATTTGTTTATGTCTAGCTGATTTGGAATGTTAGTACACTCATCCTCCAGGTTCATGTGGTTCCAGTCGCCACCAAACTTGTGCATTTTAAGGAGCATGGTTCTGTGTTCCAACAACACTGCTTCATCTTCTTTCGACCTGGGAAATAACCTTTCACTTGATAGATCAGGTAGAGGTATACCAACAGTGCTTGTCACTATTTGTAGTAAATTCCTTCTATGACTAAAGGGTAGCTTGCAAAATGGAAACGGATCCTCTTTCTCTCCCAACAACACAGTCTCAATATCACTGGATTCACTGCACAACTGCATCTCGTGCTTCGGCTCAACCTCGAGTAGAAGCACATTGCAACTCTTCTCAATGCCCATAACAAAACCAGGGTGCAAGCAGCAACAGTGATTTACATCTTTTCCGTGGAGGAAAAACATGGCGGAGCCATCAAGACCACATATTATCTCAAACACGGGTGACCACATAACCTGGGCCTCTTGAATCCCCAAAGGACCAACCTCTTGTGGAATGATCCGGCACCCAACAACAGATAAGAAACCAGGCATCACATAAACCACATTCCCAAGTTCAGGGTTTTGGTGAACCCAAATCCCTATCAGAGGCTTCAATACATCAACAAGAAACCGACAAAGCGCCTTGTAAGAAGAGATCCCGATTCGCCATTGGACTATTTCAGACAAAGGAAGAACCTTTACTACTTCACATTGCGCAAGCCAGATCCTCTCTGAATCCAAAAGGTCACAGAGACTTTTGCAGCATAAACTTAGATTACAAACGTCTCTTGGAAAAACAAAACGGGCGATAACAGCAATTACATCTTCTGGAAGAGACAAAAGCAAGCAAGCACCAAATGATTCCAATGGCAAATCGTCAGTCTTCATCAATTAAAGATTTCTTCAAACCTGTGTTTTCAGGTTTCTCGAATTCATAAACAGTAAAACCGTTGATGCCACCTACAAATTAAATTCATAACCAAGAAGAATTAAGTTAAAAATTGATCTCAACTAGTGAAAATTCAGTATCTTTTTACTAAGAAAGAATGTAATTACCACCAGAAGTGTACTAAACCGCAAAGAAGTAAACTAAATCTAAACCAATCAAGCTAGTTTCATCAAAGCCTATACAAAACAAACAGAAATCACAGTTTCAATTCTAAATTTAATCAAACCAAAAAAACAAAATTTACATGAGCAAACTTTGCCAGTTCTAAATATGTATAATCTAACAAACAACTTTTAAATTTGCAAAGATTGAGTCATGGAAACACTAAACGAAATCACTAAAGCTAAACCCAAAAAATATTGATTTCACCAACGGAGCTAAAGTCAATTAAGGGATTTGATGATTCTCAGGAATCAAAATTGGCAGTAAACTAGCAAAGGTCTTACCGGATTCAGAATTTGAAGATCAAAACGAAGCACAAGAATCAAACTTTTCAATCACCCATCAAAGAAGAACTTGATCTGAATCAGCTTGTAGAAGAAAAGCGAAGACATATGTGAGAAATAAGATATTTTTATTGAAGTTTGAGTTGACTTACAACTGTTAAAGTCTTCTTAGTGCTTCTTTCCACTAAAATATTAAAATCTTGAGGGAAATCTTGAGGGACTAGTTTGAAAGAATATATTACTATCCAAAAGCACACCAGACGACCACCACAGCGACTCGAGTGATTGTAAAATATTTGGGCCTTTAAATGGATACAATTAGACCCATTTTGAAAGATTTAAGCCCATATTAAATTGATTTTCATTATTTCACAAAAATCTGTTAATACGGTTTAACATTTCTTCGTAATACAAATTAACGTTTTTGTGATGTTTTTCTCTGTTGGTGTTGCTTTTCAGTAGAGATGGGCAAAATATCCACATCTGAAACCCGAACCCAAATCCGCATTGAAATAATCCGATAACCGAATGAATATCTAAAATACCCGAAATATTATATATATAGAATTATCAATTATATTTAGACTTGATTATAACCCACTTATCTAAAATTACAATTATAAATCTAAAAGTATCAATTATTTTAAGATTAAAATAATCAAAATATATAAAATAACTAAAATATCCAAAAATTTCTAGTTCTATTTTTGAAAATTTAACCAAATTTTATTCAAATTTAATATTTATATTTTATTTTCTCAATATTTTGGATATCCGAACCCGATCCTAACCCGATCCTAACCCGAATAGATCCAACTTAAATCCGATCCGAAATTATAAAATATCCGAACGAGCCTTATACTGCAAAACTTAAACACTCGAAAACCCAAAATACCCGATCCAAATTCGAACGGATATCCGAATGCGTACCTTTACTTTTGAGGATACTAAAAAGAAACTGAGAGACCAACACCAACTAAAATATATATATATATATATATATATGTAAAAACCTTATTATATTCTAGTCGATGGAGTTTTGCACTAATTAATATTTCCATTAACGTAAGTACGTAACGGATTAATTAGTTACTAACAGTCTAACACCAGTGGATTTTCATGTGCAGCTTTACCATTTTAATCGGTCTTAAAAGAAAAAACACCATCGACTAGAATATAATTAGGTTTAAAGTAGAAAACATACAGGAACCTAACGTTCAAAAAAAAAAAAAAAAATCTTGTTAACTGCTTATTTATTCCTAAACTTTTTTAAAAATCTGTTGTACATTTTTATCTTCGCTCCCGGGACAAACACATTGGTGAAAGAATTTGTAGTGTAAGCAAAATTCAAACATGGAGGCAAAGGCTGTACACAAATGCCTTTCTTCAAGAGCTCTCCAAGGTAAAGTCTTTGCAATTTCAACACAATTCTAACTGCTTTTCAAACAAAAATGAGAAGACCTTTAGATGTTACGAAAAGGGTACCTTGTTCGTGAACATGAGGCTGTAAACTAAAACCCTTGTCAGCCTGTTTTTTCTGGGTAAGAATACTCAAAATCTTCTCCATTTGTATCAAAAGGATAAAGCTCAAAGGAAGGCGAATCAATCTTTACAACAAACTTTGCAGTTCCATTAGGACGCATCCCAAAGTCAGTGCCTTCTTGTATTTTTGTTCCTATAAGAACTCTCTCACCATTATCTTCAGATGCTTCATAAGTGAGCATCAGTAAGAAAAGAGCCTTGCCGGGTTTATTTTCACTATATTTTTCTGGTGGATAGCTATAATTTCCTCCCCACAAGCCGGTGTACTCTTAGTTAGCAACGGAATTCTTAATTGGTAGCTTATAAAGGGCAAAACGGTTGTCGTGCATGTTTGGCCAACCATTGTAAAAAGACAGCTTAGTTTTGGAAGTTTTGAGATTAAGAACTAGGGAATTACTAGAGCTAAGAAAGCTTTCAAGATTCGAAGGTCTAATCGCACTGCTCGAAGAAAATGTGTTTTTTGAAGAACTAAACCTTCCAAGAATATGCTGAATGCCATTTCTGAAATACCTAATAAAGCTCTTCCTTTCTATGCTCGGTATGTGATTCTTCTCGTTTATGTTTACGTGAATTGGAGTGTACTTAACTCATTATCCTCTAAGTTCATGTGATTCCAGTTGCCACCAAACTTGTGCATTTTAAGGAGCATAGTTCTGCGTTTCAACATCACCACTTCATCATCTTTCAACTTGGTGGGAAATAACTTTCCACTTAATGATTCACTCATACGTAAATCTACATGGCTTGTCACTATATCAAGTAAGTTCCTTCTATTACTAAAGCCTAGATTGCAAAATGGAAACGGAGCCTCTTTCTTTCCCAACAACACACTCTCAATCTCATTGCAGAAACTCTTCTCTAACATCCGCTCAACCTTGAGTAAAAGCACATTGCAACTCTTCTCGATGCCCATAACAATACCAGAGTATAAGCAATTGTATTACTGCCTCTTCCATGGAGAAAAAACTTGGTGGAACCTTCCAGACCGCAGATTATCTCAAAACGGGTGACCACAAAACCCGGCCCTCCTGAATCCCCAAAAGACCAACTGCTTATGGAATTATCCGGCACCCAACAACGGATAAAAAACCAGGCGTCACATAAAAACATTCCCAAGTTCAGGGTTTTGGTGAACCCAAATCTTAACCAGAGGCTTCATCACCTCAACAATAAACCGACAAAACACCTTGTAAGAAGAAATCCCAATTCGCCATTGAACTATTTCAACCAAATGAAGAACCTTTACTACGTAACATTGCAGAAGCCAGATATTTTCTGAATCCACAAGCTCACAGAGACTTTTACAGCATCAACTTAGATTACAAATGTCTCTTAGATTATTATTATTTGGAGAAAGACACATAATAATGCAAATAAACAACATAAATGAACTTTTTGTTTTTGTTTATCACCAAAGATAACTTAGTTCAAAAGTACAGAAAACATACCAATTTAAAATACTAAACATTGATGAAGCAAGACTCATCTAAAAAACCATCGGTGATTGAGCTTTAGAGCACAAGTAGCTCTCTGAGAACATCGACGCATAGATCTAAGAAGATGAACTGAGGTCCATCAATCCTCTGAATGTCCAGAAAGTAGTTGCCTTCACAAACTGTGTATAGCTATAGCAAAAAAAAAAAAACAATACATATATTTTTTCATATATGAAATTAATGAACTATGAATTCTAGTATTTTATTTGAAATTGAATAATATGTTTTGCATATACATGAAGTTCAAATTTGATGACAGTTGGTAAGTTCATGGCACCCTCATCCTCAATCATGCCTATGTTATTCTGGTAGTTAGCAAAGCTTCGAACCCATCTGCATTTCATGTTGTAGTGTCTGATCTTTTTCCAAGACATATTTAGATTTTGAAGACACTTAAAGACTTCACTCATGATTTCACGAAGAGTCGCTTTAGACTGTCAAAATATCAAGAAACAAATAAAAAACTTATCGATATTGATAACATGTTTTGACTGGTAAAAGTGTTAAGAGCAACAATTGGAATTGGAAGAGAAGATATAATGTTAAAGTATGAACTGAAAAAAAGATTCAACAACCATGCACTAACCTGAAGTCCAAGGGTCCAGTTATTGTCATCATTAACCCCTGATCTTGGTCCACTTAATGCGGGAAACGAATTACCAACTTGTGAAGCAAATATTGGTTGAACTGGAAGCGTCTATTTAAATGTACTACCCTATATATAACATTAACAAGGAAATATATAAGTAGAAACCCTAAACAAGACTTGAAGGCTTTCAACACATGGTACAAGAAAATAAAATTCAAAGAACATGTCGTTTTTTTTTCAAACATTGCTTGTCTTTTCTATATTTATTTTTCTTAAAGTTCATGTTGTATCAGAAAAGAGTAAGTACCGATAATTGGAAATTGTCACTAAGAATTTGGTTTCGGTTGTCCAGTATTATATGGTATGCAACTTTAGTGTATAACAATGACAAAACGAAAGTTTAACAATCGCTTTTGAAACTATGAAAAGAGTATAAATATACAGTTATTTCCAAAATCTGGGATATTTTCGTCCTCTTTGTTATAGTCTAGGAGCTCCTCTTCGTAAGCTTTGGTGTCTCTAGCGTCTTCCATACTTCACAAATTCTACAAACTACAAAGTAACCTCGGGTAAGATATCTATTCTAAGAACCATGAAGCATCTTAAATGCAAACCTATTTATCAGATTCGTAATTGACCAACACTAATCCAAATTATATCATAATTGCATGAACTGACAGCCAAAGTAGGCAATTCAATGGCATCACCAGATTTCTCAAGCAATATACTTTTCAAGAAGAATGGTTCGCTTAACCTTTGGCTTCCAGTGATAGTGAGCTCCATGCCACGCTGCTCGATATCCATTGGCCATGGACCCTCCGTACCCATATTTTCCATAGTGGATCCTTCAGTTGGATCTTATACACTTAAACTATTGACCTTTGCGAATCCAGTACCCATCGATTCATGAACAAACGCCATGCTCCTCACCGATTGATGACCTAGTGTTTCATAATCTCTTAGTTTCCAGTTCAAAGATTCACCGCCTTGAGTCAAATGATATTAGAGGAACAATTACGATTCAACTAGGGTTTTGACTCATATATAGCCGAAATTACGAAAAGCCCATTTTATAATTTATCAATCATGGCCCAAAAGTTCAATCGATCTTTGTAGAATTTCTTAATAAATATAAACCTAATATTTGGTCCAATAAGAAAAAAAAACAATAATTGGAAGAAAAAATGTATAAAATAGCATAAGTTAGAAACAAAAAAAAATTAAGGCAAAAAGTTATAAAACTCCCTCGCCGTATAGATATGAGAACAATTTTATTACGAGTATTTTGGTAAATCTCATATCTAAAAAGATTCTGATGCGTTTTTACTTCGCATATACTTATTGAAATACCCGTAAAATTAAAATCATCATAATAAAATATAAAATATCAAAATATCTTTAAATGGTAGTATACAAAAGATTAAAACATGTATTTTCCTAAAATTTTCCAATAACCGTTACATGGTAAACGCCCACACAAACTTTCAATTAACACCACAAAATTTGAGCTTTTAACTTGAAACTTGAAAATGTTTACTTTCATTAAACTTGAAAATCGAGCTATAACCCTTTTGTTAAGTAGACATTTTTTGTTAAATTTTGTTGCCATATAAATGTATGGCTTTTATAAAGTTATGGATTTAATTGAAAGTTTGCATGAGGGTATATTGTGTCAACCCCAATTTATAAGAAGATTTTTTAATTGCATTACAAAGAAAAAACCTTTCTCTCCTTTTTATATTTAAACAGTGTCTGTGCCCGGATCCGATATTTAATTTGGAGTAGGACCCGACCCGTATAATTGAAAGATTTCGTGGGTTAAAAACCCGACCAATCTATTTTGGCCTTCTCTTGCTTTTCTTTCGAGTTCTTCTTCTTTGTCTTCTACCTCTGTTTCTGTCTCCTATAGACCGGAAAGCTCCACCCTTCAACATAATGAATTCCCCTTTTTTCAGGTAAAAATTTAACCATATTCTTTTCAATAAAATTCGAAATTCATCAATGTCAGATTTTTCTATTTTCATAATCTTCAACTTTGATATTCTCATTGTGGGTTAGAATCATTGCATGATCTTTGTATTTAGTTTTAGAGCTTTGTATTATTTTTTCCTCAAAAGATTTATAATTTTCTTCTTTTGGATCTCTTATAATTCAGTTAATAATCGATATTGATCTTTATGCATTGCATGTGCTATGTGTTATGTAATCTAATGTTCATTGAATCTGCAGAATATCTATACAATATTTTTTTGGGTGAATTGGCTGAATGGACAGTTTTTTGAATATTATTTGGCAAATGGACAATTTACTATTTAGACAGTTTTTACTGTTTGTATAATAGAAGTGTTGTGAGATAGAAATGTAAGTGGAAAAGACAAATTACAATTAAGGGGTTTCAGTGTTAAGAGAAAATATATACGTGAGAGAGAGAAAATACCTTTTGAACTTTATTTATTTATTTGTTTCTTCTATTTTCTCTCTCAACACTTCTATATCAATGTAGTTCTTGGTCCGATTATTGAGAAAATTTGGTGGTGAGTAAATGAATTATTTAAAAGTTACATCAAAATATTATTATATTTTTTTCTCTATAGATTAACATCCATTTTGTACATGATGGCATATATATTCGTGAAGTGTACGATACACTTGTGTACACTGGTATTCTTCATACATTCAATGAATAAACATCAACGTCTGTACACCTACTGACTACACCAACGTTTATACACCTACTGACCTACACTAATATTGTACACTACTGTGTCGTACGTTTACAGGTGTACAGTGTGTCGTACACTTAGGGGTGTACAGTGTATGTCGTACATTTACGGGTATACACCGTTAATGTACCGAAGTGTACATCGTTCTATATTGTTTATATACCAAAGTTTACACCGTTCTAAATATAGATTATTCTAACCGTACACTGTTGTATCATATACTTTTCTAATTTTGGTTTAAGATATAACAAAATTATACTCTCTAGATTGGAAAAAATAAATTATAAAATAAAATCTTAATGAGAAGTAATTATTTTATGATGTGTTTGCAATAGAAACAAAATAAAAGGTTTGGAGAAAAAAATGATTAAGAATTGGCCAAAAAGATGAGAGAAAAGAGAGAGAGACAAAACAATTTTCTTTTACTTTTTTAAATTAATTTTTGTATGACACTATATGTAAATATGTGATATTGATAAGGGCTAATCTGCCTATTACATATACATGTTCTATTAGTGTAACAGTAATAAAGGGTCTATTTAGCAAATTAGACAAAGTGAACTGTCCAATTAGCCAAAATTATTTGAAAAAGCTGTCTATTTCACCAATTAACTCTATTTTTTTTTCTAGTTGTAAAACTCTCTTCCCCTATTTTCTGCAATCTTAATTTCACCTTTTTGCCCAAAAAAACACCTTGTTGCGTATGATGTTGACGTTTCTTGCCATATTTGTCTGTTGTACTCTTACGAGAATATTTATTATACATGAATCTGATTATGTCTTATTTCCTTCAGTATTTTTCTGATAGTAACGTCTTTATCAATGCAAAATCTGGATATATAACATTTTATTTAAAGAATTATACATTGCGTTTCCTTCCAAACTGTGTGACCCCATGAAAGTGTTGTATGTGCTTTTCTAGCATCAAGGTTTGGTTTAGTGCATAAACCGTGTTTAAAATTCTGTTTGTTTAATGATGTTTAGTTCTGTTTGCTTAGTAATTTTTTGGCCCTTTTGAACAAATAGTTTAGTGGAATCAATCTCAAAATTTTCATATGTTTTGTTTGATAAACATCCACTTGTAGATATTGACTTAATAAAACTTTTACATGTCTCGTTCATGTAAGATTTGTTGCTAAAGCTTCTTGTGTCCCACTTCCTACTTTAAACTAGTTTTCTATGTTTTTCACGGACGGCTAAAATATATTATATTCGAAAGAATCTTGTAGTTTGATGCTTTAAGCTGGATATACCTGTTCAAGACAAGGTCAAGAAATGACTTGATCCAATGTAAAAGTAAACTCTAAAGTCACGTCTAAGTATCTATTGATGATTTTGTCACAAGCTTGTTCAAATCTTGTTTCCCAACTACATTCTTGAAAAGAACGGTATTTGTATCCTGGAGAAATATTTTAAACTTTAAAGCATTAGTCTCTCCCATTTTGTGCTATGTTTCTTTTAGAAACCTGATGTGTTTTTGTCTTTGGCAGGTTCTAAATAAAAATGGGTACATGTATGTCAGCACATTCCAGAAAAATTAGGCTACGAAGGAAATGCCGTCGCAGATTCTCCAAACATGTTTCTAAAGTGTGATATTAGACGGCTAAGTGATGTCGGAATCCGAACCTCTTTTGGTGAGTGTCATTAGGGAGAGAGTTGTGAAATTGATTTCATGTTTATATAGAGAAAAGATAGCTGAAGAATGTTGGATTTTTTCGGGTTTTGTTGCAGATATTTCTCAAGATGATGCATGGTTTGATTCTTTAAGTATTTTCTCTGACTCAGATGATGACTTTATTAGCCCACATGAAGGTAAATGTCAATCTACATATATAATGTTCGGTTTTTTTAGGGTATTGTGCATTTGATAAAATCTTGATTTGTTTCAGCTGATAATATTTGGTTAGAGGGTGGCGTATTGAGTAATATCCCAAATGGTCAAGTGGTTCAGTTTGAGGCTTCTTCATGCATTGTTGATGAAAAGGGAAATTATGAAGAGTACCATGAGAGTTACTTGAAGATTGATGGCGGTAATAAAACTGAAAAGTTTATGAGCAAAGGTTTATACAAAGATCCTAAAGGTTTGTCGATTATCACTGGAAACAACAAGAAGAAACTATTGGACCATACTTATGGAAGCTTTAAAGGTTTAAAGGAACAAAAACGCAACTCTCAAGAAAAAGCATTGAAATCCAACTTGAGCCGGTTGTTGCCAACGTTTAGTTTCAACGATAAGACTTTAAATTCTCCTACATCTCAGAAACGAAAGTCTGCGGTTTACCGAGTTTCATTCAAGAGGAGATCATGCGATGGTGAAGAAGTTGTAGAACATAGTAAGTTGTCAAGTTTTCACTAAGCCTTGCATATATGTATGCATTGTGAGCCTATAATTTTAACATGTACATTGTTGAAAACGGTTTTTGTATAAAGGGTCGTCCAAGAGATTGTTTTACCATCCAAAAGCGGGATTCACCATTCCGTGCTTAGCTAAAGAGAAGCAGCAATCCTCAGGAAGTTGGTGTGAGATACCTCCTTCAACCTTTAAACTACGTAGCGAAACTTATTTCAAGTACATAGCTTAACTTCTCTGTTTATACATATTTTTCGTTTAAGCGGTTCAAAGGGAATTCAAATTGTTGAACAATGATGAATTTGCAGAGATAAAAGAAAATCCCCAGCACCAAACCAATGTCCATACACCCCAATTGGTGTTGACTTGTTTGTGTGCCCAAGGAAGATTGATCATATAGCTCAACACCTTGAGCTTCCTAACATCAAAGCCGAGGCGAAGCTCCCTGCTCTTTTGATTGTCAACATCCAGGTAAAAACTGCTAAATGAAGTTCCCATCGCTCGAAAAATGTGTTTGAAAACTCTTATGAATCTGGCTTTTACAGTTGCCAACTTATCCAGCCGCAATGTTTCTCGGTGATAGTAATGGTGAAGGCATGAGCATTGTACTTTACTTTAAACTACGAGACAATTTCGAAAAAGAAATCTCTCAACAATATCAAGATAGCATCAAGGTTAACCATCAAAGACCTAAAGACTATTTACTTTTTATGTGAATGCGCCCATTGATCTTTACTTTATGGTTTGTTACAGAAACTAGTGGAAGATGAGATGGAGAAAAATAAAGGGTTTGCAAAAGAAAATATTGTTCCGTTTCGCGAAAGGCTTAAAATCATAGCTGGATTAGTTAACCCAGAGGATTTCAATCTTAGCTCTACTGAAAAGAAGCTTATACAAGCTTACAATGAAAAACCTGTTCTTTCACGTCCTCAACACAACTTCTTCAAGGTTTTTAATTAACATCAGACTCTTTTCTAACCGAGAAAACACCATTTGATCGCGTAATCTTGATTGTTTTGTCTCCTCTCTCTGTATCCAGGGTCCTAACTACTTTGAGATTGATTTGGATGTGCATCGGTTTAGCTACATTTCAAGAAAAGGGCTTGAAGCATTTAGAGATCGACTTAAAAATGGAACTCTTGATCTTGGTTTAACTATTCAGGTAATGATTTTGTTATTATCTTTTATAAGTCACTATTGTTGTTGAAGAATGCAGAGAATTAAAAACTTCTTTTGGTAAAATAGGCTCAAAAACCAGAAGAGTTACCAGAAAAAGTCTTATGTTGTTTAAGATTAAGCAAGATTGACTTCGTTGACAACGGTCAAATTCCAACACTTTTAATCCCTGAAGAAGGAGAATCTCTTGTTTGAAAACTCCCGGAAAAAAATTGAAATTCTTTTACCGAATTTGTTGTGCATCAAAGAGTTGTTTGTTGTCTCTGCCAATGTTGCAATAATGATATCATTTATAACCATAGATTAGAACACATGAAAAGTCATCTTATTGAGTTTCTCCTTTGTTGTAACTTGTATACTCTCTCTTATAACTCAGTTTTGTTCTTGCGTTTATGAATTGAAAACTCTCAAGTGTCTCTTTTTAAAATCTTAGCTCAAGAAAAGAAGATAAAGTTGGAGCTCACAAGTATACTTGAGGTCTATTGTTAACATAGAACTACCAGGTTTAATCCGAAAACTAGAAAGTGTAGGTTAGGGTGCGTGAGCGCACATTATAGGATCAAGGATTCTCTATCTATTTGAAATTCAAAGATTTTGGTTTTCTTTTTTGAACTAAACTTGATTTTTTTTTTTGTCTTTGAACCATAATAACAGGCTAGTCCAATCTTCTCACTTTTGGAGGAAAATAAATCTCCCATTATGGTAATTCGACCCATGCAAAGCTAGGGATGACATGAACAATTGAGACCAGTAGGCCATCAACTCATGTCATAAACTCTGGATAATGAAACTAATTGCAGTATTTCTCAGTTTTTATAGTGTTTTTTTCTTTTATAAAAGGTGTTCTATTAAATGCAGTGGAATTGTTACAGAGTGATGAAAATACAAAATAAGAAAAAACAATATGACCAACAAGAGAAGATATTGTGTATAATTGAAGAAGCAAGAAGGATACTAAAAGGGTATTGAAGTGCCCGAGACGTTAACTTGAAGACAACGAGCAGAGCCGATCCAATAATATCGAAAGTCCTAAGCAAGATTTAATTTTTTTCCTGACATAATATTAACTTTTTTCATCTCCCAACGAAAGAAACAAAAGTTACACTTTCTAAGCCATGTTTTCGTAATTTTATTTGTAAACATCTATATATATTAAATGTGTATAACATATTAGACTTTGGTATGGTGGTTTGAGTCATCATACCAGAATCTTGAGATTGGCGGCTATAGAAACACGAAACACGAATGAGAAACCACATTTACCAGAATCTTGAGATTTGCGACTATAGAAACAGGAACAGGGTGACGATAACTCTTGCCGAGACTGTTGAGAGGCTAGCCAAGCCAACAAAAAAACCCGAGAAGGGATCAAAACCGGGTTCCTACGCGTTCCTCCAATCCAAAGCTCAAGCAGGCCGAACCCACAACGCAGAACCGAGGCTTTTCTATAGTTTTTATATAGTGTTCCATTCACTTTCTAGGTTTTTCTCCATTTCATTTATTTTAGAAACAGGGTTTAATAATCATTACAATTATCTTCAAAAACCAACTTAAATGGGGAAATATGCCTTGTTTTAAATGACAAACTTTTTGATAGTTTTTTTTTTCTTGGTCGTCGAAGCAAACTTTTTGTTATATACGCAAATTTTGTTTCCCCTATTACATCCCAAAACGAAGAGGGCTCAGAAACGATTGGGGTATTAATAGGATTTACTTATTTTCCGCTATGTTTCTGATTTTTCTTTTCCTCTTCTGTCTAACAACGATGAAAAGTGGACTTTTGTCTTCTCGGTAGTTTGACTTTCCAGTTTATCTGTCGTCTGCAAAACCAAAAACCAAAGCTGGTTTAATGAATGTGAAGTGATCTGGTTTTTTCCGGTTTATTCTCCTATCAATTTATTTACCCCTTTGGAAATGGGATTTTCTGACAGCATGCCGGATATTACTTTCATTCCTTTGCAAAATCTCATCAATCTTTCCTGATTTAAAAATCAACGGTCCAGATATGCTCTGTTTTCCAAATTGTAGATGCTCCTACAACATCAGCAAATTACAAAACATTCAACCTCAAATATGTCTACAAAACCAAATTTGCAAATGATTTAACAAAAACAAGAGAAAACTTACTAAATTGTTCTTTGGAGAATCCTCCTCTCTTTGGCTGAAATCCAAACCAGACCCATCAAGTGATCCATGCCGTTCCTTAATACGGCTAAGGTTACTCTCACTAGTAACCTCCTCTACAACATCATCATAGTTGTCTCCCTGAACCTCCCAAACTGAGTCATTGTCTGGTTTCAAGTTCAAACCGAAAGTGTTCTTGGCAAAAGCTACACTTGTTTCACTCAGTTGGCTTCTTGAGCTAGGTTGATAGTAGGTAAGGGTGGACATGTTATCAGGATCTTTCCGTCTTTTCACGGCCCACGCAAAACCGCTGGCTGGTCCTGTAGTCATTGGGAGATCAGAGAGTTTGTCGTAGTTTCCATGCGTTGTTGTAGTAGCTCGAGACGCCTCATTTGGTATTTTCTTAACCTCAAGCATGTCCTGCACGTCAGAAGATTACTTGAGGTTCAAGAAATCAAGGTGAAATAGATGTTTCAGTGAGAAAGAGAGAAAGAGGGACCTGTCTTATTGGCAACTTAGCATAATTCTTTGGATCATATTCTTGTCTATGTGGTCTTTTGTGTTTCCTGCCAACTCCAGAATCACGCAGCTTTAGGTTTGCTCTTTTCCTGCAAAAGCATATGCATTCACAGTTTTGAGACATACTCATTTCCAAAACAAGACAAGACTAGTCAAAGAGAGGAAGTCTGACCTGCGCATATCGTCACGATGTTTAGCATCCATTTCTTTGTTTGGTGGATATTTAGGTAATGAAGAAGGATCACACGCATAAGGCCTCGTCAAGAAATACTAAAACGAAAAGAAATCAGAAAAAAAAACTGAGAAGTTAAAGAAAAGGAGAAATGGACTATTGAAATCTTCCCTTCACCTCGGAGTTAAGTGCAGATGAAGCAGTCCCACGTTTGTCAGGTTCCATAGAAAGTAATGTTTCTAATAGATAAATGCCACTCGTTGATAACTCTTTGCATCGTTCTCTGAAAGTAGCTTCATAAGTATGTTGAGGTTTGAAGGAAGTTGCGTGAGGAAGCTTAGTTCTTTTCCAGAAGCTATCTGGTGGAGATCCACAAAGCTTGTAGATCTTATGCAATTGTTCAATCTGCAAAAAAAAAAACAAACAAAAAATGGAAAAAAGGGGTTTGAGAAAAGAATTTAAGATACGAGTTATGTAAGAGTTCTTTAGAGTAGTGCTAGACAAAATATCCATTATATCTATTTTGATCCAATTCACAAAAAAAAAAATCCTATAACCGTAAGTGACAAGTTATATAAGAGTTCTTGATAGTTGGGTTGGGGAAAATAGTCGTAATATTTGTTTCGATTCGTTATATGCTTTGATCCCATTCTAAGAAATTCTGGCAAGTTTTACAAAACAAAGTTTACTAAAAATAATATCTGTTATTAACCTTCTTTTTGTTAAATTCAATTTGAAAAGAAAAATAAAAACCAGTCCATAAGGCGAATCCTAGTCTAGTTTGTTATATATCACATATTTTAAAGAAGTTTTCTTTGTTGAATAATTAGAAAACTATTAAGCTGTTGAAACAAAATTAAGAACAACAATTTTGAAATAAATATTACAATTTATCTTAATTTAATTTGTGACCTTTTATATGTATTTTAAGTTTTCTATAACTTTTATAACATTTACGGAAAGAGTCCAATATCGATAAAAAATCCGGATTTTAACAGGTTTTTGGCTAGCTCTAGATCAAAAATAAAGAAAAAGGAAAAATCTAAACGAATAAAACACAGAATATATATAAGGACAATTTCTTTTACCTCGGTTCTGCCTTTTAGGATTGGTTTACCCATGAGAATCTCAGCAAAAACACATCCCACACTCCATAAATCGACTGATACTCCGTAACTAGTGGATCCCATAAGAAGCTCAGGAGCTCTATACCACAAAGTCACCACACGGCTTGTCAATTGGTTTTTGTTCGTAGGTGTGACCACATTGGCTAATCCAAAGTCTCCAAGCTTTAAAACTCCTTTGTTATTCACCAAAATGTTTGATGCCTTAATATCTCTATGTATTACGCCTCGCATATGACAATGCTCTAGTCCCCAAAGTAGTTGCTTCATGTAACATTTGATCTTGTATGACAAGAAAGAATCTCAAAAACTCTATCCAATGTTTTATGTCAAAGAAAAGAAGACACGAATTTCGCGGTTTTGTTTGTACCTGTGCCTCGGTGAATCTGATGTTGGGATTAGAGGATAAACCTGCAAGATCATGTTCCATATACTCAAAAACAAGGTAAATGCTGCTGGATGTTCGAGATGTGACTATACCCTCAAGTTTCATGATGTTAGGATGGTTGAGTTTCCGCAAAATCAGAATCTCTCTTGCCATAAACCTAATGCTCTCTGGTTGAAGATTATCGAACTTTACCTTCTTCAAAGCCACCATTTTCCCGGTTTCTACTTCTCGTGCTCGAAACACGCTACTATATGTTCCTTGTCCAATCTAAACACCATAAAAATTTTCATCAACACGGAACAAAGAAAAAAAAGAAAAAATCATTTTCGTTTCGGTAACTTCCTTCACAAGAAACCATATGTTTCACCTTCTCCAACTTCTGGAACGCCTCTGCCTTTAAAGGGACCAAACCCTGAACAGCCTCGGCCGCAGCGGAACAAAGCCAAGATGGCCAACCAGCAGCCGCTTGCTCAGCCTCTAAATTTCTATGAGACAATCCAAGGCTCACACCAACCCTCAAATCAGAACCGCCTAATCTCCTTGATTTCCTTGAACGCCTGCTATGGTGACTCGTCTCCAAAGAATGATCAACAAGAACTCGATGTTGCTGGCTCGTGGAGATCAAGTCAGGTTCAGGGACCGGAGAGTCACCCTGGTCCGTTAAACATGAAACATTCTTGGAGCTGATGCAACCCATTTGATATAGAAAAATGTGATTCCTTATTCGGAAACGAGTCTAATATGGGGGAATTAGCCCCACATTAGGCCAAAAAATTAAATGGGATTGCAGACAAAAGAGAGACAAAGAAGACGATGATGAAAAAAAGGAGGGAAAGAGGCAAAAAAAAAAAAAAAACAATCACATGACAAAATTATTAAAAGAAAAAGGAAACTTTTTTTTTTTTGAATCTTCTTGTGAAAGAGAGGTAAGGGAAGGTGCAAAAAACAACCGCATAAACAGCAGGAGAGAGAGAGAATTGTGGGACCAAAATTGGGTAATAATTTTCTTCTTTTTTTTGGTATATGCAAAAACAAAAAAGAGAAAAAGACATATTTAGCTTTGTCACCTGTCTGACAGAGAGATAGAGAAGACATAACCGACAAGTTAAAAAGCTAAGAAACAATTAAGGTGGATTAGTTAGTTAATCTATCCTAAGTTGTTGAGATGTCTTAACAAAAACATAGTTCTCACTCAGGCATAATAATATCTTTTATGTGCAAAACAACAGAGTTATCAAAAAGTATCTATATTTATAAGACGACCAGATGGTGGGGTTTCAAGTTTGCTACTAAAGCATATTAAAGTTGTGGAATGATAATTTTTGGTCAAGTTCGTTGCTTTAAAGGGTCTTCTTCAGTCAAAAGAAAACTTTAATTTATACAAACTCAAGCAGCAGCTTTGTGAATTCATGCATTATTTATCATTTATGTAAAATTCAAATGATAGAATGATGAGAGATAGAGAATTGGAAGAATATTGTATTACTCTCGTAAGAATAAATAATGATTGGAGTTACATAGGTTTATATACTAAAGAGATTTCCTAAACTAGATAGACACAAATATATGTAAATATTATTATATCATAACTAGGAAAATCGGCTATTTTATGCCTCAAATAAAATCATGTGGTGAATTTATACACGAATTATACCTCCGTGCATTTCTATACACGAACTAATAAATTTTTTAAATTTAATACCTAATATTACAAAATTGAGCGAATATATATATTTTGCGTAACACCGTTAACTTGACGTTAACTCTCGATGACATGGCATCCACGTAATTAAAGATGAAAAAAATTGTGCTAAAACAAACACTCAAACCCATGACTTTTAACACTCAAACCCAATGCTCAATACTAGTTGTTCTATACAATTATTATTATTTCTGTCAACAAACAAATATATATACAGTAGCTTAAATGTGTGTGTCATGTCTCCTTTCACCATCCGATGTGATAGTTAACTATCAAAAATCAACGGCGAGTAATAGAACAGATCATAAGGGGCCCATAAACAAATCCAACAGACATGGTCGTCTCGAATCAAGCCACGACACACACATATTTAAGATACTGTATATATATTTGTTTGTTGATAGAAATAACAATAATCTTATAGCACAATTGGTATTGAGGATTAGGTTTGAGTGCAAAACGTCATGAGTTCGAATGTTTATTTCAGCATAATTTTTTTTAATCTTTAATTACATGGATTCTACGTCATTGCCACATCATCGAGAGTTAACGCCAAGTTAACGGTGTTATGCAAAATACATATGTTCGCTCAATTTTGTAAATTTAGATATTAAATACAAAAATTTATTAGTTCATGTATAAAAATGCATGGGAATATAGTTTAGGTATAAATTCAACACATGACTTTACTTGAGGCATGATGCATGAAATGGCCGACTTTTCATCATAACTACACAATATTGACTATAATATTTAGGCCTTCTAGATCCTTCTATATGCTTTCTCAAACTTAAGTCGGTAATGAAAACTTGACGAAATTAAAGGTTTGAGATTGAAAATAGAATCAGAGTGACAAAGGAGATCAAGTTACGAACGTATGATGGAAGTTGAGAATGCGAGTTGTTACTGAGTATGAAGCGTAAACAACGGTAGTGCTGATGAAGACGGGCTGATCTTTGATATTGGGCCTTTGATGTGAGGAAGGTGAACCTAGAGAAGGTTTCCTTGGCAAAGTTGGATCGGAATAGCGGTGGAACTTGCTTTGATGCTTTTGTTGGATAGATGATGAGGATGCTTTTGACCGTGGAGAAGAAGTTTTTAAGAAAAAGTTATAAAAATAGAAATAAAATAAAATAAATGAAAAATCACAAAACAACCCAAAATATTTTTTAATAATTGATAGAAGAAAACAATAGATGTATTTTTTAATTAAGATTTTTTTTTTGAAATAATGCAACAAAAAAACGGTTTTAGAAGCTTATAGCTTGAATTCAGAGGCATATGATATATTTGAATAAAGAAACATTCGATGGCTTGAATTATAGAAGCACTAGGCTTAGATTCAGAGGTCTATGATAGACTTGAATGGCGAAAAGTTTGATGTCTTGGATTCAGAGATTTATGATGAACATGAATTGCAGAAGCATTTGGCTTAACAGAAAACAAAAATAAGAAAAGCTCTATAGGTTAAAGAAAAATTGAAAATAATAAAAATTTTGATTGCTAGATCAAAACTTTGGAGCGAAATTGCTCTAATACCATGATCGAATGATGAGAGATAACAAATTGGAAGAATATTATATTGCTCTCATAAGAATAATGATTGGAGTTACATAGGTTTCTATTTAAATTACTTCATAAACCTACAAAAAGTTGTGGATCCACAAGATAATATACTTGGTTGAAAAAAGTAAAATACATGAAAAACACACACTAGAGAAACATTTACATAAAAAATGATGAATACAATCTGAAGTGGATGAAATGTGCACACCACATCACCAATATTTAAAGAAGAATTTTATGTCCTAAAAGAAGGGCCCCAAGCCATGAATGAATGATTTTTTTTATTCAGTTTTTAGATTTTGGATTATAGATTTTAATTTTATATTTTGCTATCAGATTCTTGTTTCAAATAATCCAAAACACGGATTTTGGTTTTTGAGAAAAATAACTTAGGTGAAAGAAAAAAAAATAGATTCCCTAATTTGTAGGAGAACTAAAAATCTAAAATCTAGAATGACAGATTATAACAAAAAAGTTTTCCTAAATTGTAGAAAAAACTAATTTTCTACATACTTGATTGGTAATTTTAATGAGTTTTTGAAAAACAAAAACCAAAAACTCTTTAAAATCTGTATTACATTCAAGGCCTATAATGATCAGATTATTCAAAATAAAGAAACTAAAGGAAGTTGTCACCTGAAATGAACAACTACTAGATATCGATTACATGATCTAGTTTTCCCTTGTCATCCATATCCATTTCATGTACCACACCAGTATAGGTTTCCCATGGTCGACCCTGAAATTTAGGAACCCCATGCAAACAAATGTTTAGGGACCTCTTTTATGATAGTTTTTGTTTAAAATAAGAATAAAATTTAAAACTTATAAAAATTGAGATCTATTTATACGTTAGTATTAGAAGATTAGAGGTCCTAGATCTATGTTTCATTTGTCTTGGTCCACGATCGGTCCTGAGTTTCACCGTAGACCTGTCTTTATATCATAGGCCGAGGAATGGGATAATCCTCTATTTGTACCATCCCGAAACAAAGAATAACAATTCGATTGCCACTTAATATATACATATGAGGACTATAAGTGCGTACATAATTGTTTGACGTGCTTGATTAAGAGAGTCGAGAGATATCTAGTAACAAATAATCCTAAGCCAATCCAGAATGCTCAATCCTCCTGTTTAAACTTTCTTTTAAGCTCTTCGCTTTATAGCTAATATATTCAACTAAAATCCACTACAAATCACCTAGGATAATTACAATGCTCTTGTGTGAGAGTAACACAAGACTTGTCACATTTACACTCATGTGTTAGCATGTAATGGCATCTTAAACCAACCTTCGTGATACTTATCCCTAATCAGGGCTGGTTTTTAGAACGGTTGAAGAGAATCTCGATATATATACTCCAAAGGCGTTGAAGAAGTTCAGTCGAGTTCAGAGAAATTGGTTTATGGAAGACAATGAAGTGAGCAAATGACCGAGAAATTGTTGATTTTTCTCTTAGTGGGAAACCCAATTTGGATTTGGTTTTGTAAAACCAAACTTTGACTCTAATTCAATTAACCTTATTGGGCTGAGGGCTAAGTGAAATTATATGAAGAACTTTTAACCTAATTTTCGTGGAGAAAAAGCATAAGAAAGGAGATGCAATTTTCAGAGACAAGGATGGAGAAAAACAGATTTTCCAGGGTTTGTTCTATGCAACGTGTAGACACTAAAGTCTCAAACTAACTCCAATCTTGCTGATTTTTTTTTGGGTAGCTTCGTGACTCAGTTTTATAGGCAAACGTTGTATAAAACAAACCTTGACAAATATGTTCTTTTTTAAAAACATCTATTATTTTATCATCACTTCAAACAAAAGTTTACATTATTACAGAGATATCTTCCATATACATACACCATAAACAAGAGGATTAAAGAAGAAGATGCTTCTTTTTCATTAGTCTTTTACTCACTAACAGATAAACAAATATGTTATTTTTCTTCTCCGTATTCGAACTCAAACTATTGTGATTTTTGGTTATCATCCGGTTATGAAATACCATATTAACTTCGCAATTTGCAAAACATCCATGCGTGGGATTTCAAACTCCACATCCAATGGTTGATTTGTTAGAATTTATATTATTCGTCTAGGCTTTAACAAATCAATAGAGAAATCGGCAGAACCACCACATCTGATATTTCACCAGAATTAAACTCAACCAAAGAAAAACATAATTTACTGAAAAAAATAAAAAACCAAAGTAGAAATTACGATCTCGTGCTCCATTAATCCTCGTATTGAATACCCATATTACATCAGATTTCCAAATCTGATGACCAAACACTAATACATCATTTTGGAATGTGACATCCATACACTAGGGATAACATATGCGTTGTGGGGATAAAACTCGTCGATGTAATGCCAAACCAACTGCAAAAGACATCATTGTTGATATGCTTCCAAGTTCCAACAATCACCGCCGGAAAACAGAAACGATAACAGAGAAGAAGACATACCCGTCGCTTTTAAATTAATACATCAGTAATAACTTCTCTTGCTTTTAGAACAAAGGAATCAATGTGTCTTTATTTTTGAACTTCGTCGGAGACTAGAAAAGTCATTGTCGAAGTCAGAGAGAACCGTCTCATAACAAATAGGTGCAATTGCCTTATCGAACGCCTCTAACCGCTCTCAACAACAAAAATGCAAATCACTGCCTACGAAGGCTACGATTAGCAAAGATTACACGAAGAACAATTTTATTATATTAACAAAAAATAGATTAAAACTAGAAAAAATAAGAGCCGCCGACACTCGTCGGCCTTAACTAAAACAGAGAAGAAGGAAACCAAGGAAGATGTGGCTTTTGGTTTTGAGAGAGGAAAATAATTTGCCTAGTTTGAGAGAGAGAAAAAAAATGTTGTCCTCCTTCTCTTGTATGCGAAATTTGCATATTTTTCTTATGTTTTTTACACAAAAATTAGGTTAAAATTGCTTTATATACTTTTCAGTATCAAATAAATTGAATTAGAACCAAAGTTAAGTTTAATTTTCCATAATTAAACCCAAATTGATTATCCCAGTAGGAGAAAAACCAACAAAAAAACAGCTATCGAGGGGAAACGGACGCTTGGAGCTTATAAGTGAAAGAGAATTTGGTTAAACAAGGTTGTCAGTTTCCATCGCGGTAGTTGCACTGCGTGCCGTCTCTTTCTCCACCAGTTCTACATTTTGAGACAGCGTGTAGTTCTACTAACATCAGTAGAAACGGCGTGAAACTAAGTTTTCATTCTTTTCCTCAAAATAGCAGCATACAATAGATCATAGAAGCTTGAACGAATTGCGTGACGCAATGACACATGCCAATCAAATCAAATCAAATCATTATTATTGACTCCCGATCATTCCAAATACAACAATAGATTTGTAGAACCAAAAAGATGATTTTATTACCTTTTTAAAACAAGAAGAATTTATTACTCAAAAAATGACGTGTAACTATATTGGTGGTCGTCGTTGACGGTGAACACGCAACTCCATCAGAATCTTCTCACACAAATATCTCTCTCGAAGCCAAAATTTTTCGTCTTCCAATCAGATCACGATGGACCCAACTCAAAATCCCAACCCGATTTACGATATCGTCATACTCGGAGCATCCGGATTTACCGGCAAATACGTCGTCCGAGAAGCTCTCAAGTTTTTTCAAACACCGTCTTCTCCGTTAAAGTCTCTAGCTTTAGCGGGTCGTAACCCGACCCGGTTAACCCAATCTCTCCAATGGGCTGCTCACCCGAACTCGCCTCCATCCTCTGTCGCTATCCTCACAGCTGATACATCTGACCCGGATTCACTTCGCCGTCTCTGTAGCCAAACTAAACTCATTCTTAATTGTGTTGGACCTTTTCGAATCCATGGCGATCCTGTCGTCTCTGCATGTGCTGATTCAGGGTAATATCGTCTTTTTCCTCTGTTTCTCATTTGTGTTTAGTTACATAGTGAAGTAAAAACTGGAAAGTTTGATGCTTTTTGATGTTTTGGAAACGCGTGATTATTGACATGTGAGCTTTGTTTCAGTGATACTTAAAACAATTTGATCACAAAGCCTAAGATTTTGATCTTGTTTCACCTTCTTGAAGAGAAAATACTGAAATTTAAAGAATGGTTAGTGTTGGTAGCATGAATAAGTTAGAAAATCCATTAATTCTTGATGGAAATGTGTAATCTTGTTAAGTTTTTTTTGTTATTAAATTCTTGGTGAAAAATGTGTAGTCTTGTTAAGTTTTGTTTGTTATTGAATTCTTGATGAAAAAGGTGTAATCTTATTAAGTTTCATTTGCTTGCTACATGGTTATTTTTGTTAAGTTTTGTTTGTTATTGAATTCTTTATGAAAAATGTGTAATATTGTTAAGTTTTGTTTGTTATTCAAGTCTTGATGAAAAGTGTAATCTTGTTAAGTGTTGTTTGTTATTGAATTCTTGATGAAAAATGTGTAATCTTGTTAAGTTTTGTTTGTTATTGAACTCTTGATAAAAAATGTGTAATCTTGTTAAGTTTTGTTTGCTATTGAATTCTTGATGAAAAAAGTGTTATCTTGTTAAGTATTATTTGCTTGCTACATGGTTCTTTTTGTTAAGTTTGATCTCTGATTAGATTTAAGGAATAATTAATTGTTAGCTTGATGAAAAAAGTGTAATCTTTGTTAAGGTTTGTTTGCTTGTTACATTCTTTTTTTATAGATGTGATTATTTGGATATAAGTGGTGAGCCTGAGTTCATGGAGAGAATGGAAGCTAAATACCACGAAAGAGCTGAAGAGACTGGCGCTTTAATCGTTTCTGCGTGTGGTTTTGATTCAATTCCTGCTGAATTGGGTCTTCTCTTCAACTCCAGACAATGGGAACCTCCATCGGTTCCTAACCAGATTGAAGCATACCTCAGATTGGAGTCTGACAAAAAAATTGCTGGAAACTTTGGGACTTATGAGTCAGCGGTTTTAGGTGTAGCTAATGCTGATAAGCTTAAAGAACTGAGACGTTCAAGGCCAAGAAGGCCAAGACCATTGGTAAGTATGCATTTAACATAACGTGACATTGAAACAAATTCTACTTGAGATTGAGATAGGCTTTATCGGGTTTTTGAATTGACATTTAGCCTCGACTACATTGTCTATTTTGTATATTCTTGGCAATTAGGCTTTGGCTAATATTGAACTTTGGAATGTATTTGTAGATTCATGGTCCTGCAGCTAAAGGACCAGCTCTAGAAAACCAGAAGAAGATTGGTCTTTGGGCTTTAAAGCTACCTTCTGCTGATGCAGTAGTTGTTCGTAGAACTCTCACAACTCTAAGAGAGAACCCACATGGACTTCCTGGGCTTAACGAGAGTCCTGATCAGATACAGAAGAGAGAAGCATACTGGTCAACGATCAAGCCAGCTCATTTCGGTGTAAAGATAACATCCAAATCTCTCTTTGGGATATTCCAATATATTACACTTGGAGTGTCCCTTGGTCTACTTTCCAAGTTCTCTTTTGGACGATGGCTTCTTTTGAAATTCCCTTCAGTTTTTAGCGCTGGTGTGTTCCAGAAGAAGGGTCCAAGTGAAGAAGAAGTAGAAAGCGCTACTTTTAAGATGTGGTTCATAGGTCGTGGGTACAGCGAAGAGAGTCTAGCTTCACAAGGAAACACAAAGCCTGACATGGAAATTATTACAAGAATATCAGGACCTGAGATTGGGTATATAACTACCCCGATAGCCCTTGTTCAATGTGGTTTGATAGTCTTGGGCCAACGCGAAAGCCTAGTTAAAGGAGGAGTCTACACACCTGGCATTGTGTTTGGTTCAACCGATATCCAACAACGACTTGAAGAGAATGGCATATCCTTTGAGGTGATTTCAAAGAACAAGATTCAAGAATAAAAAGAGATCTCGTCTCAGGCTTTTTCTATTCTGTTTTAAGTTATGTTTCTTCTTCTAATTAGCTCACGTTTAAGTTTCACAGACGCAATGAAGAAAGTTTGATGGTAAGTTGTTTTCCGATAATAACAAAACTGTTTCCTTTGAGTTTTGGTATGGAGATGTGTACTCAAAACAGAGTATCTGGTTCTTTAATAAACTGTAACCAGACCATCCTTCTGAAAAAATGGATGGTAAGAGAATCCCAAAGATCACATAACTGTCTATCATTTGCCAAAATTGCAGTTCCTGTTATAAAAAAACAAAATATTGTTGAGGAAGTGGTTCGTTTGCCGCTACGGTTTGAAGATCGATCTCTCATTTGCCCTGCATTTGTACATGTAAACTTGGTTTTCCAGCCATTGAAGTGTTTGCAGGTATCAGCTGAGCTATTCGCACCTCTTTTGTGGCTGATGTGATGAAACAGAACTGTTAAAAGACTCATAATCCTATGAGGTTCAACAATCCGATTTTGAGAGCTGAAAATGAGGCCTCAAGAAAGAGAGAGATCATCGCGCGAAACAAGCTTTCCGAGTTTGGAACTAGCTGGACCAAAGAGTAACTCCAAGCTAAAATCAGGACCGGATATGGATCTTCCATTACCACCAACTTTATCTAGCTCTCCTAAGGAAAACTGTAAGAGCAAAAAAGGCCATTGATAAGCATGTCAAGAGAGAATACCAAATGGCTTGAGGGATTTGGAGAGTTTTTACCTGAAGCAAACCATTGGTTATAAAAGCTGTGTTGAAGCAAGTATAAAAAAGGCGGCTTCCAATCATTTTCTGGTAGAATGTGATGCGTATATCTCCACTCACCTGTTCAAGAATCATTTGCTTATCAAACATCTTATCAAAAACTTTGGTCCTGAAGATTGGTTTTGCGACTTACTCTCACAGGTTTGTCAAAGTAGAAATCAAGACATGTTTTCTCATCGATAATGGAACTCTCTGTATCCATTTGAACAACAAGACGTGGCTCTTCTCCATCTTTCGCTTCCTCATCTTCTTCTGAATCACAGTTCACATGAGATATATAATATCGTGGACTCGAGCTTCTACAATACCCTTTCTTGAATTGTCTACAACAACCTCTTGCAAGTTCTACTGATGGTCGATACATCTCATTTGGAACCTAACATCATAAAAAGAGGCTGCATTGAATCAAAGTGTGTATATCAAACAGAAACAACGTCTGCAATGCATCAAAGTGTATCTCATTACCTCCTGAAGTTCTGAGACCACAAAGAAGACCGAATCAACATTGGCTGTATCATAAAGTCTAATTCTCAACAACTCTCTGCTATGTTCTTGAGGTAATTTAACCTCTGGAGGTCCGTTTTTACCAAATGAAAGTAAATCTGACCAGTACTTCACATAACGTCGTTGGCTTGGTATCGAGACCTGTCAAAGAATCAATCAAGAAATTAAAGATTGGTATATGAATTAGCTCTCTATTCGTATGTAAATTAAGGACTTACTCCATTATTGTTTGTGGTTCTTCTGCTTGCATACATCTGAAGAGCTTCCTCAGCTGACATTCCACCATAAACAAGGTACGCCGATACCATTAGCCCTGTTCTACCTTTTCCTGCCTGCACAAAAAGTATATTAGAATCTGATAATGCAACAATGTGGAAGAAGTCGGATTTTGGTTTTAATTTAATACCATGCAATGGACAACCGCTATGTTCTTGGGATCTAATGATACCCAAGAATGAACACTTTCGCAGAAAAGTTGAATCATTTTGAGAGATGGGACATGATTGTCATCAAAAGGAAATCTTTCGACGCGGCCATAAAAGTTTTCTGGATCATAAGATTCTTCTATACATAGATTATAGACCTAACCAAATTGCAAGAAAAAATGTTAAACAAGATTGTTTAATTTGTTGAATTTTAATGTTTTGATTGATCATTTTGTATTATTGATTGACCTTGTAGTGATCAGGATGTCGCATATCGAGCACGGACTTGACTTGCCAAAGAGGGTTTCGATAAACCGCTCTCATTCGTTCAGCGGGAAAAGACATAGCCAACAACTTGTCAGAGATGTAAGACATATCGAGATCATATCCACCGATGATTAATCGTCTTCGTTTCTTGGAAACCAAGCTACGTAGATAATAACTTGTGGTAAGGTAAGTCAGAATATGAACCTTCGTTAGTTCTAGAGTTGTCTTGTCTTTTAAAGGCTCCCTTGAGAGCTTGAGACCCATTCTGAAGGAAAGAAACATCATTAGGTTTAAGTACCGTACGTTGCAAGAAAAGGGATATGATTCACAGGGTTTGTACCTGAGGAATGGATCATGAAGTTGGGGAAGAGAATTTTCAGGTTCCCAAATTGAGGGAATTGGGAACCCGAAAAATAAGAAGACGTTGGTGAGGTGAAACGAATACGAAAGCCTTCAACTTTTTTTGGAGAAAATGGGTTTCATTTTACATGAATAGATTAAAAAGGGTAATTGAAGAAAACGATGAACAACAATGCAAATTCCATTTTTGGAGGTCCTGAAATTTAGCTAAGCTTCCATTTAAATTTGAGGCTCTCTTCTCGTCTTATTTCTCTTTCCAACTGTAGCGGTTAGTTTTGGCGGGAATGTAAAAGGGTATATGTATAAGATGAATGATCATTTTTTTTTGGTTATACACATAAACTAATATTAGTAGGATTGTGGATATAATCCGCAAAACTTAATTGTTTTAATTTTTTAGAAATCAAAGAGTGAAATCAATCCTTTCTAAAAAATACTTGCTAGAATACTACAAAAAGCTGCAAAAAGAAACATAATTGTTTCATGCCAAATAAAGTATTACTTAGAGAGGGAAGAATATTGTGAATTTGTGTTGTTCTCGACCACGGCCCCATCCGACATTTCTACCTTCACCTTGCCCTTTATAGGAAGCTGCAGTTTCCAGTTGAAGAAAACTGACTCCATCAAGTTCCTTTGGGTTTGGAATGTTCTTCTTTAAAAAAAAATTGAACTTATGCCTTCATATGTTAAGAAAACTTTGTCGTGAAATATATATAAAAGGTTAATTCAAACTATGAATGTCATTTTTAAATGGCTGTGAAGAGTATTGATTACATTGGGATTTTCAAGATAAAATAGCTTACTGGGACAAGTTTAAATTATATATAAAAAGATAAAATAGCTTACTTGGGATGAGCCTCATGGCAAATAACAATGACAGTAGAATCAGGGAGCTGGAGCTCAGTAGAGTTATTGGTAACAGAGCCAACAGCAGCACCAAAGACAGATTGATAAAATGTGATAGTCTCATTGAAAGTGAAGAGTGATAAAGAAAAACATAATTAGGCTTGAACGAATATAACTTTTTATCTACCGTAAGATTATCCATGGTAGAGAACCGTCTGTGGAACAAAGGAATTGCAGCTGCGGCAAGTGAGATATTTTATCTGAAATATTCACAATTGATCAAATCTGGCATGGAACAAAGTTTATTCTCTTGAAGGTTTATTCATTAAGGTTTTTTCTCTTGAAGGTTTATTCTCGTTAAGAATCAAAAGAAAATCTTCTCTTGAAGGTTTATTCGTTAAGATTTTTGTTGTTGTACGAATCTCGCAATCTTTATGATCGATCTGATTTTGTCATGGATATGCGAGAGGATGCCTGCTGTTGAGTTGAAATATTTTCCAGATTCTTCGTTATTCTCATCCAAGTATATTGGTTGTGATGAATATTACTTAGTATATGAAATATCTTCTTAATGCCGGAGTTGAAGAAGAACATTCCAACATTTGACAATGGTATAAAATTGAACTTTTTTTTGGTAATGTTATTTTGTTAAAATCATGTAGAATTTTTAATATATATATATATACACACACACACACACATATATATATATATATATATTTATATATTGGTAAAGTAAAAGATTATGACAAAGACATTAAAAAGGAACACATGAGATGATTGGTTAACACTTTAAAATCTATGTAAAGCTTGAAAAACTTTTAAACATTCTTTCTCTTATCTCAAACCTAGTAATTTAAAAACAAGTATGTATTTATACATTGAGAAGTTGAGTTTCTTAACTCTGATAATTCCTTATTGTCACATCCAAAGCGTATACAAAATTAAGCACAAAGTTGCTTAAAATGACATTCATAGTTTAATTTAACTTTATATATATGTTCCACAACAAAGTTTTTTTGACATATGTAGTCATATGTTCAATTTTTGTAAATTGCACAAGATATGTACCTATTGATTATTCGTTATTCATTCAATCATAAATAGAAAGCCATATGTTACTTTTATGGAGTTTTTATAAATTGCAGAGAGGAAATGTTATGGCCTCACGGACTAAAGCTTTTCTGGAAGCTCTGCAGTGATTCTCCTTCTCCAGATCCTCTTGTTCACCACCGTACTTTGCGCCGGACAAGAACAGTTTTCCACTTAAACCATGCAAGTTGGATTCTGACGAAGTCGACAAGATCCTTGCAAAAATTCGACGACCACCTAGAAGAGCCATTTGGGACAAGAGACAAGTAAGAAAAAAGGAAAGTTTTGTGGCTGTTCGTGGCGGAGAGAAGGCTTTCTCTCTTTCTGGATGTAAAATTAGGGTTTGTGGGGGGGGGGGGGGGGGAGAGTGCTACTCTTTTGGACAAATGAGGTATGTACTCATTGATTGTTCGGTGAATAAACTCAACTGATAAATATATATACATGGATTCCACAAACAACACGATCATAGTAAACTCTTCATGCCATTGATATGTTTCTTTTTTTTTGGCTAACCTTTTCTACCTCGATAGATGATAGTCATCCAATTTCTTACGGCTTGATTTCAAATTCCTTTTTGCTTGTTTGTATTTTCTAATTTGATATTTATGAAAAAGTTTATGGTTTGTGGAAACAAATCAACATGAAGAGAAAGTTTCATAAGGTGAAGGAAAAGAAAAAGTGTAAAAGAGTTTGACCGCCTGCGCAATGAGATCGATGCGAAAAATGTTCTTTTAAACCTATAGAAGAGGAATGATGCATCTAGTATGCTCTCCTAAAGAAAGAGGAAAAGATCAAGTAACGTTTAAAAGTGTGGATGGTAAAAAAAATATATGCGAAATTTATAGTTTAACTTAAGTTAAACCAAATATATGCATCATTCCTCTTCTATAGGTTTAGAATAACATTTTTCATATATGAATGTACTTCTTGCCATTTAATGCTCAACATTGTTTACAGGAACTTTGGGTTCCCTTCGACTTGAATTTACCTGAATTCTATAGGCCCAATTTTTGACATGCATTGAATGAAACATGTGCACATGCCCAATATTGATATGCCTTAGTTTTCCTCTCTCGTCAAAATTTGAACAAACCCTAATTGTTTCGAAATCGGACGAAGAGGAACAAACCCTAAGGTAATTCTTGCATCTTGTTTGTCTTTGTGTGTTTGGGTTAGTGAAATTGAAGGAACAAAATTTACAGTTTCTTCGCAGGTGTAGATCACAATATCGTAATTTTTCATTGAAAGGTTCTTGCGTATATTCTCTCTCAATTATTATACTCCCTCCGTTTTAAAATATAAGATGTTTTAGAAGTTTTGTTGTATTTCAAAATATAAAGTATTTTCACATTTCAATGTACCTTTTTCCTTTACAAAATAAGCATCCATTATTTGGATCATATCTAATTATGGTTTCTCTTTGCTTCAATCAAGATGTGCATATATAAGACAATCTCTCCAATGGATAAATAGAAATTTGCTGACAGTTTGGTGGGGTTTGGCATTCAAGCCGGGATATGTGGTGTTGGATATGCAATCGGTATTCTAATTATCCTATTTCAGTTGGATCTTTAAAATAATATTCATCTTGTTTTACCATTTTTCTTCATTTTCTTCAGCTACTTTGACACTATCTGCTTGCTCAGCGTTTTCTAGGATATGAGAAGGTCAATTCTAACTTCTCTTTCACTATTTCCTTTGTATTATCACCTAACAATAATGATTATTCTCAATGTTTCAGGTTCTTATCCTAGCGAATCAAGTTCTCGATTTTAGTCAACTAAAGATTGAGAAAGAGGAAAAGGATACATTGGAAATGCTAACCCGCCCATCTACTTCTGTCTAAATGTCTTGTTTCTAGTCTTTAAAACACCTGCCACTTTTGTGTTGAGTTGCACTTTTTATAATAACATCTATCTATCAATCTGTTTGTAAACCACAATGTCTATCACAATGACATGTTAAAAAAAGGTTTAAACTTAGTTCTTTACATATTTTCATTGAAATTCTAATAAATTTATTTCAAATGAAAATACCATAAACAGTATTGTATGTTGAATAATACTAACGTTGGTAAGAAAATAATGAAATAGAATCTCAATCTAATTCAAAGTAATTTGGAAAGAATGACCATAAATAGTCAAATCCCATAGCACATGGAAATTAAAAGAATGACTATAGATAGTCAAATTGAATTAAAACTCTAATTACTCAAAATTCCAGTTTGGATCCGGTTAGTATACCAAATTGGATCTAAACCGAACCATGTGATCAAAAGTTGAGTTCCGTACTAACCCCACAAGGTTTTTTTTTTCTCTATTTGAAATCTAGGAGGAGAGGTTCAAAAATATTAAATACGCTCTCTGATTCTGCGTGTAACGCGGAAAGCGAAATTGAAGAAGAGAAGCCCCCACCACCACCATCATCGTAAAAGGAACCCCAAAAAATCGGAGAGACACATAAAAAAAAACCCTCTTTTTGAGTTGCTTGCACGATCTCTCAAACGCAGACCCAGAAGAAAAGGGTTAGTAAATTCTGCAGCTTTTTCTGATTTTTCCTATTGGTAAAGTCATTATCTTTGGAAAAGTATTTTGCTTTTTATATTTGAATCAGTTCTCAAACAGGTGAAATTATTATTTCTTGGCTTTATTTTTTTTTTGGTTGAAATGTCAGATCAAAAATGATTTTTCCCTTTGATATGTTTCTGTTCGTATAAGCCATTTTAATCGGTAATGTGAATATTTTTCTTACGATTTGAGGTTTTATTAGTTTTTGGGAATTCAGATTCGATTATGTTGTAGCATTTTATACAATTCTCATTTTCAATAGAAACGTAAAAGTTGGATCTTATGCTTATTTTTTGGGTTGTTGATGTTTCTCACAAAAGCGAATGCTTCAAAATGAGGTTTCGTTTAATATTTTTTTAATACTAGAGGATACTTCAAGCTACGTTGCATTCATGACATTGTTTGCTTAATGTTTCGAATCTCTTATTTTACATGTTGTTGAAGATAATTGAATTCTCTCTGAGTTCTTATTGGTGCTTTTGTTGATCAGATTTGTTCGTTTTGATAGCCAAGATCCAAGCTTGCTTAACTAAATTTGAAATCTTTCGATAGGTATGAGGGTTTTATAGGCTACAGAAAAAAAAAGGTTTGATTTTTGGCATTTTGTGTTGGATTGGATAAATACTGTTGCTTGCTCGTTATCTTATAACATTTCCTATTTTTAGTCGATGGTTTATGGTTCAAGTTTGAGTTTTTATTTTTGAAGGTTCTGTTAGGTTGTGAGTTAATCTCCTCATTGATCTGTTTTTGGGTTGTCTCTTTAAAATCACAAAGAAACTTAAATTAAATCTCTTTCTTGTTTGTATCTATGAAGTAGTGATTAACTGATTATGGTTAATTTGGTGTCTATGTTTGAAATTATGACCAGGTTGTTGTCTCTTTTTGCTGCTACTTGATGGATGAAGACGCTGTGAAAACGTTTGGAACGCCTGAAATGATGAATAAGGAAGATGGTTATAAGCCGGGAGGAGATTCTACGGGGAAGGCATTGGCTTCAAAGTCTAAAGAGAAAGAGATTCCTCATTACCTTAGAGCATCAACGGGTTCGTGCCATGATTTGTGCAAGTATGGGAAGAGACAGATATCTGTGGAGAAACCATGGCGTTCGTCTACTAAAAAGATTTTCAAGAAAGCTCTTGATGATGATTTAAATGAAACTTTGAAGCCGGGTGTTTCTAGAATGAAGAAGAAGGTAGCGGAGAAAAGAGCGGTTAGTGATGATTCTTCTGAGGTAGTTAAAAGAGAGGTTGTGAAGTATCAAGTGAGTGGTGTCTCTAGTGGGATAAAGAAGCCAGAGGTATTGATAGTACCATCTGGTGATGAAACTCCTTTGAAGCAGATGAAGAAGAAAACGACTTTAAGTTCCAAACTTAAACCTTCACCAGATTCAGGAGTTCGTGCAGCAGGAAATGTTAATGCCCTGAAGCCGAAAGTCTTAATGAAATCTTATTCAGCACTAGCAACATCGAAAGCTAAAGTAAACCATGAGAAAGTTGCTTCACCAGTTCTGAAGTCCAAAATGGGGAAAACAAGTGGGGGAAAAGACGAAGATACCAAGATAAAGAAGGCTACAGTCTCCTCTAGAGTTGTTTCAAAGAAGGTTCCGGTAACTCCAAGAGCTACGCTTTCTCCAAGATTATCAGCAAGTTTGAGGAAGAGTCAG
Organism: Cardamine occulta; assembly: GCA_028015245.1. Lineage (NCBI taxonomy): Eukaryota > Viridiplantae > Streptophyta > Magnoliopsida > Brassicales > Brassicaceae > Cardamine > Cardamine occulta. The sequence goes on from CM051389.1 coordinate 2,441,670, forward strand.
AGCTTAAAGGTTGCCACTTCCTCTTCTTCTCGACTAAATCCGAAACTAAGACATGTGAATCGCACTGATGAATCTAATAAGAAGTTAGATGATTATCCAGTTGAGGAGAAAACATTGCACGTTGTTGAAATTGAAACAACGAACAATGCTGGATCTGAAAATGATCAGAATCAGCAGAGCTTTGTTGAACCTCTTCCTCCTCTTCCACCAATTCAATCAACTCTAAAGGAGGATGAGTGTACTACTGTTTCAGATGCAGAGGACTATGAATACACTTCAGGAAGCAATGATGCTGAGAGCGTAGAAGAAGAGATTGGAATGTCCAATGGAGAGAAGAAACCAAGAGCGGCAAGAAAGGAGGGTGATTCTGCAGATGAAGCTGCTAGGAAGTTACGTTTCAGAAGAGGCAAAGTTGTAGATACTGATACTGTGGGTGAGAGTGCAAGGAAGCTCAAGTTTAGAAAAGGAAGAGGTCTCGGGGAAGACAAAGCGGAAAATACACAAATAAGAAGAAGCTTTAAGAAGAGGGAAGATATCAAAGAAGAAGAAGTGGATGAAAATGGTGAAAAAGTTGTGTTGAGGCATCAAGATGTTCAGGAGAAAGATGCACAGGGACTGTTCAACAATGTCATTGAAGAAACAGCGAGTAAACTTGAAGCAGCTAGAAAAAGCAAAGTTAAAGCTTTGGTTGGTGCCTTCGAAACCGTCATTTCACTTCAAGAATCTTAAAACTTCTGTGAACTCTGGTATGTGCATTGGGAATGAGCAAAGCTAACATTGAATCTTTGATTTCTTAGGAGTAGTTGATTTGGTTTTGGTTTTGTTTTGGTCTGCAGAAACTGGTAATCTAGATTGAGCCGGTTTGATTCGTTTCGGTTTGCTGAATTTTAAGGAGATCGATGCTTCATACAAAGTTAAAGGATATGTCTCAGCAAAACATTGATATGGTGCTTTGTGAATAATACTTGATGGATTGGGGTTTGTGTTTGGTTTTGGCTATTCTAGACCGGTTTGTTGGTTTTCATTGGATGTTTCCGGTTTATGGTTCGGTTATATAGAATAATTCTTGTCTGCTTTCATACATTCGTTGGTTTTTGACTTTTGTCTTTGCTTTGAGACTTGAATAAACCGGATAAAACCGGATTTTCTGGTTTTGAATTGCACCGGTCCTTGTTGGTTTATGAACTAATTAGTGATGGCCAACCTAGAATTGACACGTCATATAAACCAAAAAGAAAAGGAGCCAAGTAGACCAATCGATTTGTAAATTGTAATTGCGACGCCTTACAAACGTATAAATAAGCACTTAATTCGCTGTTTTTTACAGGGAACAAACAAAAATTCGAAATTTTAATAGAAATCCATAATAATTTTTTTTAATAGAAATCCATTATTAAAAAAAAATCCATTATGATGTCAAAAAAAAAATTCCATTATAAAATACAAATTCGAAAATAGTTAAAGCCATCAAAACTAACGGACGTTCTTTTTCTACTACGGGGACCGACCACTATTCCTAAGCCACGCAAAGTAACGACACTAATACTATTCCACGTGTCGTATAATCACTCGACCTTGCTTTAGTTATGAAACCGACTCTTTATTTTGTCAGCTTCGGAAGATATTTTTTTCTTTTATTGTTCAAACATCTTTTCCCACTTTTCATCGGAATTCAGCTATAATGGAGACAGAAAAAGTAGATGAACTTAAATTAACTTTCCATTAACTAAACACGCAATTATAAAAAAAATCTTCAAATCTCGTCCAGACGTAATTATCAAACCTGCCGTTACCGTCAACGGTCAACATAACGGATCCAAATCTTCTTGAAGGAAGATCAGCTCCATCCAATCAAATCCATTAGCCATACCATACAGCTTACCGTACCTGAACACAGCCCAGAGTCACAGACAAATTACATAGAAAACAATCAGAAACAAGGAGATTTGCTTCTTTCGATTCTTTGCAATTTGCATGCATTCATCATCAAAAATTTCCTTTCTGGGTATTGCTGGAGATAGCTGTATTACTTGAAATGTTGACCCTTTACTTTTCTTCTTCTTCTTTTTGGTTGAAATTTTGTGGTCTAGCTAGAGCAAAACGCTAATCTCTTTTCTTTACTTGTCAAAATTTCGCATTTTTAAGCTCTTGATTCTTCAGGAAAGATAAGATTGGTGTAAATTGAGGTTAGATTCTGTTCTCATTAAGATCTTTCGTATTTCACATTGTAGAAATGTATAGATAGATCTTGGTAATTTGATTTAGGTTTTGTGGGAATCTTGAAAGGTCCAATTTTTACTTACTTAGGTTGACCTGTGAATAAATTTGATTTCTCAAGTTGATTATATAAAAGGATGCATCTTTGATTTTGGGTATAGTTTATATAATCATATGAGCACATGATTTGGTCAGGATAACAATTAGTTAAAAGTGTTTTGGCTTTACTTAATGCATTTTATTCAATGAAAATTGCAACTTGTGTGGTTTCTACTTTATGATATTAATCTTATCTAAAGATTGTTTTAATCAATTTGCTTGTTTTGTTAGGTTGAGAAGATGATAATAGCTAAACAATACCGTTGCGTTCACTCAGCGACTTGTCATTGTACTAAAGGACATATAAGCGAAGAAGTATTGTTTCTTATGGTTCAGCATCTAAACTGGAATCCTAATGTAATCGCGACTCTATCTTGTGTTTGTAAATGGTTTGATGATCTCGCTAAGCGGTTACTATGGAAAGAGTTCTGTAGAGCTAGAGCACCTAAGATAATGTGTGACCTTCAATCTAGTGGTAGCCATAGTGTTGATGGGAGTTGGAGAGCACTTGGGAAGCTTTTGATTTACTGCTCTGGTTCGAGTAAAGGTGGACTCTTTAACGATGTTCAGATTCCCGGTCATTTTGTTCATAGAACACGTTTCTCTAGAACATCGGGAAGGAGCTTTCTTCCTCCACAATGTCGAAATGATGATATTCTCTATGTTTCTGATCCTTGTGAACATCTTGACCAAGGAGATGATGGTGATTTGGGATTCTTCCGTGGGATTTTCAAATCTTTTTCGATGTCAAAGGTGAGGAAGTTGCTTATTAAGAAAGGGACATCGTTTCATCCCACAGAAGTTTGTCCGTATTGCAAAGCGAAGCTGTGGAGTATGCTTCAGGCTAAAATGGTACCACAGAGTGCTAGCTGTAGATTGGGGGCTTATGAAGATAGCATTGAGTATTATGTTTGCCTCAATGGACATATGCTTGGAGTTTGTACACTCTTACCCTTGACTGATTCTGATGGGGCTTCCGAGTTTCAGTGACTATAAATTTCTGACCTTGCGGTTTCCTTTGCAGAAAATGCTTGAAGCTCTGGTTTAATGTTATCATGTAATCTCTCTGTTTCTGTGTTCTGGTGGAATTGTTGTTAGACTTTGGGAATCAAATGTATCTGAAACTTTGCATAGAGTTGGTGTGAAGTGTATCATAAGCTGAAGCTGTGGAAGGTTCTACAAAGACAGTTGGCGATTTCAGATTCTCAATCTACCAATTGATGTGCATCTACAAATCATTTGTTGATTTTGTGCATGTATATGTATGAACAACACTTGAAAAATTGTAATAGACGCATTTATTTCTGCTAAATTTATGATCTTTTTACCCAAAAAAAAACCTAAAAATCTCTTCTATGAATCTCTCATCAACTTGAATTACTTCTGATTTCGATTGTGCTATGACCCGGTTGCTTTCTCAATCCAATATAATCCATCTTGTTTCTCACCTTCTCCATATCGTTCCATTGTCCCAAAGCCGCATAGATATTCGCCAGCAACACATAATTGCCTGTGTTCTCTGGTTCAAGCTCAAACAGTTTGTTTGCTGCCATTTCTCCGAGCTGAACATTCTCGTGTGTTACGCAAGCAGCCAGCAATGCACTCCAAACGGTTGAGGTTGGTTCAAATGGAATTGTTGTAATGATATTGTAAGCTTCGTCTAACCGACCTGCTCAGCCAAGAAGATCAACAATGCAAGTGTAATGATATGATTGAGCAACCGTCTTATAATGTTCAAGCATAAACCTGAATAACGTCAAGCCTTCTTCAACCAAACCAGAATGACTGCAAGCGTTTAAGGCAGAAGTAAATATGATTTCATTTGGCGTCACACCAGACTGAACCATTTCCATGAAAACTAACAACGCATTATGACCATCTCCGTGCATCCCGTAGCCAGAAACTAACGCACCCCATAGAACTACATCTTTGCTCTTGTGTTTCTCCTGGATTCCATTGAATATCTTGTGGGCGGATTCTAAATTGCCACACTTTGAGTAAATATGAACAAGCCCTGTAACAGCATCAAGGCTTGACATAAACCCAGTTTTGGTTAGGTAGCAATGGATATTCATTGCTTGGCGCAAATCTGCCAAAGCTGCATATGCTGGAAGGAGACTATTTAGTGTAGCAATGTTGGGTTCTACATCTTCCAATCGCATCCTTCTGAACAGATCCAATGCGTCTCTCATAAGTTCATTATGTACACAACCAGCGATAATTGCACTCCAAGGACCGGTATGGTTTTTCGAATCCCCCGAAAACACTTTAAAGCAGAGATTTACGCGATTGCATTTAGCATACATGCTGATCAAAGATGTTTCTACGATGATATCAGAATAAACCTTTTGCCTTATCGCCCAACCATGTAAACATTTACCGGCATTCAGCTCCAAAGCATCACCACATGACGCAACAAGAGAAGCTATAGTCACAGCATTAGGTCTCACGCCATCAAACTGCATCAATCTACACAACTCTAAAGCATTTTTCACATCCCCATCATCTGTATATTCCTTAATCATACAAGTCCATGTAATCACATCCCTGTGTTCTATCCTGTCAAATACAAATCTCGCCTCCTCCATACGACCACATTTCAAATACATATTCACCAACGCGTTATTCACCTCAATCTTATCCCCTAACCGCCTCTCGTCCACCAATCTATGAACATTTCTTCCCATTTCCAAATCCTTCAAGTGAACACAAACAGGTAAAATGGAAACAATCGTAGCATGGTCAGGATCAACACCTTCATTTACCATCCAATCAAACATCATCAAAGCATCATTCATATATCCATTTCTACAATATCCACTAATCATCGTGTTCCACGAGATCACATCTCGGTTCTTCATCACATCAAACACCTTCCTCGCCATTTCAATCCTCCCAAAGTTCATATACATAGCCAACAACGCATTCTGCACATACTTATCCGTACCAAACAAGCTTCTCAAGATCCTCCCATGAATAACCAAACCCAATTTTATCGATTTCAACTCTCCAGCAGCTTTGGCAACACAAGGGTATGTATAACCATCTGGACAACACTGAGTTCCTTCACTAACCATTCTAAAGAACATGTTAATAGCATCTTGATACAATCCATCACGCACATACATTCTGATAACAATGTTATATGAAAGTAAAGAGCTTTGAGGCATTTCCTCAAACAGCTTCTGTGCATAAGTGATGTGACCACATAAAGCATAAGTGACGGAGAGAGTCGAGAGAATGTGGTTGGAAATTCGACCGCCGGTGATGACGTGGCAGTGTAAAGCTTTGGTTTTGGCGATTGACTGAGAAGCTGCATATTGGTTCAAGAGAGATTGGTACTGCTTGACGCTGAGTGTGCGTTTGGCTCTGTGCAAAACTTCACTCATTTAAAACGTTAGTTGAAGAATCAATTTGGCTCGCATTTGTAAAGAAGCGACAAAGTTGACTGAAATGCGTTCCGGATTGTAGTTCAACGTGAGAACTGCATGGCGTTTTGTTGTCTTTGTTTTAAAGTTTTTTATTTTATTTTTTTAGGAACCTAATGTAAAACAATGATCAAACTATTTAAATTTTACCAAATAACTCTTAAAGTATGAAAATTGCAAAAATCATAGTATAAGAGATTTCGAATTTAACACTATATATTTTTATTATTAACAATCGTGCTCTTCCATTTCTTTTTGTAATTTTACAAACAAACAAGCATTTCTTTTTTTTTGGGTCATAGCAAACAAAAGTAGTTATATATCCAAAATTCATAATTGAAAAATTCATCACTATAAATTATTTCTCATTTCTTGCCTAATGATTTAAATAATGAGTATATGATTTGTTTAACCAGTTCAAGTTTTATCTTTCTCTCCCCATCAAATATGTTTTTTTTATGGATTTTCATAGCTATTTCTTATATCTACTATGATAATTTTGATAGATAATTTTCATGGCTAATGTGATATTTTGGATGATTAGCAAATGTTTTTAGTATTTTTTTTTTTTGTGTTGGTTAGTGTGATAATATGTGCTGTTCAAGTTTCTCCCAACCAAATTTTCTTATTATATTAATTTTGATAACTAATTATTTTGTCTCGTGTGATAATTATGATAAAAAAGTTATAATTAAGAGGTTCTAGGCCTAGGTCCATATTACATTTTCTCAAGCCGAAGACTGGAGCATGTAATATTTTTCCTTTCCAAGTGTCACTCAAACCTATGACATCTAGTTTTTTTTTCTACGGATTATGATAGCTACTTCATAACTTAGTACAATAATTTTGATAGTTATTTCTCATTTCTAGTGTAATGATTTAAAAAATGAACATCTGATTTGTGCTACCAAGTTCGAGCTTTACCTTTCTCTCTCCATCAAATTTGTGTCCTTTGTGAAATAATTTTGATAGATGTTTCATGGCTAGTGTGATAATTTAAATAACTAACATCTAATTTTGTGTTGGATTTTTATCCTTTGCCCATTATTTATTTATTTATTTTGTTTGTAAGATTTGATGGATGTTTCTCATACTCAGAACTTTGACATAATGTCTTATTTACTGTTTTCAGATGGGGAATTCAACTCTTTGGAAAGCAGCAACCACTGCTATGATCACTAGTTCCGCTCTGATGGGCCTAACTGCTTTTGTACCTCAAGAGGTAAAGAAATGGACTTCAAATCGTGTTATCATGATATTCATCTCTTCGAAAAACATTAACCATTGCTATGACCATCGGTTCTACTCGTATGGGCAGGGCAAGCTCAGAAGGGGGAATGAGAGGTGTGATGGCCATGCCCAATCTCGTGTCCCTCCATGTCCTGATAATTAAAGATCCCAATTTTATTATATATTTTAAAAAAATTAGATTGGAGAAGCCCAAAAAATATTTTATATGTATAAAGTTTATTTTCATCAAAAATTTACAAAAATATTATTCATAAAATTTTGAAAGAAACTGTTTTTAATAAAAGACCTTAAAATAAATTTCAAGAGTCGAATTTTGAAAGAGTTTTTAATATAACTTTAATTTAATTAAATACATTTTTTGGTTTAGTTTAATTTAAATATTTTTTTGATAATTTAAGCTTTTATTTAATTTGGAAAGTGACGAAATTTTTTTTTTTCTGATTATCTATTTTTTTGTTTTTAGGATTGTATATGTTTTTTTTTCTGATAATAATTTACTTTATTCTTGATAATCTATGTTTTTATTTAATTAAAAACTTGTCAAAATCTGATCGTTTAAATTGACATGTGTCACAATCAGACGAGTTAGCAACTTTGAGTCATTCTCCTTTATATAATAAGATATTGCTTTGATTTTTTTAAACATTTATATTAAAAATATTATGTATACATGTAAGTCAAAATTAAAAATTAAACAATGTTTCCAATACAGTAGAATCTCTATAAATTAACACTCGATAAATTAATAACCTCTCTAAATTAATAAATTATCCCAGTTCCAAGTTGGACCGGTGTAATAATTGACACATTTCGATAAGATAATAATTTTTTTGAAATCTCTATGTAAATATATGGTCCTACTAATAATATAAATTAATAATCATATAAATTTGTTTTATATATATATAAGATATTTTAGTGAAATATGATTCTAATGTTGTTTTTATTCGTAAATTTATAATTTTGTTAGAGTTTATCTCTATTTTTCTTAAAATATCAAAAATATATGATATTATCTTCTCAAATTGCATCAAAATTATTGAAAAATTTTATATTTGCAATAATTATTTTCTAATGTGTAAATGCAGTAAAACACATCGAAGTATTGTCTTTATTTTTCTACTTTTTATATAATATTTTTTTTTAATTTGGAAAAACTCTCTATAAATGAATAATTATTAATTTATCTATTAATTAATAACCTCTATAAATTAATAAAATTCTCCGGTTCCAATAATATTAATTTCTAGAGGTTTTACTGTAGTTGATAAGATCTCGACATGTGTTTTGGAAATATTTATGTGACTTTTGTTAATAACCAGATTTTAACACGGGTTTAACATTAAAAAATCCAAATCAATTTATTTCGTTTGATATCAAATACTGTAGTTATTAAAAAATGACAGTTTTGTTACTATTGTGTCTTTTTGTCAAATAATCGCTTTTCATCTGTGGTGATCAAACATTTTTTTTTAGATTTAAAAAATAAAAATCAATCATATGATTTTTATATTAAATTACAAATGTGCGTCTAATCCGATGTTAATTTAGTTTTATATTAATTTATGTAGCTTGAATTCTGTCGGTAAAATAAAATATTTTGGAGCGAGTGAAATGTACTCGTGTAATAGAGAAAAAAAGTGATGGAGCAAATAGTGGGAGTAGCTAGCTATACGGTGGTGAGAGTAATTTTGTTTTCCTCCTCCCTTCGTCATTGTAAAGACTTGTTCGTTATGTAACTTATGTGGACGAAGTCGCTTTTGTGCGTGAAATGGTCTTTTTTATGTATATAAATTTTAGACCTAACCCATCTTATAAGAATATCATTTACTAAACAACAACTCCTCCGCCTTATTCGTTCCAGGTCAAAATCGGCTAGAGATCCGCAGCCGCGGTATTCGTTCGTCATCATGCGAGAGGAAAGAGCGTTTTTAAATGAGTGGATTTGGAGAATTCTTTTTCTATTTTTATTTACTAGTTGTTGAGAGTTTCTAATGGGAACAAAGTCAGATTCGGAGGCAGTGTTATGTTCATTTTGCAGTTTCAGGTTTGTTGCTTCTTCTTCATAGTCTTCAGATTTTCCCCAGAGAACAATGTAGAGACCAAGGATGACAGCCAAAACGCCCAACAGGCTGTTAAAACGAGCAAAACAGATGAAAAAGATGTGAAATGAGATTCAGAACGAAGATAGGACAGTAAGAATAGAGACTAATATGACATACCTTCCGAGGTATGTCTGTTCTTTTAAATACAGAGCGCCGAAGAAAGTGACAATGACTGTAGAAAGAGGATTGAAAAGATCAGAGAAAAAAAGGTCCTTTCTCTGACCCAACCCAAGCTTGTAGGAAGAAAGACACCGCCAACTAAAATCCAGAGTATACGCAGCAGGAGAGCTTCAAGTAGGAATCAAGCTTCCAGGATGGTAAATGAGTGTTGCCAAGGGCAAGAGCAATGAAGAAAGAGGCTATGGTGGCCATGAAGCAAATACAGGAGGAAGTGTACAAGTGATCAGAACAGTGAGAGGCAATAGGAACCTGAAGGATCAACCAAAGAGACCAAGCGAATGTGCTAATGAGAAGAAAGAAGCAGCCAAGTAACCAAGTGTTTTTGTCTTGGTTGAGTAAAGCGTTGAGAAATTTGGGGCCTCTGAGAAAAGTCATTGCCATGGCTCCTCCTACACACACACCTGTCCCTATTACCTTTGCAGTACTTTTCATACTTCTCCTCCTTATACTCTCAAATCTGAAACAAACATCTATCAATAATCATCAGTCCCATCAATATAAAATCGTGAATATACACATACATGTTGATAATACAGACCCAACAATAATGGAGATAATGAAAGTGACGGCAGGAATCAAATGAGGTTTTCGGTAACGTATCAATAAGCTAGACCCATACTTCGGGTTGTTTCATGCCATAAATAAGATTGGTCATGGCACAAGCCATGGATGAAGAAGATAAATCAATCCCTTTAAAATAAGCGTTCTGATTCACAGAGACACCAATAACAGCCGTGAAAGCCACCCACCAAAAGCCTCTTACTCCCAGAAAAGGTTTGCTTTCTGTCCTCCTATTTACCATTCACATGGAAATGAGTTTTCATCATGTGATGATTATATTATATGGATGGATCAAAGTTTGACTTACCAAGCGGAGAGGAAAGAGATAGGGAAGATGAAGAGAGTGGCGATGGCTTGACGATAAACGACGAAGATGGTGGGACTGAGTCCTTCCATGAACGCAGCTTTTGTGAAGAGTGCAACTTCCGCCGATGTAAACTGCAACATCACTAACACTAAGGTATTTGCATTATTGACAAAAGGATCAAAAAGAGACATAAAGTGGAGTCAATTTTGTGCAGAGAAGAGATATGTCCAATAGCCTTTTAAAGCTAGTAGTCTCTGTCTGTTGTTGCAACTTCTTTTGCCCCATTGGTTTCAAATCCCCGTTGTCCATAGGCTTAGACCAATCATTCCTCAAAAATTATTAAATCACACAATTTTTGTAATAATTTTATTATACAGTTTATTCATCACTTTCATTTCATTCTGCAAACTTTTTTAATTTCCCACGTTTCCACGTTTACGTGTAGTGGATGACTTTTTGTTTGACTTTGACTCTATATTTCAAGGTTGGTCAATATAAATTGGCTGGCTGCAGTCCTATAGGCTGGAGCGCGTATATAAATTTTATATCTAACCTACCTAATTAGACTTATTATTTAATAACATTCATCACGCTGCCTTATCTTTATATATGTATATAATCAGTAATCACATTCATCAGAATAAAGAAACAAAGGCAAAGTAGAGATATGGGTGAGATCAAAGCCAGACGCATACTTCTCTTGTCCATCGTATTGATCATCTTCTTCTCTCAGACCCTTCTTTTGTGTTCAGCTGAGGAGCATGGCTCAAGGAATCTCGCAGCTGTGATGAAGAAAAGCGTCAGATACAGAGGTCCTCGCAACACAACGTCCTCCTCCGCAGCTTTAACTGTTATGTCCCCAAGTTCTTTCCATATGGTTGCTGCTTTTTCTTTCCTCCTCGCTCTTCTTTTTTAAGTCTTGTTGTGGTGATCGTGATTTACGGTTTCAGAGTGATTACTTTAGTTTGCTTTTATCTGTTGAATTGGGTTTGTAATTAAAATTATTTTTATTTTGTTAATGGGTTTATTGGTTTTGTAAATTAATTAAATGGTCTCAAACTCTTGCCTTTTACTCATGTGCTCTTTTTCAAGATTATGAATGCGAAAGAAATTTCCGATCCAGTGTTTCTCCTTTTTGTACGCTAACATAGTAACACACAAGAGTAGTACGTGTACAGGATCCTATACTCAAACCTCTATTCATATAGTATTCACTTTCTGTACTTGTTTGCTCAGATACAAGGATCTCTCTGTTCCATTCTGTTTCTCTCTTAGGTATAGGAACAATAAAAGTATCATGTTCGGGATTAAGTCAGCAGCGACACAAAAAAAGACTGTTAATATATAAAAATTGCTTAATCGCCAAATATGTGGACTGTGGAGAGGTGTCTCTGGATTTTGATTAGAAGGCATAATTCTTTGTTGCCAAAATATCAGCAACTGGAACACCGTAAATGAAATGTGTCGTTCATTTTTTCTTCAAAATAACTAGTGACGTCGTCGACTTCTTAAAAAAAGGATATTGACGTGTTGTTAGACGGATCAAATGCTGTAATGACCTTATGCAAAGAAAATGGAGCTGAATGACCTCCATCAAATCTACATGACCTTCATTTAAGCACTTTAGCACTTATCTTATTTGATTCTATTGAAAATTAAATTAAAATTAAATAATTAAATTCAGGAAAAAAGAAAAGGCTGCTGCAAGCGCTGCATCTTCTCTCTTTTATTTTTCTCTGTGTTTCTCTTTATCTCGATATCATTTTCTATGGTTGGTATGTGAAAAGCCATGTAATTTGGATTATACTGTTTTATCCATTGTTTTTGGTTTTCATTTTCTTTAATGTTTGATTTCTGAAATTCTGGATTCTATATGCAGCAAAATGGGTTTGCAAACGGCGAATTCCCGCATCAAAATACTGAAGAACAAAACAGAGATTCAGATTAAACAGCTGAGAAGAGAATTAGCTCAATTGCTCGAATCTGCGAATACCCGTACTGCTAGAATTCAAGTAAGCAGTCAATTGTTAATGTTCTTATGTCTCAGGCGATGAGGGAAGAGAAGACAGTGGCTGCTAATGAAATCATTGAAACATATTGTGTTGATTGTTGTGATATTACTTACTGTAACTGCCCCATTGATTTGAACAACAATTGGTTTCAATAAGATCGGGTTGAATTTTGAATTGATTAAACAACAATTGGTTTCAATAAGAAGAAGAAGTATAATAGACGACAAAAACAGTGAAGACAACAAGAAAGACTGAACAAAGCTCAATCTCAAGATCCCTCTTCAATGGCCAATTTCAATTATTGTCAATAATCCCTCTTTGAATCTTATTCCTCAACCGATGTCGAATCATACTAGCTTCTTCGCCGCCGAGTCATCTATTGATTATCCGGCTGAGTTTCTCACAGTACCGGAGATATCAGCGCTTCAGCTGCTCTCTAACTGCCTTGAGTCCGTGTTTGACTCGCCGGAAACTTTCTACAGCGACGCTAAGCTAGTTCTCACCGGTGGCTGAGAGATATCCTTCCACCGTTGTATTCTCCCGGCGAGAATTCCCCTTTTCAAGAGCGCTTTAGCCACTGTGAAGGATCAAAAGTCCACCGGTGTGAAACTCGAGCTGAAGGAGATCGCCAAGGATTACGAAGTCGGTTTTGATTCGGTGGCGACTGTTTTGTCGTACGTTTACAGCGGCAGAGTGAGACCGCCGCCGAAGGGAGCTTCTGATTGCGTAGACAACGACTGCTGCCACGTGGCTTGCCAACCTGCAGTAGATTTCATGGTGGAAGTTCTCTATTTGGCTTTCGTTTTTTTTAAATAATATATAAATAAAATTAATAAAACTTTTTAATAATAAATAAATTTAAAAAATATATTAGAAGTTAAATTAAGGTTAAAGTAAAGTTAAGCTAAGTTAAACTTTAGTTTACAGTAGTTAAACTTTAGTTTAGAGTAGTTTAACTTTAATTTAATTTTTAATAGAATCAAATAAGATAAGGCTAAAATGGAAATATCACATATATAGCTTAAATGAAGGTCATGTAGATTTGATGAAGGTCATTCAGCTCCCTTTTCTTTGCATAGGGTCATTACAACATTTGATCCCTACATATATGATTCTTGCAAACAATTCATCACTGGACCAAGCATATGATTCTTGAGAAAGAGGTCATCACGTTTTGGATCTTGTTGACCTGGCGTAAACCGCATATCGTCTTTTTTTAATGGTATACAGTAGAACTTCTATAAATTAATACTCGATAAATTAATAACTTTTCTAAATTAATAAATTATCTCGATCTCAAGTTGGACTGGTGTAATAATTGACACATTTCGATAAGATAATAAGATAATATTTTTTTTAAAATCTCTATGTAAATATATAGTCCCATTAATAACATAAATTAATAATCATATAAATTTATTTTATATATAAGATATTTTAGTGAAATATGATTCTAATGTTGTTTATTTATTTGTAAATTTATAATTTTGTTAGAGTTTATCTTTATTTTTCTTAAAATATCAAAAATATATGATATTATCTTCTCAAATTGCATCAAAAATTATTAAAAAAATTTATATATGCAAAAATTATTTTCTAATGTGTAAATGCATTAAAAACATCGAAGTATTATCTTCATTTTCTACTTTTTATATAATATTTTTTTATTTAGAAAAACTCTCTAAGTTAATAATTATTATTTATCGATTAATTAATAACCTCAATAAATTAATAAAATTCTCCGGTCCCAACATTATTAATTTATAGAGGTTTTACTGTACTTATTTTTGTCTATTAGGGGTATATTGGAATGATGATTTGGGAGAATTTGGTGGGATTTTGATTTGAAGAAATTTGAGTGAAATTTGAAGATATTTGGTGAGGTTTTAAATTAAAAAATAAATTGATTGATTTTTGCTGAGATTTGTTACTAAAATTTGGTGAGATTTGGTGAGATTTGAAAAAAAAGGAAACTTATTAAACAAGATAACAATATCTTCGTCGCCTTGAGTTCATCTGCTCGTCACGATGCCTAAGAGAAGGTTCATGTATGTGTCTTGAGTTCTTGATTTTGCAGTTTCTGGGTGTACCTTAAAAATCTAATTCACTAACTTCACCATCGAAGGATCAACTATGAAGCCAATGACATTTGTGGTGTTACTTTGTCTCTCCATTTGGTTATACGTGAATTTTAAACTTCTCTTCAAAGCAATGAATTATAAACAGATTTTAATAACTTATACATGAATTAAAAACGCTCATACATCTTCCATTGCAAAATGGTTTGTTATTATCACAAAAATTACTCAGAAAATAAACCACCACCTGACAACAATACAAACACATACCTGCTGGCTTCTAATAATCGCAAGCCATTATTCATGTGTCAAATTACTCATCAGATTTTAGTAGACAAACACATAATGTGTCCCTTTCTTCAAGGAAAATAAAAAACAAGACTTCATAATTTTAAAAGGAGAAGAAACAATGAACACTAGTCCCAAATCAAAAGAAACAACTCTACTAAACCAAAAAGCAACGAAATATCCAAAACAATTCTCAAAATGATCAAACTAAAAAGCAATAAAATGTCATTCCATTTCATGGTTTTGGTCTACGGAGGCTTGTTGAATCCATCTATTACGCTCGGCTATGGACATATTCACGAATCCAGTTTTGGTCCTTGGAATCAGAGTTAGCAAGTAAAGATTCGTTAGCCATCACTGGTTGTTGTCCAAGAGCCTTATTATCAGATTGCAAGGAATTGACCCGGGTCTTGTTTCGAGATTCAAGAAGTGATTGCAGATACGTGGAGACTTCCTTGCAGGTTTCAAACTGCTCTCCACTAGGGAGGCTATATTATCAAAAGAAAGAGAAAATTCAAAAGCATGATCTAAAAGTGATAACAACAACTAGAATACACAGACTCACGACAAGCAATTTTGATAACAGCCCCTAAGTATTGTAAACATATTTTCTTATGTTCAAGAAGATAGAAACAAAACAAAAGGGACAGTCAGAAGTCTTGCAGCAGAAACTAAAACACGATTCTATACCAAATTAGATTTCTGAATCCATGAAAGTATATCTCCAATAATAAAAAGTGATTGGTAGTTACTCTATTCTTTGCTGTAACCTACAAGATTCCAAAGCAATTCCAAGTCTATATAATTATCCAACTAGAAACAGACACATGATAAACAGAACCAGTGAAGACAAACATTATTATATACCTTATGTATCTGCAACAAGCCAGCCACATATTGATACCTTTCTTCTTGATGCAGAGCATAAGTTTCCATCCTCTAGGCAAGAATCCTCCATAATCACAAGCATTCACAACTTTCTTCTTCTTCCCTATATTTACCCATTCACCATTAAGTTGTTCCAAGAAACCTAATATCTCTTCCTTTGTCTCCAACCCAACCGTAATCCTTCCCAGCTCCTCTCCATATGGATCCTCTAAATCATCATTAGCCAATGCAGAGAGATCCACCATTGTACCTTCTCAGTTCTCAGTGGAGGTGAATGCTTCAACGATCTCTTTCACATCCGAAGGTGATTCCTCTACTGCTTTCAAAATATATTCTCTACCCTTTATGCTAACCTTTTTTGCTTTCGTACCCACCTCTTCTCTGATATTAGATGAGACATCTAATTACAGAGAAATTAGAAATTTTGAGAACAAACTGTACTCATCTAGTCCTCGTGGGATGTAGCGAGAGCAACTACGGATCGATTAAGCAAGACCTCTGGACAACAAGGTGAGCTAAAGCCGAAACATAGCCCTGTAAAAGAACCATCAGCTCGAGCAAAAATTTTTGGAGCACTGAAACTGAGAGAACAGGAGCAGTGCACAGCGTCACCGGCGAACGAGAATGAGCTCTGTAGAACAAGGTGGAATTAGGGTTCCTGATGGACATCAGCACCATTGGGATATATATGGGATATTCTGTACCAGAAACATCAGCTCGAGAAAACTTTGGAGCATTGAAATGGCGTTTTGAAATAGCGTTGGCTAGGGAGGCGATGAAGAACTCTTTCATTTTTATTTTTTTTAAAGTTCACCAAATACCACATTTAGAGATGAGATTTTTTCATCCTTATTTTTCAAGTAGAAAGGTATCAAAACTTCATCAAATCTCATTCAGTAAAAGTTTCAAGAAAAACAATTGTGTTTTGAATAACATTGTATTTGATATAAGTTTTACAAGTAACTGATTGAATAACATGAGATTTTAAATGAGAAAATTGATTTTACACAAATTTTTATTCAATAACATAGGATTTAAGAATATATTAATAAATCATTAGTTGAATAACATGTGATTTTAATAAAATATCAAAATCTCACCAAATCATCATTCCAATACATCATCCGAACTTATGATGCAAAAAATTTAATAATTGAAAAACAAAACTAAAAACTTTTATATAGAAAAATAATTTCCCATACACGATCCCAAATGGAAAAATAATTAATAATGAAATTTGTTGACCAAATTTACGGTTAAAATTTATATTATAGAAAAAAAGTACATAACGTGGAAGATATTCATACACAATATAAAAGCCATAAACAAATGACCAACATAATCATTTCTCAGTAAATTAAACTATTTTTAAAAACAGAAAATGAAGGTAAAGAGAGTTTTAAATATGCTAAATTTTGTAGGAAACATTAGGTGCTTTAGTTTAAGAACAAACAATGTCTTTTATAAAAAGTGAAAAAAAATCTAAGTAATTTTTCTAACATATTTTGAACTTTATTTTTAATAGGTTTTTTCGTGGTATTGTAGTATATATCTAAATAAAATTTTGTTGCATACTCTAAAAACACAAGTAATGACAACAAAGAAGTTTTCATCTTTTATTTTACTTTCGTTGATGATATTTGCTCTCATCCTTCTGCCTACAATTTCAGATATCATATTTATTTGTTTATGTCTGTATTGTTGGAAACGGAAAAAAATTGTATTTTTGATTAAAACTTCTCTTACAATTTTTGAATTTTTTTAAGCAATCAAGAAAAAATCTCTTAAAAAGCATGTGTTTACACTTAAGATGTTAAAAGATTAAATTAATTATTTTGTGCACAAGTTGTTGTTAATGTGTTTGATTATAAACCAAATATGAGTGGAATATCTCCGACCATGTCCAAAGGGATGTACTAGACAAGAAAAATGCATGAATATGGGGCATCCCAAAGGAGGAGATTGTATAGGAGATGGTTATGGCAAATGGTATTGTTGCTGTATAGCCATTTTTAAATAACAAAATGATTCTCTGATATCTAACCTTCCTAATTACTAAACTAATTCCTTATATTATATGTACTCTCAATTAAATCTGTATACTAAACATGATATATCTAATTTATCTTATCACAACTTTCTCGAGTTTGTTCACAATGAATCCAAGAAAAATACAAGAGATAATATCGAAATTTAATATTTAACAAATAGCTATTCCAAAATGTAGGATAACTTTATCAGAAAATAAAAAGAAAGATAACATAAATCAAATACATTAAAATCTGTATAAACTAATATTATTGGGACTTAAAATTTTATTACTTAATTGAGAAATTAATATATATTACATTTCAGAGAACTATATTGTTGTATTCTATGATATTCTAAAAATTTCTTTCACATGATGTTATATTAATAAAATTAAATAAATATACTAAGAAAATAACATGCGTAAAGCTAAAGTTATGATTAGTAATATTGTTTACTGCGATAGAATGAATGTTAATAGCATATTGGATTATCTAGATGAAAATGATATATTTTCATAACTTCAAAACTTAGAAGAAGCTAATCAACTAACCTTCATATTGATGATGAGGTTCAAAAAAATACTACAATATTACATCTAAAAAATCAATTATCATGTTTAAAACTCTTCACAAGTTTTGGTTGTATGGTCGAGTAAGCTGCTCTGGGTATTTGATTTCTCTTGTTAGGTGGTTTGTTGATCTCGGTTACTTTGGCTTTTGCGGCTTCAAGTTTACTCATGTTTATGGTGAGAGTAGTACGTGGGAACTTGGTAGCAACTCCTTCTTCGTGCCCAGCTAGCCTTTCTTAGACCAGTTGAGGGTGAGGCAAGGGCGGCTCAGAGTTTTGGTGGGCCCTATGCCCGTAGACCAAAAAAAAAATATTAGTAAAAGGAAAGAAAGGAAAAAACAATTTTGGTTCCTAATATCAAGAGGAAAAAGTGAAAAAAAAATTTGGCCCTGCATTTGCTCCGGTAGCTCTTGTCCAGCACTGCCTCTGGGGTGAGGGTAACCATCTACTTGTGTAGAGCTTTAGCCACCATCCTTGGCATTGGGCAGCAGTTGCTTCATTTTGGTTCTCGGGGTCTCGTCTTCAACTACCTAATGTATTGGCAATCACTATATCTTCAGCATCGTTTCTCTTGTGCTCAATTAAGATAAATTGTTCTCTTGTTACAAGTGGATCAAACGATGGAAATGGAGATGGTTATAATGAGGTTGAGGATCTCAAATATGTGCCTAAGGAGAATGAAGGTTTTGTAGAAGATGAAGAAGAAGAAACTCACTCTGAGAATGAAGAAGAGTCTTCTTCAGAAGGCAGTAAAGAGGAAGAAGCACGAGTTATCGAAAATGTCACTCACACGGGAAGAAATGAACACAAGCAGCGGGAGTCTCAGCTTCGAAAAGGAAGTTCAATGTTCTCTCCTCCATTGCACTAAAAATGGAACCTTGAGCTGACTATTACTTTATGTCGTCGAAATTTTAACATTTGCTGATGGTAACTTAGGTTTCAGCTTTCTCCGGCAACATATGGGAGGGTTTTATTCTTAGTTTGTTCCTTTGCCATTTTCATCTTGGAGCTTTTTCTTTCAGAGAGGCTCTATTCTTTTCTGTGTCGGTTGTTCTCAGATTAGCTTGCTTAGGTAGACCACTTGGACTGTAATCTTTTGAGTTTTTGTAGCTCTCCTTGAATTTTCTGCTTCTGTTTCCGGCATTATTTTGTGTTTGAATAGATACTTGTTGTTCATTTGGTCTTATGAGATGCAAACTCATACCACACAGATATGATCACTATCAAGTTTCAAGAGTCAAAAGAGAAGATATCAAAAGATACATAGTATTGATCTATATCAACTACAATCAATTGTTCTTTCACACATTTATATATCCACCTGAGGGATTCTACCACCAGCTTGGACAATCTTTTGCTCAAGCTGCAATAAAACAATACAAGAATCATTCATGAATCCGAAAGCAAAACCCGACACAATTCAGCTAGCTTTTCACTTACATTGAACAAATCTTGAAGCTTTCCCTTTAATGACTTGTACTCAATATCCACTTGCTGTAAACATCTCACACACCTGTAACAGCGATTGTTCTCCAAATTAAGTCTCAACAATCAACTGAACATAGGAGAGATATGAGATTCTCTAAAAAAAAAGCTGACCCTTCATAGTTCTGAGAGTCGCAACACTCTTTAAGGGTAACACAAAGACCTTTGACTCTCTTGGCACCAACACTTCATAGAACAACAAGAAGGGACCTCTTCATTGATACTAGATCCGAGATTCGACAAAAGACAGAGATTAAACGGATCAATGTAACATACCTTGAGCTACTACCTTTGAGTTGATGAACACTAGAACCTACCAGCTTGAAATCTACATTTCCTGTCTGATCTCTGAATATACATATGAACAAGATTATTAAACCATATATGCTTTTCTTGATAACTAGTAAAAAAAAAGTAAAGAAGAAAACTCACAAAGCTCTAGCCATGTTACTGATAAGCTTTTCACAGTCTTCAAAGAAAAGAGAAACAACCTCAGCCACAAAATCAGGACTACACTCATCTTGCAGCTTTTTCAATTCAGTGAATTGATCATCCAAAAATCCCTTCACAAACAAAAATAAAGAATCTCATAAATACTAAACCCAATTCTTAAAATCCCTACCTTCCAATACATAAGCATCTACAATACTCCTAAAAACAGTAAAGAGCCATCTCTAATAGGGAGACAACTTTGAATTAGACAGTTACTCATTTTACAAACACTAAATCCAATTCTTAAAAGCCCAAATTTCCAAATACTAGCTTCAATAAGAACCTTAAAAACAGTAGAGTCATCCTTAAAAAGGAGACAAACTTTGAAAAAGAAGACAATAACCAATTTCACAAACACTAAACGCAAACCTTAAAAGCCCCAATGAGACAAGAACTCATTTGGCCGTTTCACAAACACTAAACCCAATTCTTAAAAGCTCTAATTCCAATATATAATCTTCAATAAGAACCCTAAATAACTGTAGAGAGTCATATCCCTAAAAAAGGAGACACTTTTGAAACTTAAAACCACAATTTCTAAGTTTCTTTCACCAGAAAATTAATCACTTTAAACCTAGATTTCTAAGGGCAGATGCTAAATTTACTAATTTGTGGAGGAAGAACCAAAAAAAATAAAAAAAGAACCTGGTGATAGAGAGAAATGGTGTAATCACCAAATTGTCTCTGTAACTGAGAAATGAGAGTGTCCATGATTACTCGTGAAGGAGAAGCAGAGAGAAGAAGTTGTCAAGTTGATACAAAAATTAAGGAAGCAAATTTACTTATTTTGAGGACTTTGAAATTGCAATCCCAATAAAGTGATTCTTACAGATCATCAAATTTGGACAGAAATTAATAAATAAATACAAAACTTTTCCATAAAGAGATCAAGAGAGAATATGATTAGTTGTCAAAAAAGGACAACCTTGAGAATTTATAAAAATACTCATTTTGGCCATGAAAACAGAATCTTTAATCCATGATTGATACATTCACTCATACATTCTCTGTGTTAAGTTTTTTCATTTTCAATGTTAGGTATGATTCTGTGATTTCAATCCACCGACATCAAGAATCTCTCACGCTGGCAGATTCTCTATGATCTGAAGCAATGCCGTGTGGACAAGACTCAAGAACATTAGAGAATCATATACTCATCAACTTGATCTGTGAAAGGATCTGCAGATTTTGAAAGTTTTACTAAAGTTTAAGGTGCAAGCAGATTATGGGAAAATATTATCTACTCCAATAGCATTATAGTTAGTTATGGCCAACAAAAGTTTCTGCATTAAAATTAAGTTGTTATGTTATATATATAACTAGATTCGTACTAGCAGTATACCGCGGATCAATTATTTTATTTTCATGTACCAAATTTATTGTATTTTTTTTATTTTTATTTCTTTTGTGTATGATATATCTATATATATATATATATATAGTTTTTTGTTCTTTTAGTATATATATATATATATAGGTTTTGTATATCAGTGCTAGATCTCCCAATAATATGTCACCCTTCTTCGTTTTAATTGAAGTGATAGCCTAAAATTATAACACGAAATAGCCAACTTGTGAGTAACGATAGTCAATATATAAGACCTACAATTATCAATGTTTTAGATTATTTTTAATCTCATTTCTATTCTTAGTGAATTCTAAAAACAAATTAATAAATCTTTCGTTGCATTTTATAATAACTAATATACATATATATATATATTATATTTATTAGTCTATATTATAAAATTAGTTATCTAACATTTGTTTTTGACATATCCATTTTAGGACGAAACCTGTCATCTCCCATATCCGTCGGGAACTTTTCGTCTTGTACCATATCTTTTTATATAATTACATGTTTTGGATTTGATAATTTTGAGTCTCACGGATAAGAGATTGAATAAGAGAATGGGATACCCGTGTAGAAATTTTACCAACCCGTTGATCATTATGACCGAATCAATATTTTAGATTATTTTAATCCCATTTCTATTCTTAGTGAATTAAAAAAATAGTATATCTTTAATAGCATTTTATAATAACTAATATATAAATTAATTTTCTAAATGTACTTCTCAAATAATAATATAGAGATTTCTTGTTTTTATAGAGTTTAAATTTTATTTTATAGATTTTAAAAATTATTAATATTTTAAACTTTTTATAGAGTTTAAATATTATTAGTATTTTAAATTTTTATAGAGTTTAAATATTATTAATGTTTTAAACGTTTTATAAAGTTTAAATATATATTAATAATATTTTAAACGTTTTACAAAATTGAAATGTTTATAATATTTGAAACTTTTTAAAAGTTTAAATATTTTGAATTTTTTTTAAAATTTTAAATTTATTCAATTAAAAAATCGGATTAAACCAAATAAAATTTTTAAATTTGGACACATGATAAGTCAAACTTTCTGCTCATTTGTATTTAGAATTATTTTGGTCTTTTGTATAATATGATTCTGAACTATTGTCCAAATTTCTTAGCCGATATGGAACATTGAACCAAGACACTTTTTTTTTTATCGATCGAGTAATATATGTCTGTTTTTAAAAATTTAAATCACAATATATGCAACAAAAAATCTAAATTTTAGTAATTACATGTATTATATAATAATTCAAAATAATTTTAAATAAGATCAAATAAAGTGAAAGGAGATTTATATTTTTTCCAATATATGTTTAAATTAGGTAGAGAGATTTTAGAAAATTTAAAATTATTGTTAGTTTCCATAATATTAATATGTAGGTGATTGTTTAGATGTAAAAATAAGTATAGATACACTGATTACTTATTTGTACTTCTCTTTAATAGTAAAGAAATAATATAAAAGATCTTTATGTTACATTTATAAGATGTTTTAGAGATTTTTATCTATTTTAAAATATTTGATTTTCTGAGTTGTAACAGTTAAATTTATTTAACTTTCGTGACCATTAAAATTTTGCAGTATTTTACACTACTGGTTGAATTGTTTAAATTTTGCAGCATTGCACAAAGTTGTTTTTGCATTAAAATTACGTTGTTCCATTATAAAAAAGCTACCCCTTATGTTTCGCTATATTCCATGTTTTGATTTCATTGATGCAACATTTGGTGAAAATGAAAACACTAGCTCAAAAATTGAATAAAATGAGCACTGATTTGATACTATATTTTGCTCTAGAACTGTAGAACATATATATCTCATGTTCGTAGAGAAAGAGAGTGACAGGGAAAGACAATTTGTAGAGTCTAGAAAAAAAGAGAGAGAACAAGAGTATGAAGAGACTATGAAGTATATAATATTGGAGAAGAAGAATGAGCTCTGCATTAGCTCAACTAGAGTAGTTGAGTTTATTATTCTGAATGAAGTGCATACTTATTACAAAAAAAAACATTCTAAACTTGTTAAACACAAGTTTAATAAATCAGAAAATATGACATAAAAAGAATGATAACTTCCACCAAATACTAAGATACTTAATGAATATAGTGCAAGTAGGGTGGTCTCCAAACAAAATTGCATTCCTCTTAGAATCTGGCTCGAACCATAACATGGCTTCATCACATGCATAGTTCATTTTTCCGCTCGTCCCATATCTACAATCTGGAAGAAGCAATCGCGATCCAAACCGTATATGATCTATTTCCTTAATATCCTTCATAATATCTTTCATAATCACACCATCCATATCTTCTTCGGAAGCAAGCAATGAAACCCTAAGCAGCTGAGCACACCCCGGTCTCAACTTGTATCTGACCAATCATGAAAGGAGTTAAATTAACAAAACAAATTGAAGAAAGAAGCTAAATCATTTCAAAATATTATAACGAAAAATATCTAAATAAATAGAGTATAGAATATATATATATAAAAAAAAGTGTTACGTACCTCTCTATAGATGAACTAGCGATGGTAACACCTTTGTATCTTATGGAAAATTGAAATCCTCCTTTGAGACACATATAAGAACCAGGAAGATCTGAAGGAATCCTTATTAATAAATCCCATTTTACACTAAGATGAGTCTTGGTTATATTAAGCACCGTAAAATCCATAGTTGGTATTGTAATATCAGGGACATAATTTTTTTCTTCTTCTATTTCTTTTTCCAAGTCACTTTCTGCTGCTATAAAGCAGAAGCATAAAGCAACGACGACAGAGATCAAGAACAAGCCAAGCACTATGAAAGATAAGCAATTCTCGTAGTCTTCTCGCGCAGGAGATAGAGAAGTGAGTTTGGGAACTAATGCTTCCTTTTCCATTTTGTTATACACACAAGAGTTTTTGTTTTTATTAAGGTTAATAAATAACTTCTTTCTTTAACAAAATTTTTGATAAGTGCATATCTTTTTTGATACTAACTTTTTGAATTTTGTATTGTTTCCTTACCTTTAATAAGTTATGCACTAAAGTTTAGAGTTGTGACACCCTATACTAAATTATGACAAGTTACCGGAATTTATATGCGGCGGAAAGCTAAAATACCGGATTTTAAAAAAAAAATTTCAATCACCTTCACTTATCTAAACATTGGTATTCATAACTACTTAAACGTCAAGTAGTAGCTCATCACCAAAGAGCTTAACAAAAAAAGACAAGGATCGAGTAAAGTTCAAACAACCATTCACTTAAACATTCGAGTCTAACAACTTTCCTTCCAAAACAACTTAGCATTATTAACCAAGACATACCAACAAGTTTCAATGTTAGCAACAAAAACATACATCATACAAGACAAAGTCACAAAACCTATTTACATCATCCTCTCATTCCGCCTCGATTCCACGAGCTTCGTGATCCTAAGACTCCTCTCTACCTACACCAAAAGAGGCGTGTAGGCATTGATAATGCTTAGTGAGGGGATCTTCCTGTCCCACAGCGACAAGTGCATATAAACAAAGACTTACCTAACTAATATGCAATGCAAACAATGAAATAATACTATGATAGAGCTTCATCACAACACTCACATCATAAAACATGGACAAGCCACAATTCACACCCATGTGAGCAAGTCCCACATCACACATTAATCACAGAAAATCTAATGATTATATGGCTACGCTATGGTCACGCACTCACCTTGGTTCGACGGTTAGAAAAAACACACGATACTTCTCACTTCAAGCTCGACTTCTTCTTGGCTCCACACACAACCAAGATATCTACTAATTCCCCACAAATTTTTAGCTCAAACCGAGCTCAATAGCTAGGCCGATCGTGCCCCCAAACAAGCACCAAACTCTGATTCTCTCTAGCTTCTTCTCTTCTTTCTCCTCCTCCTCCTTCTTCTTCTTCCTCTTCCTCCCCTCTTTCTTTTTCTCCTTTCCTCCCCTCTCCTTTTTCTGTAGCCTAATATATCTCATGTACAAATGAGAAATGAGAAGAAGAGTGTAGAAGATTGTAGAAGAGAGGAGGAGATACATATATATGTATATAATTAATTATTGGTTTACTCTATTTAAACCAAACTGACCCGATTTCACTAAACCGCAACGATTAATTCTTTTAATTAACCTCTACCACTCGGTTTAGTAATTCCGTCTAATTTTCCCAAAATATTTGAGACATCTACCTGTCCCAAAATATTTTTTTCGCTTCACAAAAATCCCCAGAATTACCGCTTAATTCCGTATAAACTGAACCGCTCGAGATTAATTCTCAAAAATTGATCTATTGATCAATTTAATTCTAACACCGCCCCTAGGGCCATCAATCAAGTTCGGTATAGTTCCATACTCGATTCAATAACACCTCCGCATCTAACTTCACAAGATCCTACATGTTCACCCAACGACTAACCCGTCGAAATCCAATACCACAGGACCCAAACGAGTTAAGTCCGTCAAACAACCTAGCATATTAGAATCTAATACCACACGACTCTAATATACTAAGTCTCCGTGTGATCCAATACCACAGGCTCTCACTCGGTTTACCAATCGATTAGGATTAAATACCACATAATCCTAATCGGTAAACCGCTCCGTTAGGAGTAAATACCACATAGCCCTAACCATCATCATTAGAGTTAAATACCACATAACTCTAATGATCCATCATTAGGGTTAAATACCACATAACCCCAATGACCCGTCAATAGGATTAAATACCACATAATCCTATTGACCCCAACCACGTACTAGATCTAATGACGTAGACCCATAATCACCAAGCCAAGACGGAACAATACTTCGCTCTCAACTGCGCAACACATGAAATACAACATCATGTGTCAAACCAGTCGATACATGAAGTAACACAACATGTATTCGACATCCCTAATAAATGAAATACCACATCATGTATTAAATATTCCCGAAAAATATTTCAATGAACATCCGTCCTATTATTAATTCTCGTCAAAACACAACATCCCGAGGGTTCATTACAACAAATATCAAATATAATTACAACTCAAGAGGATGACTAAGGACCACGGATGTGACAAGAGTAGTGTAAAATAATTTAAAATTAAACACGATTTGATTCATATTCCATAATTATGCGAGAGTTGAAATATACTATTACCTTATAAATAAATAAAACTATATTTTGTTGATGGAAAAGGTGTATTTTGTTCTTACCATTTTCTGCATAAGTTTCTCCAAATATCAGTTTTGTCGTTCCAAATCTAAATTTGAGATTTTTTTTTTTTTGGTAACATAGTAAATTTGAGATTTTTAGGAAAAGATATCTCATTATGACATTATGAGTTACAAACTTACAATAATTGATTAAGTTTGTGCAAGCAACTACTATGCGACCTACACGGACTCGCATGTTCTCCCACGTTTCAACCATTACACTACTATTGACAATTGTGAATTTACTACAAGTAAGAAAAATTAACAGTTTTTTTTATTTAACCACAAAAAGTTTAACATCGTACAGATCTTTCATTGGTTATAGGTCTTGATTGGTATGATTTGTAGTAGTGCCGTAGATGTAAGAAGCATAAGCAGTATGAAGCTGAAGCAGTATATAACTGTAAACTCTAAATGATTGGTAAAGATGTGAGTAAATTACATTGAAAATATTTAATATATTTATTTATACATATTCTAATACATTTTATATATACACATATTTATAACGTAAGTTTTCTTTTAAAAATTTAATATCTAACTATATTTATTAAATTATAACTCTATCAGCATCTTATTTTAATCATAAAGTTAAAGATATAAAAAGTGAAAATATAAATATATTCTTAAATATAATTAAATATTAATTTAATTATATAATTAATAAGATATTTATATTTTTACATTTTTAAAATTTTAATTAAAATAGTATGCTAATAAAATTATAATTTAAGAAACTTATTTTTATAAAATTTATTTTAATAAATTATAATTTTGAATAAGAATAATTTAACAAATATAATTTATCTAAAATTATATATATATAAGTATACATAAATATATTATTTATATTTATTAAATTATAATTTATTAGTATATTGTTTTAAGTAATGATAAATACCAATGTTCGAGATTACGCTAGGTGTGAGTCGGACGGTTGGCCCGGGCCTAGCGAGTTACCAAAAAATCAGACATTAATCAGAGAGTACTCGGGGACTAGTTTTTTAATAATTTAATATATTTAAAACATGTTTATGTTTATCTATAAAAAATTTCATTCCAAAAAATACACAAGAAGCCTTCTTTTTCCAATACACATCTAATTAAAAATACAAAAAGTTAAATTCCATTCACGGGATACACAAAAATAAATTGTCTTGATCTTGAGAACATACAAAAAATAATAAAAGGATTGTTAATCTTCATCCTTTT
This sequence comes from Cardamine occulta, assembly GCA_028015245.1. Lineage (NCBI taxonomy): Eukaryota > Viridiplantae > Streptophyta > Magnoliopsida > Brassicales > Brassicaceae > Cardamine > Cardamine occulta. The sequence continues at coordinate 2,469,457 of CM051389.1, forward strand.
CATCATCAAAGATCAAGTTAGATCTTGTAACACACACCTGAAATGACAAGTTTTAAACTAACCTTAAACATAGACAAAGACATCAAGTTTGAAACTAACCTTAAACAAACATAAAGATATGACACAAAGACAAAGACAACAAATTCTTCATGTTATCTCATCATCATGTCCAAACACCATAAAGAAGACAAAGACTAAAGTGAACAAACTAACCTTACTAAGCAGATTGTTGTGAGTCACAAAAGACATGAATATCTGGATACACATCAGATTCAAACTCCATGTCCACAACATCTTCTTCTTCTTCTTCAGATTCAAAATCATCATCATATACCCTTGGAGATTGGGATCTCTTACCCTTGGAGATTGGCTAGTAAGCACAAAATTAACATCATTATCTATATCTTCTACACGGTCTACAAGCCAATCTTCAACTGTATCTTCACTATCATCATCGAAGATCACATCAGCATTTTTTTCTTTGATTTTTTTCTGCTTGTTAAACAGCTTTGCGTTAAATTGGACATACACTAGGCTGTTTAACCGATTGACATCTAGTCTATTTCTTTTCTTCGTGTGGATCTGCAATAAAAGATTAGTAAATTTCTGCAATATCAGATTCATAAAACAGAAGGAAGAGAACTAATAAACTAACCCCTTCAAAGCTACTCCAGTTTCTTTCACATCTAGAAGAGCTTGATGTCAAAGCAAGGATCCTTGTTGCCAACTTTTGAAGAGTTGGTGCACCACATATGCCGACCACCAATTCCCTAAGATCAAGTAAGTAATTCGTACATGATAAATAAAAGATAAATGATAAATTAAAGACAAGTAAAGTGAAAAGACAAACCTGGATCAAACTTGCCATCCTTCTTTTCACATTCTTTTAATGCTTAAGTTCTACCAAACGACCCATTTCTCTTCTTGTAAAGACTAAGTTCATGATTCACCACTATATCTTGCTTTTCGAAGTCACCATGATAGAAAGTCTCTACACAAGCTATGAATCCTTCCATGATCTCAAAGTCACTTTGGATACTTGGTTCTTTGTAGAAGTAAAACAGATTGAGGAAGTAGGCAGCAATTTGCAAAGGAGAATACAACCTATCTTTCATTTTCTCATCAATAATCCAAAATATAGGTTGGTAATTCTTCTCCAAATTATCCGAAGCTTCCTTGATAGACTTCTTAGCTTCTAAAATCTCACCATATATAAAGCCAAGAGAAGGTACCTTATCTCCATCAGCCAACCTTAGAACCTTCACCAAAGGGCTGGAGATCTTCAAAACAACCATCACAGAACTCCAAAATCCATGACTCATAACAATATCAAATGCATTCTTACCCTTCACACACTTCGAATGCTTACAATCATGCCATTCATCGCTGCCAAACATGCTCTTTAGTTGTGCCTTCTTGTCGTATAGGCAATGCAGTGTCAAGAAACAAGTTGCAAACCTTGTTGCTCCTGGTCTCACAACATCTCTCTTCTTTGTAAATGTTCTCATCATGGATAACGTTTAATGATGAGCATATACAAAGATAGTAAGATCCTTTGCTTGATTGATTATCTTAGCAAAACCAGGAAGTTTGGAAATTCCCTCAAGCATCAAATCTAAAGTGTGAGCAGCACATCCAGTCCAAAATATCTTCGGTCTCTTCTGTTTAAGCATCTTTGCAGCTGCAATGTTGTTGGTAGCATTATCAGTCACTACTTGCACAATCTTTTCAGCCCCTACATCTTCAATACATTGGTCAATGTAGTTGAAGATATACTCACCCGTGTGAGAATCCTTCAAAGTATCTTTTGATGAAAGAAAGCATGTACCTCCTCTTAAGTTGACACACAAATTCATTATGGTTCTTCTTTTCATATCAGTCCATGCATCTGTCATCACTGAGCAGCCTTCTTTTTCCCATTCTTCTTCTAGACTCTTCAACTTTTTCTTTGTCCTTTGTTGTTCTTCATTTAACAATGGTTCTCTCAGCTGATACGGACTTGGAGGCATCCAACCAGGCCCAAACTGTCCCAAACTGTCCCAATGCTTCACAAAATAACCTGAAAGTTTCATTGTCAATGGCGTTGAAAGGAATACTTGACTGGTAAATCCATCTAGCACAGTATTGGCGGACAGCATGTGTCTTCTCTTTAGAAATGGCATCATGGATACTCTGTTGTCGTGTTTGTGCAGCCAAAGAAGTTTCAGGGTTAATGCAGGTCGTATACTGATCCATGGGACCTTGGAAGTGAGGAGTTTTAAGAGTTCCAAGCTCTTTTTCCAATTCCTAAATAATGTTGTCCTTGTTTATATTCACCTCTGCCCTCAAAGCTTCCTCATTTTTTTGTTTCAAATTTTTGTTCTCTTTTGCATCAATAATGCCTTCTTACACTTCTCTTGATCCTCTTTAGTTGATAGAGGACAAGCTAACACATTTCTTTTCTTATGAGCAATGTGTTCCTTCATTCTATACACACCATCAGAGAACTCTTTCCCACATAACTTGCATTTCACTTTGTCTGGACTTCTTGGATCACATAAGATTCCATATTCCCATCCAACATCATCTGAGTTCTGCTTAAGAGGTGGAGATTTATTTATTGGCTGATTATCCATCATTTCCTAACCTGAAAAAAGAAACACCAAACAACAAGTAACATTCAGAAATCAAAAGTGACTAACTCAACAAAATTTCAAAACTAACTAACTTTTAAAACTCGACTAACAAACAAAACTGAGTAATTCATACAAAATTCAGAAGCTTCAGAAGCTTCAAATGGGATATAAAGTTACAAATAAGTGATATAGCAGGGGAAGAACAATTTGAAAATGTGATGATGAGATAACATCAATAACAAATCGCAAACCTAGCTTCAATAACAAATAATACAATGACAACAAGAACAATCTGAGGATAATTTTATGAAACTAATGTACAAAAATCATCAAAAAAATTAGAATCAAACAATTCTTCCTCATTTTCTCAGAAATCACAAAACATAAGTGAAAAAAAACAAACAAGAGAAGCAGAAGAGATTCTTACCTCAAATTCATGAAATGATAGAAGGTAGATGATAGATGAATTTGTGAAAACAGAAGAGATTCAATTTGATGTCATCGCAAAAATAGAAGAAATCTCAGCTGGATTTAAGGTTTATTCAACTTAGGGTTTGATAAACGTGGACTTGATCTCAGCTTGATTTCGTCGCAAAAACGTGGGCTTATGCTTGGCCGAAATTTAAAATTTTTTTTGGAATGGTCCAACTCGGTTTCTGCTTATAACTCGCCGCATTTGCTTTTCCACGGCCAACGCGGGATAAAATCATCGCACCGCCTAACTCCACCGCCCATGACCATTTCGACATGGTGACTGCCCGATCAGCGATTACACGGCCGAGTAACTCGCTAGGCGGCCCGTTTTTGAACAGTGATAAATACTAAATTAAATATTAAATTTTAAACTTATATATATATATATATATGTATCTTATCTAACTAAATAAATTTATTTTTTAAACTTTTAAAAATCAATGCTTTAGAAAAGCTCCATCTTAAATCATAGATGAAGGAGCATTAGCATGAACATTTATATCTTCCAATACAAGCCAGCCACTGTGAAAGTAAAACAATCCTTATAGTCTTCTCATGCAGGAGATACAGAGGTGAGTTTTGGAACTAAGGCCATGAATGTTTGATAATTTTTTAGTAGTTTTTGGCTTTTGGTTTTTGGGTTTTGGCTTTTAGTTTTTGATTTTTTTGGTTTTTGATTTTATGTAGATTTTAGTTTTTCAAAATCTCCTAAAAACTTTTATAAGTAAGATTCTGGATTCTCTTCACAAATGTGAAAAACTCATCAAAATTCAGATTTCATATCTTTTAGGGAATCTACTTTTTCTAAAATCATAAATGGCAATAAATTAGATTTAAAAAAAATCTAAAACCAAAAACCACTCTAAAAACCATTGCCGTTCAAGGTCTAATTCTTCATTTTCCATTTTGTAACGCATATATATATAGAGAGAGAGGAAAATATATATAATATACACACAAGAATTTTGTTTTTTGTTAAGGTTAATATAGCTTACAAAAAACTTGTTTTCTAAGTGCATATCTTTTTTTATACTAATTTTTAAAATTTTGTATTGTTTCCTTACCTTTAATAAGTTATGCATTACAGTTTTAGATATTAACAAGATTTGATTTTCATATTAATATTATATTTTATATTATTCCATATGATGGTCGTTTCAACTTCCATATGATTTTAAACGAACTTTTGCATTAAAATAATTTAATATAAAGAGATTTTCAAAGTTATTTTCTTTTGAATAACATTGGATTTTAATGAAATATTTAGGGGATGTATTCCATTAAGAATTTGGAATGATTTGTATTAAAATAAATAAAATTATTGTTGTTTAAACATGAGTTTAAAAAAATCTTCTACATCTAAGTGTTTTTGGTAAGATGGGAAAAATAAATTTATCCGAAAGAACCAAACCGAACCGTAATTAGGTAATTCGGTTTGGTTTTAGTTTATCTGAAAATTTGTCTGGTTACTACTATTATAAAAAAAAATTTACTGTCTGTTCGGTTTATAACTGTTCGTTTTTTTTTCAAAATTTTTATTATTATAATACTTGTTTGGTAATAAATTATTGCAATGTTCTTTTTTTGGTGATTTAAGCTATATTTTATGTGGATATGTGAATAAATCTCTTAAATCTAATGTTACTTTTTAAAAAAACTTTATTCCAGTAAGTGTTAAAGAAAAATAAATAAAACGTAAAACTGTATGAAAGATGATATTTCACAATAGCATTATGTACTACAATAATATTTAATCGATCAAAAACCTATAAGATCCGATCAGATTATACAACAAAAACTTATAATTTATTGGTTAGAAGTTAGAACTTAACAAACTTTTGGTGAGTTTTAAAAGCTCCAAACGGGTTTGTCTAAACCAAATTATTGCTCAAATTACAAGAAAATTGGAATCTATATCTACAATAATTGGGATTTGCAACCTAGACTTTGACAAACAAATTTAATTTACATGATTTTCAATTTTTAAAAACTAAACTTTATTGCTTTTCTAAGAAAACAACAAAAATGATGCAACCGCATCGAATACAAATCGTCTCTTGACCAAAATGTGAAAATGAAACAGACAATTAAGAGAGCTTACATAAGAAGAACACACTGTAAAATTTAAAAACAACTCTTCAAGACTTCACAGTCAAATCTTGAGACTATGTTATATGAAAATGAAACAAAGGCACAAACAATGAAGGAAGAAACAAGAATCGACCAGAATTATTTTTACCTTTCTCATTAGATAAAAGCAGGCATGTCCTTAAGCCAAGCATCAAGAGGCTTACCAATGGAGTAAACAATGAAACCAATCTCTCTTAACTTGTTAACATTCATAATGTTTCTTCCGTCGAAGATAAAAGCCGGTTTCTGCATATTGTCGAAGATCTTTTGGTAATCCAACGACTTGAACTCATCCCACTCGGTCAAAACACAAACCGCGTGTGCGTCTTTAGTAGCTTCATATGCATCCCAAGTCACACTCACTTGTTTCACTGTGGTTGGACTCATTGGCTGCAAGTGAAGCGGATGGTCCCAATCGAACTTTTTCATCGAAAGGTCTCTCTGAATCTGTTCCTCTGTGACTTGAGGATCGTAGATACTGATTTGCGCTTTATCTCCTAACAAACCTTTACACACATCAATGGCTGGTGTTTCCCTTGTGTCACCTGTGTCTTTCTTGAATGCGAATCCAAGGATTGCAACCTTCTTGTTGGAGACAGTGTTGAACATAGAAGAGACGATTCTGTTCACGAACCGGTTCTTTTGGTAATCATTGATCTTGATCACTTGTTTCCAGTACTCCGCAACTTCTGGAAGACCGTTGCATTGACAGATGTAGACAAGATTCAGAATGTCCTTTTGGAAACAAGAACCACCGAATCCAACACTAGCGTTCAAGAATTTGGGACCGATTCTTGAATCAGTACCAACAGCGTAAGACACTTGGGTGACATCAGCACCAGTGGATTCACACAGAGCTGACATAGCATTGACTGATGAAATCCTCTGAGCCAAGAAAGCGTTTGCAGCTAGCTTAGAAAGCTCAGCAGACCAGAGATTTGTTGTGATGATTTGGTCTTCGGGAACCCAATTAGCATAAACCTCCTTAAGTTTCTGAACAGCTTTGAACCCTTCAGGTGTTTCTCGCCCACCGATTAGAACACGGTCAGGGTTAAACAAATCAGCAATTGCAGTTCCTTCAGCAAGAAACTCGGGATTCGAAAGAATCTGAAACTTGATTCCTTTACTGTTATGCATCAAGATCTTCTCAATAGCTTCAGCTGTTTTCACAGGAACAGTTGATTTCTCAACAACAATCTTATCAGAAACCGATACATCAGCGATCATACGAGCAGCACTTTCCCAATAAGTAAGATCCGCAGCTTTCCCAGCTCCAAGACCAGTCGTTTTCGTCGGTGTGTTAACAGATACAAACACAATATCAGCTTCTCTAACATGTTTCTCCACATCAGTACTGAAGAAAAGGTTCTTGCCTCTACATTGCTTAACAATATCTTCAAGACCTGGCTCGTAAATCGGAAGCTGATCACTGTTCCAAGCATTGATTCTAGGAACAGAGATATCAACAACTGCTACTTCAATCTCTGGACATTTCAATGCAATCACCGCCATTGTTGGTCCACCAACATATCCAGCTCCAATACAACAGATCTTCACCATTTTTTTTCCTTAAAACTCAATCTGCAAACCAAAACAAATCGAATTAAAACACATTTTCTTCCTCAATACAAATCAGGAACAAAGATCAATACAGATCGATATTGAAGACTCAGATCTGGACTATATACACTAAGCAAAACGTCGAACACTTTATGTGCAATAAATAGATCACTCACGATTCAATCTGATCTCAATAAAAACTCGAAAATCACACGGATCTAACCACATTCTAGATTGATTTCGAAAATGAAGACGATTAACGAAGGATCTATATACATTTTGAGAATCCTTAATAGAAATTTAAAACGTAGAAAGAACCGATCTATAAGACTTGAGTAATGTTCGATCGACGATTCAGAGAGAGATCAGTTAAGAATCAACAACAGTTTCGCGAATGCAAATCGAAAATCGTAGAGATGGAGAAAGAGAGAGAGAGAGAGGTCTGCGTTACATTACCTCCGGAGATTAGCAGTGAAGAAGTTGTTCTCTTGAGAAAGGAAGAGAAAGAACGACGAGGAAGAAGAAGATGATGAAATGCTTCAGTTATATGAGGTTTCGGTTAAAAACGTAAAGGGTAAAACGGAGAATATATTGAAATGATTGATGAAATGACAATAATATCCCTCTGGAATTGCCCACGTTCTCTCACATCCTCTACTTACTCCAATAATTATTTATTTATATATTAGAAAATATTTTTTTAATAGAAATAGCAAAACCATAATATTCTTTGAGTCATTTTAATTTCTTTTTTTTTTTAATTTTCATTGTGATTTTTTTCTAATAAATGTCTTAATTTACCTTCTATTTAAAACTAAAACTCTTTAGATTTAAGTCAAGATAATCTATCTAGTGGCACATTAAATAAGGTAAAATCTGTATTATAATTTTTTTTTTTAATTTATGTGAAAAATGGTTATACCGACCAATGTTCCTTACGATCATACTGTACAATGGTTATCTTGGTTAGATTGTTGGATATTTGTGAATGATTTTTTCTTTAAACCTCTCGTTTTATTAAAATCATTTTCTCGTTTTGTTATTCTCTTTGTATTCTATTCTTTTGTGTGATTAAAACTCTAACACAAACCTCATATTTGTTTTCTATTTTCTGTGTGATTAAAACTCTAACATAAGCATCCTATTTATAGAGTTATGATTCTAAAACAAATAGAGAATTGCTAATTCCTATTGTAATAGTTTTCATTTTCTTTGTTTTCCTTTTCTTCATGATTTCTTTTTTGTTCAATCCTCTTTGTTGCTTGATTTCTTTTTTTGTTTAATTTCCATTGTACATTGAATTGTTTTTTTTGCTTGTTTTTTTCTCTTTTTTTCTTTTTCCTTGATTTTCCTTTATTCTTGAGATTCTTTTTTTTAGAGAAACCGAATCTATTCCAACATATTTAGCCTTATTTCGCGTAAAGACGCTGCAACAACAACCACGACCAACGACAAAAAATGCCCTTATTTTTCTTTCACGGCTGTTTTATTTCTGTTGATGCTGACTCTAATATGTTGATTTCGAAAATGCGGGAATTTCGACCATGGTGAGTTTCCTTTTATGGAATAGCAATCTTCTCCATTGTGATTTTCCTTTTTGCCAAATTTTGTTCTTTTGAATTTTGCATAGTATGCTCTTTCCATCGTTTCATCATCTGAAAAGTATTTTGCTTCATGTGAGATTAATGATCCAACGAGATATGTAACAGTATTCTTCTTCAAATCTTTTGTTTCTTGCATTAAAGCTGCTAACCCAACATTAGTCTTTGGCATTGAATTTAATATCTTCTTGTATTTTATTTGTATAATCCCGGATCTTTTCTCCTTCTCTCATTTTCAAACTCTGTGTTCAGAGAATCCAGTCTCACAAGTTATGCTTTATCTCTGACTATGCGACTCTAATATGTTGATTTCGACCATGAAGGAACACCAAACCAAGCCTTTTATGAAGTAGCCAGTGTCTTCAACCTTAATTTAATGAGTTGCTGGCTTTTTTAAATAATGTGCCGTTAAAGAGAGTAGCACGACTCAAAAAAGTTATGGTTTCTCTTGTGCGAAAATCAGTGGTGTCACCAATGTGGGATTGTATTAATGGTTGAATCCAGATAAGCCAAATTAAAACATATATTAAGTAGACACGAGTTCTATTCCTACTGAAAGAGATAACTTATCAAACTTTGATACTGACTTTGAAGATGTACGAGCATCAATTACAAACTTCCAGATTAAATTATAAAGAAAAATAAGATAGTGGTGTCAAGTTTGAAATAAAGTGTGTGGAATAAAACGAAAGGTATGGTAGGCTAATGGTTTAGCACTTGGAGTTAGTTCCATTGTGTCCCTAATTCAATTCTCCTCTTGGGAGAAGGTCCATTTCTTTAGGAATTTGACTAAAGGCTAATTTCGGACCCACGAAAATTAGGATTTAGGCCAGAACTTCGAAGTTATTGAAAAGAAAAAAGTTTGAAATAAAGAAACACCATAATTTCTATGTCTGATTAAAACATAATTTTCAATTAATAAAAATCCATAATTTTTCAAACTTAAACTAATGCAAAATCATTTGTATGAGACTTTTTATCTAGCGGAAAGAAAAAAAAAACTCAAGCTAGAATTAAACAAAAATAATATGTTATAAACAAATTATGTGGACCAGAAACGTTGGGTATACAAAGTTATAGAGACTCGGTAAAGCATGCCCAGAAGCCATAAAACATCTTCCTTAGTGTTTAGCAACATCGTAGAATTCGTAGAATTCATGGTATCCCGAAAACATCGGAAGCCCATAATTTCTCTACCTCACTAGTCACTATAAATACCTTCATTCTCATCAATATTAATCATCAATAATATTAAGAAATATAATTAAAAAGAGATAAATCATGGAACCCTCAAAAAGAATTATCTTTGCAGAAGTTTTGATGATGGTAATGCTGATATGGATCGTGCCTATAACTTATAGTCATGGTTCTGCTTGGGAGGCTGGGCGTGCAACATTTTATGGTGACAAAAATGGTGGAGAAACTCACCGTAAGTTTAAAAATATATACTAATAATTCAATAATCTCGAGACCTGTAAAATATTACTATAAGTTTTTTAGACGTATACAATAGCCAACATGAAGACGTAGTAACTGAGACTCAATCTGAAAACATATTATTGGAAAAAAACATATTATAATATGAAAACCGAAGCCATATTTTTTGAAAATAACTAATACGTACGTACTCATGTTTTATTTCTTTTCATTTAATAATTTGATAGAGGGAGCTTGTGGATATGGTGATCTAAACAAACAAGGGTATGGCTTAAACACAGCAGCACTAAGCACTGCGCTATTCAACAATGGTTCAACGTAGTAGTGTCAAATGGGCTGTCCATGTCCAAATGGCCATATCCGATTGGACATTTTTCTTATTTGGACATTTATTTGTCCGTTCACCTAGAAAATGGACAAAGAACGTCCATATCCAAAAAGGACCAAATCCAAATGGGCTTTCTATGGACGTCCACTTAATTATCTAATCTTAAATATTTAAATATTATTGTAAAGTGATTTGTGAGATTTTTTCGCCAAAGTGCGGATCTACAATTTTTCCGCCAAAAATAGTTCTATCATTTTTTCACAAAAAATAGTTCCATCATTTTCCACAAAAAATGTGATTATGTATATCTCCACCATAAATGGTTCCGTCATTATCCTGTCAAAAATGTGGTTATGTATTTTTCCGCCAAAAATAGTTCCATCATTTCTCCCCCAAAAATAGTTTTGTCATTATCCCGCCAAAAATAGTTCCGTCAGTATCCCGCCAAAAATATAGTAATGTATTTTCCGCTAAAAACAGTTCCATCATTTTCTCGCCAAAAATGGTTTAGTCATTTTTCCGCCAAAAATGTGATTATGTATTTTCCGCTAAAAACAGTTTCGTCATTATCCCGCAAAAAATGTGGTTATGTATTTTTTTGCTAAAACAGTTTCGTCATTTTTCCGCCAAAATGATTCTGTCATTTTTTCGCCAAAAATGTGATTATGTATTTTTCCGCCGAAAAGAATATTAACTTATTAATTTTGAGGTTTTTTTTGTTTGTGAATAATGTTTTTTTTAAAATTTACCTTAAATTAAAAAAAAACTTTAATTTTGTTTGTCCATGTACTATCCATTGACCATCATGCTTTGGTCCAGTTTCAACTGCGGTCCATTTGGACAATTGTAAAGTTGGACAGGGCTTCGTCCATGGACAAATGTCCAATTGACAGCCCTAGTTCAACGTGTGGTGCTTGTTACGAGATCAAGTGCACGGATGCTCCACAATGGTGTTTGCCCGAAATTATCAAGACCACAGCTACAAACTTCTGTCCACCAAATTACAAGAAGACCAAAGACATTTGGTGCAACCCACCACAAAAACACTTTGATCTCTCACAACCAATGTTCCTCAAAATCGCAAAGTACAAAGCTGGGGTTATCCCGGTTAAGTTTAGACGTATTCGTTGTGTGAAAACCGGAGGTGTCAAGTTTGAAATCAAAGGAAACCCTCATTTCCTAATGATCTTGTCGTAGAATGTAGGAGGAGCTGGAGATATTAAGGCCATGAAGATTAAGGGAACGAAGACCCAATGGATAGCGATGAAGAAGAATTGGGGGACAATTTGGAGCACTGGTGTTGTGTTGACGGGACAAAGTCTATCGTTTAAGCTCACGACCAGTGATGGAGTTACCAAAGTTTTTACTAATGTGACACCACCGAGCTGGAAACCCAATGGACAATCTTTTGATGGAAAGATTAACTTTTAGTAAAATGATTTGAGTTTCGTTAGCCAAAGCTATTAGAGTTTATCTATTTATATACAGCTTAAGATTAACAAACTGTTGGGGTCGGGTTGCGCACATTAGCTTAAACCCAGTCCAAATCAAAAAATCAACCCGTTCTGAAGCCCAATAAGCTCGATCCATGAAGATTGGCATCGACCTAACCGCAGGAGTGGAAAATCGACAAAAGAGGAATCCTATTCAGAAAAGGAAACCAGGAAGGAAAATGAAACTTTAAACCACATCTAATCATTATAAATATAGAGTTACCTCCCTCTTCACAAAGCATCCACAAATCAATGCATAAGACCTAAGATCTCAAGTTGTTCTTTTGTAGTTTCTTTTTCAAATAGATTATCATTTCGAAAATCTAATTCTTCTCTCTTGTAATCATTGATTCGAAGCTTCATTAATAGCAAAAGTTTCTGATTTCCTCCAAAAATATATACTTTATTATTGTTATTGAAACCTATATTCAACACAAACTCTTCTAACTTTACAACTGATTTGACATTAATGCCATACAGTAAGAGACTTAATCAGATTTTCTCATTTAGATTAAACGATCAAGTTACATCTGTTTATATGTAGCTTAAGATTAACAAATTCTTCTAATTGTACAACGATTCGACATTAATATAACTAACTTCTTCAGCAAGCTTCTGCAAATCTCTGTTTTGCTCTGCTTCACACTTCTTTATTCTTCATTTGATTCATTTACAATGATAGTCCCCATCAAGCTGGAGTGAATATATTTGACACTCCAAGCTTGCTTACAAATTTACAAAATTCACCAGGATATAATGGTTTGGTTAAGATATTTTCAACTTGACAATCCGATCGAACATGAAGAAGTTTGATTGTACCCTCTGTGACTATATATATCTCTTACTAGGTGGCAGTCCCTTTCAATGTGTTTAGTTCTTTCATAGAAAACATGATTATTTCCAATATGAATAGTTGTCATCTTATCATAGTAAAGAGTAGTTGGAGAATCGAATGGAATGTGTAAATCTTCCTTTAAGCTTCTTAACCATACGATATCATTCATTGCTAGAGACATGCTTATGTACTCAGCTTTTGCTGAAGATCTAGACACAATGTCATGCTTTTTTTACATCCAGGAAATGAGTAATTCTCCAAGAAATACATAAAATTCAGAGACTGATCTTCGTGAATCAGGGCATGCTCCAAAATCTGCAAATGCTTTCAACTGCATATCTGTTGAAAAAGATCATTTGTCAAAGGCTGATCTTGGCTTTTGAAAGATGTTTAAGCCTAGATACATAACTTCCAGATTATTAAAATAAAAAATAATATGGTTCTAGTTTAATATAAAGAAAAACCATAATTTATATGTACGGGTACAACATAAAATTTCAATTAAGAAAAGAAGAGTGGATCAAACTAAAACTAGTCAAAATAACTTGTATTACAAGTTGTGTTTAGAGAGTGTGCTACTCAAGCCCAGATCTAACTCGATTTCCTGTCTCTTTCACTCACACCACTTGTTTGTCAAAGAAAGAAAGAACATAAATGAAAAAAAAATACAGGGACTTTTACGAGTTCAGGTTCCTCGCCGGAACCCTATGTCTCGCCAGAATCTAGTTCTGGAATCCACTAGAAAAAGCTCAGATCTGAGTTTCAACTTCTCTCTCTACAGAGTTCCTCTAGCTCTTTCTCGCTCTCTCTCTCTCTTTCTCTATTATTCTCTGTTACAACAACGAGCAAAATAAGAGAAGAAAGAGAAAAGGTATAATAAAAACAACGCTTCATAACTCCACACGTATGATGTCACGTGACTTTAGCTTCCTTCTTAAACCCTCTCCTTGAGCTAGAGTCTCTCTAATACTTAAGAGTATTCTCGTGCATAGGATATTTTTTCTTCAAATCTCCACCTTGTCCTCTACACTACCTGTTTCTAGCTTTAACTTGGATTCCAATTCCGGATTATGAGTAAACCCACTCATCTTCATATCTCTCGAGTAAGCCCATTCGACTTCATATCTTCCTGAGTAAAAAGCCCTCAGCTTATCATGGAGCAGTTCAGCTCCAATCAATTATCTTCAACTCTGAGCAGCTTCAAAGCTTCCTAAAGCTTGCTCACTGTAGTAACCTTTGTAAACACATCAGCTGAATTACTTATTGTACCTATCTTCAATACCCTCACTGTTCTATCTGATATCAAGTCTCTGATAAAATGAAACTTTATATCTATATGTTTGGTCCTCTCATGAAATACTGTATTCTTATCTAGTGCAATTGCACTTTGAGAATCACATGTAATGTCCACTGTGTCTTGAGTAAACCCTGATTTATTCATGAGACCTTTTAACCAAACTTCTTCCTTTGTAACCTCTGTCAATGCTATATATTATGCCTCAATTGTTGACAATGCTGCTACTTTCTGCAAACTTGACCTCCAACTGATTATATTACCACCAACTGTATACACAATCCCTGAAATCAACCTTCTTCTATCTAGATCAGCTGCAGAGTCTGAATCACGATAACCTATCACAAAAAATTCTCCCTTATTCTTGTAACACTGCTTCTTTTCCAATGAACCATTAACCCATTTCACCGCCTGCCAATGTTCCTTCAAAAGTTTACTCATGAACCTACACACCAGACCCACTGAGTATGCTAATTATGATCTAGTTCCAATAATATAGTACATTAAGCTACCTACAGCACTCTGATAAGGCACACATCTCATAACCTCAGACTGTTTTCTTACTTCCTCTTAGTAGCCGACTTGAACCTGAAATGAGCTCCCATAGGAGTTTTTACTGCTTTAGACTAATCCATACCAAAAGTCCCAAGGACTTTAAGTACATAACCTTCTTGAGAGATAGACAAAGTAGCCTTAACTCTATCTCTGGAGATTTCCATTCCCAACAATTTCTTTGCATTTCCTTAGTCTTTCATATCAAACTCAGAATTTAATAACACCTTTAGTTCACATACCTGTTTCTTGTTATTTGAAGTGATGAGAATGTCATCTACATACAACAACAGATACACATAATCACCATTCTACAACTTCTTGAAGTAGACACATAGATCATAGTCATTTCTCTTGAAACACTGACTTGCATAAACTTGTTGAACCTATTATTCCATTGTCAAGGTGACTGTTTCAAACCAAATAATGACTTCTTCAGCTGACATACTTTTTCTAGATGTTTTGTATCAACATATCCTTCTGGCTGATCCATATATATTACTTCATCTAGAAACCCATGACTGAAAGCCGTTTTCACATCCATTTGCTGTAGTTCCATATCAAAATAAACTACTACTGATAGCAAAAGTCTGATCGACACATGTTTCACCATCGGAGAAAATATTTTCTGATAGTCTACACCTTTCTTTTGTGAGTAACCCTTAGCTACCAACCTAGCTTTAAACTTGGGACCTTCTACCCCAACTATTCCAACTTTCCTTTTGAATACCCACTTACACCTTATAGGTTTCTGAATTTTATCTCTATCCACCAAGATCCAAGTCTTATTCCTTCTCAATGAGTCCATCTCTTCATCTGAGGCTTCTATCCATTTTTTTCTATCAACATCAGTGAGGGCCTCCTGATAACTTGAGAGTTCTGGTTTGCCTCCATCTCCAGTAACCAAATAGGCATATCTTGCTATCTCTTCTAATTCTTCTTTATTGACTACATAATCTTGTAGATTTACTGATAATATAGTCTTCCTCTTCGGACGATCTCGAACTAGCTGATAATTACTCAAGTCTTGCTCTTCTACCATTGTATCTGGTTCTTCTTCTTCAAGGCTTTGACCAGATTGTGCATTATCCCCCATAGCTCTACCTTGATTCACATTCTCCGAATTCCTGTTATCACTTGCAATATCTTCATTAACAAACTTGTTAGTTAATAAAAGTTACTAGATATACTTGTTCTTTGTTGGTTGATAACGTCCTTATACATCAGGTCTTCTCTAAA
Organism: Cardamine occulta; assembly: GCA_028015245.1. Classification (NCBI taxonomy): domain Eukaryota; kingdom Viridiplantae; phylum Streptophyta; class Magnoliopsida; order Brassicales; family Brassicaceae; genus Cardamine; species Cardamine occulta. The sequence goes on from CM051389.1 coordinate 2,485,015, forward strand.
CACTACATTGCAGCTAATTATGCACTTAATCTCATCAATCAGCCAGACCCTGAAGCTTTTGAACCCTTCTATATAGCCAGTGAATACTCTTTTCTTTGCCCTCGAATTTAACTTTCCACCATCTGAATGTACATAAGCTATGCATCCAAACCTTCTCAAACCTAACAGACTTAGAACTGTCAAAGTCCATCTTTCCTCAGGTATATCATGATCTATTACAGAAGAAGGGGATCTATTAATCAGATACACCAAAGTAGAAGCAGCCTCAGCCCAAAAAACCTTGTCCATACCACTTTCACTCAACATACCCCTCACTTTGTTCATAATACTCCTGTTCAGTCTCTCTGCAACTCCATTCTGCTGAGGTGTATAAGTACATGTTCTATGCCTGACCATTCCCTCTTGTTTGCAAAATTTATCAAACTTTGAGTTACAGAATTCAAATCCATTGTATGTTCTCAACTTCTTAACCTTCCTGTCACTCTGAATTTCAACCATCTTCTTCCATTCAACAAATTTTTTGAATGCTTCATCTTTTATCTTAAGAAAGTATAGATATACCTTCCTAGACCAATCATCAATAAATAAAATAAAATACATATACCTTCCTAGGCTTAAGGGTACATTCGGTGAACCCCACAAGTTTGAGTGCACATAATCCAGCTTATTCTTCGTCATATTTTGAAAGGGCAAAAACTCACCTTGTGTTTCTTGTCAATCACACATTCCTCGCAGAACTTAACCTCTGTTACCAGATCATTTCCAAAGAAACCCTTTTTCATAATATCTCTAATCCCTTTTGACCTACATGTCCCATCTAACTATGCCATAACAAATACTAATCCTTAACATGTGTGTCTTTACTTGACACAATTGCTAGAGCTTATGATCTCTTTGCCTCAACTTGTAGAATATACAGGGATGCTCTTCGTGTCCCTCTCATAAAGACTGTACAACCTTTAACCACTTTGAAAACACTGTTTTCTCCCTTAAATTCAAATCCTTTTGATTCAAGGGTAACCATCAAAATCAGATTCCTTGACATACTAGGCATATACCTTACATCATGGAGTATAAAAGTAATCCCATCAGGATTTAGAAATCTGATATTGTCAATACCTTTGACCTCTGAGTATGAATTATTGGCCATCCTCACTTTACCTGACTCGATCTCCTTGAATTTTATAAAGAATTCCTTTCTCAATTTTATATGGAAGGAGCATCCTGTTTCCATAATCCACTCATCCTTATCCAGCTTATCTTCCCTCAAATTTACCTCTGATGCAATCAGTCCCAGCAAATCTTGTGCACCATCTCTTGCTAATATTGACTCTCCTTTGTCGTGTGTCTAAACCTTGTGTTTATTCTTTTCCAGCCACTTGTAACATTGCTTCTTGAAGTGCCCTTTCTTGCCACAAATCCAGCAAATCTTCTTTCCTTCCTTGGATTTGTACCTTGCTCTGTTTTTCTCTTTGCCAGATCGGTTGTTCCTTGTTTCTTATCTACCCCGAACAAACAATCCTTCCGTTATGTGCTTAGTTATAGAGCTATCCCTTAGATTCATCTCCTTTGATCTAGCTGCACTTGCCACCTCTTCAAATCTGATGCACTTTCTACTATATTTTAGTGTTTCCTTTAGCATGTCAAATTTGGCTGGCAATGAACTGAGCAATAACACTGCTTGTACTTCATCTGGGACCTCAATACTCAAATTACTAAGATCTACTATGATTTTCGGAAAATCATCGATATTCTCATCAATGGATCTTGATTCTTCCGTCTTGAAATTGTATACCTTTAATTACAGATACACTCTACCAAGCTTCTGCAGCAGTCACTTTAGCTATGGTTGATTTGCTTTAGAAATGGATATGCGACATTAAGATAGATTATTATCTTTGCTTTTTTGCATCGATATAATCTCAATATTTCTTCTTTGATCCGCTTCTTTTTATTCTCTGGATCTGACTCATCACCCTCTGATAACGGCGGAGGAGTTGTAGCAGTCAACACATCTTTCTAACCTTGAATACTTAGATGTGCGAACATTCTTGTTCTCCAAAGGGAGAAATATCCAGATCTGTCGAATTGAGCCACATCGAGCCACGAACTCGACATCCTTCCATTCTGTTTCGCCACCAATGATGGCTCTGATACAATTTGTGCTACTCAAGCCCAGATCTAACTCGATCTCTTCTCTCTTTCACTCACACCACTCGTTTGTCAAAGAAAGAAAGAACATAAATGAAAAAAAAAAACACAGGGACTTTTACGAGTTCAGGTTCCTTGCTAGAATCCTACGTCTCGCTGAAATCTAGTTCCGGAATCCACTAGAAACAGCTCAGATCCGAGCTTCAACTTCTCTCTCTACAGAGTTCTCTCTAGCTCTCTCTCTCTATATATATATATTATTCTCTGTTACAACAACGAATTTAAAATAAGAGAAGAAGAAGAAGAAAAGTTATAATGAAAACAACGCTTCATAACTCCACATGTGTGATATCATGTGACTTTAGCTTTCTTCTTAAACCTTCTACTTGAGGTAGAGTCTCTCCAATACTTAAGAGTATTCTCTTGCGTGCAGAGGACATTTTTTCTTCAGAGAGAAACAAAAAAATCAAACTAGAATTAAACAAAAAAAAAATGTTATAAACAAATTATGTTGACCATAGACATTATGGTATACAAAGTTATAGATCCGACGCAGGGCCGTGCCTAGGAAAAAAATTTTTAAACATTCGCCTAGGGCCCTGTTTTATTTATAAAATTTTAAGGTTCTAAATATCAAAATATTTAGTGGTCTAATGGTTTTAAAGTTACCTTAAAGTATATCCCCATTCAGTTTCAAATCCTTATCATTAGTTTTTTAAATCTTTTATTGTTCATAATCAATTTTTGCGGCCAATACATGTTTATTTTATTGTATTTGCCATATTTTTTATTTTCATTTCACTCTTTAATTACTCTTACTTATAAATTTTACCAATAATTTATTTTAATTATTTTTTACAAACATAATTTTAAAAAATCAATTTAGTTTCTTTTATGATCCTTTTATAGTTTTTTCTTAGAAAAATATTATTCACATTCATAATTCATTATCATAATCATATAAAAAATATATTAATTACAGTTATTTTAATCTTAAAATTACTATATTAACAAATTATGTAGAGTATTATTATTTTTGACCTAGGGTCCTAAAATATTTAGGAACGGCTCTGACCTGACGGTAAAGCTTCAAGATTTTGGAGAATCAAAACATATCCAGAAGCCACAGAACATATCTTCCTTAGTGTCAGCAACATCGTAGAATTCCAATTGAATCCCGAAAACATCGGAAGCACATAATTTTTCTACGTGGCTATAAATACCTATATTATAGTCATTATTAACCATCAAGTAAAATTAAGAAAATATAGTAAAAGAGAGATATAATCATGGAACTCTTAAAAAGAATTATCTATGCAGAAGTTTTGATGATGGTAACGGTGATATGGATCGTGCCTATGACTTATAGTCATGGTCCTTGGGAGGATGCCCGTGCCACATTTTATGGTGACATCAATGGTGGAGAAACTCAACGTAAGTTAAATATATATACTAATAATTCAATAATTTTGAGACCTGTAAAATATTAAGTTTTTTTAGACGTATACAATAGCCAAACATGAAGACGTAGTAACTGAGACTCCATTTTGCTTTTTTTTTTGGGATAAATTATGAATATATTACCAAAATGGAACGGTTTTGACCTCAATCAAGATTAATATGGTTGGTAAGGCACTAAGGCTTGCATTTTTTCAAAAGCCAAGTTATGTATTTACCTTTTTTTTTGTTTTCGTTACATTTTCAGAATAAAGCTTTTTTTATAAATATTTTGTGAAATGAAAACGCAAGCGCCATAGTTTCTCTTTCTTTTTTTTCATAGTTTCTCTTTTTGTTTAGTTTTGCCATACACATGCAAACAAACAAATTGAAGCCATAATTAAAATAAAAATTAATACGTACTCGATCACTTTATAAATTTGTAGAGGGAGCTTGTGGATATGGTGATCTAAACAAACAAGGCTATGGCTTAGCCACAGCAGCATTAAGCACTGCGCTATTCAACAACGGTTCAACGTGCGGTGCTTGTTACGAGATCAAGTGCACAGGTGCTCCACAATGGTGTTTGCCCGGAATCATCAATATCACAGCTACAAAATTCTGTCCACCAGATCACAGCAAGCCCAATGAATGTTGGTGCAACCCACCACAAAAACACTTTGATCTTTCACAACCAATGTTCCTCGAAATCGCCAAGTACAAAGCTGGAGTTGTCCCGGTTAAATTTAGACGTGTTCCTTGTGTGAAAACCGGAGGTGTCATGTTTGAAATCAAAGGAAACCCTCATTTCCTAATGATCTTGCCGTATAATGTAGGAGGAGCTGGAGATGTTATGGCCATGCAGATTAAGGGAACGAGGACCGAGTGGATAGTGATGAAGAAGAATTGGGGACAGATTTGGACCACTGGTGTTAAGTTGACTGGACAATGTCTATCTTTTAGGCTCACGACAAGTGATGGAGTTACAAAAGATTTTATTGACGTGACACCGCCGGATTGGAAATGCACTGGACAGTCTTTTGATGGAAAGATTAACTTTTAGAAAAAATAATTTGAGTTTTATCAGTCAGAGCTTGCAATTAGTTAAGAATCATGAGGGCTATTGGTTAGATTGATTTGTTATATATTTAAAATGTTTTGATTTCGCTGTTATTGGTTTACGTATTCCTATATATACTAGATAATAATATTTCACAACTACTGGTGGTTTTTTTTTCAGCGGTCTTTTCAAATGATACAATTTCAAACGGATTTGATTTGGTGGTCCAATTTCATGACTGTTTTACTCTGGAAACAAGCGTCATAGAAACCACCCTGAAAGATTACACAATCTTTTTACTTTCGTAAGAATAAAGTTTTTTTTGATCGAATCACAGAAAAAAAAAGTCAAAGTCTTTTTAAATGATTCTGATACGGAAATTTTGGTATCAAAATGTCGATACATCATAACGGCTGACGAAAACATCGGGTTTTGTCAGGAGATTCAGCGAAGAGATGTTACCCACACACAAAATTCGTATAAGAGTAATATCGAATATAAAGAAAGAAATTAATAGAGTTAGTGATTTTTGTTAGGAGTAAAGCTTATTTACGCAAAGTATTGTCAAAATCTTTTTTCTTTATGTATCTTATGTAATAATTTATTTTTTGAAATTTTTTTTATGTTGAATTTGTAATCTCGTTTTGATACAAGTAAGAAAACAATTAGGAGGGGGGAAAATACTAGATAATAAGACTTAAGCTATGCACACAATAATAATACTATTAAAAATTAAGTATTTTTATTATGTAATATGTTTTTAAAATTAATCTTTTTCTTCATAATTTGAGTAATTTACTCTTCTTAAAAATTCCAAATATAGCATATGGGAATATCTTACACTTTTTTTACATTGGTATTTAATGTAATATTCTACACTTTTTACGTTATTTAAAAAAATGTACTTCCTAAATAATATATAGGTGATTCTATATGAATTTCTGTGCTATTGGTTTGATGATTCGTTGTTTTGATTTTAAATGACATTTTGACATTTATTTAATGCAATATTCTACACTTTTTAGGTATAGCACAAAAATTCACATAGAATCCCCTATATATTATTTGGGATTCTATGTGAATTTTTGTGCTATACTGCTATTGGTTTGATGATTCTTTGTTTTGAGTTTACTCAAAATCCTTTAAAACATACATAAAATCTGTTTATGAAGTACTTATTTATAGTTACAATCATCTTTTAAAAAAATTGCACTGGATTATTTAATAACATTCAAAAATTTTAGAAAATATAAGACTGCGTTTTGCTAATTGCTCCGACTTATGTGTTTACCATCTTTCATACCGTGCACTATGAATATAGCTCTACGTACAAATTCTTTTTTTTTTTCCTGAATACTACATTTTATTTCTCTTTGCTTTCCTGGAAAGACATCGTTTAGAGATTACATTTAATCGAAGTGAATAGAAGCTATAGATTGAGTGAAGGAAACGATCAAGTGGACATATCCACTTTTACAACAGATGTGATCTTATAACAAGAGATAAATATTTCAAGCTAGAGCAAGAGAAGGTTTATTATGCTTTATTTTCTACACAAAAAGCTTAAACAAATTATTCATCAAAACCTTAAACAAATTTTGACAAAAAAATGTCTTCTAAATTTACATATCCTAATCCATTACTTCACTAGCTTTTGTTGTGGATCGACTCTGTGTAATCATAGTAGACAAAAGACAAAATGAGAATGTGTTTATTTTATTGACTATTTCTTATTGATAATTAAATCTCACAAATTAATGTTGACCATTTGATCACTGGCAATATGTCTAGCACATAAAATTATAAATTTTGTTGGACTTTATGAGATGAAGGATTAGGAATGCATAGATTTATAGTTTTGTTTTTCTTTATGTTTATTTTTTTTTTCTTACCAATGAAAATGATTTCCATTTTAAATTGTAATTTTTTTTACCCTTCCCAACCAATATTAAATTAGCAGTCAAAGAAATAGGACTTGCCTCCACTCCACATGTCATGACTTTATAAAACCTATTAACTTCGAACCATGTTATTCAAAAATAAAACATATGGCAATATGTTTATCACTTCTCAGGACGTAGATTGACTATATAAACTTCAACACAATGCCTTACTAATTATTTTCACTTAGTCAATATATGCATATTTGAAAAGATTTTAAAATTTTTACACCCATGTTATATTTCTCCACTTATATACCCGTACGTACACCCATATGGTTCCCATCATATTCATCATCATTCAAAGTTAAGTAAGAAAAAATATCATTAAAGAGGGATAATCATTATGAAACTCTTAGAAAAAATAATATATTTTTATGTTAGTAATGGCTATATGGATCGTACCAATGAGTTACGGTCATGTATCGATGATTGATTATGTAGCCGAAGCACCCGGTCATGATGATCACGGTGGACTCGACACTGCTTGGTATACTGCACGAGCCACATTTTACGGTGACATCCATGGTGGAGAGACACAACGTAAGTTAAATACTAAATGTTTTTTATTTCGAATTAAATCATTGATTTTTTTTCAAACTCTTGTATAGGATGCGATTGTTTTATTGCTAATTTTAGCATTTTTTTGTTTGCATTTACAATTGACCAAATATATTATTTTTAAAATACGTAAAAGATACTGTATATAATAACATGTAAACATAAACACAGACATAAATAGACAATGAAAGCCACAATTATCTTAAATAATTATTATTAACTAATTTTTTTCATTATACATTATATAGAGGGAGCTTGTGGATACGGTAATCTATTCCAACAAGGCTATGGTCTAGCCACTGCGGCATTGAGCGATGCGCTCTTCAACCACGGGTACACGTGCGGAGCTTGTTACGAGATCATGTGTGCACACGATCCACAATGGTGTTTGCCTGGAACCATCAAGATCACCGCCACAAACAATTGTCCAGCAAACTACACCAAAACCACAGACCTTTGGTGCAACCCACCACAGAAACACTTTGATCTCTCCCAACCAATGTTCCTCAAGATCGCCAAGTACAAAGCCGGGGTTGTCCCGGTTAGATACAGACGTATTCGTTGTACCAAAACCGGTGGTGTCAAGTTTCAAACCCAAGGAAATCCTTATTTCGTAATGATCATGCCGTACAATGTAGGAGGAGCCGGAGATATTAAGGCCATGCAGATTAAGGGAAGTAGGACCGGATGGATAACAATGAGCAAGAATTGGGGAACGCATTGGCCCACTGGTGTTGTGTTGACTGGTCAGCGTTTATCGTTTAGGGTTACGACGAGTGATGGGGTAACAAAGGATTTTATTAATGTGGCTCCAAAGAATTGGGGATTTAAACAAACTTTTGATGGAAGGATTAACTTTTAGAAGAGTGATTTGAAATTTTTTAGTTGTGGCTTAAAATTAACACATATGTATTGGATGCAATGATTAAAAATAAAGGAGATAGTCTTTATGTTATAAGAGCATGTCCATCGAGTATCTAAACTAGATCCTTCTATTAAAATAATAATAAAAATTGAAAAAAAAGTAAGAAAGAATTAAGGTTTTTAGTTTTTTAGAATTTTTGGTTTATGAATATTAATATTCAAAGTATAATTCGAAAATAATTATAGTTGTGTAGCATAGTTCAAAATTTGATCAAACTATATTGAATATGATGACTTTTTTGTTAAAATTTCAAATTTATTGCACAATAAAAAAAATTATATACTATTAAAAAGAAAAAAATCGTAATATTTGTAAGAAAATTAAGTTGGGAGAGATCTTTTCTCAAAACCGACGCCTTTGTAGTCCTTCAAACTCTTGAGGAGTTTGGTATCACAATGAGGTGATTATGTTCCAAATGATCTTGTTGATGATATGAGCGAGATGGATCACATCTACACAACTTCGTTGATGGCGCTGATGGTTCCGTTCTCTCCACAGATGATATATTGTTTGAAAACAAAGGCGCAGAAGTATAGAGTTCACTATGGTATGCTGTATCGTAGTTAAATGAGCGAGATATCCCAATCTGGTGTAGTTAGCGTCCTAAGGAGACGACCTGTTAGAGCGAGCAAAAATGTACAAACGTACGGACATGCAAAAAAGTGGTGGTCTCGAGATTCATACAGCTCTGTTCATGTCCCCACTATCTCATTCTATCCCCTGTTGAGAGCCGATTCCTTACAGCAAGTCAAGAGATAAAAGCGAACCTAGGACTCTTCGCGAGAACCATGTAAATACTGTATTTTATTTCTCTTGGTTCCCTGTAAACGGTACCATTTAAAGTTCGGGATATAAAGAGAATTAAAATACAACTTGACAAAGTGAAGAGAGAATCGTAACTTCAGGAAGCACATACTTTAACCCAGAGCTATTGCTGAAAGAACCCGAACCATCTTGAGAGGTAGGACTCTCCTAATGGTGGTTGTATGAACTGATTATTGGGAAGAGTAGGCCTGTCAAGACTGGCCAGTCTCCTCCTTATGATACGTTGAATTTCCTTGATCACACATGATGCTGGCTTGGTAACATCGTTATATAACCTGGAGTTTCTTTCCTTCCACACCTCATAAATCACCGCCTGGAGTACAAGCATACAAATAACATTAACTTTACTCACTCTTGAAGCTTTCCTCACCCAGCGTAACAGCTTCGAAGGATGCTGGAGGGTTTAAACTTTGATGATGCATAAAGACGGACCAAATCTCTGCTGAATATGAACACTCAAAGAAGAGATGAGAGCGTGACTCATGTCCCATATTGCAGAGGAGGCAATCGGCCGGAACTTGCATGTAAGAATATTTCCGTTAATGTGGCCGATATATTAACAGTTCAATAATTAAAGTTCAAATTCATATTAAAGTCTATAGTTCTAATACATTAAAGTCGATACCGTGATGGATCGGTCTCGGTTACGGAGTGTTAGAATTGGGTATATTGATAACCCTCTCCCCTTATCCAATATATGATAAAGTAAAGTTCTCATTAAGATATACATATATATATATGTATAATATAAAGTTGTAATTAAAAGGTGTCATCTTCATAACTCTTCATTAAGTATAAATAGAAGTAGTTATGGATTAAAATAGTGTGTGAAAAACATAAGAGAATTACAACAAGAAAAGACAGAGAATTGAAAGAGAAAATACATGATTCTCTCCATAAAAGAATCCACTCAAGGAAAGGGTTAAGGAAAGAAGAAATCAAGAGATCAAAGATCATCTGCACAAGGGATTCATGTCTGCAGATAACGGTTAGTGATGTTCTTCTTCATGTCTCTTTGTTTAAGTGTTTCATCAATCTATTAAGGCATAATTGTTGAATCAAATGTTCTACAAATGGTCTTAGACAGATTTCATATTGGAAATCATCAAGGATATAATTTACATTGCAAACTCCAACCTATAAGCCCGTCCCTGGTAGGAAGTCTGTCACGAGCGACTACCCAGTGTATGAATGAGTGTTTCGGTACCCATTGCGAGAACCAAACAGAATCATGCCAAGCAACTATCGGACCAGGTAGATGAAGACAATCCCAAAAGACTTCATCTTACTTCTGTCGGAGTTGTTCCCATGTCCGTGAAGCTGAGAACACATCAAATTCATCAGCTGTATGTCTCCATTTCCAAATATCTGCTCCAACGTTAGGGTTTGGGAGTGGATACGCTCTGATCTTGTCTATAAGGTTCGGAAACTGTCTACTACGTCCACGAACCTTCCATCCATTAGACACAGCAGCTTCAGCAACTTTCAAGTGGCGTGGTAAACCAAAACTACAAGGCCCAGTCGCACCTGTGTGGTTCATCAGTTTTCCCATACCAATCCAATCATCAAACCAGAAAAAACAAAAAAAAAAAGCCGACTTCCCATCTCTGATATCAACGGACAGAAAATGAGCAGTCTGATCCCATATTTTGAGTTTATGCCAAATCTATGAGTCCTTTGTCCCCTCCTTAACATCCCAGAAAGAGCCAGTTATAACAAATAATGGCGAGTCCATGCAACCCATAGAAAGCTGGAGTGTATAAAAAGTCGCCATATCAAACTCAGAGCAGACACAAGAGAATAGTTACGAAGACGTCTAATTCCCAAGCCTCCCTCATTCTTAGGAAAATAGAGAAGCGTCCCTGAAATTTTAGCCTTATGTGTGTCATTGGAATTACTCGACCATAGAAATGCATAACACATACTCTCAATAGAGTCATGACAACGCCTTATGTGTGTACGCTTAGTTCGATCGAGCTAATATCAACCTAACAAGAAGTCTTGCAGATGGGCTTAATATATGGTCTTGGTACATTAGGGTTGTTCTAACAAGAAGGAAGATACATTTTTCATTTTAAATTGTATATTTCATATTTTTTTAATTCATCATGAAAAACAAATTCTCACTAAATTAGCTGCCAAAGGAATGAGACTCTCCTCCACATTTCATGACTTTTAAAAACCTATTAACATAGAATAGTTTTATTCAAAATAAACATATGGCAATGTTATCACTTCTCATCAAGATGCATATTGACTACATAAAATTTCAATACACTTCCCTACTAATTAATTATATTCACTTAGTCAATATAAACACTTTTGGAAGATTTATCAAAACATATTACAACCAGTTCTATATCTCTACTTGTATATATACCAACCCATATGGTTCCCATCTATATTCATCATTAATAAAAGTTAAATAAGAAAAATATCATGAAACTCTTAGAAAAAAATGATATATGTAGAATTTTTTATGTTAGTAATGGCAATATGGATCGTACCCATGAGTTACGGTCATGGATCGATGATTGGTGATGTAGCGAAGCACCCGTTATTGATGATAACGGTGAACTCGACATTGCTTGGTATGATACACATGCCACATTTTACGGTGACGACATCCGTGGTACAGAAACACAAAGTAAGTTCAAGTATCTTTTTTTCGAATTTAATATTGATTTAATACAAAAATATTGTATAGGCTGCGATTAATTGTTTTAATCCTAATCTTTCAATTTACGATGGCATTTAAATATTATTAAAAAAACAATTTTTCATAAAAAATTTCTCGGAATATAATGCAAATTGCCAACTAGTAATTTTTTTTAAATACATAAAGATATAATTCCTTTGGAATACCAAAAACTTACTATAAGCATAAAAGCAAACACAAAAAATATGTAAAACAAAATCAAAGCAACAATTATCTTAAATAATTATTATCAACTCCCTTTTTTTCATTGAACATTCAATAGAGGGAGCATGTGGATACGGTGATCTATTCTAACAAGGCTATGGTCTAGCCACGGCGGCATTGAGCGAGGCGCTCTTCAACACCGGGTACACATGCGGAGCTTGTTACGAGATAATGTGTGCAAACGATCCACAATGGTGGTGTTTGCCCGGATCTATCAAGATCACAGCCACAAATCGCTGTCCAGCAAACTACGTACAGCAAAACCGTAGGCGTTTGGTGCAACCCACCACAGAAACACTTTGATCTCTCCCAACCAATGTTCCTCAAGATCGCCAAGTATAGAGCCGGGATTGTCCCGGTTAGATACAGACGTATTCGTTGTGCTAAAACTGGTGGTGTCAAGTTTGAAACCCAAGAAAACCCTTATTTCTTAATGATCTTGCCGTACAATGTAGGAGGAGCCGGAGATATCAAGGCCATGCAGATTAAGGGAAGTATGACAGGGGGTGGATAACAATGAGCAAGAATTGGGGAACCCATTGGACCACCGGTGTTAAGTTGACCGGTCGGGGTTTATCGTTGAGGGTCACAACAAGTGATGGAATTACAAAAGATTTTATTAATGTGGTACCACCAAATTGGGGATTTAATCAGACTTATGATGGAAAGATTAACTTTTAGGAGAATGATTTGAAATTTGTTAGTTGTGGCTTAATATTAACGGAATTGTATTACAAATTTATAATCATTAAAAATCAATGAGATACGGTAATATTTATGATAATTAATTTGGGCAACAAGACCGCAACCGAAAAAGCCAATTTGGACCAAACCGAGATTAGTTTATAACGTTTGGTTTCATTATATTTTAAATCCAAAAAAAACATACTCGAAACCTATTTGTCTCTATAGCCAATTTGAATGCATCTATAGTTATTGTTATTTATTTTTAAAAGAGTTGTTTGTCTTCCAAAGATCAAATGTCAAATCGAAAATATAATATTTATAGCATCCAAAACATTAATTTTACTGCCGTCAAAACACAAAACATTAATTTTATTTAGATTAAATTATATTAGCTCATATTTTACTAACATTTTAAGGTAGATTTTTAAATGATATAATTTTTATTAGTTTATAGATAAATTAATATCACTTTAATAAATAAAATAGTATAAACCCGATTTTATTAACTTATTGAAGTTTTACTATATTGGCAATGTTATCACAAGATGAAATTTGACTACAAACACTTCAATACAACTTTTTTTTGGTAAAAACAATACAATTTTCTTTTTTGGTAAAACAATACAATTAGTCAAAGAAAAAAAATCTATTCATTTAATTTTTTTTTTACGTCAGAAAAAATAATTTATATTCGTTTAGTTAAGACTGCACATTTGGAAGATCTTTTTAAAAAATTACATAATTTACCAAAAATAATTTCCATTTCGCTACCTTTATATATCTGCAATTTGCATCTACATTTTCATTGATATTATCAATCATCAATCAAAAGTAAGGAAATATCATTAAGAGATTAACAATCATGAAACTCTTAGAATATACAGTAATTTTGTTGATGGCATTGGCGATATGGTTTGTGCCCATGAGTTACGGTGTTGGAGCCGATGCACCCATGATTGGTGATGTCGCCGACTCACCTGGAACCGACGCACTCGACACTACTTGGTATAACGCACGAGCCACATTTTACGGTGACGTCCAAAGTAAGTTCAGATGTTTCAAATCAAATTATTGAAATTATGTTTTGTCATCAGAATAATATATTTTCCCCTTTAGTGGCATTGGTTCAATCAATTTAAAAGTTTCAATTTTTACTTAACAAACTTGTATTAAATATTGTATCGCCTGCAATTGTTTCAAATGCTAAATTTTTCAAAGATAGAAATGTTTTAGTTTTTCCTTTCGTAACGCAAACACCAACTAGTTTTTTCTACCATTTGGATTTACAATTGACTAAAGTGATTAGGAATAAAAAAAACAACTATATTGGGTTTATTTGTTTGGCAGTTGTGGGCGACTGCGACCAGCAACCGTTCGTTTGATAGTTATACTGACCATCGATCAATCGTAACAACTATTCACAGCGATCATGCCATTTTCAATTGCTGGAGTTTTCATTGACTATCAGCGATCAGTCGCTACAATTCGTCAGCGACTGTCAAACAAACAATAGTAGCAACTAGCGAACGAAAATAAATAATAAAAATAGTTATATAGAAAATAGTATAAAATTATTTAAAATAGAGTAAAATTACATGAAATAAAATAAGATTATGTAAAATTATATAAAATTAGATCTAATAAATAAAAAAGTATAATCAAAAATTAATAACCGAGCAAATGTAAAATAAGTTTCGAGTCTTTTGACATGGCATTTCAGTTTGTAGTTTGGATGACACTATTCAGTTTTTTTCTTCAGATGTTCAGTTCGAATAAAACAACAAATGATCAAACGAAAACCAAATAATTAGAGAGAAACAAATAAAATTAAACTAGTATTAAACAAAGATAACAAATGAGAAAAGTATATTTTGTATACAGTGTTACAAACCTGAGAGCTTAAATGGGATTAGAGAGTGTTAAGCTTTGTTATCACTTCCAATCTAACATATCTAAAAGCCACAAAACCTCCTCTTTGGTGTCAGCAACATCACAAAAATCCAACTGAATCCCGAAAACATCGAGTAACCCATCGTTTATATCCTCAACATCCATGAAAAGTAAAGAGATCCATCCTCGGATTCCGGAGATAAAAGGGTAGTAAGGAGATAAATCCAGATACTCAAAGGCGAGTGCTCTATACGACGAACGATCAATATAATCAAAGATAGCTCGGTTGATTATCCGTGCAACCTTATTGGAATCACTCCTCGCCACAAGTACAGAAACAGTAACAGACTGGTTTAGCGGAATAGTGAATCTCGGCTCAGCAGGAACAACCATCTTATAATCAGGTCTCGCAAGGTGAGTTCTAAGAACATTACTGATTCCTAATGGTAAGTTCTTGATTCCACTTTCTAGCGCAACACCCGGTATTAACCCTGAATATACCGGTTTATCTGCTGACCAAATGTCGATAAAGAACTCTAAGCTTTCAAATGACAGTCTCGGAGGAGGGAGAGCGCGGTTTACTCGCCGCTTACTAAACGTTTGATACATCTTGTAGTATGTTTCGGTAGGCGGTCTATGGCGTTTACAAACCGAAGGCCATTTTTTCGCGCATTGACATTTCCAATAAAAATCATCACTTGCTATATCTCTCCATTGTTTGCATACCCCCATACAAGCTGCAAGATCTTCTCCTTCTAGTAACGGAAACACATTCTTCAAAACTTCTTCACATAACATCTTATGATTTCTCAACAGTGACAACAATAAAATTACTGAAATCAAAATTATAAACATGAAAACAAAAAAAAGTCAATTCTGGGATAATCAGAACAGAGATTTATTAAACTTAGATGAATTATGAATTTGCATCAAAAACTTTGAATTTATAATTCTCATACAACCTAACCATTTTGATTCATTCCTAAAAAAATATTTAGTGCTTAATTTCGCGATTAATTATACAATTACAAATTAAAAACCAAATTGATGATGCGTAATTCACTAAGATCCATTTTTAATACACCAGAGAAACTATAAAACGATCAAATCTAATTGTATTCGATACGATTAACATGATTTTTACAAACAAAATTCAGTTAATTCTTCCCAATATAAGTATCGAAACAGAACACGATCATTGTTAAAACAAATCAGAACGACGAAGCTTCTACATGAACAATATGAAACTGGACTAACCTTTTTCATAAGATCTGGATTCGAAATCGGACTGAATATATAGAGGTGTAAAGTAACGATTTCACTAGAAAATTGAAGAAATTTTCACATATTGAATTTTCCTGGGAAAATTAGGGAAAATGAGCCATCGGGATTCGGTAGGCTGGAAAGAGAGATATTAGGAAAATTGAAGATTTAATTAATGAAAGAAAATAAGAAATTAATAAAATAACGAAACGGGCCTTAGCCCAATTTATAAATTAGCCCAACTTCGATAGGCCGTATATTTTATTAATACATCGACTCGGTTTCGATGCTCATTTAGCGACAAATCAGTTCATGGCTTTAACACCAAGGTTTTTAGTGATAATCTTTAAAGAAATTGTGTCAATTGTTTTTTAAATTATATTTTTATATCAAAATAATGTTTTCAAATAATTATGGACTTCAATAATATATGTATTTAAAAATATATATATATATATATAACAAGAAAATATGAATATATATATATAGAACAAGAAAATATGAATTTAACAATGTTGTAATGGGTTAGTGGTTTCCGCTTGAGGTGTGGAGTTTCTTTGTGGGATTATTTCCAGGATCGATTCTCCTCAAATGTATATGGAAGTATTTGGCACATCACAATTTGACCATCACTAAAAGCTTTTAGTGGCAAGAATATCCGAATTTTATGGGTTTTGTAGATTAGTCTGAGTTTCCGCCTGAAATTTTTCAGTTAAAAAATAAAATAAAATTTTAATTTGGAAATGTTGAATCAAAATTATATTTCAATTCTAATTTCGTTTTACTGATCAGGATTACTTCTTGTTCCGTACTAGAAACATGAGATGGTCGGATAGTTTAATTCGAAATGTACTTTATCCTGGAAAAAATAGAAAATCCACGTTGACATGTTTTTGTTTGTTCATGAATCTAAATTCAAAGCGAAGTACAAAACATTTAATCGACTGTACCAATGAAAAAAACTACGTGGGTCAGTGGGTGCCAATCAACGTTAACAAAACATTCGAATTCACAAACTACAACCATCACAAGTTCATATTCAGCTCCTGCAAAAAGAATGTGAAATCATGTGTTGCTTTTGATCTTTTATGATATAGAGGTATAATCACACCATTCACTAAGCTTTAATTTACCAACAGAGTTGAAAGAAAACATGAAACTTTCCAATGATCAAGGCAAAGCTCTTGGATAAACTAAGAGAGTATATGAACAGAATGTGGAAGACTAAGCCGACTCGCAAGAAAATAAATTAGACACTCAACAAAACGATGATATTTTCGAGAAATTAAGAAGAATAACACTAATTGAGCTAGTTTGTCCATTAAATTTTATCAAAAATAAATAAAAAACTGAGCTAGTTTGTCAAATTATAGTTTTGTTTCATCAAAACGTGGATGCGTTCGCTAATAAAATAGCATTATCAGAAATAATACAAAAGTATAATTCCTTTGAGATAAAAAAAATAATGATATTTTGCGAAAATATAGTTTTGCTTCTTCAGAAAAGTATATGATTTCGCAGATGAAACACCATAATGATAAATAATATTCAAAGCATAGTTAGGCATTTTAACAAATATATATATGTATATATATATATATTCAAAGCATAGTTCTTTTGGGAGAAAACAATACTATCATAAAGGTGAACAAATGTCGATGAAGTACTTTAAAAGATAAAATTGTTTTTGAAAACAGCCACATAAATATGAAATATATCTATTCATTCTTATACAGTGATATTTTACTCCTATCTTTTACTATCTATAATAATCCTACCATATTTATTCTAATTATATATATATTAAAAAAAACTTCTATGGAGGTCATCATATTAGTTTGATTTGCAAAGTAACAACCTGATTTTCGATCACACTCTAATTTTACGGATGACGTTTTCAATTGCTTAAACTTAGAACTTAAATATAACATATTATTGATTAACGTCGTATTTGTTTGTTTGGTACTTGACAATTTATGAGAATATATAGATACGAATAAAACCAATTGAAAAACGTGAAAATAGGACAAATAGTGAAGAGGGCATGGGAGAGAAGAGCAAGGAGGTCAGAGTGTGGGATCAGTAGTCACTGCTCACTGACTTGTGTTTAGTCTCAGGGTAACCTTATTTCCCCACTAAAACCTCTATATTCTTTTTCTTTCCTTCTTCCTGTTTTTTCTTTTTTTTTTTTGTTTTTAAGAAAACACAAGGAATAAAGTGAAAGTTAGGAGAGGGAGGACAAGAAAAATTATATCACATGGAAAGTAGATATTTTTAGAGAAAACAAAGTGGATGATTTGATGTGAAATCCGAGTCTTTTCTTCATATGTAACATGGGTTTATGCGAAGTTAATCAGAAATAGAAAATGGTTTATATAGCTAGACAATACTAACATGTAAAACAATATGTGGGATTTGAAAACGAACGGTGTTTTATGTGTTATCTAATTGCCGTTTTAAATTCGACAAATAACCGGTCGTTTATATACCAAACGATTGAAAGATATCCAAAATTGAGCTTTTTTTTTTTTTTTTATACTAAGAACTAACGAATTATGGTAATTTTCAGTTTATAAGTTATTTAAAAAAACCAGCACTTGTTCACATAGAAATTTACATAGATCGATGTACATTTGAGTTTATCCGTTTGGATTAGTGTTTTAGATCTAATAGCTAAAAAGAATTGTAGAGAAAGAGTATTTTGGTTAAATAAAAAAGAAGTATAGAATATGCAAGAATTTGTTTGTCGGAAAATATGCAAGATTTATAATTACTTTTACGTAGTACAAGTTGCGATCATTTGTTTATACAAGTTTTATTTTTATTTTATCCAAAAAATATCGTGGCTCATCATCAACCCCCAACGTGCAAAAAGTAATAGAAAAGAATTTAAGAATTAAACTTGAGATATGTAGGCAATATTGGAATTTCAATGAACTACTCTGAATTATCTTCGAAATTGATCCCAACAATTTTTTTTGGTTTTAGTTAATGTGATCTCAACAATTTTAATCGATTTTGAAGCTCCAAGTTTAAGCTTTGGTTTAAATTTAACTTAGGTGGGTCTTTTCTTACTGGTTTTGTTTCAAAATGGAATTAACCATTGTCTAGTAGTATTGTTTCATTAGTTGGTGTTACCAATTTTAACGAACTAGTAGTTTGGTTTCATTATTCGATGTTAAATTTTTTAACTAAGATATTTAGACGTTGCACCATTACATGAAAGTTACCAAAACTAAATTTCATTTATGCCTTATACGTAACGTACATTTGGTCGACTAGTATCCAAAACGTCTTAATTCGGATAATTTTTTTTTCTTTTAATCTCACGTGGGTCAATAATATAATTTTTATTTGTGTGCCATATTCCATTGGTTAAAAGTAAAACAACGTTTAAGTGTCTCAAGACACTTACAAATAAATATAGGCACTTACAAGTCCCATAATCGAATGCTTTTTTATTTTGATTTGAATTACACAAAGACGACTAAGCAAGGAAACACAAAGGGGACGAAAAGATGTCTTGTCAACATCTAAATTTCTCTGTAATTTAAATAGATTGTCCCTTCCCTATATCATATTGTCCCTCACTCCTACTTTCATCAAACAAACTAAACAAAAACCTCAATAACTTTGGTTCGCACTCGGTTTCACCTCCATATTAACACATATATAATATGTAAGGTGTTAAGAAATTTTTGTTGAATATATAAGAAACACAATATAAAAAAAGGAATCTAGCTTATACAGTTCAATATGGTTTTTAAAAAAATTTAAGATAACTTATCTACTTTTTAAAGAATTCAGATTGATTGGTTTTTTTATAGTTCTATGTTTGTAAAGAATAGAATCAAATAATACAAATTATTTTGATTCAAATACAGATGTGAAACATGTATGAGCACGTTGAGCAATGTATTTTTTAGTTACACAATGATCAACTAAATCATCTACATAATATTAGAAACATTAGATTACTCGTTACTATATAATAACAATTTCTTTATTTATTCAAGTTGAACTAGCTAATCAATGTACACATTTACACAAATCAATCACGTGGAGAAACAGCTAAACACATGCGATTAACTTGAAATCTAGAAAGTAAATCATGTGCACCAAATCGAAATTATAAAAAGAAACCTCACTCCCTTTTTTTTTTTTAATTGAATTCAATAAATCTGAAAACCCATGTTAATTATAAAATTTTATTTTTAGAATTATGAAAAATCAAAAAAGGAAGTTATGTGCATGCAGCGAATATACAGAACATGCTCTGTTCAGTTCCATGCCTTCCTTCTCTGTCTCCTTTCTTATCTCTTCTCCCATGTGCTTTCACATGCCCTTTAATATCACTCTCCCTTTAGCCAAACCGGTTTCCGGTTTATTTCTTGTGGTTCACATATTTTAAATTAATTTTGAGTCTTTTATTCTTATTCAAAATCCACTTGTTTGTCCAATGAGGTTTTGCTGGCTCATAATAACACCACCTTCACATGCAAACACCTCTCTACCAAGATTTATTGACTCAAATACCCCTCCAAAATTTCTGAATTTTTACTGAAAATAACTAGGCTGTAAAATATAAATGTTATGGTTTTGGTTTCGTTTTCTTTCCGTGCAATGTGAATATTTTTAAATTACGATTTTGTATTGAACCTTTACGACCATATATATTTTAATTAAAAAAAAAAACTAATCGACCTGATTTAGGTTTTTAAAAGTAGAACGGTGTAATTATCTACTTTATATTAAAATTAAATATTTAATTTATATTCCAAGAATCAGATCTAAACCAAAATAGAAGATAATTACTGGGTCCATTGAGTGTCCACCTCTATGCAACACTAGTTTATCGTCAACGACTACATATTATAGTATCTTTGTCTTAAGTGATTTCTATTCTGGAAATGTAAGTTTTATTAATACTGTCTTCACTAAAATTGTATTTGTATATAATAAGTAGGAAGAAACAATAAAACCTATACATGTTTATTGAGGATAGAACAAAAATATCAAATTCAAAATATTATTTTATAGCGTTTTCTTGTGATTTTGTCAATTAATATGATGAAAGAGACATGAGTTATCAGCCATGTTAACTTAATTAAAGAGAAAAAGAAAGTTTTAGAGAATAAAGGGTTAACCGTGACAAAGAAAAACAAAGGGTCCAACAAATAATGAAACGAAACATTTGATTATAAACTTTATAAACATCATTCGTACTTCTTTATATAACAAAAAACATCATTCGTACTAACCATCAATATGGATAACTGTAGAGGGGCAAAACTGGAAAATAAGGAAAATAATATTCGCCGGAAACACTTATCATGTGCCGTCGTGCCGTCACAGAAGGCTCATGCTTTTACTGTCATATGGCAAATGCGCACTCTTCGCCCACTTCTCTCTTTTGCTAATCCCTCAAATTACATATATACCCTCTCTTTACATGTCGGTGTTGTCGATCTATTTTGGTTTTAAATGTTACCCAAACCAAAATGTTACATTATATGCCGGAAAAAAAAATGTTACACTATATCTATATATATATATATATATATATGTTACCATATTTACGATTCCTATGCAGCTAATTTGGAAACTACTGTTTAAGGATATGTAGTTTAGCCATTAGCTCTCCTTTTTGAGCATATAAAATTTCGGATTAAACCATATATAATAGTGAGATGGTCGAGGATCCATTTTTAAGGTCGTAAATTCGTGGAGGTTTTGTTTTTTATTTAATCACATGGAAAATAAAGGAAATTTTTCATCCACTCAAATGTAATAAACAAATCATTTATCTCTTTTATTTTAATAATCAACTCAATAGTTTACGATTATTCCCCTGAGATACTAGGAGCACGTGATACTAAGATATTATCAAGATATTTATTTTTATTTGAAACCACAAGGGCCCAAAATAAAAGTACAAACTACAAAACGACAAACCAAGGAATGAAAGCACCACCAGTGGCCATATCGTAATAATATATTAACTCCAGGGTCATAAACGAATAGCCAATCGTACATAAACCCCGAACCTCTTCCTTTCCCACTTCAAACAAAAAAAAAATAGAGAAACAAACAATCAATTTTCTAATACTCTCTTCTTCTTCTTTACGATGAGACTCTTAAAGAACCAAAGATCAAGAGGAGGAGGAGGAAGAAGAAACAAGAAACTGGGAAACAGAAGGACGAATGTTTCGTCACGTCCAAGAATTTTCCGGAATTGT
Source organism: Cardamine occulta (assembly GCA_028015245.1). NCBI lineage: Eukaryota > Viridiplantae > Streptophyta > Magnoliopsida > Brassicales > Brassicaceae > Cardamine > Cardamine occulta. The sequence continues at coordinate 2,506,916 of CM051389.1, forward strand.
TGTAATATCGACGGTGAAAAGTTCTCGGAGAAGCTTCAGGCGCTTAAGAGTCTTCTTCCACCGTCGGTGACGGCGGCAAAGCAGAGTCATCAAGATGCTGACGTGGAGGAAGATTCCAGAAGTGGAGAGACGGAACAGCTGTTTCAAGAAACAGCGGATTATATTGTCCGGCTTAGGACACAAGTCATTGTGTTACAAAAGCTAATCAAGATCTATGGATCTTCTGATCAAACGGAAGATGATTTTGTTTTATAATGTTCATATTTAATTATGCATGATTTTGTTTTCTAATAATCCAGTTTTTTTTTTTAATGTATTACGTATTTTGAATCTATATGGTTTTAGGTAGTTGATGTATAATGTTTAATTTTGACGAAAGAAGGAATGAAAATTTTAATCCATAGAAATTATTGTTTCCACTTTCAACATTATGCGTATTTTTGTTTTTTTTTGTTTTGGGTTCTACAACATATGAAGTCACTGTTCGTTTCGGTTTATTGTTTGTTTATAGTCGTTAGCTATCAACGACCAGCAACAACCACCAGACTTTGTTGATTCAATATATTTCTTTTTTTTTTTGTTAAAAGATATTCAGATTCAATATATTTCTACAATAGGTTTTAACAATTACCAAATTTTATAAACTAAAATTTCGTATTTTAAAATTTGGATTAGTGATTTAGTATTGAAATTTATCTCTAAACCATCAATTACAAACAAACATGATTTGATCATTGGTGACAATAAAACGAATATGAGTTAATTTTTAAAAAGAAAACCAAGAATATATCAGTAATTCAGTATAGCTAAAACAACTACAAGTCTGATTTATAATTAAAATTTTTAAACAGTATACTGCTCCATTCATTAAAAAAAAAACAAAACAGTATACTACTCTTAGAAAATGTACAAAAAAATAAAAATCGGATTAGAAACTGTCAATTTATATGAATGATGTGTTATGGGTTTCCTCATAAAATTAAGGATTTTTTTGTTTCTTTTGGTGGAGGCTTTTAGTGATTAATAGCTTAATAAGTTTGCATTTTGAATCATGTACTCTATAGAACATCATTCCTTTTTCTGTCCTTTTTAAACTGAGTTTAAGTCTTTATTTTATAAATAATTCTAGCAACTGGACTGGAGAGAAACAAAAAAAAAATCTTAAAATGAAAAATAACAAAAGATATTCTATAGAAGTATTAGACTACAAAACTAAAGATAGAAAGTGGACATAAAAGTAAAGAATGAAGAAATACGTACATTAGTATATACGTGAGGTGTCTTTTGTCCCAGCTTTATGATTTTATTTTGTATATGTGTATATGCATATAGGTCTCATGTATGTAATACATGGTCACGATGATTGTGACTTGTGAGTCCCTTTGTTTAACTCTGCCATGTGATATATTTCTTTAAAACTTTCATTTTAATTTAAAATTCTCAATATAAATTTTAAAATCCATAGGCCACTGCCATTATGCTCCAATGCGCATGGTGCTTTTTCATCTTTTATGTGTCTATCTCTATTTTATTTCTTAGAAAGAAAAAAAAACTAAAGTAAGAAACATACATCTAAATTTTCTTAACCCAAGCTTCATGGCACAATATCCCGATTTGAGGGTGAAAAATGTAAACTAGTTACAATTCCAAGTGTTTGACCAAAAAAAAAAAAAGAGAGTTATAATTCCAAGTTCGATTAGTTCTTATGTGTGCAAACAATCAAACGGTTTGGTTTTCGTTTCTATATATTTATCTTTACACTTTACACTTTACTCTATGTTCTCTTTGTAACCAATTCTATGGTAAATCATATTGCTCCTATGCCTCTTTGTATTATAGAATTTTCTTCTCATTTATCTTATAATCAGGGCTGTCGCTGACAATGTGAGGGTCACAAACCCAAAAATATATATGCGCTACTTAGTTAATGTGTTTAAAATTTTTTAAAGGAAATTGTTGATGTAGTGGATCGAACTCTCTACCTTTCATCAACCACCACAATGCAAACAATGCTCATGAAAGTAACAGCCGCAAAGTTAAATAATATATGTAAAGGCCGCAAGCACATGCTTGGCCTATTTGATCTTAGGGCCAGCTCTGCTTATAATCTAATGAAAGTATCAATTTGACCAAAGAAAAATATAAAGATTATGAGAAAATCCCTAACTCATATGAAACTAGGAAATGAGTTCTCCTTTTAAGATGCAATCATGCAAGGTAAGTTTTTACTAACCCGGTTGGCTGATACTCATCTCCGTGACTTCTGCTGCCACTGAGATGTCTCAAAAGCAATATATTAAATTTTAACGTATGTAAGCCCCAATTTGCAATACAAAATAAATTAAAACAGCTCAAAAAAACAAATTAATTCTTAGACAGTTAGAATTTCTGAGTGCCTCCAAGAGGCTTCATCATTGTCGGCTTCAAAGACATAGTGGATCATTGAAAATCCGAATTTTGATAGATGCTACTTCATTATCAGCATCTTTCTCATGTAAACTGCAAGACAATCAAATCTCACAGGCAAGTAATTAAACAAATCCCAAATAAATATACAAACAATCATGAATATATAATTAAATGAATAATAAGAAACGAATAAATAGCTACCAATAAAATTGGCCTTGTTTTGTTGAAACCTAGCTCCTCGATCAACCTCGTGTTATGGTCTTTTAGCAGAGTCTTACGACTGGAGCAAGACGGTGATGAGACCCTGGAACTTGTGGAGGAGGCTTTGTCTTTAGGGCTAGGGTTTAGGTTCTTGAGAATGTTTGTGTCGACCTTGAGTTTGGTCCTGATGGAAGGGATCCTGTGCGGGATGTTCCGGTCAAAAGAGTCGACAATGTAGTGAGAATTGAGGATGAGACCACATTCTGTGGAGATTGTATCCCCAGATTGATAGTTGATCACTGTTTTTGTTCGTTTCTTGCAATCCAAGCAAGTGAAAGCATCCATTGTGACTTGCATTTATTTAAAAATATTTCCATTTTAATAACGGTTTGGCTATTAATAAGCCTAGAAGTTTCCAATTAAAGTATTTCCAAATCGAATGGGAAAAGGACAATGCTTTTACTTTTCCTAATATGATCAGAAACAAGATTATGAAATCGATGAACTTTTACTTTTGGTTTGGTGAAATGTCAAATTTATTTTTCTCAAGAGTTATTTAAATAAACAAAAGAAGAAAATAAGGGGAGCCTAGTTTTTTTTTTTTTTTTCTTGGCGCAACCGCATTATATTAAGATAAAGCTGAAACTCCATTTAAGGAGGAGACTGTGTTTACGAGAGCTGATTTAGCAAGGCTATCAGCCAAAGAGTTTTTCGATCTAGGAATGTAGGAGAAAACAACAAGCAAAAAAAGACGACTAATAGAGTGGATATCCTCGAGGAATCCATGAATTTCATTGGAGTGACCACCGGAATTGAGAAGACAAATTAGTACTTGAAAATCCGAGAAGCAAGTCACTTGAGAAACATCAATTGCTTGTATCGCAAGCAAAGCTGATCAAAGATCTAGCGCCTCCGCGACGAGGGCTGAGGGGATAAAATGAAGCCGCATGGTACCTTGACGCAAGGTGATCCCCGAGGATTCCTTGAGAATCTAGGCCGCGCCTCCAAGTCCCGTGTCTTGGGGCCAAGCCGCAGCCGAGAAAACCTGTGCTAGATTCGTAGAAACAGTGGGGTAAGGTCCGTAATACACGGTAAGGGTTGAGGCATGGGTGATAGAGGGAGGTCCAGCTTGACGTCCTGCCATACTCGAGCTTCAGACAGCGCTTTGGATACACATTCCTGCTCCGTGAAGCTTTTGTTCTCAAGCCCTAGGAGATTCCTCGTTTTCCAAAGGTACCGAATTAGCCGAGGGTAGAGGGGAGTTAAACTAAGTCCCACCGGTGGAAGGATAAGGAAATTCCAAGCTCCTTGGAGAAGAAGTTTCATATTCGAGTGGATGTGGGGGAGGGCTTGCGAGCCACTTCTTGGCAAAGGGACAAAGGAAGAATGTGTGTTTTGCATCTTCTCTTTCCCCACATCTTTTGCAAGCTTGGGCCCTTACCATTCCCTGGGAAGCCAGAGAGGCTCCTAGGGAAAGAGCACCCGTAGCCTTCCAAAGAAAGGTGAGTATCTTCGGTGTAGTCTTGAGTTGCCAAATCATGGTTAGCTAATTGAAACTATCCCTAGGGGCATTACCCGCAATAATCTTCAAGAATCCCGTCTTTGTGGTGTGTTCTCCCGCGGTTGAAGGGAGCCATGCTATCCGGTCTGGCCTCATTTGGACACTAAGTAGGAGTTTACAGATCTCGTCGTCATGATGAGATCATATTTGGCGCACTATTGACATATCCCATTTATTTGAGTTAGGGAGGAGTAGGTCACTTACGGTTACGGTTCAAGAAGTTGTAGCTTTCGTAGGAGGGCCAAAGGGTCAGGAGGGAGTTGATATAGAGTGCCAAGCGTCGGACCAAATGTTGACTTGGATCCCATTACCAATCAACCATCCAGTTCCCTTCTTTAAAACCTCCCTTCTGGCTAATATACTTCGCCATCAGTGAGATGCATTTGCAGGAGCCTTGGCTTCGAAGAAGGATGAGTTTTTGCAATACTTACTCATGAGATAGAAAGGAGAGCCTCTATCAAAAAAATCTAAAGGGTAAGATTCTTACCGAAAGTTACAGCAAATGTGAAAAAAGCTTTTAGTTGATTCATGAAACAATATCTATATCACCCTAAAATTTGCAACCACAACGTAAAGAAAAAGTTTCTTTCTGTTTGGGTGAATGACTAACAACATATTTAGCAAATAAACCTTAAAACAAACGCAAGCCAAACCTAAATGGCTTTAAGGTTCTAATCTCCTCCTACAATCTTGCACTTATATCAATATTCTTATAATTTAGCTTACAAAAATAAAAATCAAAGATGTGTCAATAGCTTCTTTTTTTGTTTGTTTTGATAAAACAAATATATATATATATATATATATATGTATAGCCATCCCAGGCTCAGACTATACTAATCAGTTTGTATTTTATTGCATAAGATATAATATTACTACTCCTTCCTCTATAGCCACTCGATGAGCTTGAAGAAGAGTTTACAGTATATGGAATCAGTTGAGCTTTCCACTGGCGAAATCCGATATCAATTTCACAATTTGTATAGGGTTCTCAACATGTGGAAGATGACCAGAATCTGGTACTTCCCGGAAAACCGCATTTGCTAGCTCACACAACAATTTCTGCATTTTTTTTATGACATTAGGAAACTTTAAAACTAAATTTTCAAATGTTTCAATTAAGGAAACTTACAACTGAGAGCTGGTTGCTAACAATCTGATCGTTCTCACTGCATACCACCAACGTCTTATGGTCGATCTGCGCGAGTGTTACATCCAAAACATAAACAAAATCAGAAAATTTATAATCTAATTCGGGTTTTCGTTATATTTGGATAACTATGTAAAGTATTTTCTTACGAGTTTGATATGTGATGCGACGTTATAGCCTCCGCTAATCATAAAATTGACCATAGCATCCTCCCACCACGGCATTTGACAATGTAACCGGCCAATCTACACAAAAGCAGATTCATTTCTAAATCTAAATCAATTGGACTTATGAAAACAATGAAGAAGGGAGATTTTATCTTACGTTAGTCCAATCTATGTTCTCAGATAAGGGTGAGGAACAGAAGGCTAACACATTAGCCAAAAGGCGAAGAGGGAATGACTTCAACAACTTAACCTGAAAGAACAATAACAATATTAATACTAACTTTTAACTATTGAGTATATAGTAAAATCGTTTTCGGACAAACCCCAGCGTAAGCAATGGATTTTGGTAACTCTTTAAGCCGCCCGGTTCCTTCTGAATACGCATTGGCGTTAATGAGAACCAATTTATCAACCTGAATAGCACGGAAATAACCAGATTTAGTGAGTGACCTATTGAGATGAGTTTGATAGGAAGCGCTTGATTGTGATAAAACCAGAAATTTACAGCTTCAGGGTAAGTAGCAGTGAAATCAACAGCTACTGTTGCTCCTAAGCTTGGTCCAACTAAAATCATTGGTCGTTTGATATATGTTTTCCAAAGCTGAAATTTAAATCAAACAACAAAAATTAACGAAAGAGAAAATCAAAACTGGATATAACAACAAGGACTATCAATACAAGAAATAGGCTCTATAAAAATTATGTTATTCATTCATCGGTAATTTTCGATGAAATTTATACTCACTAATTCGTCATTATATCAGTTGTTAAGTACCAAAAAAACTTTATTCGACGCACTAAAAATATCCCAACAACACCTATTGCCATATGTACCCCAATTTTTGTATCCGTTATTATTTAGCGATGAATTTAAAACAAATTTTTATTTTTTCTGTAATTAATTCATCCCTAAAACAGTCATTCAATGACAGAAAATTTCTGACTTTATTCGCTTGTTTTCTTGTATATATCGACAAAATAGTACTGACCTCAAACAGATGATGTCGCTTAGATGCTGCATCACACGGTGGAAGTTTCTCTACAATGTCATTAAATTACTGAGTTCTTGAATTTATAAAATAATAAAGCGAATTCTCAAGAATTGCATTTAATTTGTGTAAATGTAAATCTTACGAAGATCTGAGAAGCCCCAACCAAGAACATCAACAGCCCAAGTCTCAAGACAAGCTTGTTCAAGTAGAGGGTAAGTGCGTCTCCATTCTAGACAAGAACTAAAGCCAAAAAAATTCAGACAGTAAAAATTTCAGACAAAGTGAGTTCATAAAAATTTATATTGTCAGTAAAAAAAAAAAAAATTTATAAACCTGTCGAAACAGTGTAGAAGAACAATGGGACTTTTGTCATTTAATTGAACAAGTGGTTTGATACAGCTACTCATAACGCAGCCTCTATAGTTTCCCATCTGCAACACATTTATGATTATTATTTTTACAAAATTTCAAGAAATTAAGAAAAAAAAAATCTTTATAGTTTCCCATTGGCAACACATTTGAACTTTTTCACAAAAACTTGAAAATTTTGAGAAATTTAGGACAAAAATTTTAAGAAATCAAGAAATAATAAAAAAAAATCTATATAGTTTCCCATCGGCAACACATTTGATTGTTTTCACCAAAAAAACTTGTAAATTTCAAGAAATTTAGGACAAAAATTTCAAGAAATCAAGAAATTTTAAAAAATTAAACAAGTCTTTTAGCACATGCAAGAGAGAAAGAGAACCTGAAGAGGAACAGGAATTCGTACAATCCTTTGAGCTAAAGCTCTTGCAAATGGGTCTTTAATGTTCTCTACCTCCTTTGGAAGAAATGCCGGAAACCCATCTCCGTTCGCCGTTACTCGCCGGATTCTTGTTGCCGGAGGTGGTGGAGAAACCATTTTCAAGCTACCAAACATCTCTCTCTCTTTCTTGAGCTCTGCTTTTAGTGTGTTTAAGGATTCTTGAAGCTTTTCTCCAAGAAAATTGTGAATTATTAGTGTTTAAGTCAGTAATTTTTATTTAATCTTTTTTTTTTTTGGAGTACTTGTGACATTGAAATGCAACTACACAACTTCTTCTTTTGTGTTACTTTTCTTGTTTTTCTTATAAGCTCATTAGTTACATTTTTTTAATATAAATTTACATCTTTTGTTGTTTTCTTTCGACATGACCATACAAGTATCCTGACCTTTTACACGCTTTCTATTTTTGAAGTCTTAAAGACATTAAAGGCAAAACCCCAACAATCACATTTATTTTTTTTAACTTTTCACCAATAAAATTTCTTCTCCGTCTATAATATCTTCAAAACGAGAAGAAAAGCGTGTTAACTAAGGTTGTTTTAATGTTTGCCTTCCCACCAAACAAATCTCAAGACTTAACATGTCTACTTTTATATTTGATCAGAAGTTGAATCTTATTCGGTGAAGAACAGAAAAAGTTGAATCTAATTCAATGACAAACATGTTGTGACGAATGAGAGATAGATTAACATAAAACAGGTTTACCAACATTTGTTTTGGTTATGTATACTTCTGTCCAAGGGCAAAGAAACATACTTAGATTTCGGGAAAATATATACACGGAAGCTAAAGTTAACAACAGGGAAGAAAACACTAATTAAGCATAAACTAAACTTCGGCATAATGTTTTGGGTCTAATATTTTGAGCCCAAATGAACTTAACTCATAATTAACGGGATTTTAGTGGAAAACCCACAATTATAAGCTGATCCATTTTAAAACTTTCAACAAAATTATAAATTAAAAAAAAACTCTTAAAACAGTTCAACCAATCACAGAAAATATTGTAGAATACTAATAGCCACAAAGTATCAACTACATTTAAAATTTATATATATATGTTTTTAAACAAAAGCCATATTTTCTTATATTTTAGGAAAATATACATGACATTTTCAACAAAATCTAAATGCAAGAGTATCGATTTGATGACAGTAGATACTTGAATTTTATTTTTGTTAATGGATCTTTATTGGTGAGTATTTTTTTGTTAACCGATATTTATTAGAGAGTTCTTTTTTGTCACGGATCTCACTTGAAGGATTATCCATTAATAATTTAGTTAAAGGGTTTACAATGGAACAGTCGGGACCATATACATGTTGTGATTGAGTTAGAATTCCTCACAGATGTCATATGTCCCTTATGAGACAAGGTACTCCGATTGAGACATAATGTCTCTCATATGTTAGATGGGCTCTCTGCGCCAAATGCTCCAATCAAGAGTCTGATCGCCCTTTTGGATGATTAACATCTTGAGATATTCAACAAGTTCAAACAATGTTTATACTTACTCAGAGGAACCAACTTAGTGAACATATATGCAGGGCTATCAGCAGATCCTAATTTTTCACTTGAATCATCTTTTCACTTGTTAGAAAGAGAAATCTCACATCAATCATCTATTGCATATTCCCAACAAACAAACAAAAAAGCCATAGTAAAACAAAATTTAGTTAAGTAGTTTGCCAAATTTTAAGGGTTTAGTATCAAAATTCGTCACGTTTACAAAGTTAAAGAATACCAAAATGTTTTGTCTCGTTTCTCCTTTCTCTATGAATACAAACTACTAAATTCTGAAACTAGAAATCAAGACGCATAAACATGTTAAATGAAGAAGATCACACTCAAGAATAATTGACAAAAGTTTCAAAAAACAAAAAAGACGAAGACAAAAAATTATTTTATAATCCATAGAGAGGTACAATGTAAAGTGAAAGCACAAGAAAATGCAAAAGATGTCTTATAGAAAAATGTCTAGAAGAACATGAGTACGTCAAAGGAGGATTTATCGATGGCCTAGAATTACGGAATTCAAATCTTTGGAACGATGTAATTGCGCTAGAGAAATGTTTAGTTCTCCAAGCAGACCAGCTCGCCCGAAGGACTAAGGGACAAAGGGTTGATGACAGATTTCGCAAAAAAATCATTAGCTTTCCTCTTTGTTTTCTTTTATAATTATTTGCTCAACTAGTGTTTTATCTACCAAAGCTTTGACCCTAATTCCTTTTTACGATTATTAAAATCTCTACACCGGATTTTGACACCCACGACAATAACAATTTATGTATTAAAGAACAAAACAAACTACTAGTTTAGAGGAATGTGCTTATTACATACAAAAGAAAGAAGAAAGAAAAAAGAAAAAACATAATAAGTTCATTTAATTACTCAAGACGAACTTGGTACCATTGAACAGAACCAACTTCTCCATGAATTTCAAGTTCACATACAGATTTAACCAAGAAATCAACGGCTTCATCAAGGTCATTGAATCTAGCCAGGTCCGGTGGCAAAGACTTCAACGGCCAATTCTCGAGCCAACCTTTGAGCTTAACCTTGAGTTCGTCTTCCGTCACGAACTGCTCATCTTGTCCTGCCTCTAACAATACGTACGTATCCGAGTTTGAATGCACCCTTCTTCTCCTTGTTGCACAAACCTAATTTATATAATAACATTAGATAAATTCGATACTTCTTTATTAAGATATTTCAATGTTTCAAAAGAACTATGCAGAATGCTCTTGTTGAGTTTGTAATTAGAATAAGGTAATACTTCAAAATTTTAGAACCATAGAAAAGGAGAATAAAATGACGAAATACTTAAGTGAACTTTTGTTTAAGGGATAAATTGCGGAATATCTATGAATTTAGTATTTAATTTATGGGATTGCAAGATGACTGAAATCTAAATTTCGGAAAATTATGTAAGCATTAAAATTTTGAGTAATGCTAGAACCAGAACTATCAAGTTATTATCGGGCAAAAAAGGTATTATTCGGCGGTTGCCAAATGAAATCCATAAGCATAATATTTTAAAAATTACCAACTAACAAAATAATCTACAAAATTGCAATGAACCGACACTTACTCTCAAATGGTTTTTACTCTTTCTTGAAGTGATGATGGATAATATTGGACAACTTACAGGATTATGAAACAAGTTTATTGAGTTTGCGAAAAGAGAATCTGTTATTTGGAATTGTTCTATCCAAACCTGTCGGTTTTGTCGATCTGAAAGCAAAGAAAACGTACGGATGAACTGAAATTGATTAGTTTAAGTAATTATTGATTTTCACTAATAGATGTGAATCTTAGGGGTGAAAGTGTAAGAAAACAAAAGTTTAGGGGAATAAGAAAAGTGTTAGAGCTTACAACTGAAGAGCTTATCTTCGTTGTTGAAAAGCTGCTTCTGAAGCGAAATCTCCATTTTTTTTTTCTTGGCAAATTTAGTGCAACATTTTTGTATTGTAGTTGTAGCAATATAAGCTTCTTGTAGATAAGATGATATAACACGAGGAGCGTACACCAACACATTTTTCTTATAATTACGAATGTAACCCATATATCTTTAATGGGCCATTGATTACCCTAAAGAGGCCCACTAATACTTGTCCCGAGTAAGCTTCTTGTTTTGTTTTTGTTAACAAAATATATAGTTCATATATACAGTATATTGTCAAGAGTAAATTCAGCTATCAATCAAATTTTATTCTTGATTCAAATGATTAGTTACAATTTAAAATTTTTGATTCCAAAGAAAAGAACATGTTTGATTCAAAATTTTAAAGTTTTAAATTTTTAATTCAAATTTTTGTGTCATGCATTATAACACAGCTCCGAATTAGGTTCTCAGCCATTGAATTTGTCCAAAATTCTTACAATAAGTTATAACTTACAAACATTTTTAGTCAAAAAAAAAAAAACTCCATCTATTTCAAATATAAGATGTTTTAGCTAAAATCACGTAGATTAAAAAATTGATTTTACTTTAAAATATATCTTTTAACTATATAAAATAATAACTATACCAATTATGAAAAATACTGCAAAATATTATTGATCACACAAAATTCAATAAAATTAAAAATTGCATAGGAATATGAAAACATCTTATATTTAAAAACAAAAAAAAACCTTAAAATATCTTATATTTTGAAACAGAAAAATATAACTTAAGGCCAATTTTATTTTCTTAATTAATAATCAAGTCGCTAATGGAGATTAGTTAGTTTGTTTAAATACTTTTGTTATCCAACCAAAAATAGTCATTATTAATGACGACACAGATTTGGTTCTAACTTATACCAGAATTCAAAACCTTTTGCCTTTAAAAATTATAATTAACTCTCCAATGGAAATTAGTTAGTTAGTTTAATTAACGAAATAGTAGTCTTCATTAATGAGGACACAGCTTTGATCTATTTTCCATACATATTTTTTTTAAAAGAAAGAAATTGTTCTTTTCATCCTTTTGGTTCTTGAAGAACTCTCAGGTAATTAGAGCTCTTCTTTTGGATACAAATATTCTAATTTTGGAAAACAAAAACCGGTTTGGTCCAACCAATCTGTCCTACGTAAGTCGTTGTCCAAACGGGTTAATTCGGTCAGAACCAGATTGGTTGGACCAAACCGGTTTTTATTAAGTTTTGAATACACATGAGCTCTATTGGTTTAGTTTTAAACCCTTTCTTTCTTTGTCTGTAGATTACAAGAGTGCCAACAAGATCGAAAGACACCACTAAAGATGAAGAGTGAAAGTGCTAAAACAGATATATCAAGACCCGACTCAAAGCCCGGTTTGTACCTGGATGATCCGAAATCAGGCGGTGGCGGTGGCTGGCGTTCTTGTTTTTCTGTTTCTCGGTGAAAAATTGAGATTATATCTCTTTGTCAAAGTCAATACTTTAGGACCTAAAGTTTAGGTCATAGCTGTCCAAGATACGCGAGACATTAGCCAAGGTTATTACTGATTGTATCTTATGTAAGACAATTCAGAACATGTGGCTCTCAAATTTGCTAAGTAAGGTTAATTCCGAATGGAACCCGGTACTTAAAGAAATAAAATCCAGAAACTTAAGAGAAAAAAAGTGATAAATGTTTTTAGTTGTATTGCTTGAAAATATTTGAATGCATACAAATGAGAATCATATCCCTTAATATAGGGGCATAGATATGAGCATGTGCAAGATGCACTTTTGCATATAGCCCACTTATAAATTAACAAAAATTGTAATGTACTTAGGCCCCAAAATAGTAAAGAAATTGTTTAACATAAAATTATATCCATATTTCAAATATTGAACAGAGCCCAAAATTATTTTTGCTATTTTTGAGCCGATCCTACCTTTATATAAAAGTTTACTTTCACAATGGATAATAGAGATCGAATCTATCTAAATGGTTCTCTGAATCCTCTTTACAATCTCTACAAAGCTTTAAAACATTCTACAATTTTCTATAACATTCTAAAAACGTGCATAAAGCAGAAGACCTTGGAAAATAACCAACTCTTGGTGCGTAAACTTATTGGATATATTAGCATGATCTTCATAAACATTTGGGTAAATGTGGGTCAAGATTTTTGGGGTCATATGGGAGATTTAAAATACCTAGTTTATTATTACTTTATTTTTTTGTCATCAATACCTAGTTTATTTTTAATTAAAAAATCCTCTTCAAATTTAAGATAAGAAGAAAATTAATTTGATGACTATTTATGGGTCCAATTTAACTTTGTGTGTACCCAGTGGAATCCAAATGTCATTGCTTTATTTTCATAAGAGTTGTCACTTGTCACGACTATGTCCGAAACTAGCTGTTTATAAATAACTGGACTCGCTTCAACGATATCAGCAAACAACTAATTAATTTTGATCATTAAAAGTAATAGATCAAACTAATGATGTTTGTTATTAAATCATCATTTTCCAGTGATTTACTAGGTTTATTTGGTTCGTTTAGTCGTTCTTGCTTGTACTAATAATACTCTATTTATTTTGTTTAGTCCATTATATAAAGCTTATTTCAATGGTAACCTAAGTTTGCCCTATGACACGTTTGGTCGTGTCTAACATCATTATGCAAATCTGATTTCATTTCTTATGGTATTCTAGGACTCTTTCCTAACATTATGGCTTACGTTCTTTGACATATCTACTAATCAACATTTGTCCAGTCTTTTAAAGGAATTCCAACTACCGGTCTTTAAAAAATAATGCTCTCTTGTAACTAGAAGTCAATTAAACTGTGTAATGTCATTAATTAGTTAATGAAAATATGACTTATTATGCTCGTGTCCTATAAATATGAGAGTACTCATGCTTCACAAACAACACATGCATATATAACACATTCTGTTTGAAAAATGAGGGTTTCTGAGTCTCTCGTACGCTCTATTGCCATATTGGCTTTGGTCATTTCCTTTACCAATGCTTATGATCCAAGTCCACTCCAAGACTTCTGTGTCGCCATTGATGACCTAGATGGCGGTACGATAAGAAACCCAACTGGTTTAGTTATTAATTTCTGTACTTTCTCCTTATGATTAACCTTGATGTTGTAATATTATATACTCGTCTAAAATATATTTCTACATGCAGTTTTTGTTAATGGTAGGTTCTGTAAAGACCCGAGGCGAGTCAATGCAAACGATTTTTTCTTCTCAGGCCTCAACGTGCCTGGGAACACAAATAATCAAGTTGGTTCCAACGTGACCACTGTTAATGTTGATCAGATTCCAGGGCTAAACACCATGGGAATATCACTGGTCCGCATAGACTACGCGCCAAACGGCGGCCAAAATCCGCCTCATACGCACCCTCGTGGCTCAGAGATCCTTGTGGTTATCCAAGGAACATTATACGTCGGTTTTGTCTCCTCCAATCAAGACAACAACCGTTTGTTCGCCAAAGTATTGCACACCGGTGATGTTTTTGTGTTCCCTATAGGAATGATCCATTTTCAGGTAAATATTGCGAAAATTCCAGCAATTGCTTTTGCGGGTTTGAGTAGTCAGAACGCCGGTGTCATTACAATCGCAAACGCTGTGTTTGGATCAAACCCTCCGATTGATCCAAGGGTTCTGGCCAGGGCGTTCCAGTTGGATGCAAATGTTGTCAAAGAACTTCAGGCCAAGTTTGGGATCGTATGAACTGAATCTAAGTCATTAAGAGTGTTTATCATTGTAACACCTTAATTAATAATGTACGTCTAAGAAAATGTTATTCTATGAAATACCAAATACAATGAATATGTTCACTTAATTCTAATATTCTAATATTCTAATTTACTTTTCCTATATAGATTTAATCTTACATTTTAGTAATGTCATCATATTCAATTTCCATGGATACCTAATCCCGTTTTTAAAAAGTTACGACAAGGATCTTTAAACTACTCAATAGAATAAGATTAACAAGAAAAGTCATAAAATAGAAAAATTATATTAAGAAACTTTCATAGAAATGCATCAGAGTTTTTAACTAAAAATGACATTTAAATTATAAATTGTTGTTTTTAGAAGGAAAAACTGTAAGAAAAAGATTTCACTTTAGAAAAATTCACCTCTATATCTCTAAGTTTGTTTAAAGTATTCTTCTGAGTTTATCAAGATTTTTTTTTTTTTTTTTTTTTGTTAAAAGGATCATTTATCAAGTATTCTTCTGAGTTTGTTTCTGTCCATATACCAACCAAGGTTGTTCCAGTTTATTCTGTTCATCCCCAATCGCCTATATATTTCTTATAACACGCGGTGCAGAATTTCCGAATTAATTCTTTTAACATATTTTTTTCCCGAATAAACTAATAAACAAATTAACGATAGACTTTTAAAACATTCTAACTGCCTCTTCGAAATTAAGATGTTACAAACGCATAGAATGAATTTGGACCACGTCAAACATGGCATACGCTTCCCCCCTATAAATAATAAGCATTCATGCTTCACAGACAACACACACACACACACACACAGCAAATCTAATTAAAAACGCATTAGCCATAACCTTCTGTTTCAAAATGAAGGTTTCTCAGTCTCTCTTTCCTATTATCACTTTGGCATTGGTCATTTCCTTTGCCAATGCTTATGATCCAAGCCCACTCCAAGACTTCTGTGTAGCCGCTGGTAACCTCAACAATGGTGGTATGAAAAATAAATAAATAAACTATGTTTCTTTAATTTTCTACTTACTATTCTCATTTATTATGGATCTATGATTAATATACAATTTTCGAAACAATATGATTATGTTTATGGAACCTTTAAAGATGGTTGCAGATTGCAAATCCCTTGATTCAATATCTCTCAAAATTGTGTTGATCTATGCGGTTGTGCCCATTGCTTTTCTCAATTCATTTAATTTTCTGGGTTTTTAATTGTAGACGATACGATAGATGGATACATAGTGCCTTAGCGACAACATAACTGGTTTGAACACCCCGGCGCAAGAACATGCTAAACAGAAAAAAGGTAAAACCTCTCTAAGGAAAACAGATAACAACCAGGCAAGCATCAAACAAGGATACCGAACCAAGAAACACAAGCTAAGAGACCAAAAAAACGGAGGCAAACACACCGAGAGTATCAGAATCCGAACTCATGAGGCCCTAAAACTGATCCAAAGCCAAGCTCTCCTCAGAAAGACCCCGAGAACCCCGAGAAAACCAAAGGTAGTCCTCTTACCCTTAGCTCAACCGCCCCAAAGAACCTGCGAAGAAAACCAACAAAGGACCAAAAATCAGGAACACAACACTCGCAACCTAGCTAAAGGGTGGTCCTCTTATAATCTATTGTTTTAGTTTTCTAGAAGGAAAAACTGTAACAAAAAGCTTGCTCCATTGAGAACAAGTTGCGTAAATGACATTTAAGTTGCTTAAGTATTCTACTTCAATTATCCCAAGCCTAAATATTTCCTATAACACGCGGTGGTGTGTCCATATAGACTAGACATGCAAATTTTCCGAATTAATTCCTTAATAATTTTTGCCCTTTAACAAAAAAAAAAATATTTTTTTTTTTTTGGTATTAACTAATAAACAAATTAACGATAGACTTGTTTAACATTCCAACCAAACTGCCTCTTCGAGATTAACACGTTAAATACAAACGCATAGAATGAATTAGGACCACGTCAAACATGGCATACGCTCTTCCCCTATAAATAGTAAGCATTCATGCTTCACAGATAACACACACACATAGCAAATCTTAAAAACGCATTAGCATAACCTTCTGTTTCAAAATGAAGGTTTCTCAGTCTCTGTTTCCTATTATCACTCTGGCATTGGTCATTTCATTTGCCAATGCTTATGATCCAAGTCCACTCCAAGACTTCTGTGTGGCCTTTGGTAACCTCAACAATGGTGGTATGAAAAATAAATAAATAAACTATGTTTCTTTAATTTTCTACTTACTATTCTCATTTATTATGGATCTATGATTAATATACAATTTTCGAAACAATATTTTCTTCTTGCAGTTTTTGTGAACGGTAAGTTCTGTAAGGATCCGAAGCAAGTAAAGGCAGACGATTTCTTCTACTCAGGCCTCAACCAGGCTGGAAACACCGATAATAAGGTCAAATCCAACGTCACAACAGTCAATGTCGATCAGATTCCAGGGCTAAACACTATGGGAATATCCTTGGTCCGCATAGACTATGCACCATATGGCCAAAACCCACCTCACACGCACCCTCGTGCAACTGAAATCCTTGTCCTTGTTGAGGGAACGTTATATGTCGGGTTTGTCTCTTCCAATCAAGACAAAAACCGTCTATTCGCCAAAGTTTTGAACCCTGGCGATGTATTCGTGTTTCCCATAGGAATGATCCATTTTCAAGTGAATATCGGGAAGACCCCGGCGGTTGCTTTTGCGGGATTGAGTAGTCAAAATGCTGGTGTCATCACAATCGCAAACACGGTGTTTGGGTCAGTTCCTCCGATTAATCCAGAGATTCTAGCTCAGGCGTTTCAGTTAGATGCAAATGTCGTCAAAGACCTTGAGGTCAAGTTTGCACCCAAGAATTGAGTCTATGTCTTTCAAGAGTGTTTCTCATTGTAACAGTTCAATAATAATGTAATACTACTATGAAAAAGATATACCTAATAAAATAAAAATGATGCGGTTCATTTAATTTGATATTTTAAATATAAATTTTACTCTTCTTATATTGATTTAGTCTTAACAATTTTTATTGCCACTGCCATAATCAGTTGACAGATACTTAATCAAGTCTTAAAGAGCTGTAATTAAGGATATATGATACCGAACGAATGTGCCAAATCGAATATACCATGTTTTATTGATATGTAAATTTATTTAAGAAAGATATTAATGTGATTAGAAAAGAGCTGGTGAAAGAAAATTAAAAAAAAAAGGTGCAACTAGTTCATGATTTACTCAGTCTTGTGAAGCCAACTATGCAATAAATAGGTGAATTTCTTCTATCTCTTCTCGCGTGTCTTTCCAATATAAGGCAGTTGTCTGAGAGTATCGAAAACTACTCAGTTGAACAAATTTACAAAAATGATCAGTTGGTTTGTGTTAGTGTCGTCCCTGTATAGCTACTTTGGTTTAAACCCACATCATTTATTTTATGTTGTTAAAAATATGAATAAAATTACAAGGACTAAAAAAAGCTAGTCAATTTTTATAAATCAGGTCTTTGTGGTTTCGCTTTTTCATGGATACCTAATCAGGTCTTTAAAAGTTGTTACAAAAGATAAAACTACTCAGATAAAATAAGGTTTGTGAAAACAAGCCAGAGAATAGAAATATTAACTTTTATAGAAATGCATCAATTATTTTTGGTTAAATAAAATGCATAGATCTGCTACTATATCACACCTAAAATCATAAACAATTAATATTTATGAAGTGAAAACTGTAAGAAAAAACTTTTCCTACATTGAATTAGTCTTTGGCGCTTTGCGTTTTATAAGCGAGAAAACTTATTCCAAAAAGTGAAAAAGACCAATGAATTTTAAAGACGACCAAGATGTACATTTGTTTCTCCCAAATAGTGTCGTTTTGACACATTTAACATAAATTAAGCAATTGTTTAAAGGGATTATTACACGTAATGCCACAAGGCCGGGGGAACTTTTTGGAAACACCATCTTGTGATGGGCCTTAAAAAAATATCATTTGTTTGCGGCATGGATGTGAATGAAAGGACATAACTACCCCTTGTCCTTGTTCCCTTGTAATCGGCGGGAAAATGACAAAGAGATTAAACTGTGGAAAGCTGCATTTAATGTGGACAGAAAGTGTGTCATAATGAATAAGAAGAAGTAAAAGCTCTGTCCATGTACCTTTGTCTCCGATAAGAAGAAGTAAAAGCCCTGTCCATACCTTAGATTCAGGTAGACAAAAAAAGTATTTTCATATAGAGGAAAGAGAAAGATACGAACAGAGAAAGAAACAAGGAAGTCGGTAAGGGTAGAAAATTCACTTAAAATCACTGTCAATTAGTTTTTTTCTGGTTTCTCACTGTCGATTTGAAAAGCTCTTCTTCAAACCGACGATTTGAAAATCTCTTCTTCTCCTACTCGATTTCAACCGAAATTTCAACTTTCAATTTCACAGTAAATCTCAATTTCACAGTAA
The DNA here is from genome assembly GCA_028015245.1 of Cardamine occulta. NCBI lineage: Eukaryota > Viridiplantae > Streptophyta > Magnoliopsida > Brassicales > Brassicaceae > Cardamine > Cardamine occulta. Next base: position 2,525,815 of record CM051389.1, read on the forward strand.
TGAAACAAGAGAGAGAAAAAGACGAGTTCCCAAAAGTCACGCTATGCGATACTGCAACAGTCACGCAAGTGAGATTGGAAAAGTAGAGCACGTGTGAAGCTGCAGCCCAGAAGACAAAAAACGATGCATCTTACATTCGAGGGCAAAATCATCTTTTCAAATTGCAGAAAGGGGACGTTTTGAAGGACTTTGACAAAATAATCCTTTGTTTAAATATACAGATATGCTCTTATTTAATATATACTCCCTAACTAAATTATAATGAGATAAATACAAAGGTTTTTACTTTTTAGATTGAAGGAGGGACAAATTTAGAAAATAGTTTTTAAAAATGTAATATGACATTGTTTTGAAAACAAAAGTTTACCTTCAGAACGACACTCTTTGCAAAACGAAGGGAGTATTAATTAAGAAAACCAACGAAAAATGACATATTATTGCTGAGTAAATGATTTAAAAGGCTAATCGGTTAGGCCATTATTAAATAAAGAAAGAAAAATGTCCATCTCACTCTTCTTCAAGCATACTCCCATCTCCACACCACCTGGCTCATCCCTTCTCTCCGACATAGAGAATCCTTCACTGCGGTCAATAGTTAAACTCTCGGTTTTAGTTGGTCTGCCCCACCCAAAATCTGATTCGTACATCCCTAATCGGGTCGACCCTCCAACTGACCCGATCTGTGCACCCGGTTTCAATTTCTTCGTTCCCTCCACGTACTCCTCACAAAGTGACTCTATTCCTCGCCAACCCAAACCTTTCACTGAATCGCTAAGAGTCTCAACTGCTTTAATAAAACCATCTTGTTCCAAAAACACCCTCGCTTCATATTGAAACCAACCTATTGGAAACACGCAGTTCCCAAAATACTCGGCTGGAACTTGTGAGCCTAACCGTTGTCTAAAGTCTGCTACATATAGATATCGCACCGGCCTATTCGCGTTTCCTCCACGTACTTTCACCACACACGTCCATGCGTAAGCGTATGCTATGACAAAGGTTGACAAGTAAAGGTCAAGTGGAGAGCGAGCTGATTCCTTCTTGACTCGCTCCCGAAGTTTCTCTATATTCTCCCCGGTTAACTCAAACGTGGCACGGACAACATCCGGACTGATCTCACTGATGGGAGATAGCTTCAGACTTCTAAAGTTGTCACTGTCCTTTAAGAGATATAGCAACAGTTCCATAATCTTTGACTCAACTTCACTTGGAACATTGATGACCGTACGATCAAAACTTGGCGTTAGATCATCCGGTAAAAGAGGAAAATATATGGCTTCGTTATGTTCTTGTAATCTGCAAATATGAGCCCATGATTTTATAAACATTGCACACGATTTACCGTCAAGGGCAGCATGGTGAGCTGTAAAGCCGACACAGAATCCTTGGTTCGGAAATAACGTGATTTGCAAAGAAAACACAGACGCCGAGTTATCGGAGGTCGATAACTCGGGTACAAGGGGATGTAACTCGTTTGCTGGACGTAATCCATTGCCGGATACAAAGAAGAAGTCTGTGTCGGTCTCTCCAACAGTAAGCGAGATTGTATCATGCTTGGAGACGACTATGCACGGCTTTGGATCTTGTGGGCCCCATACGACGCAGCCGGCGAGCGGGAGGTAATGGCGGAGGACAAGGGAGAGAGAGAGCTCGAGCTTAGGCAGGATCAGAGAGTAGAATGACTCGCGTGTTGACTCGGTGAGTTTGTAGAAAATGACTCGTTGACCGGGATGGAATCTAATCCAGCGTAAGTCAAAGAAGGCTAGAGGGAGATTGAAGGAGTTGACTGAGTCATTGGCTGAGTTTGTAGCAGGACTGACTTGAACGATCTTGATCACGTTTAACGCCATTGATATAGCAAACAACAATCTCTTTTCCTCTTTGGAAATTGTCGATTATGCTCAAAGAATTAAGTAACTTGTTATAAGTATTATTTGTGGTTGTGTGTGTGTTTGTGAATAAATTTAAATTTTCTTTATATTTGTCAAGATACTTTTCCACTTCCTCAACTACAAGATTTCTCAAGAAATCCTCCTCCGGCCTTTCTTTTCTCCTATTAAAAATGAAAGGAGTTAGGAAGCCGACGATCTGATCTGAGTTGTTCTGGCAGCGCCCTGGTAAAATATGAGTTTTTAATTAAATTGCATTACCCACTTGATTTGATTGCCATTGCGTTTTACATTATTTGATTGATTTTTAACTGGAATCAAGTACCCACTTGGAAGAAAAGCTGTAAGATGGTGACATCCCAATATCCCATTACTTTTTTTTTTCTTTCTTCATCTAGAATTTATTAATAACCCAAGAAATAATCTGTCATGAGTTATATAAGCCTACGGAATAACTACATATACCCAAAAACATAGTCTAAAAGAAGAAACAAAGCCTCAAGTTACAAGGAAGCTAAACAAACACAAATGGGGTATAAACCGCAAAGTGAAAAGACAAAACAAAGACTAAACAGGAACTCTAACAAAATAGACTTGCCAAAAAAACTTCCCAACTCTCAGATGATCAAAGCCAACCACATCCGACGAAACGAGTCCGTTAGTAGCTAACGAAACCTCCTATAGTAAAGGTTGAGCACCTCCCAAATAAATTGATCCTAGACTTCAAATCTAACAAGAAGAAAGCACACCAATTGTGCAAAAGACCACAATTCTTCTGGAAGCGGCGATGTCGAGAACCACGACAAATTAACACCTCGATAAAAGCCTTTGATTAGACCATACATCGATCAGATCTTGAATGTAGAGACAACGAGTGAAACAAAACTCCAACCGATGAAGCCAAACTCGGAAAAGAACGTCAGGAGACCGAATCGGGGAGCTCGCAATAAAAACCAAATGGAGAGGAGAATCAATTTGACACCGTTACATTTAATTTTTTGTGGGGTTGTTAAATTTGAAGTGAAAGTAATATCTTATGATTTTTCTATAATTCCTTATATTACTTATCCAATCTATTATTTTATTTTTACAACTTCAACTAAATTATATATTTTATTGGACAAGTTTGATTTGATTCGGTTTCAAAATGAACTAGATAAATTAAATAAGATCATTATGTAATTAGTTATTGTATTTAGCTAGGTAGCATGAAAAGTTCGTCCAATGTTTGTTTTCTGTTTCAAAAACATTTCGGTAACAAAAACTCTTGAAAAGTGAAGAAACATGATTCCTAAAAAACACAATTTAGAAACACGAAAGAAATGTACGTCTCCGATTTGAAAACGCAATGGAAACTTATCAATTTTTACTTGAAAACTTAATAAGTAAATATTTTGGAAACATGTAATATGTATGATATTTTCTTTAAATTAAAAAACTTAATTAATCAGATGAATATAAAATATCTCATATTTTATTTTTCTCCCAAACCTAAACATAAAATACCTAATTAATCTTTTTTGTGTTCGTAAAATCTTTTTTTGTAATATGGTTTTAATATTTCACTATATATATATATATATATGTCTTCATGTATTTGTTTCCTAAATTTTTGAAAACAATCGTTCATATGTTTCCATACGTTTCGCTTATGGGTATATTTTTCCGTTTCCATGCTACCTAAGTATTTACGGTGTGTTTTGGATAAATAATTTGGAGAGATTTGAGTTTTAATGAATTTTGAGATGATTTGGTTGAATTTTGGTGAATTAAGATTTTTGTTATTAAATTCTATGAAATCTCAGCTAAAAGCATGAGATTTTAATTTTTGTATTTTTAAATAAGAAATCCGTTGAAGTCCTAGCTAAATTTTTCAAATCAAATTCTTAAAATCATACCATTATTCTGATGATTCTATTATGCATTCTCTGTTACCGACTACTCTATAACTAAAGAAAGAGTCTACTACACTGTGCCTTCGAGCGGCTTTTTTCTCTAATTTTTTCAATAACAGTGGATTTGGTTGTGTATTTTAAAATCATTAAGTCAATAACATTGGATTTTAAAAAATATTTTAAAATTCTTGTTTCAATAACACATGATTTGTCATTTTAACTCAAATTTCTCCAAATTCTCGGTTCAATACACCTCCCTTAGTAATAAGTTTAAAATAAATCTATTAATAAGAGTCAGTATCAATGCATGAGCAAAGTTTATACTATTTGATTCAATAAAATAATTAAAATTAGAATGATGAAAAATTCAATCATAACAATTTACCACCTTAGTAAAGTAGAATTTGTGACATTCTTTCCCATCTTCTTTTGATTCGAGTTGAAAATTCTATCGTTGGAAAATTCAAATAGAGTGAAATCTTTATGAATTAATACTTCTATAAATAAATAAAATTTCCCGATTCTGCATTGATATTTGACTCAACTACTAACTCTATAAATTAACTAATAAAATATTTTAGTCTCAATATTATTAATTTATAGAAGTTTTAATGTACCTATAATGTCAATAGAATTAAAATTATTTTCAATAAAACTGATTTATTATAGGTAAAGCATGAGTGAATTTGTACAGATAAATTTTTGTAATGAATTGGTGGATGAAAAATGTCAAAAAGAAAAAATATCATTTAAAAAATAAATATAAAAAGGCAAATCACCAAATCTGTGAAGCGATATTTTCGCAACGCGCAAAATAAAAGTCATCGATGATCTAATGTAATCTTGCCTCACTGAATCAGTTTCTTAACTAAGTTATTATTTCATTTTGGCTTCAAAGTATAAATAAAAGTGAGAGATTGAATAGTCAGTGGTTGAAAAATCCTAGCCGTGAGAGGCAAAGAAGAGGAGAAAAATAACAGTTTTCAACCGACGGACAAAGGTTTTCACAGCTCCATCATCGGTTGAAATACGATTGATATGTCTTGTTTTCATAACCATGTTGATTTTTTGGAATAGCGAATGAGATATCAATTGTTTTTCGACATATCCATAAGTGAAGGACATTGGCAATGATCCTCCGGGTAATCCTTCGCATTTAGACCTGTCTGATGTAACGTAGATTACCTCTTTCTATTGTGTTTGGTGATTCATTCTTTTGGGCAAAGTTTTTATCGGATTTTTTTTTCTTATTTTGTTGATTTCTCCTCTTGACTTTCAACCGGTCAATCTATAACCTTCCACATCAACGGTGGCAGGTGAAGCGGTTGGAAAACTTTTCCAGTTTCCTCCATTCGAGTTCAAGACCAGATCTTGTCGAGATCTAATAAGTTACTGGTTTCTCTTAATCAGAGATTAGTTGAGTATATCTCAACGTGACCGATGTCGGCGATTAACAAATGGTTCTAAAACCTCAAGATAGAGGTCTATCAAGCTGAAGTAAGTAAGCATATGTTTCAATTTCAGAACTCTACCAACCAAACATCAAGCGAGGATGTGAAGACTGGAAGTTTTCAGTGAAATTTGTGGTTTTCATTGACATCAAAATAATTTCTGATCTCGGAGAAGAACCGACGAATAAATTAAGATTTAATTGATAAAAATTAGCTTTATCAATTTTGGTTTGTAGTTTTTAAAATTATCTCCCATTTTAGGGATGTTGTCACTGAAGATGTCAACATTTTCCGACTTAGTTTTCATGGTTATTTGTTTGTAACTCTATCTATCTTTAATGTATTTAAGCGGAAAAAAAATTAAGTTATTATTTAGTGAGATATGACACTATATACCAAGGGCAAACGTGTAATTTTTAGCTAATGGAAAATTAGTGTAAATGGACAGAAATACCTCAAGCTTCTTCTTCTACTGCACATCATTGTTTCTTTTCATCCGACATGCGACAAAACCAAAATGATTATGTTTATGGAACCTTTAAAGATGGTTGCAGATTGCAAATCCCTTGATTCAATATCTCTCAAAATTGTGTTGATCTATGCGGTTGTGCCCATTGCTTTTCTCAATTCATTTAATTTTCTGGGTTTTTAATTGTAGACGATACGATAGATGGATACATAGTGCCTTAGCGACAACATAACTGGTTTGAACACCCCGGCGCAAGAACATGCTAAACAGAAAAAAGGTAAAACCTCTCTAAGGAAAACAGATAACAACCAGGCAAGCATCAAACAAGGATACCGAACCAAGAAACACAAGCTAAGAGACCAAAAAAACGGAGGCAAACACACCGAGAGTATCAGAATCCGAACTCATGAGGCCCTAAAACTGATCCAAAGCCAAGCTCTCCTCAGAAAGACCCCGAGAACCCCGAGAAAACCAAAGGTAGTCCTCTTACCCTTAGCTCAACCGCCCCAAAGAACCTGCGAAGAAAACCAACAAAGGACCAAAAATCAGGAACACAACACTCGCAACCTAGCTAAAGGGTGGTCCTCTTATAATCTATTGTTTTAGTTTTCTAGAAGGAAAAACTGTAACAAAAAGCTTGCTCCATTGAGAACAAGTTGCGTAAATGACATTTAAGTTGCTTAAGTATTCTACTTCAATTATCCCAAGCCTAAATATTTCCTATAACACGCGGTGGTGTGTCCATATAGACTAGACATGCAAATTTTCCGAATTAATTCTTTAATAATTTTTGCCCTTTAACAAAAAAAAATTTTTTTTTTTTTTTTTGGTATTAACTAATAAACAAATTAACGATAGACTTGTTTAACATTCCAACCAAACTGCCTCTTCGAGATTAACACGTTAAATACAAACGCATAGAATGAATTAGGACCACGTCAAACATGGCATACGCTCTTCCCCTATAAATAGTAAGCATTCATGCTTCACAGATAACACACACACATAGCAAATCTTAAAAACGCATTAGCATAACCTTCTGTTTCAAAATGAAGGTTTCTCAGTCTCTGTTTCCTATTATCACTCTGGCATTGGTCATTTCATTTGCCAATGCTTATGATCCAAGTCCACTCCAAGACTTCTGTGTGGCCTTTGGTAACCTCAACAATGGTGGTATGAAAAATAAATAAATAAACTATGTTTCTTTAATTTTCTACTTACTATTCTCATTTATTATGGATCTATGATTAATATACAATTTTCGAAACAATATTTTCTTCTTGCAGTTTTTGTGAACGGTAAGTTCTGTAAGGATCCGAAGCAAGTAAAGGCAGACGATTTCTTCTACTCAGGCCTCAACCAGGCTGGAAACACCGATAATAAGGTCAAATCCAACGTCACAACAGTCAATGTCGATCAGATTCCAGGGCTAAACACTATGGGAATATCCTTGGTCCGCATAGACTATGCACCATATGGCCAAAACCCACCTCACACGCACCCTCGTGCAACTGAAATCCTTGTCCTTGTTGAGGGAACGTTATATGTCGGGTTTGTCTCTTCCAATCAAGACAAAAACCGTCTATTCGCCAAAGTTTTGAACCCTGGCGATGTATTCGTGTTTCCCATAGGAATGATCCATTTTCAAGTGAATATCAGGGAAGACCCCGGCGGTTGCTTTTGCGGGATTGAGTAGTCAAAATGCTGGTGTCATCACAATCGCAAACACGGTGTTTGGGTCAGTTCCTCCGATTAATCCAGAGATTCTAGCTCAGGCGTTTCAGTTAGATGCAAATGTCGTCAAAGACCTTGAGGTCAAGTTTGCACCCAAGAATTGAGTCTATGTCTTTCAAGAGTGTTTCTCATTGTAACAGTTCAATAATAATGTAATACTACTATGAAAAAGATATACCTAATAAAATAAAAATGATGCGGTTCATTTAATTTGATATTTTAAATATAAATTTTACTCTTCTTATATTGATTTAGTCTTAACAATTTTTATTGCCACTGCCATAATCAGTTGACAGATACTTAATCAAGTCTTAAAGAGCTGTAATTAAGGATATATGATACCGAACGAATGTGCCAAATCGAGTATACCATGTTTTATTGATATGTAAATTTATTTAAGAAAGATATTAATGTGATTAGAAAAGAGCTGGTGAAAGAAAATTAAAAAAAAAAGGTGCAACTAGTTCATGATTTACTCAGTCTTGTGAAGCCAACTATGCAATAAATAGGTGAATTTCTTCTCGCGAGTATTGTGTCTCAAAAGTTGCAATAAATTGCTCTAAAATCTTTCCCTGGCGTTGAAGATTGCATGTCTTTTGTTCCTCTTTTCAAAAGTAAGGTAGTTCTCTGAGAGTAACGAAAACTACTCAGTTGGTTTGTGTTAGTGTCGTTCCTGTATTGCTACTTTGGTTTAAACAAGCCAGAAAATAGAAATATTAACTTTTATAGAAATGCGTCAATTTTTTTTGGTTAAATAAAATGCATCAATTTGCTACTAAATCACATCTAAGATTATAAATAATTAATATTTATGAGGGAAAACTATAAGAAAAAACTTTCACCACTGAAATTTTTTACCTAATTAAATAACTCTAATCTATTTAAGTAAACAAACAAACTTCAACCTTTTCAAAAAAGAAAAACCGAAGTGGATCATGCGATTGATACGAAATGGACAAAATCAAAGTATCATTGTGATGGAACTATGAGTTTGATAAAGCGTGTTTTGTTGGGAAAAGATACACACAACTTAAAATGGTTGTTCAAGACTGGAATATTTACCAACTAAATGATATTTTACGCATAATTTGATACTTTAGTATTAACGTTACTTTTCCTCCATTAAATTAGTCTTTAAGTTTTATAAGCGAGAAGACTCTCTGATAATACACCTACGAAACTGCATTTTTGGATGAATATCTTTTTTTATTAATGTGTCCTAGACAAATGACACTAGTGTTTTTTTAATGTTGCTATTAAACTGCTACTACTCTGAGCCTAAATATGCCTATAGTATGTTTATATTTTGGCCAAGAATTCGCACACAGAATCTAGAAGGTGCTACAAGCTCTGGCCGTGGTGTTGTGTACATTGTCGTGCAAATCTAATTTTAATTAAAAATAACCTCACACGCACCCTCGTGCCACTGAGATCCTTGTCCTTATCGAGGGAACATTATATGTCGGATTTGTCTCTTCCAATTAAGACAACAACCGTCTATTCGCCAAAATTCTACACCCCGGAGATGTGTTTGTGTTCCCTATAGGAATGATCCATTTTCAAGTGAATATCGGTAAGACCCCTGCGGTGGCCTTTGCTGGACTGAGTAGTCAGAACGATGGTGTTATCACGATTGCAGATACTGTGTTTGGATCAATGCCTCTGATTAATCCAGAGATTTTGGCTCAGGCGTTTCAGTTAGATGTTAATGTTGTCAAAGACCTTGAGGCCAAGTTTAAAAACTAAATCTAGTCATTACTACGAGTGTTTTTCGTTGTCACACTTAAGTTATGATGTAATACGAATTAAAGGTATGCTTAATAAAATAAAACAGGTGTTATTCACCTAATTTGATATTTAATATTAAGTTTACTTTTCCTACATTTGATTCAGTCTTATATTTTTTTAGTGTCAGTTTAAAACACTTTTCTTGGATATTCAATCAAGTCAAAAATAGTTGTTAGAAGAATAAAAAAAGGGTTAGGGAACGCACACGTCAAATATATATATATATATAAATATAGATATACTGTTCATATTCTCATTTTTTTACTTGGATGCACTATTGGAGAAGCATTTCCTTCAATTTTTGATGTTTTTCCGCAAAATAAGGGAGCATTGGAGATGGTCTTAATGCAATTAATATTTATGTCAAAATAAAGGATAAAAAATATTTAGAAATTTATAAAATTCGATGGAATATTTATAACTGGTTAAATAATATGAAAGGTTTTGTCGAGTCATTATGACTCTTTGTCTGATAGTTTTTCACTTAGATTCGAGATTTTTTTATTCTTAAATCTTGTTCTATCAACTAATAATAGCAATATCAACAAATATTTCTAAGGATTACAACACTTTATGTTAACTCAACCGTGAAAATATATTTTATTTAAAATATAAAATATTGATATAAACTTGACACAACGAATTATAATATATGATATGTTCTCTCGTGAAATCGCAGGGATCCGAGTCCTAGTAGGCTAGTATATATATAACATAAATAACATCAATTTGTTATTAAAATTATATAAAAATCATGGATTATTAGAGAAATTTTTGAAAAAAAAATATTGACTACATTTGTTTGGATTAGAAGGTCTACTGTAATTAGAATAGTTTCTTATTGACGATATAAGTTTTTTTTATAAAGAAAAATAAAATAAAAGGATAATAATATAGTTATTGTTGATATAAATCAACTTCGAACACATTTTTATTTTTTTGATAAAATACTTCGAATACATGACAATGATGATATATTATTGCTGAGTAAATGATTTAAAAGGCTAATCGGTTAGGCCATTATTAAATAAAGAAAGAAAAATGTCCATCTCACTCTTCTTCAAGCATACTCCCATCTCCACACCACCTGGCTCATCCCTTCTCTCCGACATAGAGAATTCTTCGGTGGATAAAACCGTGGTTTTAGTTGGTCTGCCCCACCCAAAATCTGCTTCGTACATCCCTAATCGGGTCGACCCTACAACTGACCCGAACTGTGTACCCGGTTTCAAGTTTTTCCTTCCCTCCACATAGTCCTCACAAAGTGACTCTATTCCTCGTGAATCCAAACCTTTCACTGAATCGCTTATAACCTCGACTGCTTTAATAAAACCACCTTCTTCCAAAAACACTCTCGCTTGGTATTCAACCCAACCTATCGTTAGCACGCAGTTCCCAAAGTATTCGGCTGGAACTTGGTCTAACCGTTGTCTAAAGTCTGCTGCATATCGAAGTCGCACCGGTCTATTTGCGTTGCCTCCACGCGCTTTCACCACGCACGTCCATGCGTAAGCGTACGCTATGACAAATGTTGACAAGTGAAGGTCGAGTGGAGAGCGAGCTGATTCCTTCTTGGCTCGCTCCCGAAGTTTCTTTATGTGCTCCGTGGTTAACTCAAGCGTGGCACGGACAACATCTGAACTCATCTCACTGATGGGAGGTGGCTTCAGACTTTTAAAGTTGTCGCTGTCCTTTGAGAGATACAACAACAATTCCATAGTCTTTGACTCAAGTTCACGTTGAACATTAATGACCGTACGATCAAAACTTGGAGTTAGATCATTGGGTAGAAGAGGAAAACCTATGGCTTCCTTATGTTCTTGTAATCTGCAAATATGAGCCCATGATTTTATAAACATTGCACACGATCTACCGTCGAGGGCAGCATGGTTGACTGTGAAGCCGATGCAGAATCCTTGGTTCGGAAATAACGTGATTTGCAAAGAAAACAAGGACGCCGAGTCATCAGAGACCGTTAACTCGGGTACGAGGGGATGTAACTCGATGGCCGGACGTAGTCCATTGCCGGATACAAAGAAGAAGTCAGCGTTAGTCTCTGCGACAGTAAGCGACATTGTGTCATGCTTAGAGACAGTGATATATGGCTTTGGATCTTGTGGATCCCAGACGAGGCGGCCGGCGATTGGGAGGTAATGGCGGAGGACAAGGGAGAGAGAGAGCTCGAGCTTAGGGAGGATCAGAGAGTAGAATGACTCGCGTGTTGACTCGGTGAGTTTGTAGAAAATGACTCTTTGAATCGGATGGAATTTTAGCCAGCGTAAGTCAAAGAAAGTTAGAGGGATACTGAAGGAGTCGACTGAGTCATTGGATGAGTGTGTAGCAGGGCTGACTCGAACGGTCTTGATCACTTTTAACGCCATTGGTAGCTTAGTAAACAGCGATCTCTTCCTCTGGGAAATTATAGGTGGTTGTGTGTGTCTGTGTTCTTTACTTGAATTGCATAAGCTTTATATAAAAAGTTCTTGCATTATTTGATTGATTTTTAATTGGAAAAAATTTCCCACTTGGAAGAAACGGTTGAGATTAGATCCAACTCTAAGATGTGTGATCTGTGATTTTCAACAACCAAATCAATCATGAACAACATGCACATTTAAAGAGGTGTCTTTCAGATAAAAAAAAATATAAATAGCGCAGGTGGAGTCCATGTTCAATGTCTTCCCAAACACCATATCTTCCTGATTCTGCCACATGTCACCGATCGATTCAACAAAATAATTAAAAAATTAATAAATATAATATTAAAAAAAAAAATCGGAAGACATCCCGATATGGATGCTCTTGGTTTTTGTTTTTTTTTTCCTTTTTGTTTAGAATCTACTATTATTTTATTTTGGACAGTTCAACTAAAGTGTAAATTTTATTGGACAAGTTTGATTTGATTGGATTTGATTCGGTTAACAAAAACAAATCACCTAACATGCGTATTAATAAGATCATTACGTAATTTAGTATTATTAAATTATTGAAAGTCAAAGAAGGTTAGAGGGAGATTGAAGGAGTTGACTGAGTCATTGGATGAGTATGTAGCAGGTCTGACTCGAACGGTCTTGATCACTTTTAACGCCATTGGTGGTAGCTTAGCAATCTTTCTTCCTCTGGGAAATTCTCGATTAATATCAAAGAAATAATTAACTTACTGAAAGTTTTATATGCAGTTGTGTGTGTGTGTTTTATATTAAAATATGAGTTCTTTAATTAAATTTTAAAAGCTTTTTGCATTATTTGATTGATTTTTAATTGGAGTATACCCACTTGGAAGAACATGTTGAGATGTGTGCAAGGTTTTGTGATCTGTGATTTTTCAACGATCATGAACAAGGGCTGACTCAGCACTAATATTTTTATTTTTTTATTCCATAGATTACGTATCCCATCTTTTTTTTTTTAAAGTTCAACTAAATTATAAAATTTTATTGGACAAGTTTGATTTGATTTGATTTGATTCGATTCGATTCGATTTGATACACATATTATCACCTAAATATGCGTATTTTAATTATTACTTAGATTTCGACCAATATATATATATATATATATATTATTACTTAGATAAGTTGAATAAGATCATTACGTAATTAATTAGTATTGTTAAATTATTGTATTTAGTAATTAATAAGCTCAACATTAATATCATGCATATGTAAATGTAAAACATGAATTTCATTAAAAACATTTCTGCATTATTTCACATCACAAAGTCTGCAAATTTTAAATTGATTTTTAGAGCAAAAAAGAACATACAAAATATTTATTTCATGAAAATAAACAAGGATGGTATCGTGGCCTGAATCATGATAAAGGGAGGTCATAAAAAAATCATGGTATAGGGATCGGGATATATAGTAGAGCTGTTAATTAGGCCTAACCTGCAGGTTTTCGGTCCTAATCGATACGGTCATGAAGATTCAAATCCTAACCCGAACCGCTTAATATTTGTGGATATACGGTTAAGCCCGAGGTCTTATATTTAAACGAAAAAATAGAAACATTCTCTTGTTCTCCGTCATTGTTATTGCATTAAAAGAGAAATCTATGTTGTTTGTATATTATGCTTAACTTGACACGTTACTAATTTCAGGAGAAGAAAAAAATCAAGTCCAACCAAATCCATGATACTGGAAAAACACACAAGTCATCATAAAATTATTAAAATAAATGTTGTTTGACAAGAAAAAAAAAAATCAGACAACTGTATATAATACAAATGATGGATGGTGTGCTCAGGGCTTGGAAAAATTATCTACGCACAGTAATTGATTTCTTATTCATATAATCACGCACCTATAGGTAATAGGTTATACTTATAGACACGATCTATATATATTCAAACGTGATGATTTCATAATTACATAAAACTGAAACCATTAAAATAATAAACTTTAAACATACACAATCACAAAAATATTAGTATTCCTACAGTTATCATTCAATCGAGAAGCATCTTGGGTATGCATGAAATTAGAGACTTGAATAAATATATACTTAGATATAAGAGATTTCATGTAAGAAGACTAAGAGTTACTAACTGAGAGGAAAATTTACACCAACGTATGGGAAAAACGAGGTGTGTTGGAGTTTATACTTTTCACACAAATTAAGAAAATATGCAATTATATAATTTTATCCTTATTTAATATGACACAATAACCTAATTTATTTTTAAAATAGTCAAAATAACTTATCAAAATTTTTATAGTTTCAAATGCAATAATTTCTAAAAATACCCTTAATGACATATTTGGCAGATTCTGCGAGCATTTGGCAGACTCTACGAGTATTTGGCAGACTCTACGAATATTTGACAGATTCTGCGAACATTAGACAAACTCTGCGAGTATCTGACACTCTGCAGATATTTGACAGATTTTTCACATATTTGGCAGATTTTGCAGATATTTTGCAGATTTTGCGGAGTAAATGGTAGACTCTGCGGAGTAATTGACAGACACTACGTAGTAATTAGCAGACTCTACAGAGTAACTGGTAGACTTTACGAAAATCTGGCAGACTTTGTAGATATCTGGCAGATTTTGCAGAAAAACTGTCAGACTTTGCATATATTTGGCAGACTCTGCAGAAGTTTGGCAGACTCTGCAGAATAATTTGCAGATTCTATGGATATTTGGTAGACTCTGATGAATAATTGGCAGACTCTATAGATATTTGACAGAATCTGCAAGTATTTGACAGAGTCTGCAAGCATTTGGCAGAGTTTGCGAGTATTTGATAGAGTCTGCGAGCATTTGACAGACTTAAAGAGCATTAGGCAAATTCTGCGAACAAATTACATACTCTGCGAATATTTGGCAGACTTTGCGGATATATGGCAGACTCTGGGAATATCTGATAAATTTTGCTAATATTTAGCAGTCAATTTTTAAGTTTTTTAAAAACCTTTATTATTTAACTTAATCAAATTTTTGAAGTAAAAATAAATATTAAAAACTGTAGTTTAATTATAAATATAAATTAAAAGAGAATAATTAATTAAAATGATAATTTATTAATAATTTTTTTTCAAAAATATTTATTAGTTAAAAATGATAATTTTGGTATTATGGACATAAAATATTTAAAGTAGGTTTTAGGTTTTTTTTTTAATTTTTTTTACTAATGTTAAAATTATTTAGGTATAAAAAAATTTAGTTATATAAATTTTAAATATATTTTATGATAGAAATGATATAGAATTATCAATTTTGAAAAACTCATTTACTATTTTTCTTTTTAAAAACAGTCAAAAGGACAATTTTGAAATTATGAAATTTGTTATAAAATAAGTAAGTTATATAGGGAATAAAAGTTAAAGAGGTTTTACTAGCTATTCAAAAAAAAGTTGGTTATATTAGACTAATTTTTCCTATTTAATTGATATTGACTCAAATTTAAATAGTTTTAGCTTTGGATAGAGGGTAAATTAGAACTTTTGTTTTAAAATTCTCATTAAAAATGTAAAATAACATTCTTTTTGAAATAAAAATTCAAGTGTAGAATGATATTTTTTTAAAAAAGGAAGCAGTATTAGCTTAGTATACTAGCTTACTAGATTACTAGTTTGATCATATAGTGAAACCTCTATAAATTAATACTCGATAAATTAATATCTCGCTAAATTAATAATTTTTTTAGTCCCAAATTGATATTTTGGCTCAAATATCAATTTTATAAATTAATAAAATTTCGTAAAATATATTGGTCATAATGTTATTAATTTATAGATGTTTGATTGTACTTAGACAGAATGATTTATGTTTTAAACGCAGAATTAAGGCTCGCACAATATTGTATGCCAAGTTAATGCAAAAGTTTTGGGGAATTGGGGTTTTGATGAAACTATATTAAAACGTAGTACTAAATGATTGCTCGTAACTAAGAAAACCAAAACATAAATCAGAAATGAGTACCAGTGAGTAATGGTTTAAAAGGCTAATAGCTTAGGCCATTATTAAATAAAGAAAGAAAAATGTTGATCTCACTCTCCTTCAAGCATACTCCCATCTCCACACCACCTGGCCCATCCCTTCTCTCCGACATAGAGAATCCTTCTGTGCGGTCAACAGATAAAGACTTGGTTTTAGTTGGTCTTCCCCACCCAAAATCTGCTTCGTACATCCCTAAACGGGTTGACCCTGTAACTGACGCGAACTGTGCACCCGGTTTCAGTTTCATTGTTCCCTCTACGTAGTCCTCACAAAGTGACTCTATTCCTCGTAACACTAAACCTTTCACTGAATCGCTTAGAATCTCGACTGCTTTAACAAAACCATCTTTTTCTAAAAATACTCTTGCTTCGTATTCAAACCAACCTACCGAAATCAGGCAGTTCCCAAAGTACTCGGCTGGGACTTGGTCTAGACGTTGTCTGAAATCTGCTGCGTACCGAAATCGCACCGGTCTATTCGCGTTGCCTCCACGCGCTTTCACCACGCACGTCCATGCGTAAGCGTAGGCTATGACAAATGTTGACAAATGAAGATCGAGTGGAGAGCGAGCTGATTCGTTCTTGACTCGCTCCCGAAGTTTCTCTATGTTCTCCGCGGTTAACTCAAACGTGGCACGGACAACATCGGCACTGATCTCACTGATGGGAGGTGGCTTCAAACTTTTAAAGTTCTCGATGTCTTTTGAGAGATACAACAGTAGTTCCATCACCTTTGACTCAAGTTCACGTGGAACATTAATGACCGAACGATCGAAACTTGGAGTTAGATCATCCGGTAAAAGAGGGAGTTCATTATGTTCTTGTAATCTGCAAATATGAGCCCATGATTTAATAAACATTGCACACGATTTACCGTCGAGGGCAGCATGGTGAGCAGTAAAGCCAACACAGAATCCTTGGTTCGGAAATAAAGTGATTTGCAAAGAAAACACGGACGCCGAGTCATCGGAGACCGATAACTCGGGTACAAGGGGATGTAACTCGGTCGCTGGACGTAGTCCATTGCCGGATACAAAGAAGAAGTTAGCGTAAGTCTCTGCGACAGTAAGCGACATTGTGTCATGCTTAGAGACAGTGATATATGGCTTTGGATCTTGTGGATCCCAGACGAGGCGGCCGGCGATTGGGAGGTAATGGCGGAGGACAAGGGAGAGAGAGAGCTCGAGCTTAGGGAGGATCAGAGAGTAGAATGACTCGCATGATGACTCAGTGAGTTTGTAGAAAAGGACTCGTTTACCGGGAGGGAATTTAATCCAGCGTAAATCAAAGAAAGTTAGAGGGAGATTGAAGGAGTTGACTGATGAGTTTGTAGCTGGGCTGACTCGAACGGTCTTGATCACTTTTAACGCCATTGGTAG
Source organism: Cardamine occulta (assembly GCA_028015245.1). Classification (NCBI taxonomy): domain Eukaryota; kingdom Viridiplantae; phylum Streptophyta; class Magnoliopsida; order Brassicales; family Brassicaceae; genus Cardamine; species Cardamine occulta. The sequence continues at coordinate 2,542,865 of CM051389.1, forward strand.
CTTAGTAATCTCTCTTGCTCTGGGAAATTATAGGTCGTTGTGTGTGTGTCTGTGTTTTTATTTAAGTAGGAGTTATTTAACTAAATTGCATAAGCTTTTTACATTATTTGATTGATTTTTAATTGGAAAAGATTTCCCACTTGGAAGAAAAGGTTGAGATTAGATCCAACGTTGAGATATGTGATCTGTGATTTTCAACAACCAAATCAATCATGAACAACGGCTGACTCAACACGTGGAAGAAAGTGACACCCAATTAGTTTTTGTTTTTTTTTTTTCTTTTTGTTTGAGGTTGTTAATTTTGAACTTAAACTAATAATTTTTGCATTAAAAACATTTATGCATTATTTCATACAGTTGACAAAGTCTTGAAGTTGTTGGAACAACAGATGAGATCGAGATTTAATCTTTCTATCGTGAAAGCAAAAAGACCATGTGGGCCATTGTTCAAGTTAAACCCAATTGTCTTGAAGAGACTTGAAGCTTAGCTTGAGTCGTCTAGGATTTTTGGCACTTTGATATAAATACCAAGAGACGGTGACATAAAGACTCGCGCGTCTAAGGTTTATCGAGAAAGGTACACGTGTGTGTGACGTTGCCATATTGATGAGATTCGAATATCTGTTGATGGTTTTGTTATAAAGTTACACTCGTTGGAAAAAATAATGAGTTATAGTGTTTTTCCATTGTAATTATAGAAAAAAGTGGTAGATGCCATATAGCAATTGTAGGTTGCGACTGGACTTGGTCCCGGAGATGTAGGTCAACCGAACTCTGTTAAAAAATTTCTTGTGTCTCATTTACTTTATGCACATAACAACTCGTTACACTCTTTCATCATACAAAGGTATAGATCTAGCACACATATAGTAATTTCACTTGGTATTAGAGCGGATTCTCGACAGAGATATGTTCTCGTTTCGGGTATGGTCCTGGTTATGTGGCTAGAAGCGGTTGTAGAAGTGTGTTGAGTTATGTGGAAAAGAAGAAACATAGCAAAAGGGAGATTAAAGATTCAACGAGTATTTCTGAAAAAGATGAAGATAGAATAGGTGATGAGCTCATCGGAAGGTTTAGAGAAATCCATCGAAATCATATTGAAAATTTGAGCATCGTGTTTCTTTTCGTCAAAAGGAAGTCATCGAGGAAGAGAGGAGAGATTTTGATTAGGGTTTGATTGAAAATTTTGGCCATTATATATTTTGATCAATTTAGGCTCAGAATAAAGCCCTTTATGAGAAAAAAATTAAAAAGCTGGAAACGTGTATTATAGCTGCTAGAAAAAATAGAAGGTCTCAATTTTCTTTTTGGGAAGCTGCTGCACGCGTGTGAATCGGATTGGAAATGGGACTAAATCATTAGTCTTCTTCTCCGTAGAGCAAGAGTTAGAGCTCAGAGAGATTGAGAGTTTCTTTTTTCTCCGTTGGTTTTTTTTTTGTGACTAGAAGAGTAGCGAAGTTTGTCTTCCATGGTGTCAATTGAGCTCAAGGAAAAAAGTTTGGTAGAGAGAAAGTGATTTTGGCATGTTTGGTGCTGGGTTCATTGGTTTGAACCAGAGAGGATTTCAGCGAAGAAAATCTAGACTCGTAAGATCATGGAGTAGATAGGGAGAGTCACGACCAGTATGGTTGTGGTCAATGGAAGGAAGCCAGAAGCTACAGTTTTGTGTCGGAGATCGATTTCAATATGAGATTGATCAAATCAGATAAGACAGATCAAAGGAAAGGTTTGAGAATCTCCTTCTACGACAAGAGTGAGGTTGAAAGTATTCTTTGCTGTGAGTCTTCTTCTCCGTTGCAGTTTCGACATGAATTAAAATCTCACATTACATGAGCTTAAAAGAAGAAGCGAATGAAGAAATTGTGAGAGGTAAGGAAAAAGTCTCCCGATAAAGAAAAGATGAGATGAATTAGAAGGAAAGTAATATAGGCTCTCATCGATTCACTGCAACTTCACGGAAAAATTAAAGGGCGATTTCAGATGTCTTGAAATCAGAGACAAAAGCGAGATGCACGTGATTTGAATGTCATAGTTTTGTATGCTCAAATGGAATCAGAGAATTCTATGTGTGTTGCTAAGATAAGAGATTGGGTTCAAAAGTTCTCGAATTTGATAGCAGCGTTAGACACAAATCTCTAGAAGAGAAGAAAAATCTTGCATCGTCAACATCATAAGATTTGAAAAAGAAGAATTTAGATAATGGTTTCAGATGGGTTGTAACCGTTCGATGGGATACAGCTGGAACCAATCTAAGAATTCACCGAGAATTCAGAAATTGGAGGAAGAACAGATCAGATGGTGAAATTATGGATAGAGATTCACCTTCAAGATCTTGTATTCCCGATTGAATGAATGATTTGTATCTAAGAGAAGAAGAGAGAGAGTTTTTGTAAATGAGATTGATTTTTGATAAAAGAGTTTGCAGAGCATAAATACTGAAACAAATACGGTTATAACATAAACCGTTTGTAGAAACAAATAACAAAGCATTAGAATAGGAAGTGGGTTTAGTGAGGATCGTGGGATAAGACGTGTTACGCTGTAACATTACTCCTTCCTCGAGCGAATCCTTGTCCCTTAAGGATCGAAATCTGGGTACTTGTTTGAAAAGTCCTGGTAAAATTCCCAATGGCTGCAGAGATAGGATCATCCTTCCAATGGACCAGGACTTTAGTAACAGCTTTGTTGTGACGTTTGGACATCTTTTTCTCGAGAATTGCTGCCGGTTGTTTGTCGATGCCGACATCACACAAGTACTGAGGAAGTGGAGTTGAGCTGCTTGAGCTGCTTGATGGATTTGGACACAGTTTGAGTTGGCTAACATGGAATACATTGTGGATGCTTGTTCCTGGTGGTAGTTGGAGTTTGTAGGCCGCTGAACCAATACGATCTGTGACAAGATAAGGACCATAGTACCGCGGGGAAAGCTTGTGAGGCATGTGTTTACCTTTCAAAGAATGTTGGCGATAAGGTTGCAACTTGAGGTAGACATGATCGCCGACTTTGAATTCGCGATGGGACCGTTTTGAATCTGCATATTGTTCCTCCCTTTTCCGCATGCTATGGTCTAACACTACTGAGCTGCTCTCGCCGGGGAGGTATGGTAGGTGTGTTGGAGGAGGCTGTCCATAAACAATTTCATAAGGAGTACCTCTGATTGCGGAGTGGAATGTGGTGTTATACCACCATTCGGCTAAGGGAAGCATTTTAGACCACATGTGAGGAGCATCGGCAGTCATACACCGCAGATATGTCTCCAGTGTTTTGTTTGTTACTTTTGTTTGACCGTCTGTCTGAGGGTGGTAGGATGTAGAGTAACGCAAGTTAACCCCATGTACTCTGAATAATTCCTTCCAGATGTCGCTTAAGAAAGTCGGATCTCTGTCACTAGTAACATCTTTTGGCATTCCGTGAAGCTTAAATATGTTGTCCATATAGGCTTGTGCAATGTCGAGCGCTGTGTATGGGTGTGCGAGGGCGATGAAATGAGCATTCTTGCTGAGCCTATCAATGACCACCAAAATACAATGTTTCCCAAAAGAAATAGGCAAACCTTCAATAAAATCCAAGCTAACGGATTCCCAAACACCATTTGGTACCTGTAAAGGTTGGAGAAGTCCCGGTTTGGCAACACACTCAGTCTTGTTCCTCTGACAAGTAGGACAATTACGCACATATTCTTGGACCTCGAGGCTCATCTTTGGCCAGAAAAACAGTGATTTGATGCGTTGTAGTGTCGCGTCCCGACCGGAATGACCTCCTATAGCGGAATCATGAAGCCAACGGAAGATGTGAAGCTTGACAGATTTATCATTACCAACCACCGGCTTACCCTTCCTACGTAATTCGTCTCTCGAGAATGAATACTGAGGGTGAGACCTTGCGTCTGCTTTTAAGTCTGATATGATACGCTGAAAGCTAGGGTCTGAACACCACAGTGATTTAAGAGATTCGTAGAAGTCTGAATGAACACTAGAAAGTGTAATTTGAAGAAGCTGAGACCCCAAAACTCGTGATAAGGCATCTGCAACATAGTTCTCCTTCCCTTGCTTATACTGTATTTCAAAATCGTAACCCATGAGCTTAGATAGCAACATGTGCTGAAAAGGTGTGGTTACCTTCTGATCCAGCAGATATTTGAGGCTCTTCTGATCAGTTTTGATGATGAAATGTCTATGGGCAAGATAGGCGGTCCATGTTTGAACCGCGTGAACCACCGCCATCAATTCTTTTTCATACACTGATAGCTTTTGGTGTCGAGGCCCGAGGGAGCGGCTGATGAACGAAATCGGATGGTTATCTTGCATTAGAACTGCGCCAATCCCCGTGTTGGATGCATCTGTCTCAATCACAAATGTCTTATCAAAATTTGGCAATGCGAGAATCGGTGAAGAAGACAAAGCAGATTTAAGGTTTGAGAAGGCTGTAGCAGCGTCTGCATCCCAAGAAAATTCGTCTTTTCAGAGCAGCCGAAAGAGTGGTTTTGCTATGACGCCATATGATTTGATGAATCGCCTATAGTAATTAGCAAGGCCAAGAAAACTCCGTAATTGCTTCTGTGTTGTGGGGATAGGCCAATTTTGGATAGATTTAATCTTTGCAGGATCTGTGCGTACCCCATCTTCCGAAATAAAGTGGCCGAGATATTCGATAGTGGTAACCCCGAAAGTGCACTTTGAAGGTTTGAGATACAGTTGTTGCTGGCGCAGGATATCGAAAACAATCTTCAAATGTCTCAGATGTTCATCCCAAGATTTGCTGTAAACGAGAATATCGTCAAAAAAAATGATTACAAATTTTCGAGCTACCTCGTGGAAGACGTGATTCATCAGTCCTTGGAAAGTACATGGTGCATTTGTCAGACCGAATGGCATGATGAGGAATTCGAAGTGACCAGCGTGTGTCTTAAAGGCTGTTTTGTAGACGTCTTCTGGTGTCATCCGTAATTGGTGAAAACCGGATCGGAGATCAAGCTTGGAGAAGTAAACCGAGCGACCTAATTCGTCCAAAAGGTCTTCGAGAAGAGGGATTGGGTATTTATCTTTGATTGTTTGCTGATTGAGGCCTCGATAGTCCACACAAAGGCGCCAGGAGCCATCTTTCTTTTGGACCAGAATAATCGGTGAGGCGTAAGGACTAGAACTATGTTGGATCACTCCTTGAGATAGCATTTCACCGATCATCTTATCAATAATGTCTTTCTGTAAAGACGAATATCGATAGGGGCGTTGATTCACCGGATTTGAACCTGACACGAGTGGTATGGTGTGATCAAAACCTTCGCGAAAAGGTGGAAGAGATGTTGGTTCTGCAAATATGTCAGAGTATGTTGCCAACAGAGATTTGATGGCGGAGGAGTCAGATTTATCAGAACCAGCAGTCGCGATGTGTGAGAATGTTCCATATGTTGGTGAGTCATTTCCCTCGGTAACCAAACCTCGGACTTGTAACATCGCCAGTTGTGGAGAGTGTAAGAGAATTTTGTTGAGCGTACTCTCCTTAATCACTTTGCTGTTGGATTTTGGAGAACCACGCAGGACATGTTTCAGGTCATTCAAAGTGAATTCCATTCGTAGGTTAGAAAAATCCCAAATTATCGGACCTAGTGTAGAGAGCCACTGAACACCCAAAACAAAGTCGCAACAAGACAGAGGTAAGACGCGGATTGGTGCCGTAAAAGAATACCCCTGCATAGACCATTCAAAACTGTCACATTTGGAAGAGGAAATGATGTTGTCACCGTGAGCCGCTGTGACTGCCATCGGGGTTGTTTGTTGCAAGAGAACACCGACTTCGTTTGCAATACTCGAGTCTAGGAAATTATGGGTGCTGCCGGGGTCGATAAGTATGTGTATTTTCTTTTTGCCATAATGGCCCATTAAACGCATACAGTTGAAGGTGGAGCCATTCAGTGCGTTTAATGATAGAATTGGTGCTTCCACGGTAGTATGTTCTTCTGTTGTTTGGAAATTGGTGTTGGAATTCTGAATCATCGTCGGATGCGTGAGGATCCTCGTCATCTCCTTCCATCACATATATGTGTGATCTGCGATGTTTAAGCTGATGGCCGGGTGTGTATTTTTCATCGCAGAACATACACAAACCTCTGTTTTTGCGGTCTTGCATTTCCTCATAAGAGAATTTGCATGGTTGTTTATCTGCGATAGTACGGGGTATGAAGGTTGATTTGGTATTTTCTGGTGGAGGTGTTTGGAGAAGAAAAGGGGTAGTGTTTGGGGGGTTGTAGTGGAAAGGCTGTTTCTGGTAGGCGGAATAAGGAAAAGATCGGTGTTTAGTGGGTTGGGATATGGTGAGGTATGATTCGTGTAGTTTGGCCAATCGTGCGGCTTCTGCTACAGTGTGGGTTTCGAATTGGCGTATGTGGATAGCAAGAGGTGGGTTGAGATTAGCCAGGAATATGCTAAGAGCGTGGGGCGGTGGTAGAGGAATTCTGGTCAAGGCACACTCGAACTTTTCCAAGTAGTTATCGACTGTGTCATTTCCTTGTTTCAAAATCACAAGTTCTGAAAGTGGGTCATCGTATGGAGTACCAAATCTCTTCCCCAATGCCAAAATATATTCTGACCAAGTTGGGTAAATGCCATATCTTTCGGCAAGGAAATTATGGTGCCACTTGAGTGCTTTTCCTGACATATGTATGGTAGCCATTTGGACACATTGTTCTTGTGGAGTGTTGTCTAACGTGAAGAATTGTTCACATTTATACATCCAATCGCGCATGTCAGAGCCATCGAAGGAAGGAAATCCCACTTTGGAAACATGAGATAGCAGGTTGCCGTGGTTTGGCCCTGCGCCGGTATTGTTGGGGGCGGCGATGCTGTGCGTGGTTTGATTGTGATGGTGTACGAAGTGAGGAACGGACGACGGGTCCGGAGGGCGAGGATCGTGATGGACGGAGTTTGCAGTGTTGGATAGCAGGGTTGAATCAGGAGAATGGTTCACAGGTCGTTTTTGCGGATCCTTTGGAAACAGTTCGGCCAACATGTTTGTGATTCCATCGAATTTTTCAATCATCCCAGCTTGAATTTCGGAAAATCTGGCCTCGAATCCCGATTTCAACTCTGAAATTTCAGAACGTAAAGCGCTAGTTTCTTCGGTGTGTTTTGCGTTGAGTCCTTCTAATTGCTTGTTCATCTCCATTAAAGATGTAGCTCGAGTATCCATCAGAAAAAATTTGGGTCGCAGAAACTTGCTCTGATACCAATGTAACCGTTCGATGGGATACAGCTGGAACCAATCTAAGAATTCACCGAGAATTCAGAAATTGGAGGAAGAACAGATCAGATGGTGAAATTATGGATAGAGATTCACCTTCAAGATCTTGTATTCCCGATTGAATGAATGATTTGTATCTAAGAGAAGAAGAGAGAGAGTTTTTGTAAATGAGATTGATTTTTGATAAAAGAGTTTGCAGAGCATAAATACTGAAACAAATACGGTTATAACATAAACCGTTTGTAGAAACAAATAACAAAGCATTAAAATAGGAAGTGGGTTTAGTGAGGATCGTGGGATAAGACGTGTTACGCTGTAACATGGGTGTATAAAATTTGCACTTTTGAAATGTTTAGGAAGAAATTAGAGGTTGAATGGAGAAGTTCATGTTAGAGAAAGAAGCGACTGGTTCTCGAGAGGAGGTTTTAAGGAACTCAAGAAGTTTCAGATCCGAGAAGAGTTTTCTTAGTTTGTGCTTCTGAAACCGGTTGTGAGATTACTCAAAATGGAGGATTGTGCAAGTTGAATTTGATGTCTGACATTGCAAGACAAGAGTCAACCTTCGTTTGTCTCAAGTTTGGTTAGAAGCGTTGGAGATTTGAGTATATGATGGTCTCAGGTGAGTTGATTAAAGGGCTCTACGCAATTAATTCTCAATTAATCTCTCATGATAAGATGGTTTTTTTAGTTATCCAATCGATCGTTTATGGAGCTTAAGTATTCTCTACATGTTGGCTGGCTTTGGATTTACTGGTTCTTTGGAGCAAAAATTGATTTTGTCAGAGTTTTGGAGGGTTAGAAGTTTGTTTCATTTGATAAGCTTTCTTGGTTTTTTGTTGTTGTATGTGTCTTGTCTTGGCTTTTTGCCTTATTGAGACACACAATCAACAAGGAGGAGAAGAATGTTGAAACGAAAAGCTTAAGCTTCATAGAAAAAATTGAAGTGGATCAGAGTCAAACAAAGATGCTTGTCGTCTAGTATGAAGAAAAAGAAAACCTGCATTTTATTTTAATTCGTCAAAGGATCGATGAAGAACGGGATCACCAGAAGAGAATTAGCTTCGTTGACAAAGACACACGAGTCTGGTTTAATTGTTAACGTGACAGAGATGAACCAAGACACATGGGTCTGGATTAAGTGCTCCATTGTAGAAGAGTTTCTGGATATTGTAGGAGATTCATGGAGAGAATATAAACAAAGATTAAATTTTCAGAACTCTGCAATTAATCAGGGATGGAGGCGATTCTGGTGGAGGATGACATACATGTTGGAGGATGTTAACTGGTGGTCGAGATTGCATCAGTGCTTTTCACTGTCGGATAAGAAAGATGAGTTTCACGATGAAGAAGCTCACCAGTAACGGCGATTTCAAGAGAGAATTTTCGTGAAAAGTCTACGAAGGTTGGTGAGCAAGGTTGAAAGAATATTCTTATGGTTGATTCTTGTTTCTTTGTTTTCTTTGCTACAGACCTCGGATCTAAGATCTGAAAGATGTTCTGGAAACTTGAAAGCGAGATCTTTCTAATGATATAAAGATCGTCTTTTGATTTCTCATGGTTTGATGGGAATTTTTTTCCAAATTTGGTTGCTCGTAGATTTGTATGACTGTTCTTGATTTTTCCATCAAGATTCATAAGTTTCTGGGTTGGTTTGCTACTACGTCTATGCAGTGGCGGACCCAAGAATTTTTTTTACCGGGGTCAAAACATAACCAAAAAAAATCGTCCACTAATAAATATTTTTTTCTTCTTCTTATTTTTATTAAATATCAAAAAACAAAGTGGACCTTGGGTCTTGCAATTACTGAAATTTTTAAAAAAATAAGTTAATGGGTTTAAAAAATAGATGGGCTAGAGAAACCTAAAGTTTCATGGGTTCAAAGTTGATTTTCTAACCCAAAAAAATTTATATATACACAGATTTTTTTTTTTTTAATATATGGGGTGTCAGCTGACCCCACTCCAATATATGTGGATCCGCCTCTGCGTCTATGCTTTGCATCAAGACAGATGAAGAAGCTTTAGAGTTTTTAATTTGAAAAGAAGCATTATTTTCTTATTATTTCAAAGTCAGAGAATTCGTAAGCAACTAGGCGACTGTTCTAGTTTGAAGTTTCTGAAGGTAGATAAGCAAAGGGTTTGGTTGGTAAAGCTTTTCCGTGAATGGATTTTCCTGTGAGGTCTTTTGAATCAAAAGGTTATGAGTTGCGAGAGCTAAAAAAATAGGAAAACCGTGTGTGATATGGTTGCAAAGAAGGAAGGCTGGTTATAGGAATTCATGTCACTAGAAAACAGTGTTCTTAAGTTTCCTTGATGTTTGGCTGGTTTTAATCTTGATGGAATTTTGGAGCAGAATTTGGGTTTGATGGTGTCCGGCTGTCAGTGTCACACTTGTAAACACATCGAGGGTTGTGTGTGACTACGGATACAGAAATTTCCTATGAAAGCAGAAGATTAATGGAACAAATAGAACTTAATGCTATTTTTAGTACCTATGCCATTGGGAGTGATTTAAGGTTCTTGGATGAAGTCATTGGTAGACAAAATCTGAGACTAAAGGATTGAATAAGTTTGTGTGGATCAGCGTAAAAGAAATCATGTGAAGTTTGTAAACTGTTGAAGCAGAGAAAGAGAATCAAACTAGATCTTTGGTTAATCAACGCTTTCATGTTGTGCATGCACTGCAGAGAAAAAGCCAAGAGGAAAAAGCAATTAGGAAAGAGAATCCTACGTGATGATTCACTCTAGATGAGAAGTTTGTCGGGATCAATCTAAGATATATCTTAGAGTTGAGTAACTTCGATTAAGCGTAACGTCGTTACCTTAAGTGACTTGTAGATGTTGGGTTATCATTATTGAGAATTACTTCACAATTTTCTCACCCCTGGTTTTAGATCTGATGATTTTAAATTAAAATAGTAAAAGTAATAATGGTGTTATGCATATAATTTTTGATACTTCGTGTATGTCACAATACTTAGTGTAGTTGGACACATGACACATGATACTTCGTGCATGTCACTATGCGAAGTCAATAGTTCGTATAGTTATGGTAACATTAAATTAGTTCATATGTGTAGGTATGCCGTGGCCTATAATTCCTGTAGCAAAGAATCATTTTTCCTAATCAAAATCATCGATCCAATATGTTCCCCTTAGTTTACTTTTACATATATATATATATATATAACATTTTGTATATTATATAATGAATAAAATAATAGATTAAAATATCAACAAAAATAAATTTCATTCAAAAATGTTTTTGTACTATTTTAGTAATCATACAATAAATATGTTCTAAAATCGAACCCATTAACAAAAAAATATGTTCTAAATCTTTATAAAAAAACTTGAAATGCTTTGTATAAACGTTTCTTTTCTATTTTTAAAATTAAATATATATTAATATTTTAATTTGTATATAGTATAGGAGCATATACGGATTTCATATTTTAGAATTTTAGAATACAAAATTCAGTCCGTCGAATCCAAAAAAAGGTTATTCTGATATGTCAAAATTATGTAAAAATTAGAATAGTAATATAAATATTATTTTACTATTGATGTTCTGCCTTATAAGCGTCATTCACCTAGGACAAAAACAAAATTCATATTACTATTTAATTTTGACATATTTTGGACAGATCCGATTAATTATTTTTCGGACCTAACTGATCGAATTTAGTATTCTGAAATTACAGGATATCAAAAATCTGTGCCCACTCCTACATTAGATAATAAGATAAATTTTATTCTAAAATTATAAAAGAAAATGTAATATACAACATTTCAAGTTGATTTTATAAACATTTTAGAACATATTTATAATATAATTTTTAAAATAATACCAAAAATATTATATATATATATATATATGTAAAAGCAAATATGATGATTTTAAATTAAAATCGTAAAAATGATTATGGTGTTGCGCATATAATTTTTGATACTTCGTGTATATCACAATACTTGGTGTAGTTGGGCACATGACACATGATACTTCATACACATCACTATGCGAAGTTAATAGTTCATGTAGTTATGAGAACATAAATTAGTTCATATGTGTAAGTATATCGTGGTCTATAGTTCGTGTAACTGAGAATTATTTTTCTTTTTGATTAATTTAAATTTTAAGAAGATTTGAGGATATTCAATAAAATTAAATGATTTAAGCCAATTTTGTAGATTTTCTGTTACAATCTTATAGGTGATTAGAGGTTAAAAATTAAAAATTAAAAAGAATTTGTAAAAATTAAAAATTCATATATCGTTTTGTTTTCGACCTTGACTAATCACATCAGTGGTGGTGATTCTTTTAATATTGCGTTGTTTCCACTTCCGCCGTATAAAACAATCCTTTTACGTTCTATCATGTATTTGATATGTGCTTAATATTTCTAGGGATGTTTTTATTATAAGATGGGTTTAAGTTCATCTTCCTCAATACTGTAGGAAAACACAGAGAATAGAGTCATACAATATTGAGGAAGAAGAGGAAGATACAAATGGAGATTGTGGTTAGGGCTTTGACAAGGAGAAGAAGGTGGTATTTGGATCCAATTTTTTATAACTAGAACTTGTCTCCCATGTCATTCCAAATGATTTTTGATATACAAATTCTATGAAATCTTTATTTTCCAATAAGGCAAAATTTCAAAACATTTTGTAAATGATCAAATCTAATAAGATAGGATTTTAGTGCTTTTTAGAGAATCATTAATCCAATGAGAGAAGATTTGAATAAAAATTAAAATCATACCAAATCATTGCTTCAATATACCCCAAATACATTTGTTTTTTTTATTCCATAGATTACGTGTCCCATCTATTAATTTATTTTGAATAATTCAACTAAATTATAAATTATATTGGACAGGACAAGTTTGATTTGATTCGGTTTCAAATGGAACTGGACAACTAACCTAATATACATGCGTATTTTAATAAGCTTTTACAGTATTTCATCGATTTTGTATGATGTGATGTATAAAAGAATATTTTTTAAAAAAAATTGTGATGTTTGATTTTCTACGGTCATGAACAAGGTACGTTAAATGTAAAAAACCCACGACTCACACGCACCTTAGTGCCACAGTAAAGGCTAATCGCTAAGGCCATTATTAAATAGAGAAAGAAAAATATTCATCTCACTCTCCTTCAAGCATACTCCCATCTCCACAGCACATGGCTCATCCCTTCTCTCCGACATAGAGAATCCTTCGTTGTGGTCAATGGATAAACTCTCCGTTTTAGTTGGTCTGCCCCACCCAAAATCTAATTCGTACATTCCTAATCGGGTCGACCCTGTAACTGACCCGGACTGTGCACCCGGTTTCATTTTCTTCGTTCCTTCCACGAAGTCATCACAAAGTTGTAGAACTTTTGTGATGTGAATATAACCTTTAATTATGATTGATGATTACTAACCGTGTTACAATGATGGATTCGATCTATTACTTATACAAACAAAACAGTATGTTTAAACGACACGAATGTGTAAAAGACACGACTTTACAAAGGACAACTTCGTTACTCTTCGTTTAATAACTAACATATGTAAATGTGACTTTGCATTATGTGAGATATGATTATACTTCAACACTCCCCCTTAATCATATCTCGGCTTCACTCCAAGCTTCCTTCTAAGATCTTCAAACCTTGACACGGTTAACGCCTTAGTGAAAATATCCGTGAGTTGATCTTCCCCTTTGCAATATTCCAATTTAACGAGTCCTTTGTGCTCGGCTTCACGAACAAAATGGTACTTGATCTCTATGTGTTTCGTTATTCTATGCTGCACCGGATTCTTCCCTATTGCTATTGCCGACTTGTTGTCACATAAGATGGGAATGCCTTCTTCAAACTTCAGTCCAAGTTCTTCGAAAAGTCTTTGTAGCCATATGGCTTGATTTGTGGCTGAACATATGGCGATGTACTCTGCCTCCGCTGTTGATTGAGCTACTGTTTGTTGCTTGTTTGACTGCCAACAAAACACACCTGATCCAAGATTAAAAATATAACCTGATGTGCTTTTCTTGTCTTCGATAGAACCACCCCAATCACTGTCCGAGTAGCCTATCAATCTTGGTGTTTCCACGCTTGTAAAATATACTCCATAGCTTGACGGTCCTTTGACGTACCTTAAAACCCGTTTGGCTTCTTGATAATGCTTCATGCGTGGTGATGACATGTATCTTGAGAGATAGGAGCTTGCGTACATTATATCAGGTCTTGATGCACACAAGTATAAGAGCCCTCCAACAATACTCCGATACTTAGTCGAATCTCCATACTCTTTGTCATCTTCAACTTCTTTTCTTTTTGGTGTAAGTGGAGTGCTTACACTCTTGCTTTCTTTCATTCCAAACTTATCAATAAGTTTGTTGGCATATTTTTCTTGTGAAAGAAATATGCCGCCATCATCTTGGATTACTTACATTCCAAGAAAGTAGTTCAACAACCCGAGATCCGTCATCTCGAATTCCTTCTTCATATTTTATTTGAATGTGTTGATGAGATGAATATTGCTTCTTGTGATGATGATATCATCAACATATAAACTTACTATCAACACATCTCCCTCTTGCTTCATTATGTATAAAGCCGCATCATTCGTACTTCTTTCAAAATCGTTTTTGATGAAATATGAATCTATCCTTCCATACCATGCCCTTGGCACTTGCTTTAATCCATATAAGGCTTTGTGTAGCCTTAAAACTTTTTCTTCTTTGCCTTTAATCACAAACCCAGGTGGTTGTGTGACATAAACTTCTTCTTTTAGTTCACTATTGAGGAAAACTGACTTTACATCCATTTGATACAATCTCCACTTCATTTGAGCCGCATAAGCAAGTATGGCTCGTATTGTATCATGCCTTGAGACCGGGGCAAATGTCTCAAGATAATCGACTCCATATTCTTGAGAAAAACCTCTTGCAACTAGCATTGCCTTGTGTTTGATCGGATTGCCATTTGCATCCATCTTGATCTTATAGATTCACTTCACGCTTATCACATTCTTCTTTTCCGGCTTGTCTACAAGTTTCCAAGTCTTGTTTTTCTCAATCATCTCCATTTCTTCATTCATGGCTTTTCTCCATTCTTTGTTTTTGCAAGCCTCATTGTAAGTTTGCGGTTCTTCATGTGCGAAAAAACATGCTTCTATAATTTGAGCCACTTCTTCAAGCTCCACTCTCGGTGCTATCTCCAAGATTTCATCCATGGATTTTAATTTCTTTGGTGATTCAGAAGTTTCTCCTTCTTCATGGTCATCATAGTCACCATAATCAAAAGAAACGGGGCTGGAGATATTCTCACGTTTATCTTTTGATTCTTGTGAATTGCTCATGGATAAGACAATAGTCTTTTTGACTTCTTCTTGTCTATCCCAATCCCATTTCTTGTTTTCTTCAAACTCAACATCTCTTGACACTTTAATCTTCTCATTCTCCAAGATTAAAATTCTATAGCCTTTCGATAGATTGCTATAGCTAATGAGGATTCCACGTTTTGCTTTAACGTCTAACTTTCTCCTCTTTTGATCCGTAATATGCACATAGCATATACTCCCAAAAATCTTTAAGTGTGACACATTTGGCTTGTGTCCACACCACTTCTCTATAGGCGTCACATCATCTTCTATTGCCCTTGACAGTAGACGGTTTTGCAGATAGGACGAGGTGTATACTGCTTCTGCCCATAACTTGAGCGGTAAACCTTGCTCAGCAAGCATTATTCTTGCCATCTCCACCAAGGATCTATTCTTTCGTTCTGCTGCACCATTTTGCTGTGGTGAATAAGGCAAAGTGACTTGCCTAATAATTCCTTCTTCTTCACAAAACTGGTTAAATTCTTGTGAAGTGAACTCACCACCTCCATCGGATCTTAAAGTCTTGATGAAACAATCTGATTGTTTTTCCACCATTGCTTTGAACTTCTTAAACATCAAGAAGGTCTCCGATTTTTGTTTTAAGAAGTATACCCAACACATGTGAGTATAATCATCCAAAAACAATAAGAAGTAACGGCTTCCATCAAGTGATTGGTGCTGCATCGGTCCACATACATCCGTATGTACAATCTCAAGCTTCTCTCTTGTCTTCGTTTGAGATTCTTTTAGAAAACTCTTGCGTGATTATTTTCCAAGGTTACACGCCTTACATACTTCTTTGTTGACTTTGAACTTTGGTAATCTATTTACCAAATCTTTGTCTTGCATTTGTTGCAACCGTGTATTGCCTATATGACCAAGTCTCTTGTGCCATGTTTCCATCTCCTCTTGCTCACTTGCATTCATAGCTTCTCCTTGAACTGAACCCAACTTGATTCTGAAGCTTTTATGAGTCATTGGAATGACCATAATCTTCTTGCCATCTGCATCTATAATGATGCATTTCTTCTCTTTAAAACTCACTTGATAACCGCTTGAAATAATTTGAGGAATACTCAACAAATTCTTCTCCAAACTAGGCACCAAGAAGACGTTTTTAATGACTTTCTTGCCATAACTTGTCATGACGGTAATATCTCCTTTACCGGCTGTCATGACTATTTCTCCATTTCTGACTCTTATCGGAACCTTGATACTTCTATCGATCTTCAAAAAATATCTCTCTTCTTTTGTCATGTGGTTAGTGCACCCACTGTATATTAACCAAATGTCTTTTCTTATTTTTGTTAATGCTTCTTCACTTGCACTAAACAACATATGATCTTCAACCAAATCTTCATCTTCGAGACTTACATGCGCTCTTTCCTTTTTCTTTGAGTGACACTTATTTGCATAGTGGCTGATCCTACCACAATTGTAACACTCTTTGTTACCCTTTTGATTCTTGCCATAATCATTTTCCTTCGGTTTCTTCCAACACTCATTTTCTGTGTGGTTGCTTCTCGTGCAAAACTCACACCACTTCTTGCCTTGATTCACACGGCTCTTGGTGTTGTCTCGTTTAAAACCGGAATCTCTTCCTTTTGTGCGAGCATTAAATGCTCCTTCATTAGTGCTTTCTTCTCTTGCAGCCACTCTTGTTTCATGTGCTTTCAAAATACCGATCAGCTATGTCATAGTTAATGAAGTCAAGTCGCGAGTTTGCTCCAAAACGCTAACAATGCTATCGAACATGGCTGGGAGAGAGATGAGTATCTTCTGTATAATTTGGTAGTCAGTCTTCTTTTCACCATGATAAGTTAATTGATTTTCCAAAATAATTAACTTATCGGTGAATGTCTTAATGTCCTCATTATCATACATCTTCAAGTTTTCGTACTCCCTACGCAACGATTGAAGCTTAATCAATCGGACTTGAGGAGATCCTTGATACTCAGCCTTTAATGCATCCCATGCCTCCTTTGATGTTAGTGCTGCTGCAATTCGTGAGAATATCTGATCTGTCACAGTAGTTTGCAAAATTTGTAGTGCCATCGTATCATTCATCATCGCTTCTTCTCTAAGCGATTTTGCCCTTGCTGTTTCAGGGGTTTCTTGCTCTTGTACTGGTTCGTCCGGCACACCTTCTTCAACCATGGACCATAATTTTCTAGTCCTGAAAATGGTTGCCATCTTAATGCTCCAGAAGTCATACTTCTCCCTATCGAATATGGGAATCACTTGATGTGAAGAGTCTTGCATCGTCTCGGCTTATTTTGCGATTAACGTATGCGAATACTAGTGCTTTCTCTTTGGTCCTCTCTCAATCGTAAAGCTCTGATACCATGTAGAACTTTTGTGATGTGAATATAAACTTTTATTATGATTGATGATTACTAACTGTGTTACAATGATGGACTCGATCTATTACTTATACAAACGAAACAGTATGTTTAAACGACACGAATGTGTAAAAGACACGACTTTACAAAGGACAACTTCGTGACTCTTCCTTTAATAACTAACATATGTAAATGTGACTTTGCATTATGTGAGATATGATTATACTTCAATAAAAGTGACTCTATTCCTCGTGAATCCAAACCTTTCACTGAATCGCCAAGAATCTCGACTGCTTTAATAAAACCATCTTGTTCCAAAAACACTCTCGCTTCGTATTGAAAACAACCTATCGGAAACATGCAGTTCCCAAAGTATTCGGCTGGAACTTGTGGGCCTAGTCGTTGTCTAAAATCTGCTGCATACAAAAATCGCACCGGTCTGTTTGCGTTGCCTCCACGTGCTTTCACTACGCACGTCCATGCGTAAGCGTACGCAATGACAAATGTTGACAAGTGAGGTCGAGTGGAGAGCGGACTTATTCGTTCTTGACTCGCTCCCGAAGTTTCTTTATGTTCTCCGAGGTTAACTCAAACGTGGCACGGACAATATCCGTACTGATCTCACTGATGGGACGTGGCTTCAGACTTTTGTAGTTGTCTCTATCCTTTGACAGTTCCATAATCATTGACTCAAGTTCACGTGGAACATTAATGACAGTACGATCGAAACTTGGAGTTAGATCATCCGGTAAAAGAGGAAAAGTTATTGCTTCATTATGTTCTTGTAATCTGCAAATATGAGCCCATGATTTTATAAACATTGCTAATGATTTACCGTCGAGGACAGCATGGTGAGCTGTAAACCCGACACAGAATCCTTGGTTCGGAAATAACGTGATTTGCAAAGGAAGCACGGACGCCGAGTCATCGGAGACCGTTATCAGGGGATGTAACTCGGTCGCTGGACGTAGTCCATTGCCGGATACAAAGGAGAAGTCTGCGTCGGTCTCTGCGACAGTAAGCGAGATTGTGTCATGCTTGGAGACAGTGATATGTGGCTTTGGATCTTGTGGATCCCAGACGAGGCGGCCGGCAATCGGGTGGTAATGGCGGAGGACAAGAGAGAGAGAGAGAGAGCTTAGGGAGAATCAGAGAGTAGAATGACTCGCGTGTTGGCTCGGTGAGTTTGTAGAAAATGACTCGTGACCGGGATGGAATTTTATCCATTGTAAGTCAAAGAAGGTTAGAGGGAGATTGAAGGAGTTGACTGAGTCATTGGATGAGTTTGTAGCAGGTCTGACTCGAACGGTCTTGATTACTTTTAACGCCATTGGTGGTAGCTTAGCAATCTTTCTTCCTCTGGGAAATTCTCGATTAATATCAAAGAAATAATTAACTTACTGAAAGTATTATATACACATATTATCACCTAAATATGCGTATTTTAATTATTACTTAGATTTCGACCAAAAAATATATATATATATATATATATATATTACTTAGATAAGTTGAATAAGATCATTACGTAATTAATTAGTATTGTTAAATTATTGTATTTAGTAATTAATAAGCTCAACATTAATATTATGCATATGTAAATGTAAAACATAAATTTCATTAAAAGCATTTATGCATTATTTCACATGACAAAGTCTGCAAATTTTAAATTGATTTTTAGAGCAAAAAAGAACATACAAATTTTTTTTTTATGAAAACAAACAAGGATGGTATCGTGGCCTGAATCATGATAAAGGGAGGTCATAAAAAAAATCATGGTTTTATTAAATTTTATTGGACAAGTTTGATTTGATTGGATTTGATTCGGTTTTCAAACACAAATCACCTAACATGCGTATTAATAAGATCGTTACATAATTTAGTATTATTAAATTATTAAATTTTGTAATAAGCTCAACATTAATATTATGTATATGTAAATGTAAAACATGAATTTCATTTAAAACATTTCTGCATTATTTCATACAGTTGGCAAAGTCTGCAAATTTTAAATTGACTTTTAGAGTAAAGAAGAACATACAAATTCTTTTTTATGAAAACAAACAAGGATTATCTAAGTATCTTGTTCGTCATATCATGTAAGTGTCCATAAATAGGTGATCATCCATCGAAGTATTCAGGTCATTGTAGCTTCATGTGTCTAAATTCTTTTAGAAATAGTCCATAAAATCAAGTTAAATTAAATAATAGCGTTAAGATCTTCCTCTAAACTAATTACTTACGAAAACTAAGGCTTTGAATGGTTGGTAGGTATACTGCGGATCGGATTAAAGTCGGACTGCTCCGCATTTATTTTACCTTTCACAAAATCGGACTAATACAAATTACTTCGGATTGAAATACTCCATCCCAGTCTGCAATTAAACGTAGAAGTGCATACCATAAGATTTGTACTGTTAGTCCAATTTTTTCAGTCTACACCTTTTTACCTCCATACGCGTCGGACGAGAATGGTTTTCTCTACACTTCGATCCGGGTACTTTCTTTTCATTGGATAAAATTGTGTTTCTTTGTGTATATATATACCACTCATTAATAAAAATCTCACATATATTTCACCCAACAAAAAAAAAATTGGGAGAGCCGAAAAAAAAAATCTTATCTTCTTCGTCTTCATATCTTTAAAATTTTTTGCAATTCTTCATACCTTCAGATCTGAAAAAATAAGAGGTAGAAATTCTTTAATAACTTAAATTTTAACAATTTTAATCTCTTATAGAGTTAGAAACTAGTTTTTTAAAACATATCTCTTAATTTTTTTATTATTCTAATTTTTTGTGATGATAGATGTCTTCATCAAGAGGTAGAACAACAAATATGGATCCTCCAGCACCAAGAAGAAATACCAACACCAACACCAACATAGATCCTCCTCCTATAAGAGTGCTCTCACTCGCGCAAAGTGGTGATCCTCAATTTCCATTGCCTCCTGGAGACAAATATTATGTGGTAGATTCAGGATATCCAAACAAGCAAGGTTTTCTAGCTCCTTACAGATCATCACGTTATCGAGTTGTGAGATATCATTTGTCACAATTCATCAATGGTCCTCCACCAAGGAATAAAGAAGAGTTATTTAACAGGTCTCATGCATCTATACGTTCTGTTATAGAACGAACTTTCAGAGTGTGGAAGAAGAAATGGAGGATTCTTAGAGATGACCCTAGATATGGTTTGAAGGTGCAGAAGAGTGTGATTATCGCCACGATGGGACTCCATAATTTTATCAGAAGATCAAATTTTTCTGATGCAGATTTTTTTGAAGATTATTCAGAAATGCATATAGAAAACGAAAAAAATTACTCAAATGAGCAAGAGGAGGCCGAGAGAGCTGATCGACAATATATGGTAAATATTCGAGAAAATATTGCCAATATGTTATGGGATAATTAAAATAATAGGTTTTGTTTTGTAATTTTTAAAAATATTTTGTAGTGATTATTAAAAAAACATGTTATTAATTATTGTAGAAATGATTTTAATCCACTCTATATTATAGTCTGATTTTTACCATTCACAATGGTATATGGTATTGCATACCATTGTATGTTGGATTGCGTACCATTGTTTGCTGCATACGTTAGTCCGAACAGGTGCTTATCGCAACGTAATGACGAACCATTCAAAGCCTAAGTGATTTGCCTAAACTAATAAACGGGAAGGCAAGGGGAAAAGAGAGAACGCCTTCAACGATTTGGCAACTACCCCAAGCGAGTCAACAACCACAACAATGAAGACACAACTAGTTGAAAAGGGGAAGAAAACAAATCATCTTGACTGATCTTCGATGAGCGACCTACAAAGCTACACCAACTACAACTGACGAGAACTAGATCCAACCAGACTGATTCCGAGAAACTAACACAGATGTTAACTCGAAATAATTCTAAAGTGGAAGACGACAAATAGATGGGGCTACGAACCAGCAAAAATCTTTGGGCCTAGCTCGCTACTAGAGAGACAAAGGCGAGATCTAGGATAAGGAGGAGTGATGAGAACATAATCACTCCTAAATTAATGGGATTGTAACCCACTTCTCCACGTTTCTTAGTTATAGGTTTAGTGGTTAGTTTCTTTCTCTTGTTGTATTTGAACTTCAACGATTACTAAAAAGGGATATAGAAATTTGAAGTAACTTGTTCTTGTTTTGTCTTTGGCTTTAATCGGGTTTAAAGCTTAGTGTTTTGGGGTTATGTTCTTGACTTGATCGGGTTCAAGTTTGGAACGTATCAAGGAGACAGCAAAATTCAAACCTTTAGCCGTCCTCCTTGAACCAAAGAGAACAAATCCTTATTCCAAACCCAACTAAGACCCATGAAAACGCCTAACAACGCTTGAGTAGGAACTCACAGAGGGGAAGCAAGGAGAAAAAATCGCTGAGTGCTTTCAAAGATGAAACTGCTCAAATCGATCCAACCCCAAGACACCGTCCTCAAGAATCCAGAGGAGGGAGATCAGCCGAACCATAACAAAGAGAGCAACCGGACCAAACAAACACCAAGCAACCAAGAAATCGCGAGCCTAACAAAACTCAAGATCTAGTGCCGCTTCCTTGCAACCACTTAGAACCAGTAGCCGAGAGAGAAAATAAAAACGACAGGGCTCCCTTTTCTGGCAGCGTTGAGAACCACCCCTCGCGGAAAAGGGAGATCGGAAGATTACCGCGGTGAGAGGTTTGAGAGGTTTTGGGTTTTTTCGCCTCTCAAAGGCAGGAAAGAAACTACTACCTCTGTTTCGTTGATCTGTTTATCAAAAGAAGGGTGATTAGGAACAAATTCATCGCTCCTGTTAACTTGGGCTCAAAGCATGGTGAAGCTTTGAAGCTCTGTTGGCCAAGAAATTGACATGCTCTATTTATCTTGGCTCTATGGTTTTTGTTTGATTCCTTTGTAAACTTTTATTTTCGTGAAAGAAAAAAAAGTTCACGAAAATAAAAGAAGTGTTGATTTACATACATAACCTAACTATCTTATATATATATATATAAGCGTTTAATTTACATAAGAAATGCATAAGAAATGCATAACCTTCTAGGATTTCACAAATTTGCATGCAGTTTCTTCATGTTTTATTTCGTTCTTTTGTTATGTTTTATTTTTGTGCAAAGGCTGAAATTCATTAGACTTAAACCGGTTCTGGTACAATGCTTCTCAAAGCATCTTTTGCAAGAGCATCAGCTAGTTGATTTCCTTCTCTTGGAACGAAGGTAAGCAAAACATAATCGTAAAGAGAGGTTACAAAGAGGATATCATGGAGAGTCCCATGGAGTTCCTTTGAAGAGGTCTCCAATTTGAGTGGTTTGATTAGCTGTTGCGAATCAGAAGCGACTAGTAAGTGTTTTTAATCCAGATCGTGAGCGTGATGGAGAGCTAGAAGAAGTGGTGTAGCTTATCGACAGTAGTCTGAAGTGGCGGTGCCTTGGCTTATTACTGTATCCGATCTGCTTTTGGAGATCCAGCCAATTCCTGCATATCGACTCTCTGATTTCGAGGCCGCATTAGCGAAGAATCGAAGATTTAGATCAAATCTGCATCTGCTCTCTGCGGTGTTGGTGGCGATGATGAACGAGGCTGGGTTGTTTTGGGCGGTTTAATCTGCGCTGATTGCCATTCACGAGCGTTGAGGATCGCTTGGAGAAGGGTTTCAGCTGATTGAAGATCTTTTGATTCCTAGTATTCCAGATTGACCAACCAATCCATGAAAACAGGGGTCCTTCTTTAGTTATGTTCTTTCCCCATTTTTACTATCATATTTTTCTTTGCTTTTTTTTATTCCCGATGGTGGAGATATTGTTAGGAGATCAGCCATGTCGATAAGAACAATTGGACCATAGGACTCGTTCAGTTTAAGTATCTTTTTGTCAACTTAGATATTTGTAACAATCATACTCCAACTTGAAAAATGTACTTAGGATATATAGTTTCCTATTTGGATTAGAATTCTATCTAGTTAGGATAGTGTCTGGTTGTCAAAATAATTAACATAAATCACTATTGTATATATATTGTTGAAAAAATTATGTCTTGCGTTTTTTCATTTGTCAACGTGCAATATTGTCTTTTTTTAAACGGATCTATTTATCGTACTCAACAGTTTCATGAACATTAAGTTTAGAGGACTTTAACATCTAAAGATCCTATAAACTTAACATTCGTAAACCTACAGACCATATATTCGCTTACTAGTGCTTATTATTTGATCCTATTTAGAAAGAATGATTTATGTTTTAAACGCAGTATTAAGGTTCACACAATACTGCACGTTAGTGCAAAAGTTTTGGGGAATAGGAGTTTTGATGAAACTCAAAGAACAAGCAATTTTAACATATATACGAACTTGTGTTTCTCCCATAATGTTTGCTGGTGATTAGAAGGAAAAAAAAAAAAAGAAGATAAATATCATGTACTAAAACATCAATCAGTAATGAGTACCATTGAGTTGTTATTCAACTTTGAAAACATGACATATTATTCCTGAGTAATGATTTAAAAGGCTAATAGCTTAGGCCATTATTAAATAAAGAAAGAAACATGTTCATCTCAGTCTTCTTCAAGCATACTCCCATCTCCACACCACCTGGTTCATCCCTTCTCTCTGTCATAGAGAATCCTTGTATGCGATCAATTGTTAAACACTCGGTTTTAGTTGGTCTGCCCCACCCAAAATCTGCTTCGTACAGCCCTAAATGGTTTGACCCTACAACTGACCCGAACTGTGT
The DNA here is from genome assembly GCA_028015245.1 of Cardamine occulta. Lineage (NCBI taxonomy): Eukaryota > Viridiplantae > Streptophyta > Magnoliopsida > Brassicales > Brassicaceae > Cardamine > Cardamine occulta. The sequence goes on from CM051389.1 coordinate 2,566,557, forward strand.
ACCCAGTTTAAAGTTCTTCGTTCCCTCCACAAAGTCCTCACAAAGTGACTCTACTCCTCTCGAACCCAAACCTTTCACTGAATCGCTTAGAATCTCAACTGCTTTAATAAAACCATCTTGTTCTAAAAATGTTTTCGCTTCGTATTCAAACCAACCTATCAAAAACACGCAGTTCCCAAAGTATGCAGCTGGAACTGGTGTGCCTAACCGTTGTCTAAAGTCAGCTACATACCGCAATTGCACCAGTCTATTCGCGTTGCCTCCATGCGCTTTCACCATGCACGTCCACGTGTAAGCGTACGCAACCACAAATGTTGACAAGTGAAGGTCAAGTGGAGAGCGAGCTGATTCATTCTTGACTCGTTCCCGAAGTTTCTCTATGTTCTCCCCGGTTAACTCAAACGTGGCATGGAAAACAGCAGCGCTGATCTCACTCATGGGAGGTGGCTTCAGACTTTTGAAGTTTTCGTTGTCCTTAGAGATATAAAACAAGTGTTCCATCATCTTTGACTCAAGTTCACGTGGAACATTAATGACCGTACGATCGAAACTTGGAATTAGATCATCCGGTAAAAGAGGGACTTCATTATGTTCTTGAAATCTGCAAATATGAGCCCATGATTTTATAAACATTGCACACGATTTACCGTCGAGGACAGCATGGTGAGCTGTAAACCCGACACAGAATCCTTGGTTCGGAAATAACGTGATTTGCAACGAAAGCACGGACGCAGAGTCATCGGAGACCGTTAACAAAGGTATCAGGGGGTGTAACTCGATCGCCGGACGTAGTCCATTGCCAGATACAAAGAAGAAGTCAGCGTCAGTCTCTGCGACAGTAAGCGACACTGTGTCATGTTTTGAGACGATGATACACGGCTTTGGATCTTGTCGCTCACACGTGAGGTGGCCGGCGACAGGAAAGTAATGGCGGAGGACAAGAGAGAGAGAGAGCTCGAGCTTAGGGAGAATCAGAGAGTAGAATGACTCGCGTGTTGACTCGGTGAGTTTGTAGAAAATGACTCTTTGACCGGGATGGAATTTTATCCAATGTAAGTCAAAGAAGGTTAGAGGGAGATTGAAGGAGTTGAGTGAGTCATTGGATGAGTTTGTAGCAGGGCTGACTCGAACGGTCTTGATCACGTTTAACGCCATTGGTATCTTAGCAAACAGCGATCTTTTCCTCTGAAATTGTTTGGTTCAAAGAAATAAGTAACTAGTTAAAAGTATTGGTTGTGTGTCTCTGTGTTTTTATTTATAATATGAGTTCTTTAATTAAATATGGCTTCTTACATTATTTGATTAGTTTTTAATTGGGATAAAAGGTTGAGATTTAGATGCAACGTTGAGATGTGTAATCTGTGATTTTCAAGAATCATGAACGTGGAAGAAAGTGGCACCCCATGCATTAGTTTTTTTCCTTTTTGTTTGGGGTTGTTAATTTTGAACTGAAAGTAATATTTTTTTGGTTTTTTATTTCATAGATTACTTGTCCAATGCATTAGTTTTTTGGTTATTTTATTTTGAACAGTTCAACTAATTATAAATTTTATTGGACAAGTTTGATTGGATCTGATTTGATTCGATTTGATACATACATTATCACCTAATATGCCTATTTTAATTATTACTTAGGTTTCGACCAAAAAAAATATTATTACTTAGATAAGTTAAATAAGATCATTTCGTAATTAATTATTATTGTTAAATTATTGTATTTAGTAATTAATAAGCTCAACATTAATATTATGTTTATGTAAATGTAAAACATGTAACCATATGTAAACATGTAATTATAAAGAATGGCTATTGAGGACCATTTAATTAGTTCTCTCACATTCATTTCTCCCTCATCCTATCTCATTAACATATGGATAAAAGTATCCTTAACATAATTTTATGGGATAAATATTTTGTTAACGATCAAATATTTAGAAAAAATTAGCTCAAATATTAGCGGGTAATTATTTTGTTAGCACAATAAATAAATATTGTATCATATGACATATATGGAATCACAACTAAGTGATTATTTAATGTGGTATCAAATATGATGTTTACATAGTAATGTATGTATCCAACGAATGATGAATAAGCTTTTAGCGATAATTTATTTATTAACATGATATATATCGTGTTATATTGATAAACATTATTACATGTTAACAAATAAGTTATCGCTAGCAACTTTATCCATCATCCGCCAGATAAATACATTATTATATTGACAACATATTTTATATCTCATTAAATAATAGTTTAGATGTGAATCTATATATGTCACATGGTATAAAGTTTTTTTATCGTGTTATTAAAACACTTATCCATTAACATTGGATATTTATCTCGATAAAATTATGAGGGATATTTTTGTCCAGATTTGAATATGGATGAGAGAAAACTAAATAAAAGAAAATAACTGCTCAAAAAACTAATTTTTCGATCGTTGATAGTTATTTATTTTGTTGACCCTATGTTAACGCTTATATGCATTTCTTGTTGACAAAGTCTGCAAATTTTAAATTGATTTTTAGAGCAAAAAAGAACATACAAAATTTTGTGTATGAAAACAAACAAAGATGGTATCGTGGCATAAATCATTATTTAGGGAGGTCATCAAAAAAATCATGGTATAGGGATCGGGATATGGTAGAGCTGTTAATTAGGCCTGACCCGCAGGTTTTCGGTCCTAACCAATGCGGGTTTTTTTTTGGCAGGTTGTGATGGGATGGCCCGCGAGGGCTGCGGTCATGAAAATTGAAATCCTAACCTGAACCGCTTAATATTTGCGGATATACGGTTAAGACCGCGGTCTTATATTTAAACAGAAAAATAGAAACATTCTCTTGTTCTCCGTCATTGTTATTGCATTAAAATAAAAACCTAGCGGAAAGGAAACGATGGCGCTAGGTTTTCAGAAGGAGATACAGTTCACTCTTGAGAGAAAGCGCTAGTGATATGAAGTTAGTGATATTGTAATCTGGTATGTGGGGGATAAGACCTCAAATAGATTCCTTTCAAGAAATGTCTGGGAATCAATTCATCATTCTCAGTCAAATGTCTCTTGGTTTTTTCTTATATGGCACAAAGCGATGGTGCCTAAACACTCTACGACTGCTTGGTTCTTCACCCAACTCGGTTGCCTCTTGGGGTCAAGATGTTGAGCACACTTGTCTTCTATGTGGTTCATCAAACGAATCATGCAACCATCTCTTGTTCAAGTACTCCTTCTCTAAGGAAATCTGGACTCCCCCTACTCTAAAGCTTCATCTACTCTACGCTCTTATGTCTTGGGACCTTTTGTTGTCATGGCTACTATCGACTTCACCAAACCATGCTTTCTCTTTGGCTCTTCTACAAGGTTGGCAGGCGAGTATGTATGGAATCGGGAAGAAACACAACCCATGGTTTCACAGTGGATTATTTCTGTTCTGTCGATCTATTTATCAAAAGAATGGTGGTTAGGAACAAATATGTTGGGCTTCTGCAGGTCCAAGTCAATTTTCTATTAGTATGATATTGTCCGCTTTGGACCAACTTGCCAAACCCGCACGGATTTTTTTTGGGCTCCTTCCCAAAAGGTCACATACTAATTGGTAATTGACTTGACTTATATATTAGACAAATTTTTCAAACCTTTCGATGTGTGACGTTGGTTTCTCAAACCAAGGACCACGAACCGTAATCTCTCCTCTAACGAAACCTTGGCACCCAGGCACCGAAACCCCCTTAATCGCTAGGTCTTATTGAGGCCTCCTCCGACAACGAACATGCAGGCCCACACCACTTCCTAGGTCCACTTTTCTGAACTTGGCTCTAATACCACTTGTACGGATTTGTTTTTGGGCCTGGGCTCATTCTCAAAAGGCCTCATACTAATTGGTGATTGACTTGACTTATATATTAGACAATTTTTTTCTAATCTTCCGATGTGAAATGTTGGTTTATATCCCAACAAAATCCATCACACTTGTTAACTTGGGCTCAAAGCATGGTAAAGCTTTGAAACTATGTTGGTCAAGAAATTGACATGCTCTATTTATCTTGGCTCTACGGTTCTTGTTCGATTCCTTGTAAACTTTTATTTTAATGAAAGAGTTTTTTTAACTGATTTACATACATAACCTAACTATCTTGTATATGTATATAAGCTTTACACAAGAAATGCATAAGAATACTGTTTTGTGCAAACTTTATCATAGTTATAGGAATTCACAAATTTCCATGCAGTTTTTCATGTTTTATTTCATTTTTTTGTTATATTTATTTTTATTCAAAGACTGAAATTCATTAGACATATACCGATTATGGTACATTGCTTCTCAAAGCATCTTTTGCAAGACCATCATCTATTTGATTTCTTTCTCTTGGAACGAAGGTAAGCGAAACATAATCAAAAAGAGAGGTTACAAAGAGGATATCGTGGAGAGTCCCATGGAGTTCCTTTGAAGAGGTTTCCGCTTTGAGAGTTTTGATTAGCTGCTCCAAATAGGAAGCTACTAGAAGGTGTTTGTAATCCAGATCGTGAGCGTGATGGAGAGTTAGAAGAAGTGATGTAGCTTCCGACATGAGAGGCTATCGACAACAGTCTGAAGTGGTGGTGCCTTGGCTTATCACTGTATCCGATCTTCTTTTGGAGATCCAGCCAAATCATGCTCTCTGCTTTCTAGGCCGCATTGGAGAAGATTTAGATAAAATCTGCATGCACTCTCTGTGATGTATGTGGCGATGATGAGCGAGGCTGGGTTGTTTTGGGCGGTTTAATCTGCGTTGATTGCCATTCGCGAGCATTGAGGATGGCTTGAAGAAGGGTTTCAGCTAATTGAAGATAACAGTCATTGAAGATCTTTTGATTCCTAATATTCCAGATTGACTAAACAATCCATGGAAACAGGGGTCCTTCTTTTGTTATGTTCTTTCCCCATTTTTACTATCATATTTTTCTTTGCTTTTTATTCAGGATGGTGGAGATATTGTTACGAGATATTCGTAACAATCATACTCCAACTTGAAAAATGTACTTAGGATAGATATATAGTTTCCTACTTGGATTAGAGTTCTATCTAGTTAGGATAGTATCTTGTTGTCAAAATAATTAACATAAATGATAAATCACTATTGTGTATATATACTCCGCAGTTAAGATAGTATCTTATTGTCAAAATAATTAACATAAATCACTATTTTCATTTAACAACGTGCAATATTGTGTCTTTTTTAAAACGGATCTATTTATCGTACTCAACAGTTTCATGAACATTAAGTTTAGAGGACTTTAACATCTAAAGATCCTATAAACTTAACATTCGTAAACCTACAGACCATATATTCGCTTACTAGGTTTTTTTTTTTCTTTTTAAATAAAGCAATTATATTAAATTCAGCTCAATTAAAGGGGATGGGCCATAGCCTTTACCTGGATCGACGGTTACAAAATGGAAAAAGAGAATTGGTGACAAACTCCGGTGGCAAGAGATCGGGACCGGTCGGCTGTCGGAAAAAAAGGAGCCACACCCACCACTTCCGGCGATTACAAGATCCACAACTTCTCGGCTACGACGGCGACATCGAACTTTTTGACCGGAGTAATCGGTTCCAGTCTTAAAGCCGATCTCACCTCCAAACCTGAACCCGCAACAAACCTCCCGAAATGGATCGATTCCCAGACAATCCAATACCCAATCCCTCTAATCCCCTACCTAGCAAAAAGAGAAATCGTCAGTTCTAACACTCTGCCTCCGGCTCCGTCAACCATCGTTTCTTCTTCCGAGACCAAGCAATCTTCAGATCCGGTCAGGCAAAAACAACAACACGGAAGCTGAGAGGACGGTGGCTCAAACCAAATCCTCAACAGCCAAAACCCGAGAAGAGCCTTTACAAATTTGGGTGGATCTGATATTAATTGCCTCGACAAACAGCAGAAAACCTACCGTTCTGTTTGTGTCTTCCGCCGCTACCCACAACAGCCACCACGAGCAGCTGAGCTGCACTGAAGATCTAAAAGCAAGAAAGAAGAACAAAGAAGAAGATAGATATACTTTTTGATGAGAGAGAAGAGAGAAAGTTGGGAACGATTGTCCCTTTCGGAATCTAGTAGGTTGATCCTATTTAAACAGAATGATTTATGTTTTAAACGCATAATTAAGACTCGCACAATATTGTATGCGAAGTTAATGCAAAAGTTTTGGGAAATTGGGGTTTTGATGAAACTATATTAAAACGTAGTACAAACTTTTGTTTCTCCCATAATGATTGCTGGTAACTAAGGACATCTTCATCGGTAAATGAGAATTGGTTATCAAATGAGAACTCTTAGAGCATCCATATTTGTGATACTCATAAGAGTGTCTTTAGCTTTAATTAGTATTAAATTTAATAATATTCTAATTTAAGATACTCCACTAAGCTTACTTTAGTTTTTCACCTTTCATTAGTGATACCCATGAAAGGGTGTCTTAAAAAAAATTCTGAACCAAGATTACAAATTCAAGCGTCAGTATATATAAAACAAGCTTCACGGGCATAACTCGAATATAGTTAGCTACTTCACTCTTAACTAAATCTAAAATTTGTAAACTACATAACCTATTAAGCTCAGAATCACAATTACATGAAATCAAAGTGGAGAAGTGAGGCGATACATACTTAACATAAGAAAAAAGACGAGTATGAGCCTCAGAACCAGGAACCAAAGCGAAATCAAGGAAAGAAGAGATCACAGAACCGGTGAGCTTCCGTCGTAGTCACACGGTGAGACGCACAGCCCGAGCTACACGGCAGACTTCCTTGGTATACGATCCAGTATTAAACAGAGCTGCAATCTCCTTCAAATCTGGCCCAAAAAGCTTTCCAATTAATTCAATTTCGAAACACATAAAACAAATCTAGTAGCAATTGTGAAATTAAGCGAAACTGAAGCATAGAGATGAAGATTTACCCTGTAGCGTTGAGGTAGGAGGAGAGACGGCGGATTGAGTTGAGGTGTGATTATCTGTCATCTCCCAAGCCGATTGATCAGAATCGATTCATCTCCCAAGGCAAACAGAGAGAGATCGATTGCTCAAAATCGATTCATCAGATGCGAAATCGAAGCTTGGATCCGAACAGAGATAGATCGATTGATCAAATCCCATGCAAAAAGAGAGAGAGAGATACAGATGATAATTTCCCAAATGAAGCAAAGAAAAAAAAATTATTAGATAAACATAATATTCAAACCAATACCATGCTGACATGTAAAGTGTCTTAACTGATGAAAAATGTCTCCACAGAGACACAAGTCTTAACTATTCAATCAATTTTTCTTAAGTTTTATTATATTTTATGCTAAAGACACCTACATAATTGTGCAATGTGGGGTGCTCTTAAGAATCCTTGAAATACTCCTTTCACACTGATTATTTAAAATTTATATAAATAATTAAATTAAATTATATGTATTAAAATACTATATTTGAGAGACTCTCTACCTACTGCACATGCTCTTAGAGACTATGAAAACACTTATCATTTTATTATTGGTCAATTTTTAAAAAATATTAAATTATAATTATATAATTTAACTATACCAAAAAGTATTAATATTATATGACTAAGAAACTCTTGCTCAACCCTAGCTGCTCTAAGAAAACCAAAAAAATATAAAAAATCATGTAAAACTAAAATGAGTACCAGTGAGTAATGATTTTAAAGCCTAATCGCTTAGGCCATTACTTAATAAAGAAAGAAAAATGTTGATCTCACTCTCCTTCAAGCATACTCCTATCTCCACACCACCTGGCCCATCCCTTCTCTCCGACATAGAGAATCCTTCGGTGCGGTCAACAGATAAAGACTTGGTTTTAGTTGGTCTTCCCCACCCAAAATCTGCTTCGTACATCCCTAAACGGGTTGACCACTAACTGACCCGAACTGTGCACCCGGTTTCAGTTTCATTGTTCCCTCTACGTAGTCCTCACAAAGTGACTCTATTCCTCGTAACACTAAACCTTTCACTGAATCGCTTAGAATCTCGACTGCTTTAACAAAACCATCTTTTTCTAAAAATACTCTTGCTTCGTATTCAAACCAACCTACCGAAATCAGGCAGTTCCCAAAGTACTCGGCTGGGACTTGGTCTAGATGTTGTCTGAAATCTACTGCGTACCGAAATCGCACCGGTCTATTCGCGTTGCCTCCACGCGCTTTCACCATGCACGTCCATGCCTAAGCGTAGGCTATGACAAATGTTGACAAATGAAGATCGAGTGGAGAGCGACCTGATTCGTTTTTGAGTCGCTCCCGAAGTTTCTCTATGTTTTCCGCGGTTAACTCAAACGTGGCACGGACAACTTCGGCACTGATCTCACTGATGGGAGGTGGCTTCAAACTTTTAAAGTTCTCGATGTCCTTTGAGAGATACAACAGTAGTTCCATCACCTTTGACTCAAGTTCACGTGGAACATTAATGACCGAATGATCGAAACTTGGAGTTAGATCATCCGGTAAAAGAGGGAGTTCATTATGTTCTTGTAATCTGCAAATATGAGCCCATGATTTAATAAACATTGCACACGATTTACCGTCGAGGGCAGCATGGTGAGCAGTAAAGCCAACACAGAATCCTTGGTTCGGAAATAATGTGATTTGCAAAGAAAACACCGACGCCGAGTCATCGGAGACCGAGAACTCGGGTACAAGGGGATGTAACTCGGTTGCTGGACGTAGTCCATTGCCGGATATAATGAAGAAGTCTGTATCGGTCTCTGCAACAGTAAGTGAGATTGTGTCATGCTTGGAGACGACTATGCACGGCTTTGGATCTTGTGGGCCCCATACGACGCAGCCGGCCAGCGGGAGGTAATGGCGGAGGGCAAGGGAGAGAGAGAGCTCGAGTTTAGGGAGGATCAGCGAGTACAATGACTCGCATGATGACTGAGCGAGTTTGTAGAAAAGGACTCGTTTACCGGGATGGAATTTAATCCAGCGTAAGTCAAAGAAGGTTAGAGGGAGATTGAAGGAGTTGATTGAGTCATTGGATGAGTTCGTAGCAGGGCTGACTCGAACGGTCTTGATCACGTTTAATGCCATTGGTAGTTTAGCAAACAGTAATCTCTCTTCCTCTTGGGAAATTTCGGTTATGATCAAAGAACTAACTCACTTGTTAAAATTATTATAGGTGGTTGTCTGTGTGTCTGTGTGTGTGTTGGATCACGGACTTCGAAGAAAAGGTTGAGATGTGTGCTGATCCACGACTATGCGCCAAATGGACAAAACCCACCTCACACGCACAGTGAGGGTCATGTCCTTGTCGAAGGAACGTTATATGCCGAGTTTGTCTCTTCCAGTCAAGACAATAACCAACTATTCGCCAAAGTTCTGTGACCCGGTGACGTGTTCCCCACAGAAATGATCCTCATCCCTGCGCTAGCCTTTGTTAGATGTTATTGTTGTCGAAGACCTTGAGGCCAAGTTTAAAATTTTTAGCCTAGTCATTACAAATGTTTATCGTGGTTAGTGGCAGACCATTGAAACGCTCCGATCCATATTTTTTTAATATTAATATTTTTATAAATACTAATAACTTCCAACAGACGAAACAAATAAACAACTCAGCAATAAATATTTATTATAAACCAATAAATTCAAACCAACTAACAATCTAACGGTTTACGGAAACAACCAACAACAACATCGATAATAAATAAATAAAATATCTTTCTGGTATGTCATCTTGAACTGTCACCGCAGTTCCATGAGTTTCAGCTAACTTTATCCTTTCTCTTACATGCGCCATTACGAATAGACGCAGTCAGTATTTAATAAATATTGAAGAGGCAATTAACTGTCTACTAGATTAATTAGGAGAAAATTACAAAAATACCCCCAGTATAATTAAATGTCTGGACTCGACAAACAGCAAAACAACAACTTGATAAAAACTAATTCACCGCAAAATAATAAATTAAATCAATCAACGACATTTTAAACAACTAAAACGTGATTAAACAATTAGTTCTCAAAAATTAATTCAACGGCAATTCGTGGAAACATCACAGAATCTAACAATTAACACCAACTAACAGTAATTTTTTTGGAATTTATTTAACAATAAATAAACAGCGATAATCAAGGAAAACACAGAAAATAAATCCTAGCACGTAATTATCCTGGAAAAATTTTCGTAAAAATATCCGACCACGGTACTGCACTCACATTAGCCAAAGTAAAAACTTTCGCGATGTTTTTCTGTAACTTTCTAGAATTCCCCGGGTTGTCTACACCCTAAATTCTCCCAAACGCAGACCTAAAAATAATAAAATAATAAATTTAATAATAAAATATTATTAAACTAAAACATGACTTAATCGGCTAAGTCATCTCCTACGTACAAAACTCTGCAACTACAAAACCACCGTTAACGACGTGGCCAATCACCACCAATCTACGCCACTCTCCGATGAACCTCATTCAGAAACGACGACAACCAAAACCAACCAGACACCACGAAGCCATGTATTGATCACCACCGACGACACCGTCGTTCATGATCTCAACCACAATGTAACTTCCGTCAAACACCATCAATCTCCACATCAACACCATACTCCATCATCGCCACCACTCTCCGTCTCCAACACAAACCACCACTCCATCATGCATCCCCATCGGAACTTGGCCGCACAAGCTCCGATCAACAACGACAACCATGAAACAACAAAAGGGAGATCCTTACCGTGATGAAGATGATATAGAGAGGGAGACTTGACGCTTCCCACTCACGGCAATCCAACAATGGCACAGATCGGAGTTACGGCGACCAATCCAACTTGGCAATCAACACCGTACAACTCAGCTCCCTTCTTCTTTCCTTTCTCCTTGATGCCAACACCTCTCTTCTCTTTCCACTTACCACACGACACCAACAAAAAACTCAGCCAACAAAAACACTCCCTTTGATTGCTCTCATGCGACAAGAACTTAGAAACTTAGGCAAAGTGGCGATGAAAAGCTTAAAAGAGGATTAGGGCTAGGGCTCGACAAAGGCTTATACGGTTAAAGGTTTTTGATTAAATTTCATTTAAGCCCTCCTAAGTTTCTAATCTTTGCAAGGCAGCCCCATAACTTCAGATCTTAACAAAAACAACCCCAAACTTTTCGACTCTCCTTTTTGAACACCCCAGCTTTTGATTTGATTTAAATAAGATATGTAAAACTTAGCTTCTTAATCCAACAATAAATTCAACTTCCCATTCTCGGATGTTACACCCATAAATATATTTTACCGTAGTCGAAATATTTATTAAAATAAATAATTATTAAATGTATAAAGTCAAGAAAATATGAGAAATAATATGTTATATATATATATATATATTTTACAAATCCATTTTATATATATACATATGTGATTAAAAATAAACAGTAACATTTTAGAAATTTTGAGTTTCATAAAATACATTAAAAACACGTAAAACCTCGTTTTAAGCAAATAACAAAAAGAAAATTTGTTACATTACTTTAAATTAAAAATATATGTTCTAAACAAAAGCATAAAATGTTTATTAAAGAAAATTTGGTATCTAATTAGAGATTAGGATACGAATAGATTAGATATAAAACTAGAGAGTAGATTTTATGAATAAAATAAATTTCTTATCAAAAATACGAAAAAGAAAAGAAAAAAAAAGATTTTAAAGATAGTACAATAAAAAAGATCTTTTTTTGAAATTTATAATGAAGAATATACCTTCTAATGGTCGGAGTCCTACGATTGTTACGACTACATGAATGGTTAAAAATCGATAATGTGATTCAACTGATAATTGTGTTTTTGTTTCTCCATTATAAGTTTCAAAACAAATTTAGACCCAAAATATTGCATAAAACTTCAAAATAATTTTTTTTTTGAAAAGTCTACTTGATATCTTTTTCAGCAAAAAAAATATGCTATGTGGCATATGACTCAACATGAATATGCCACATGATATATGACTCAGCAGTTTTACTAACACTTTTTTGATCAAAGTTGATATGGAAACACATATGAAAGTTTATATAGTTTTTAAAAAAAAATTTGTAAGTTGAAGTTGAAAAACGTATTGAATCTTAGTTGATGTATGAAAAAAGCACCGTGAAAATAGTTAACACTGAAATTGGCCTTTTTCCTATCCATATTACTATATAACTATGTTTTTATATACACCAATAGTATTAAATCTTATATGAATTAATATTATTATTAGTTACATTATAATAAACAACATCTACATATAACATATAAATTATGTCTACGTATATGTATATGCAATAATATATACATGCAATATACAATGTGTATGCCTACAAAAGAATACGCAAACATACGTACATATACACATTACAACATATACCACCAAGCACATCTAAAATGCATATGCATGTACAAAATAGCATAAAGTATTACCCATAAGATATGTATACGTACAATTCGCTCAACTTAGTTTGATTAAGTGGACTAAAATATGATTATTATTTAGAGCATCATTACCGCAAGGTTTTAATGAGTTTCTTAATAGGTTTCTTATAATAAAATGTTGTTTAATTAATAAAAAAGCATGTTTAGACTTAAGCAACTTAAGAATCGGTTTTTAAGTTATACGTGGCATCATGTCCGTTTTTCTTCTTCTCCTAGCGATGTCTGTCTCTTTCGTCTCCGGCGAAATCGTTTTGGTTTCTCCGGCGGATTCCACTCGTCTTTCGACCTGGTCACAATCCTCGACGGCTCCACTCCTCTATCTTCTTCCTCGATTCGTCTTCTTCTGAACTTTTTATTTTCTGGGAAATTTCTGTTTTGATTTCTATTTCCTCACGCTCTGATTTTTCTCGTCTGGTCGGCTGTTAATTTCTCTCTATTATCGACCGCTTCCAAACCGAGGTCAAACCGGCTCCGAACTCACTTCAGGTTCGGAATTTCAGATTTATTTGCTCTGATGGGATCAGAGCCTCGGTTCGAACCGAGGTCTGCACTGATTGACTTGCCCGTTCTTCAGAAATTCAAGCTCTACGCCACTCCTTCGGTAACAAAAAAAAAAAACTCCTCCTCTTCTCTTAATTTCCATAAGGTTATGATATTTGATTATGCGATTCTCATTCTTTTGCTTTGTATGTTTAAAATTTCTGTTGATTTGCATCAATGTGATCGTTTATCCGTAACTGATATACCGATAATTGCGTTAATGCTGTTATGATTAATGGATTGTGATTTTGTTCGATACTATAGTATAATAATACAAATTAATTTGATTGCGTTTTGGATTCAAATTCTCTAAGATGAATCTGTTTTTCAGGTAGTTTCATATGGTTGTAGTGTAACGCATCATGAGCCTTTAGCTTGACATAATGTAGTCTTTGGTTCTAAGTTTTCTATGTAATTTAAAGACTTAAAAGCATGTTGCTTTTATTGTTTATAGTGAAAAAAATTCCGGATTGCTGCTGTAAAATCACTACACTTTGGTTTGAATTTTGTGAATGAATTGGTTGGTTGTGCAGAATTTTTATCTGAGTGGGAGAGACGAGAACAAAAGCTTTCGGAGGATTCTTAAGATTGATCGAAGGGACCAAGAGGATTTAAGTATATATGAAGATCCTACAAGGTATACAAAGGAAGAGATGCACGAACTGACAAGGTGGTTGATTCAAGGGAACGAGTAGTCTGGTGGATTTAAATCAATTACAACTTGCTATGGAATCACTGGTAAGTCTCTTCTACTACCACTCACTGTTTTGAGGTCGGTGTATCGTTCTCAACTCATGGAGCAATGTTGATTCTTCTGGTGCAGGTTTTGTGAGATTCTTGGAGCCCTTTTACATGCTGGTGATAACAAAAAGAAAGAAAGTTGGTGAGATCTGTGGCCACACGATTTATGGTATAGCTGAGACTCAAATGATTTCGATTCCACATCCTTCCATTCAGACGAAAGTGGCTAATTCTCAAGCCGAGCTTAAGTATATTTTCGATAATTCTTCTAATGGTTATGTTTTTCCATATCTTGTGTAAAATTTTAGCAGAACGCATATCCGACATGTTTTCCCCCTTCTATTATAGGTTTAAGAAGCTCCTAAGGATGGTGGATCTTTGCAAAAACTTCTACTTCAGCTACACATATCACCTCATGTATTGAATCCGCTGATTGAATCTGCTGATGATTTTCTCATATCGATAATCGTTTCAACAGAATGTAAAAGTGGTGTTTGATGCAGCTATCAAGGTAGTTCTCCAGCCACCAAAAAACAAGAAGAGGAAGAAGAGAAAATCTCAAAAAGGTTGTTCTATATTGTGATCAAAGAGGAAGGAAGAAGAAGAGTGAGTGAGTGGTGTCAAGTTTCAACAAGAAGAAAGGAATCAACAGGAGAATCTTCTCCCCAAGGATTCTAGAATCTGTTGTTTGTAGTCTGAAATTGACAAAGTCAGAAGATCTAGTAGTAACCAAGTATTTGTATTCGTATTTGCACTTTGATTTGTAAATATACAACGGATTCTTGCTTTATTTGTTTCCTAGACTCCCACGAATTGTTTTAGAGATTATCCAATAATTTCTTATATAATGCAAGCTAGATGAAGTAACCCTTATTTGTAGAGATGATTGAAGTATGATTAGTTTAATAGGTTACAAAATGAGTGTTTCGGATTTAATGTAACTTTTGTTTACTACGATTTATAATTTTAAGAGACAATTTTGTTTTATGAAATCGTCAAAAATATCATATTGATGGTTGATCTCAAATCTGACCAAAAAGAAAGAAAAAGCATACATCCATTCTCTTTGGGGACACCACCGAGATTTGGCCTACACCGTGACGCATGAATTATAATAATATCTAAAACTATACAAAGATGACTGATTATACTTATATGACTCGTGAAAATAATAAATTTTGATTTTCATCCAATTTGATAACTTTTTCGTTGTTGACTAAACGTTTTCCCCCTTGGAGATAGAATTATTGAGTTAATTTATTCAATCTTAATTTGATTTTCATCCAATTTGATAACTTATCCTCCAAAGTTGTTTTGCTTTTATTTTTCAAAATATATGCTTAAAATGTAATATTTTTATGCAGCTATGTTTAATTAATAAAATAATTTTTTATTTTTAAATAATTAATTTTTTTTATTTAATAAAACAGCAAAATCAGAAGTTTTTTAACACAGTTTCTTAACTTCAAATTTATATTAAAATAGTACACCAATAATGATGCTCTTAAGAAACCAGATTTGTCAGTCGTTTTTAGTGAAAAGAAGAAAAGAAAAGTTATTTAAAAAGTATAAATAGTGATTTTGTAGACGTTCTTGCTCTAAACTTGAATAAGCAACACTTCAAATGTTGAATAATCGTTATAACTTATTTTTCATAAACAACACATAATCAATTTAATTTCTTCTATTATCTTAATCACGACGAGAAGAAAAAAAAATGATTACTTTTTTAGTCCATTAAAGAGCAATTCAATAAGAACGTCCGTTTCATGTTTCTTGAGCGAGAAGCCAACTTCCACACCACCATTTCCATCTTTACTCTCCACCAAAGAAAACGCTTCACCTTGATCGATCGACACAACCACCACTTTTCCCGGTCTGCCCCACCCAAAATCCAAACCGTATTCTCCAAACCGGGTCGACCCGGCAACAGACACAATCTGTATACCAGGCGGGAGAGTCGCAGCCCCTACAAAATCTGGGATCTTCCACACCAAACTCTCATCCAATTCCTCAATCAAATCACTGACCATTCTTGTAGCAGCCAAGAACCCTTCTTCACCCATAAACATCTCCGCCTTTAACTGTATTTTGAAAGAACCAATGACGCAATTGCCAAAATAACTCGATGGGATCGGTGGATCGATGAGTCTTCGACAATCCACAACAAATCCGAACCCGACTGGTCTATTCGGAGCTCCGCCTCGTGCTCTGATTAAACACGTTAATGCGTACGAGTAAATGATAACAAACGTGGACAAACGAAGCTCCTTTGAGGATGAGGAAGATTCCATCTTGAGTCGCTCGCGAAGAGTTTGTATATCTTCACGAGTAAGCTCAAGAGTGTATCTGACAACGTCCGGATCAATCACCGGTGGAGGAAGAAGCTTTAAACTCTTGGGGTTTTCTGGTTCTTTCCCGCCGGTGAACCTTTTGGCTAAAGAGTTCCACCCGTGCAAAACTTTTAAATCGCTATCTGGTGGACTTTTTATGACCGTACGATCGTAGAACGGGATTAGATCTTGCGGTAGAGAAGAATTTTGATGTTTACATATGTGGGCCCAGGATTTGAGAAAAGTGGTTGTTGTTTTTCCATCTGAAACGGCATGGTGTGCGGTTACGCCGATGCAAAACCCTTGGTTTGGAAATAACGTGACTTGGAAGGATATGACTGAGGCCGAGTCGTCGGAGTTTCGTAACTCAGGGACTAACGGGTGCAACTCTGTGGAGGAGAATGGATCTTTGCCGGTTAAACGAGAGAAGTCTGCGTTTGACTCGGCGACGGTGAATGAAACGGAGTCGTTTGGAGAGTAGACGATGCTTGGTTTTGGATCAAGTGGGTCCCACACTAGTTGGCCGGCGAGTGGGAGATAGTGCGAGAGCGATGAGGAGAGGGAGGATTTGAGGCTGGGGACGATGACTGAGTGGAAGAAAGGGCGAGTAGCGTCGGTGAGTCTGTAGAAGATGACTCGTTCGACGGCGTGGAGTTTGAAAAACATAAGGTCGAAGAAGGTGAGTGGGAGAGTGAGTGACTCGGACGAGTCAGAGTTTGAAGGGATGACTTGTGCCACTTCGATGATGTTAAATGATGAAACCATTTTTCTTTGGTAAATCTTTGTGTGAGAGTCTGAGAAATAATAGATCGTTTATTTGTGAGATGTAGACTGACAGATTGTAGAGATACTCAATTTTGTATAAACAAGAAAAAATAATAAAATATTACTAGAAAGGATAGCAAAATAGAACCACAGATTACGCTGAAAAATATCGAAGTATGAACTCAAGCTGGTCAGTGGCCAATATCAATAGTTTACAATTTTCAAAATTAATAGTAAATATCTTTTTTTTTTTTTGACGGTAGTAAATATCTTCTTTTATGATCCCTATAGTATCATTTTTAAGAAAGTGAAACCTTAACGGTAAAGACAATTATGAAACAAATAAAAAAAGTATGTAAATAATAAGAAAAATGATTATAATATTTGTTTATACATAATCTTCTCACTTTTGGTAAGAAATATTTTTTTTAGGATCTAACCGGGAGAAAAACAAATCAAAGTCTTTTAAAATGATTATGATACAAAATTTTGGTATTAAAATGTTGACACTTCATATAGGCTTTGTCATGCGGTATTCAACATGGAAAGATGTTACCCACACACAAAGTTCGCATTATAATAAAATTGAATATGACAAAGAAAAATAATGGAATTAGTGATCCGCTAGCGAATTAAACTTATATATGCAAAGTATCGTCAAATTCATTTTTTATGTATATGTAATAATTTTTTTTTTGAAAGTTATATATATTGACTTTTTAATCTCGATTTGATATCAATAAAAAATTAGAAGGATAATAATAATAATAATAATAATAATAATTATTATTATTATTATTAAACTCTAACTTGATATGTTATATAAACAAAATCAAACAAAAAAAAATTAGAGACAATTTTCTCTACTTTTTTACAAAATTTGATGAAAAACAAATAGTATACAAATTCATCATATCAAACATTGATAGGTTTCAAAATTTATATTTGAAAAATATTAAGCTCATACGCAGCACATATTCGTCTAATATTTTGATATTCCGTAGAAAATCTTCTTTCTTCAGTAACTCGTATTGTATTTTTTTTTTGATAGAATGCATGTATTTTTAATGAAAAATAAAATTACACTCATACGCAGCACATATTCGTCTAATATTTTGATATTCCGTAGAAAATCTTCTTTCTTCAGTAACTCGTATTGTATTTTTTTTTTTTTGATAGAATGCATGTATTTTTAATGAAAAATAAAATTACACAATTTTTCGGCAGCACATTTAGGATATGATTGGATATCATATTCATATATAGTAAAAAAGGGTAGAGTGATTGGGTAATTACTGTGACTTCTACCGGAAAATTTGCCAATCAATGTAATTATTATAAAAATAGTTATTCCAATTTCCTTTACTTTATAATGATAAACGTGGATATTTTTCCTCCACTTAAAGTGGTAGAAGTTTTCTTTTTTAAACTCATTTGTATTTTGCCTTTTTTTGTTGGAAAGTATATCTAGTTACACCAAGTATTCTCCAACACATGAATACACATCCAAACTATTTTAATATGTTAAAAACTACAAGAACTATTGAATTTATATGGTGACATGCACGAACTAACATCAATTATGTGTGCAACATCATAGTCATTCATTTTACTGTTCTGATACACCGGTTCTATGTCCGGACAAAAAATCTCGATCCGTTCAGATCCAAAAAGATAGAACCGAACCAAATCGAACCGAAAATGACAAAATACCGAATGAATTCTAAACTCTTAGATCCAAAAAAACAAATCCGAATCCGAACCAAAAACCGAATGGATAACCAAAATATCCAAAATATAATTATATACCCAGAAATATTAATCATATTTAGATTTAATATAATCTAATTATCCAAAATTACAATTAGAAATGAAAATTATTTTTAGATTGAGCTAAGCATAATACCTAAAATAACCAAAATATATGAATTTTTTAGTTATATTTATGAAAACTTAACCAAATTCTATTAAAATTTAACCATTTAAAATTTTTTTAAAATATTTTTTGGGTATCCGAATCCGATCCGAACACGAACCAAAACCCGAACGCCACAGCCTAACTGATTCAATATTCAGGAACGCTCGACGATCAGTCCAATAAAAACTGATCGTAATCCAATTAAAACTCGATCTATCCGACCTAATAGGTCTAGTCAACTTTTATTTAGATTATGGTCGGTTTTCATCGAACCTATCGTCAGACGTTCATGGACTTCATATATCCGTTGTATTGGAACAATAAAAAAATTGGATGGTTATGTGTTGCATACATAGCTAATGTTAGTTCGTGTATATCACCATGTAAATTCAATCTTTCGTGTAGTTTTTAACATATTAAAATAGTTTGGATGTGTATCTATGTGTTAGAGCATACTTGGTGTAGTTGGCAATGATTTTTCCTATTTGTTTTCTGTTCATTACCTTGAATACCTTCTAATCTATCGCCTTTATTCACTCACAAACTTTATCACTCATAAGCTTTATTTGGTTTCATTCAAAGCCTCAGAGTTCTTATTTACATAGTCGGCCCTTGACAATTGACATACTATACCAATGATAGTTAATGTGTTGAATTTATTGCTTGGTTAAATTGAAAGATTATGAAAATTGGTTAAACTGATTTGATTTAATTTTAAAACATTGATGGATCAAATGGTTAACCATCAATCCATTAAAATCTAACTTATTTGACTCATTTAACCATCAACCAATTTGATACATCAACACATTACGATCAAAATTGGCAACTCATTAAGGTTTAGGAGTTGGATTGGGTTATGTTATATTCATATTCATGACCCGTGACACATTATAACACTCCTAGCTTCAATATTGACGATGTATATTTCATTTATGTCAGTGAAATTTTTGTATTTAAAAAAAGAGAGACATTGATTTTGTTAGTTTTGAGTTTGGATTGAAAAAGAGTTTAATGATGTTTAAAAAAAAGGAATTGGATAACTACCCTATACATCCCAAATTAGGCAGTCATCCTCTTATCAAAGCCAGTATGCATGAACAAAACCTACACATATAACATTGTTAAGATATTTAATTAGATTATGTTGCTGAAAATGGTGCAATGTTTTTTAATCTTTGTGGGATCAACTAATTGCGATAACCTTATTCGAGTGCTTGTAAGACACTATTTTGTCAGGATCTTCTTTGAAATGGTTAATCGGCATTATTTTGAAAATAAAAAGCATATAATCCAAATTTTACTAGGCAACTCACAACAATCGGTAAAATTACTGAATTACTTGACCACAATGAGTCGTTGTCTATCCAATATCTAATAAATGGAGTCAACATGCAACATCTCTATGGAAGTGGAGTCATATCCGTTCAATGTTTGATCTCTTTTGGCTGATCAAGGGACCATTTTGGACCATCTATGTCCTCTAACCTATGATCTTCCAAATCAAGTTGTTGAGGTAAATTACGGTAATACTTTTGCTTTTATTTGTTTTTGTGTTTTTTTAATATAATGACTGTCAAGCAAGGCTAAATGTTTGTCCCTTAAGAGCTTGTGATTTTGCTGGAGCTTATTTATTTATTGATAGGTCTATGACTGCATTTGAACTTGGATTTACGGAACCAAGGAGAAACATGTTTTAACATCTCATTTTATTAGATTATGAAAGAATAATAAAATGAGATGTTAAATACTGAAAACATTTTTTTTATTGAGATTGTTATTATTGGTAAATAGAAAAAAGTTATAAAGTGACGATTTAGGATTTTATATTAAAATGATTAAAAGTCACAAACATCCTCATAAGAACTATCCCTAAAAGCCAGTTGCATCGTTCAGTTGGTAGAAGATGACTCGTTGGACGGCGCAAAATTTGAAATAGATAAGGTCGAAGAAGGTGAGTGGAAGAGTGAATTACTCGGGCGAGTCAGTATATATATATATATATATATAGTAAAACCTCTATAAATTAATAATGTTAGAATCAGAAGATTTTATTAATTTAGAAAAGTTATTAATTTATCGATAAATTAATAATTATAAATTTATAGAGAGATTTACATAATTTTAAAATATAATTCATATTTAAAGTAAGAAATTGAAAATAATACTTTAATATTTTTAGCGGTAGTTACATGTTAGGAAACAATTATCGTATATGTAATTTTTAATAATTTTTTGATTTAATTTGAAAAGATAATTCCATATGTTTTTGATGTAATATGACAAAATTATAGATGAGTTACACAAAAATACAAATTTATGAGTAAACAAATAACACTAGAGTCATATTTCACTTATCTTAGTTATATTTTATAGTTTTATATAATTATTAATTTATGATATTAATGGAACCATATAATTACATAGGATTTCAAAAAATTTATTATTTTATTATTTTATCGAATTATGGTAAATATTATATTGGTCCAACTCGAGACCGAAAAAATTTATTAATTTAGAGAGGTTATTAATTTATAAAATATTAATTTGTAGAGGTTCTATTGTATATGTGATTATATGAGAAGTGTAGATGTATTTAATTTTGTAGTATAAAAACGAAAAAAAAAAAGAATTAAAAACTATTAGGAACTAGAAAGGATAACAAAATAGAGTCACATAATTATTGTGTTGTATTTATTGTTTCTTAAAGCTATTAGCCTGTATTGTTTATCCAATAGCATTATTACATGCATTCGATGAAATATATATACAACTTTTCAAGCGAGCAAAGAATGGTCCCGCTCTTGACGCTTTCAGCGGGTTGGCAACTTGCCGCACTACAATTTCAACCCAAACAAGACTGACCAACAATTTAATATTTAACAACTATGTCGCCCAATGTTCAAGAAAATGTTAGACGTTAAATGGGGTCTAGTTGATTTTAGGCGGATTAAGATTAACAACATGAAAACATCATAAATATGATATTATAGAGGAAATTATATAAAATATATATTAGAAAACAAGAATATAAAATCATAATTATTCACTACAAAAAAAAAAATCGGTTGCATCACTTATTTTGTGTATTTGAATTATTTATTAGTGATGCAAACTAATTTTCTATCATTTATGTAAATGATTCTAGAAATAGTGATACAAAACATTTGCATCAGTTGAAAAACAATATTGTATCATTATTATAACTGATGTTAATTTACATTAGTTAAAAAATGATGTTAAATTTGCATCAGTTACAAATAAATAATGTTAATTTTGCATCAACTAATATAAATAATGTTAATATTTGGTACAGATCTAACAATTGATTTTATATAGTTGTATCATTTGTTTGTAATTAATGTTATAATTGCATTGATTGTAAACAATTGATGCTAAAGTTAATTAATTTTCATAATTAAATTAAGTTAATCAAAATATTAAATATTATTAAATTTATATGATAATATCTAAATTTATTGTCAAAATCTCACATATTATTTAATATTTAATGAAAATAAACATGTTAAACTAATTATTTGGTAATGAGTTTATAGATGAATCATTTTCTCTTCATAATTTATTTTGGCGATGTGGGACAAATGTAAGAAACAAATTGTATCATTTTTCAAATGATACAAATTTTGTATCACTTAAACAATTGATGTTAATTTTTATTTTGCATCTTTTCTTTTTAACTGATGCAAATTAAGATAAATTAGTATCAGTTTTGTTTAATTGATACCAAATAACATCACTTATTGTAATTGTTGTTAATTCTTAAATTTTGTATCGATTGTTAATATGTAACTCAAATTAGTATTATTTATTTGATTGATATAATTTAAGTGATGCAACAAACCTTTTTTGTAATGGTTTATTTAACTCTTATCAAATAATATATGAATGTTTATAACCAAGTTTTTAGAGGTAAAACTAATAAATTCAAATCTATGTAGTTGAAAATTGGAAAAATACACTGAAACGAGACCTATGCAATTTTAAGTGGTCGAGGCGGTCATGTAGGTGCCTAGACTGCTTTTTAGGCAGTACGTGAGTATAATAACCAAATTGACAAAAATAACACTTGTAAAATATGTTACGTCTTATTATATTTTTATCCTCCAAAATGCATCTTTTAACGATTACAATAAAACATGTATAAATTAATAATAAATTATTTTATAATATTTTATCAATTTATCGTGTTTATTAATTTATAAATATGATATTTAGGTCAAACTATCAATTTGAGACTAAAAAAAATTCTTGATTTATCGATGTATTAATTTATTGAGTAATAATTTATAGATATATAATGTTTTTCTAAATTAAAAAAATCAGAAGTTCCACAAAAAAAAAAGATTGTAATATAAAATTAAGGTTTCTCCTAGAGACCAACAATAATTATTTCATGCATAAAAACAAAACAAAAACTCATTAAGCTTTTAATCCGCTATGAAGCAAATCAATCAAAGTATCCATTTCATGTTTCTTGAGGGAGAAGCCAATCTCCACACCACCATTTCCATCTCTACTCTCCGCCATTGAAACAGCTTCACCTTGATCAATCGACACAACCACAACTTTCTCCGGTCTTCCCCACCCGAAATCCAACCCGTATACTCCGAACCGGGTCGATCCGGCAACAGAAGGAATCTGTGATCCTGGTGGAACAGTCGCAAATGCTTCCAAAAACTCAGGAATCTTCCACGCAACATTCTCATCCAACGCCTCAACTGAATCACTAACCAATCTTGCAGCACCTAAAAACCCTTCTTCACCCATAAAAGTCTCTGCCTTTAACGATAAACTAAACGAAGCAGAGACACAATTACCAAAATAATTCGATGGGATTGGTGGGTTCATGATACTTCGACAATCCACAGCGAATCCGTACCCGACTGGTCTATTCGGGTCACCGCCTCGGGCTCTGAATAAACATGTTAAAGCGTAGGAGTAAACAATAACGAACGTTGACAAGCGAAGCTCCTTTGGTGATGAAAAAACAGAGGATTCTCTCTTGAGTCGTTCTCGAAGTTTTTGGATATCTTCTCGAGTTAGATTGAGAGTGTATCGGACGACGTCGGGACTGACCTCCGGCGACCATAAAATCTTCAAACTTTTAGGGTTATCTAGTTCTTTACCGCCGGCGAACAATTTGCCTATTGAGTGCCAAGCATTTACGACTCTTGTATCCAAATCCGTCGGACCTTTTATAACCGTACGATCGTAATATGGGATTAGATCTTGCGGTAGGAAACTGTTTGTACTTTGTTCTTGTTGTTGTTGTTTACAAATGTGGGCCCATGATTTGAGAAACATGGTTGCCGTTTTTCCATCTAAAACGGCATGATGTGCGTTAACAGCGATGCAAAACCCTTGGTTTGGGAAAAGCGTGACTTGAAACGACACGACGGAGGCTAATTCGTCGGAGATTTGTAACTCGGGGACTAAAGGGTACAACTCGGTGGAGGGGAATGGTTCGTTGCCGGATAAACGAGAGAAATCGGCGTTAGATTCGGCGACGGTGAATGAAACGGCGTCGTTTGGAGAATAGACGATGCTTGGTTTTGGATCAAGTGGTTCCCAGACGAGTTTGCCGGCGAGTGGGAGATAGTGAGAGAGGGATGAGGATAGAGAGGATTTGAGATTGGGGACGATGACTGAGTCGAAGAACGGGCGAGTTGCTTCGGTGAGTCGGTAGAAGATGACTCGTTCGACGGCGTGGAGTTTGAACCAGAGAAGGTCGAAGAAGGTGAGTGGGATAGTGAGTGACTCGGACGAGTCAGAGTTTAAAGGTGTGACTCGTGCCACGTCGATTATGTTTAGTGATGAATCCATTTCTTTGGTAACCATGATCTGTTGTGAGATACTGATGCGATAATGATACTAACATATATATATATGTGAAATGCGAGAAAATTAATTGGTGTTAAAAAGAAGACGGAGAGGAATTCAATTTTGTTAAAATATCCTTTAACAAAACAAAATAAGGTTTTGTCGAAAATAAATAAATAATGATATTTATCATGTAGAAAAATACTTTGTCATCCAATAAAAGATGTGTATGTATTCAAGCTGGTCAATGGTAATTTTTTTTTCCAAATGAGTATTAAATTAATTTATTTCCATTTTAATCAAATATATTTTTAATTTTTAAATAGACTTTATATTTATAAAAAATTTCCTTTTACGGGGAGGTTCAATTTTCAATTCACTTTTTAGATATACAAATAATAAATTCTCCAATAATTTTAAAATATAGTTTATTTTGTTGGATGGATTATTTTTTATTTATTTATATATTGGACTGATTTAATTTTATTTCAATTAAATACTTTTAATATTTGTTTTATCTAAAAAAATGTTTTTTAAGAATATTGTGTTTACATAATTACATGGCATGTTATATTTTTGTTACGAAAAAACTATGTTTCTCGTTTGCAAAATATTTATTTTAAAAGTTGATCTATTGTATTGGTTATATATATATATATATATAATTATTGATGTCGGAGATAAATTTCATGAATCAACATACTAGAATGGGTCTTCTGCATTGATGTTGAAAGGTAGTTTTTGGCATTGGTCTATTAAGTGCAGAACTAACCATGTCATTATGTACATAAATAGGTGAGTTTTTTTAGGTAACTGTAATTGTTTTTCAACTGTCCATCCGATACCTTTATCATTCATTATCTGATCCATAGATCTCCATTTTAATTTGTTGTCTAAGGCTCCAAATGGTAAAAGTGGATCAGAGAGAGTGCATATCAAGCGTATCAAACGTATTAAGGGTTTGAATGGTAACGTGTCTTTTTAGTGGATTAAAGATGGTGCGTGTCTAGTTGTGTATCACAAATTTATGTCACTATTTAACAATAATTCATGTTTATATGCGTTTTCTAAATATAATAATAATTATATTATAAATAGTAAAAAAAATTATTTTGTGAAGTAAAACAAGTACAACACTATCAACAGTAATGTCCACCAAAATAGATGTATTTTTGCTGTGTGTTGTTACTATACAAGAGGAGATATTCCATTTTTAGTATTTCTTTAATATTATTATATTAAAATAGATAACTTATCTATTTATAAATACTGAGTAGGTAGAGAAACGTGAATATTGTTTCCACCAAACTAGCGTATTTGTGTTTTCTATAAATTCACTTTCAGGCTTGTGCAAAACAAATCAGAAGTAAAAAAGTTTTTGTGAAAAAACAAAAAACAAATAAGAAGAAAAAAACAAGTCTTTATAAGAAAAACAAATAAGAAGCAAGAAACAAGTCTTTTTCAAAAATAAATCACTAGCAAAAAGAGAACAAGTAAGTTTTATTTTTTTAAATATAATCTTTTTTAAAATGTGATCTTTTGATACTTAATTATTATTTATTGAGTTATTAATTAAATTGTTGTCTCAATTTACCAATTGTCTGTAATTAAAATTTTAAATTTTAACTAAATTACATAATGTTAAAAAATACTATATAATAAAAATGTTGCTATTGATACATTACCTTTTTTAATTTGTTAAATGATATATCATTATTAAGTTTGACATTATATGTATATATAATAATAAATGGTATAACAATAAAAATTAAAGTAAATATTACATCAATATTTTTTATTATTTAATAACATAACAACTTTGAACTTGTAAATAATTTTGATATGTAATATCTATGTGTATTTGTTAGGTTAAAGACATACGTTACATAAAATAAAATCATTTTCATATAATATATTATATGAGCAAAATATTAAAATTTAATAAAATGATTAATTGTAATTCATATATATTGGTTGCTTATAAAATTTAGAGATTTGAATTACCGTACAAATTTATTATAAACAAATATATGTGATAAAAGTAATAAATATGTTTAATTTTAAGATTTTCTAATGCAGAAAATGGCATCAAATCGTCGAGGAAGTGGAAATTCTTCTGAACAAGCCAATACGAGTACTCATAATCAAACGACATCAAGGCTAAATTTTATTATTATAATTAGTTTGCAACTTTAAATTATTTAGATTTTATGTTAGAAATAAATATATTTTGAATAATTGTAGGATGAAGACAATTTTAAATGGACTTATCAACAAAAAAAAAGACTTATTGAATTGTATGATGAAGCAATTGCCATGAATAACTACTCTTTTAAGAATCCGACACCGTTTGGCAGAGAGTTTATAACTCGAAAGTTTAATAAGGAGTTCAACATGAATGTTAATTATAAGTTTTTCAAAGAAAAACTTAACAACTTTTAACAAAAGTATAAGAAGTGGAAGGCTCTTATAACATTGTCCACCGATATTTCGGTTGATACGACTACATGCACGATATCTGCATCTGTCCAATGGTGGAAAGACCGTGAAGCGGTAATTGCTTATAATTTTCTCAATACAAAAATATGTTTAGTCAATATAGGTATACAAAAAACTTTTGTGCTTTACAAACTTTATATATTTTTAACAGGAATGTAGAATAATAAGTTTACTTAAGAGACAACCACCAGAGATTAGGGATGTGATGCAACGTTGTTTTACATTATATGATATCCAAACACAACCTCAATATTCTATGAACCAAAGAAGAGTGGAGATGATGAATAAGCATGTAGGAAATGATGAAGAACATGTCAACTCAGACATAGATAGAAGTGACATGACACAAACTCAAGTTCCCAAAACCCAACAAAACAAAGAGGTGTATCGTGTTAACATTGACGATGAATCACGCCCTTCAACTGAGTTCACTCGTGATCCTGTCCAAATTCCTTCTTCCAAAATACAACAACAAGGGAGAGTAAACAATGGAAGAAGTTCACAAAGATATGCAGAAAGCTCATGAGTTGCAATTGTAAGTGGTACTCGAGGAGCTCGTAGTAAACAATCCTTTAAAACAACTCTGATAGATACAATGACTGGATTTAGAGAGTTCCAACGCCAAAGATTTTCACAACTACGTCCAGGTGCTTTTGACCAAGATGACTTTGACAAATTCACTACGGTTAGACAGATATTTGAAGCCACAGAGGTTACAAAGTTCAAACGAAGACAAATTTTGGCGTAAGTATTTCATTGATAAAGCTGAAAGCTCAAACGAAGAGAAACTTCAATTCCTTGAAAGTTTAACTGGATCTACACGCCATGGTGAAAAGTGCGAAAAGGGGTTAGGCTCAACGTAACACTATGGAAGTCCAAGTTCAAGTGGTGTTCTTTCTGGTAGTCCATCATCTGGTGGAAATAATTCATGGGGTCAAACTTCACATGGACGATGGGGTCATGGTTTTCAGCAATGATACACCTCCAATTACTTAGAAATGGGGTACACCTCCAAATGCTTAACAGTGGAGTATCCAACAAAACCCACATCAGTGAGGTACACCTCCAAATGCTCGGCAATGGGGGTACACCTCCAAATGCTCAACATTGGAGTAACCAATCAAACCCACAAAAATGGTATACATCTCCAAATACTCCGCAATGGGATACACCTCCAAATACTTGACAATGGGGTTCACATCCAAATCTGTCGCAATGGGGTACACATGCAAATGCTCTACATTGGAGTTCACTACCAAGTGCTTCGCAATGAGCCACACCTCCAAATGCTCAACAATGGGGTAAATCGTCAAATACTTAAGAATAGGATTCCTCGTCAAATGATCCATAATAGGGTTATTCACCAAATGATCTAAAACGCGATGCATCATCAAATGCGAATAAATGGGATTCTTCATCAAGTACTCCACAATGGGGTTTTTCATCAAATGCTCCACAATGAGGTTCTACGGATATGTGGGCACAATGAAGTTTAAAGGGATGTTGGATTATGCTTTGGGCAAAATCAGGAGACAGTGAAGAGAAAATTTGTTGAAGTTCTGACAGCTGCCGAGTTATTTGCTTGTGATTATATCAAGAATCCAACAAGTCAAAAATTACTTCAGATTCCTGAAAGACTGCAATTGGATCATAGGTATTAGCCATATTTCAGTGAATTTGTTGGAGCAATGGATGGGGTTCATATATGTGTTAAAGTGAAACCTACATTACAAGGAATGTATTGGATCATGTCATGATACTGCAGTTCTCGCCATTGCACAACAAAACAATTCTGAGTTTCCTATACCTCCCGAAGACAAATACTATGTAGTTGATTCTGGCTATCCGAATAAAAAAAGATTTTTGGCTTCTTATAGATCTTCACAAAACAGGATAGTAAGATATCATATATCACAGTTTACCGCTAATCATCCTCCAAGGAATAAACATGAATTGTTTAATCGATGGCATACATCTTAGTAGTCTGTTATTGAGAGAACATTTGGAGTTTGAAAGAAAAAAATAGAGGATTTTATGTGAATTTCCTAGATATAATATTGAAGTGCAAAATAGAATGGTAACGGCTACAATGAGGCTACATAATTTTATTAGAATTTCAAATTTTTGAGATGAAGATTTTGCTAAAGAAATAAGACACACAGAGATTACCAACACAGATGTTGCGACTGATCTAGCTGACGTGGAGGTAGCAGATAGAGATTTTATGGCGAACATTAGAGAAGATATTGCAAATATGTTATGGAAAGATAAAAATCCTGGATACTAAATATTTTAGTCATTTCGTTTGTTGTTTTTGTATTTATTTTATGTATAATATTTTCTATATATATTTTAAACATAACTATAGTTATTGTGTTTGTAAATTAAGTTTTACTTGAATTATTATTATATTTTCTATATTCTGTATAAATAATATGATCAAATTATGCAATTATTTATAAATAAATTATGTGTTTTATTAAATTTATTATTTTATAATAAAACACATCATTAATGTTATTATAATTATAAAAAATATTCTTTCACTAAATTAAAAATTATATACTGAAAAATATTGACATAATCTATCTCTTTTAAAATTAAATATATATATATAACCAATTTATAATTAATCCATTATTTTTATTATTTTAAATAGTATATAATTTTTATTACATAATTTATTATTATTATTCATGCTGCTTGTTATATTGTTTACCATTCAACATATATTTTGAACTGCTTGATACACACTTTTTCTATCTGATCTGCCTAATACGTTAAATCCACACTTAGGCTCCGAATGGAGAAAGCAGATCAGACGGTGCGGATCTAGCGGTTCAAGCAGATCATGCGGATCATGCATATCTGGCGGATCAAGTGCGGATCAAGCATATCAAACGGTCTAAAATATATTGTTGAATGGAAAAGATGGTTCATAACATATATTTAAATTAAATATAAATATAATAAACATGGTTATGATTATAAATATGTATATTATACATAAAATAAATTGAAAGACAATAGACGGATAGAAAAAATTTATGATCAAGTGATTCAATTTTTCCATAACATATTTGTAATATGTTCTCTGATGTACATCATATGATCTTCCTCGCATATCTCTGCTGCTTTCATGTCACCTATATTAGTTTCATCTTCTGTGTTGTCAACACACAATCTGTTCCATTATTTATACAAAATTTTCAAATATTTTTCACATAATTATTACTACATTAAAAATTATAAAAATAAATATTAACTATTTTACCCATGCTGATGTTTCTGTAGGTATACTTGTATCTCTTTGGACATAATCATTTGTGTTTTGTTGTCGGTTAGACGTCATATCTACAAATTTTAAAAATAAATTAATATTTTTTATTTTCACAATGAACTATTATATTTATCTATAAAATATACATACATACTATTAAATTTTGCATATATATATATATGTATTAAAATTGACTAATTTAATTATTTATACTTTTATATTTATATTTACCGTAATGTACAATTAACTATAAATAATAACATGTATTATTATTATTAAATAACATAATATGCAAAAGTAGAAATATTTACGTTCCATGTTTATAATATAAAAACTACAATACTCGTATTTTTTCAAATAAAATATATGTATGTAGCATTAAAAACATGAAAAAGTTTAGAAATTTTTATTTACTATTTTTTTCATTTTGGTTCACTTTTTACACATTTAACTAAATTACCACATAACAAAACATAATTATATAAAATTAAGAGTTTATTATGAATATTATATTTTCACATATTTAAAAATATTATACAAATATTATTGAATTCCAACTATATTTATAAGTATAACTATTATGCTTATTATTAAATTTTTATGTATTATTATAATTAAAAATTTATTATAAAAAGATATATGTAAGACAATGCAATATATACATATATATATATAATCATACTTCGATGAGAGTGATTCGATGAAACTGAAGAAATAGAAATTTTTTTCTTTTGATCGAAGAAATGAGAATTTTTTGTGTATGTGTAGAATAGTTGGAAAATCACATGCTTTTATAATGACATCAAAAGTACAATATATATTATCTTGTGTCTTGATATATGTGTTACGGAAAAAAAACAGTGTCATATCTTTGGTTTTTGTTGAGTTTCATCTGCTCCGCGTTTTCTCATTGTTTTGTCACTAAAAAAAAAAATAATGTTCATAATTGTGGTCTGTCCTCGATAATTTCAGCATAAAAAAAATAAATGGTGAATGACAATTTTTTTTAGGTTCATCTGTTTTTTTTTAAATCTGTGTTTCTTCCGTTATCCATTCAATAGCTTAATCCACTTAATCTACTTGATCCATTTAAATTGCATCGCCTGATCCACATCATTCGAACCCTATGTGGTTCTAGTGGAACAAGTGTAAATAAAACGGATTGGCGGTATATATGTGGACCAAGTGGATATTGCAGTCCAAAATATGTATTCCAATGGTGAAATCGGATCAAGTAGTGCATACCAAATGTTTACATAATCTTTTTAATAAAATATTTTTATAAAATGTTATACATATTACTATTAATTATATTAAATTAAATTTGCTTTATAAGTTTAATATTTTTATTTCAACAAATATTTTTCCATTTTAGTTTAAATAAATTTATATAATGTGGTGATTATTAACATTATTTAGTGTTTTAAATAAAATATAATGTCATACTATGTTAATTATTATGATTACAAAAATAAAAAATTGTTGGCAAAACAATTACATAATTTGTCATTATGTATATAATATAAAAATATTTAAATTAAAAATATTAATGTAGAAATATAATAAATATATTTATGGCTATTGTTCTGGTGTACCAGATTAGATCCAATTAGACGTAACATGGGATAACTTTCATTTAGATAAATATTTTCGTTCTGGTGTACTACTAAATTATAGCTTATAACAATATGAGATAAAAATCTAAAATATTATCAGTTTTTAAAGTTGAAAATTTTGACCAAAGTAAAAGTTAAAAAAAATGAGAACCGCTATCAAACAGGAAATGCTGTGTAATTGAGGTCTTGAGTGGTGAAACGGAGAAAAGATGGATTTATTGCGATTTTTTTAACCGTAACATGTCACTATTCAAGTTAATTAAGTTGATTTCTGTCTTGTCACCAAATACTGATACGCAATTTTACTGTATCGCAAATTCAAATTTTTTAATATATAACTAAGGTGATTAAGGTTTTTAATGTCTGACGTGAGTATAACTGTCGAATCATTTATTCACCAAATTTTTAATGGGCATAAAACATGGCACCATTTTAATTGATAAAATGAAAATAATTTAAATTATTCCTCGCTTAAAAAAAATCAATTCATAGCATAAGCTAACATAGCAACTCCTCCTCATATAAGAATTTATAGTTTAATTTTAACAAGTAAAAAGTAGAACGCATACGGTTCAACAATACAAACCAATTTATATGTGTTCCAACTTCCAAGTATGGTTGTTTACTATTTGATATTTTACTTGTATTTAATTTCTAATACAAATATGAAATTCCTATAACAATTTTTACTTATGAAATTAAGTTTATATTTATAAGCATACACTCATTTAAAGAAAAATTACATGTCAAAAATGACGAAAATAAAATAATTTTAATTTACTAAAATTTATAATAATATATATGTTTTTCTATAAAACATCTTATAGTCAGCTAAGCTGAGTAGCTGACACACCGATAGTTAGTTATGTGTTGAATTTAGTGTGTTTATCTATCAGCCTAATAGACATGACATTCCTTATTGATTTGCTTGCTTTGTTTTTTTTTTTTTTTTTTTTTTTTTGTAAACTGCTTTGTTTGTCGAATAGCATGAAATCATATGCTCAATTTGCATACATAATTATGTTGTGTATTGATCATATTGAGGTTTATTTTCATACTTTTGTACATCAAATTTGGGATGTAAAAATTGGATTAGTAAGTTTCATTTAGTCTGATATGCTTCTTATAATTTTAGTTCGAAACTTATAGGTTTGATTCATCTTATGGTAGAACAACTAGCCTGATTTATACCGCCCATCTATTGTTAGTATATACATTACGTGGAATTTTTGTATTTAGTCATTTTGATAAAATAAAGCTAATGTTGTTAAGATACGGAGGGAATCCCATTTTGTTAAAAAATGGGTTAAAAAGGTAATTGATTAGTGGAGTTAACTTAATAGTGACGGCCATTTAATTTGATCAAGATATATAGTAATATAAAATATAATAATTTGTTTACTCTTATATATAATAGTTGGATGCACCTTTCCATTGATTAGCATTTCAAAAATTGTGAACTATTAATTTTATATAACAAATCAATTAATTGATTTTTATTTTTTCTAAAATCATTAAATAATATTTCAAATTGATTTTTTTAAAACCATAAAATATAAACATTATATAATACAACACTTTAACTTATGATGAAAATGTAAGGTAAGTTAAAATGTTGTATTATGTAATGTTTACACTTTAAATTTTAATGATTTATAGTTTTTTTTTTCCAGCTTTGTGCCCAACTTTTTTTTCTAGTGAAAAGAAAAAGACTATCACATGCGTTTGACATTGACTTATCAAAGTTTCAATAAATTGTATACTTTAAAAAGGGTGATGTTTTATCACATGACAAATCATAGTGGGGTAAGGTATATGCGTCATAAACATGTGTTCGATACGGATTATACATGTACGCCTAATATTAGTTAAGATTCTCCTTTTTTTTTTTTTTTTTTTTTTGTGAAGATCCTATTTGCATTTTGTGAATTTGTTTTATGAGTTGGGTCGTTGGAAGATTTCACATTTTCAAATTTATTAAAGGTATCTTTTATGTGGTTTTCAAAAAATTATAGGTCTTTATACACACACACACACACACACACATATATATATATATATAAATTATAGATCCAATTTATATGTTTAAATTGATTTTTTTTATAAGCTCCTATTATTTATTTTTTCATTTTCAAATTGAAGTTATGTTCAACTGCTTCACTTAAACTATATACTAAAATACGTCCTGCTATTACTCATTCGCTACTTGCCTACTTCAATCTATGATGAAAAATATGCGATAATATTGGCGCCTAGTTCTATCAAAATTCTCTTGAATCCACCCAAATAGTAAAATTTTGAGAGCGATATTTAATTTGAGTCAATTAATTATTTCAGTTTACTTATTGTACATAGTATATGGATCACCTAGGACTATTATTGCTTCTTCTTTTCTGATAAACATAATATTATTGTATTAAGATAATATATATCTCTCTATATATATATTTTGTAGAAAAATATATGGAATGTTAAGATATATATATTTTTGAAAAACTGGAATGTTAAGATAATGTGTTAGAATGTATATAGAGTTCTACTCTGTTTCGGACGTAAGATATGACGCAATTGACATTGAAGAGGGCCATCCACGAAAGTAGAGTTCATAACAAATTTGGAGACTATAATGGCTGTCTTTTCAATGTAGTTGTCACTACTGTCAGATATTGAAGAAATGTGGAACCGTTTTGAATATGACGCTGTCTAGAAGATATAATTTTTCTTTTTTCCCGAGAAGATATTATTTACGCTTTTCTATTATTATTTTTGTAATTTATAATTTTTTTACGAGCAACTAAAATTATATTAATTTGAGAAAACAAAGTCACCACGAGAAAAAATGTTATTTGAAAGACCAAATCTAGCTAATAAATGAACAGTTTCATTATTGGATCTTAAAACCGGAATAAAACATATGTCTACAAATTTCTTTCTCCAGTTCTTTATAGTACATTTTTTTTTTCTCATTAATTAAAGATTGTCTTTATTTTTTTTTTTTGATTTGGTAGTCAAATAAAAAATTTCTACGCAGTTTAAAAACAATTCAATCGTATACAGTAGGAAGTGCTTTTAGTCAAATGGTTAACAGCAATCTATTTTTACAGTTTTTATTATTATTTCAGTAAATTGCATTTTCCCATGAAATAGAAATTTTGTTATTGATGAGATATTTGTCGTTCTAAATGATGGAAAAAAAAAGAATATACACTTAAACAATAAAAAAAAACAAGAAAATATAGTAAAAGAAAAGAAAGTTAGCGTTTGGATTGGAAAGGTGGTTGTTTCCAATTTTAAAGTATTTTTTAGATTTAGCAATTTTGTAGTGTGTTTGACAACGTTGTAGACAAATGTGCGCATTTCCGATTTATTGAAATGAAGTAGTCAAGTAGATGAAGATTTAATAGGAGTTTATGGGATTTGTCCACTTGAAAAAGGATCATTGACAAAACAAAAATAAAGGTATTTAGCGTGATTTTAGTTCAGTGGGGTTGAGAGAAAAAAAGCTACTGGACCATTAGGTCCGTTACTGAGTAAAAGTCAGGAAAGAATATTCGGATGACGATAATAACGATGATTAAAATTAGGTGATAAAAAAAAAATGATGATTAAAGTTTTAACAGCCTCATTATTCGAAAATTTCTCGTAAAATTACTAATAATGAGACGTGAAAAAAATTTCATATCCTTATAAATATGTGAGACGTGAAAAATGGACATATATTTCAAAAATACAAAATTCTTACGAAAAATCATTAACAGATGTATTTCATGTAACAACAATATATATTAGAGAATTTTATTGTTGAAACCCAACGTAGATATCAAAATATTTTATTATACGTTAATGTTGCAAATCTATGATGGATGATGTAGAGAAGATTAATCTAAAATGCTATTGGCATCAATGTTTAATGATCATAACTTATTGAGATTATAATGAGTTTATGGATATAATAACTAACACGAGAGTATTTGCCAGAATATAATTTATCGGTTGTGTCTTACCATATGATATAAATAAGTTCATCTCGAGTATTGAAATTAATTTTCTTTAACAAGACGACATAGAATTTTACATTTATTTGTTAACTGGAATGGAATGTCTCACTACAATTTGTAGCAAAGAACCCTCCAGCTCACATAGAAGGTTGCAAGTTTTAAATAGACAAAGATCATAGAATCAATCAAATTATACAAATGGAGTTCTAGAATCGAATCTATGATTTCTTCTTTCTATTGTTGTCAGAAGAATAATATTATCTCACAAGTTGGTAACAGAGGAAGAACTCTGAAGCTGCCTCTTGACAAGATTAGTGTAGATTCCATTAAGCCTGAGAAGCTCATCATGAGTGCCTTTCTCAGCCACCTGACCATCTGATATAACCGCCACACAATCTGCGGTCTTAACCGTCGATAACCTATGAGCTATCACCAGCACCGTTCTTCCCGCCATTAACGAGTCCATAGCATCCTGCAAACAGATTTAGAACATCAGGATATGAGTAACTTGTTTTTTGATTTTTACTTTTGAGTTTTGATTCAAAAGTTCTGTTTTATTACCTGAACAAGATATTCACTTTCAGCGTCGAGTGCACTTGTGGCTTCATCAAGGAGCAAAACACTCGGGTTTGTAAGAAGCGCTCTCGCGATGGCAATCCTTTGTTTCTGTCCTCCTGAGAGACGTAATCCGCGTTCTCCAACAACGGTTTTATACTTGTCCGGGAATGCTTCTATGAATTCGTGTGCATTCGCCATTTTCTGCCACAACATTTTTCATTTTGATACCGATCAGCATACAACAATCGTCAATGAGCACACCAAAAATGGAGAAGAAAGAAATTTGTGATGTGCTTACCGCTGCATTTTCAATATCTGAAAGACTAGCTTCACCGTCAAATCCATATGCGATGTTCTCTTCCACTGAACAGTTGAAAAGAATCGGTTCCTGGCTTACAATGCTGATCTGAAACGAAATCGGAGAAATTCAAGATTCGGATTCTATCTAATATGCATAACCATTGAATGATTCAAGAAACAGAACATTTACCTGTTTGTGAAGGTATTGATGGGATATTTCCATCAAAGAAACTCCATTGAGCAAAATCTTTCCCTTGAGAGGATCATAGAATCTCTCAATCAAATTGGCTATGGTCGTCTGCATATGGCAAATGCAAAACATTCAATGGACCTCACAAGAAGTTGCTATCGTTATGAGGGTGCCAACTCTGGTTTATCCAATACAAACCAATTCGTAAATGTAACGATACAATCGATCCAAAAACCGAACTAAAGAGAAAATAAACTGATTCAGTTTTATTTCCGTAACCAAAACCGAGAACTGGAATTAAAACCGACTAAATTGTAATTTCTTTCAAAAGTCTTTCACATTGTATACGTTTAATCTAAGAAAACCAAACCCAAATCGAGACGGTATTGAACCAAACGGTACTCGGTTTCCATAATTTCTATAATATATACCCAACACTTTAAATCAAAAACTGTATGGTCTGAACTTACTTTTCCTCCACCACTTGGTCCTACAAGTGCAACTTTTGAACCTGGTGTCAACCTCAACGATGTTCCCTGCACAAGTTTCGGGTTTTTAAGTGATGGTTAGAGTTGAACAGCTTAAAAAAAAATCGGTTATCTTCCTCAGAAATATAGAGATATTGTTCAAGAATCTAGCATTTTTGTATCTCTGGAGTCAAGAAAATTACAAACGAACCAATCTTTTACTTGTTCTGCCAAACTTTCATCATGTTAGATGTTTATAAGTTGAAGGATATATGTTTCTTCTGATAAAACTATGTTCTAAACTGTAACAAAGATTCTGTGTTACCTTGAGTATCATGTGACTAGGGCGAGAAGGATAAGCAAACCAAACATCATCTATTTCCACATCTCCATCAGGATTACTGAAACCATAACATTCCCGAGATATAAACCGAAACTGTTCTTATGATATAGAAGATTAAATTTACGAATATGAGAAGAAATCTCACCCAACCGGACACCTATCTCCTGAATCTGGCATGCTAGAAACACGGTCCAAGATCTGAAATACCCGTCTACTAGCGCCCGCAGCTTTCATTGCAGTTGTGTACAAACTCGATAAAGAAGAGACCGATGAACCAACTGGCAAAACAATATCTTAAGTTTAATACAATAATTCTTTCAAAAAATTCCAGATCAAGAAACAGAAATGCAAATGAAACCTGTGAGGCTATAAAGAAT
This sequence comes from Cardamine occulta, assembly GCA_028015245.1. Classification (NCBI taxonomy): domain Eukaryota; kingdom Viridiplantae; phylum Streptophyta; class Magnoliopsida; order Brassicales; family Brassicaceae; genus Cardamine; species Cardamine occulta. Next base: position 2,604,759 of record CM051389.1, read on the forward strand.
GAAGGAAGTGAGAGCTCCAACGGTCAAGGAACCAGTTATTGTTAAGTATGCTCCATAACTAACAACCGTAATAACAGATAACGTGAAAGCTGCGTTTAGTCCCCCGAAAAACAGCCCGACAAGTACCTAAATCACCAGCCAAAACACAGATATATCATCTGAAATACACCACATCAAAACGATTAAATTTATGAAATGGTTCATGCAACAAAAACTCACAGCTTGCTTGAGTCCTAGCTTCAGAGTCTCATCAACTTTCTCAGAGTATTGTGATACCATATAAATTTCTTTCGCAAAAGATCTAACAGTTCGGACTGCGCCAAATGATTCCTACACAGTAAATATTGATCGAATCATAATGAACTGAAAGAAAAAAAACATTTATAAGCACCGTATGAAAAAAAAAGAAAAAGAATTAAAACCTCAGCAATTGATGCAGCAACAGCAGCTGCTGCTTGAGTTTTGTGTGAAAGTTCACGGATATATCGCCCAAATTGTTTCACAGCAACTGAAATTACCGGAACTACTACTAGTGCCAATACTAAAAGCACGAAAGATGAGCAAGAAGATAAGTCAGTTTGTTTATACAATCTATATGTAAAAAATCCGAAAGAATGAAAAGAGAAACTTCTTACATGTTAATTTCCAAGATGATGTAAACATGAAACCAACTCCAATAAACGCTGTTGTTACATTACGAAGAGCTTCAGAAAGATTTGTCGTAGCAGCGTTTTTAATGATTTGGGTATCTTCGGATAGTCTACTTAAGAGTTCTCCAGTTTTTGTAACATCATAAAATGCTATTTCCTGTTAACATAGCAACAAATACATTTTTCAATATCTTGTAAAGTTAGTTCATTAGACATCAAAAGTCATGAACAATGCATGAAAAAACTAACCAATAGAACAAAAGCAACAGATAAAGCAAATCATAAATCTTGATAAATGTTTTACCTGATGCATTAGGTGTTTGAACAAATCCTTTCTCAGTCGAGCCACGACTCTTTCGCTGGCTGAATTAAATAGCCACGCTCGCAAAGCTGTGCATATCGATCTAAAGAAATCCGAAAATAGAAAAAAATAAAAGTTGGACAAAAACCAAAACTCTAAAGATCAACGGAGGACTAAGGAAGAAAATGTGAAGATGTAGTTACCCGATTACAACGATAATCAAAATGATTACTACAGCGTTTCTAACAGCTATTATGGATTCCGTTTGCTGCTCAGGCGTCTTGACATCTCTGGATACAATGTCTATAATCATTCCACCAAATTTTGGCTGCATAACATAAAAAGTTCAGCTTTCTTGATTCTAATATAGTAAAATGAATAAGAAGTCTAAGATCGAGAGATGAGACATACAACAAGGAGATTAGTTGTAGAAGCTATCAACAAAGCAACAGTACCAATCACTAGCTTTCCCGCATCCGGCTTTGCCTGGAACCATAATATATGAGTATCATATCTTTATATAAGAATGCTAAACGCTTTTTCTAATCAAGAATCACTCACCAACGCAAAGACTCTTCCAAATCCAACATTTGCTGCCTGTAAAAACCAAATAAGATGATAATATCACTTCTATATATGAAACATTTCTGTAAAACAGCACAAACAAATACCTCAACCACACCATGCTCGAGATCATTTGGACCATTATCGCTTCCATTCTCTTTCGGTTTATCCTGTATACATTAAATAAGAATAAGTAAACAAAACTAACACTTAGAAAATTTGGAATTTGAAACACATTTCCTAGTTTTCAAACAATATAAACATGAAAACTCATAATTTTTCAAAATCAAATTTCAAGAATCAAACTTGGAAGGATACTTCATCTGTTGTAACAATTTAATTGTTCCAATTGGATGATCACTTACCAAGTGAGAATCCTATACTTCAAAAACTAACCAGACTCTTAAAAAATTGAACAGTAATTACAAGTCAATCCATCACCACAATTCTTCTAATAACCAATAACAAATAAAGCGATTTCTGATCAAAGTAAGAAACTTTCAATCAATCATGAAACTTTATAAAAGCATGCGAATGAGAAACCAGAAAGGTTTAATGGAACTGAAAAATAGAAAACAGAGACCTGATTCTGCTGCAATAGAGGATCTCTGTAGCTTCCACTACCATAAGCTTTGCTTGACCCACCAGTCAACAGCTTCTTGTTACCCATCTGAAAGGTTTAAAAAAAAAAAAAAATCTCGACTTTTGTTTTGGGTTTTCTTTAGTTCTGTAAGAATGTTCAGGTTTCGATAAACTTTTGTGTCCAAAAGGATTCTTATTTTCTAAGCCATGGAAAAATCGAATTGGTGCATTTTTTTGTTTGTTCTCTCCATCAATTTTTTTTCCTTCCTCGTCGTGGTAAATTAGAATTCAGAATAATTTGTCGAGAAAAAAATATCAAATGAATTTTTAATTTTGGTGGTGTTATTGAATATTGTATTTTAGTTGGTCGAGAGACTTTAGTTGGTAAGTCTGATGTGTCACCCTTAATGCTTAATCTTTAGCTAATTTCTATTAATTAGCTCTAAACCTGTCAATGCGAGTAGTACACTAGTATTCCTATAACTTGAGATACTTTTCACAGCCTTTCTAATCCTAAACAAAGTTGCAAAAAAAATAATTCAAAATATACTAGACTGTCTATGAATTTTATAAACCACCGGCTATTTCCCAAAATCATAAACTTTTTCTAAACATATTTACTAAGAACAAAAACCTGTCAGAACCGAATCCAAATGTTCTGATACCAATGTTAGAGTTTTACGTAGAAGCGTTTAACTGAATACATACCTTAGGCCCGGTTTATAGATGAATTGTCATGAAATCGACTAGAAACTATATATAGAGATCGGGGTTGAAATCACAGACAGAAATCAACCGCAAACCATCTTTCAAGTGCCCTTCCGGTTAATCTTTCAAAACTTTTTAAAGACAAACGCAAGTGTCTTTTCAAAGAGACACGAATAGTTTATTAAAGAGTTACAATAGTTAACATCACGTAACTACCGGCCGGTTAACTAGACCTATTCGGTATGCTGCCTAATCATGGGCGCAAACCGACCATAAACCAATACTAGTCTCCTTTCTAAACTTTCTCTATTTAAACTCTTCTCTATAATGTGTAAACTTTAAGCATAAACATTCAATAAAAGATTTTCTCTTCAACTAAGTTTTTATATAGACTTTCATGGTATCAGAGCTCAGTCGATAATAGCTGACATCTCTGATTCTTCTTCTGTTTTAAGTTTTCGGTATTGTGTTACTCTGAAATTGTGCTCAACAAACTACCTGTAGTGGAAAATCTAGTTTGAAATATGGCTAAACAATCAAGTGTTGCTGGGTTATGTCACTGGTGAAACTCCTTGTCCTTCTCCGACAGTAACCGTCAGAAATGGAGATCAAGTATCTGAAGCATCAAATCCAGATTTTCACTCATGGGTGCGTAATAATCAGAAGATTATGGGATGGTTGTTTGGTTCATTTTCTGAGGAATCTCTCATATCTGTTTATGGGCTTCACACATCTAGAGAGGTATGGTTCTATTTAGCCAAGAAAAATAATTGTACTTCTGCATCTAGGAAGAGTGATCTACAACGTCGATTAAACCTTATCTCAAAGCAAGGAAAAACCATGGCTGAATATTTAAACACTGTTAAGCAAATCTGTGACTAACATGATTCTATTTGTTGTCATGTACCTGAGAATGAGAAGATTTTTGGAGTATTAAGTGGATTAGGTTAGGAATATGAGTCTATTGCAACAATGATTGAAGGCTCAATGGATACTTTTTCTATGTCTTTTGAGGATGTTGAGTTCAAGTTGACAAATTTTGACGACAAATTCCAAACATATGAAGATCGTTCATCTGTCTCACCTCACTTGGCTTTTACAACAGACAAAGAATACTCAAACCGTGGTAGAGGTTATTCTGGTGGTCGCTCAAACTGTGATCGTGGGAACTACTCAACAAGAGGAAGAGGTTTCCATCAACAAATCTCAAATGGCTCTTCCTCTTGTTCTAGCACACGACCTACTTGACAAATTTGCAACAAATTTGGACATTCGGCTTACAAGTGCTACAAGAGGTTTGATCATGCTTATCAATCTGATGATTTCACCAATGCTTTTGCTGCAATGCGTGTTTTTGACCATAACTCTTGATCTGGCAATGAATGGTACCCTGATACTGGACCAACATCACACATCACTAACACTACAACTCAACTCCAAACTACACAACCCTATAGTGGTGATGATGCTGTAATTGTTGGTAATGGTGATTTTTTACCAATAAGACACATTGGTTCTGCTGTTCTTCCAAGTCTTCAAGGTAACTTGCCATTACAAGATGTTCTTGTTTGCCCTGAAATCACTAAATATCTCTTGTATGTTTCTAAGCTTACTGCTGATTATCCTTGTGCCTTTGAGTTTGATTCTGATGGTGTCATTGTTAAGGACAAGCGGACAAAACAGCTCCTCACGAAAAGAAGCCGCCATAATGATATGTACCTGTTGGAGAATCCAAAGTTTATAGCTTGTTACTCTTCAAGGCAGCAAGCTACAAGTGATGAGGTGTATCACATGAGGCTAGATCATCCTCATCAAGATATTCTCCAACTGTTGTCAAGAAATAAGGTCATAGTTATTAATAAGACAAGTCATTGTTTTTGTGATGCTTGTCAAATGGGAAATATTTGCAAGCTTCTGCTTAGCTCTTCTGATTTTGTTTCGAGTATACCTCTAGAACGTGTCCACCGTGACTTATGGGGCCTTCTACAGTTGTCTCTTCTCATGGTTTTCAATACTATGTCATCTTCATTGATAACTATTCAAGATTTACATGGTTTTATCCTCTACGACTTAAGTCAGACTTCTTTTCTGTGTTTCTGAGTTTTCAAAAGCTGGTAGAAAACCAATTTCAACAGAGAATCACTATGATTCAGTGTGATGGAGGGGGTGAATTCATAAGTAATAAGTTTGTTGCTCATTTAGCCAATTATGGAATCAGACAATTGATCTATTGTCCCTACACTCCACAGCAGAACGGCTTAGGAGAGAGGAAACATAGACACCTAACTGAACTGGGCCTTTCAATGATGTTTCAGGGAAAATTGCCTTATAATCTTTGGGTAGAAGCTTTCACTTCAAATTTTCTAGGAAATCTTCTCCCTTCTGCTGTTCTATCTGATCCCAAGAGTCCATATGAACTCCTTATGGGAAAATCTCCTTTGTATACTTCTCTTTTGCGTTTTTGGATGTGCTTGCTACCCCAATCTGAGGCCTTACTCACACAATAAGTTTGATCCCAAGTCTCTTTTGTGTGTTTCCATAGGTTACAATGAGAAGTACAAAGGCTATAGGTGTTATCATCCTCCCACGGGTAAAGTTTTCAGCAATCGACATGTTTTGTTTGATGAGTCTAAAATTCCCTTTACATATATCTATAGTAGAAATGTTTCACCTATGACAACTCTTCTACTCTCAGCGTGGCAAGCAAGTTTCATACAAGAAAAAGGTCAAAACAGTGGGATTTCAACTCTGGAAGCCAATGATTCTCGAGAATCTGCAATTTCTGTGAATACTAATCATCATCAGTCATCTAATGCTAATGGAGAAGGAAGTTCTGAGTGTATGACATATATTGACTCTGTTCCTAAAGGCAACAACTTCTCTTCTCCATCACGCATTTTGAACACTCATTCCCCTTTACCAATCAGTTCTCATGCAAATTCAGAGAATCTCACAGAAACTACAACAGAGGAATCACTTTTCAGTGAAGATGATTTTCCTCCATTAAATCCTTCATCAACAGCTTCAAATACAAGACAGACTCATCCTATGGTCACTAGAGGTAAAGCAGGCATAGTCAAGCCAAATCCAAGATATGCTCTATTTACAGTCAAGAGCAACTATCCGGAACCAAAAACTGTAAAGACAGCTCTCAAAGACCCATGATGGAACAATGCAAAGGGGGATGAAGTAGGATCCTTGCATGAGACGCATACATGGGATTTAGTCCCACCATATATTGCTCTAACACCTTTAGGCTACAGATGGGTTTTTAAAACAAAATTAAGAGCAGATGGATCTCTTGACAGATTAAAGGCAAGGTTAGTGGCTAAGGGTTATGAGCAAAAAGAAGGTGTTAATTATGTGGAAACTTACAGTCCAGTGGTACGCATAGCCACAGTGAGATCAATCTTGCATGTTGCAACAATACATAAATGGTAAATTAAGCAACTTGATGTGAAAAAGCCTTTTTACATGGGAATTTGAAAGAAATAGTCTACATGTATCAGCCTCCTGGTTTTGAAGATAAAGACAGACCAAATTACATTTTCAAGCTCAACAAGGCAATATATGGCCTTAAACAAGCTCCAAGAGCATGATTTGACAACTTTAGTACGTTTCTTATTGAGTTTGGCTTCAGTTGTACCTACTCGGATCCTTCATTGTTTGTGTATCTGAAAGGAAACGGTCTAATGTTTCTCTTGCTCTATGTAGATGACATGCATCTTACAAGAAATAATGCAGCTCTTGTCGATGAATTGCTTGAAGGTCTCAGCAAAGAGTTTTGAATGAAGGATTTGGGTGGTTTGCATTATTTCTTGGGAATTCAAGCACACTATCATTCAGAGGGTTTATTTCTACATCAAGGAAATATGCTATTGATCTTCTTGTTGCAGCAGGGATGTCGGATTGTGCCCCTATCTCCACACCACTTCCTCTGCAATTAGACATAGTTTCTGGTCATAAAGACACCTTTACAGATCCTAAATACTTTTGGAGCTTGGCTGGGTGTTGGATAATCTTCAACATTAATTAAAAGTGTAAGATATCATTATCAAGTCGGATAAGGATAAGATAGACTTAAACAAAGTTCTATTAATATTAGGAGTTATCTAATTCAATTAATAATAGGAGAAGCAAAGTTGTGCTATCCCTATAAATACAATCGTCGAGCTATGATAATTGTATCACAAATATTTGAGAGCTTTGAGTGTTAAGTTTTGAGAGAGTTTCTTAACATTAATAAAGATAAGTCGTTCTTTATAAGCTTTTGAGTGTTTGTGAAACTAGAATTGGTATCAGAGTGTTAGGATCAACCGATCAAGGAGCTTTGAAAAACTGAGGTAACGAAGATCAAGAAGAGCAATCACGAAGATCTTAACTTACCAAAGACGTGACCAAGATATGGGAGACGTCACTGGAGCTTCGCAGACGAAGGAGGTAACACCATCATCGATTCAATGTCCCATGTTGACCGCAACAAATTACACGGTCTGGGGTATGAGGATGAAGGTTCTTCTGCGAATTCATAAAGTGTGGGAAGCCATTGAACCAGGTTCAAACGATTCTCACAAGAATGATATCACCAGTGGTCTATTGTTTCAATCAATCCCGGAAAATCTTATATTACAAGTCGGTGATATAGATTCTCCAAAAGATATGTGGAAAGCAATAAAGACTCGAAACCTCAGAGCAGAGAGGGTCAAAGAGGCGAGACTTCAGACTTTATTATCCGAGTTTGAAAGGATGAAGATGAAAGACTCGGATACTATTGATAGCTTCGTGGGGAAGCTATCCGAATTAGCGTCGAAATCAGCATCACTTGGACAAGCTATTGACGAGTCCAAACTTGTGAAGAAACTTCTAAACAGTGTGCCAAGACTGAAGTATATCCACTTAATAGCATCTCTCGAGCAAGTTTTAGATTTAAAGACTATGGGATTTGAAGATATTATTGGAAGACTAAAGGCATATGAAGAAAGAATTTTCAACGAAGAAAATAATGAAGAAACACAAGGAAAGCTGCCCTACGCTAATTCAGATCAAAACTTCTCATCTGCAGGAGGCAGAGGACGAGGTCGAGGGGGACGCGGAAATAGAGGAAGAGGTAGAGGATGTTTTAATTCACAAAACAGATCAACAAATCAGAGCGAACAGGAAAAATCGAAAGCAAAGAAAGATATGTCAAAAATTACTTGTTATCGATGTGATAAACGTGGACACTACGCATCCTCTTGTCCCGAGAAAACTCAGCAAAATCAAGAAGCAAATAAAACCGAGACAGAAGAAGCTGATGCTGCGCTTTATTTGCATGAGGTTGTGTTCTTGAATGAAGAAAACCTCATACCAAAGAACTACGAAAACAAGGATGGAGAAAAGGAAATATGGTACTTAGATAACGGAGCTAGTAATCACATGATGGGAAACAAATCTTTCTTTTCCGAGCTGAACGAGAAGATCAAGGGAAAAGTAAAATTTGGTGATGGATCATGTATTGGCATCGGTGGAAAAGGCTCGATTCTCTTCCAAGGAAAAACCGGCGAACAGAAACTTGTTTCCTATATCTACTATATTCCCGAACTTAAAAGTAACATCCTTAGTCTAGGGCAAGCAACCGAAGCTGGATGTGATGTAAGAATGAGACAAGACTACCTCACAATCCATGATCCAAGTGGAAGACTTCTAGTGAAAACCATTCGAAGTGCGAATAGACTCTACAAGATCAGTTTGAAAATTGGAGAGCCGATGTGTTTAAACTTAAAGCTAGAAGACGAGACATGGAGAGGCATGCAAGGTTAGGACATATAAGTTTCAAGACAATCAAAAATATGTCCCAACAAGAGATGGTTGAAGGTTTGCCGAAAATAAAAGAAGAAACAAGGATTTGTGAATCTTGCTTAGTCGGGAAACAAGCTCGCCATTCTTTCCCGAAAGCAGCAACATTCAGAGCATCTAATCCACTAGAGTTGTTACACGCTGATCTCTGTGATCACATATTCTACTTTGGTGAATCTCCAATCATGTGGTGCTCTCAAAAACAGAGCACAGTGGCTCTGTCCTCTTGCGAAGCCGAGTTCATGGCAGCAACGGAAGCAGCACGTCAAGCGATTTGGCTCCAAGACATCTTGAGTGAGATCACCGGATGGAAGACGGAGCAAGTCCTTATAAAGATCGACAACAAATCTGTGATCGCATTAACGAAAAATCAGGTGTTTCATGGCAAAAGTAAACACATACATAAACGTTATCACTACATTCGGGAATGCATAGAAGGAGAGCTTGTTGATGTGGAGCATGTACCGGAAATCGAGCAAAAGGCGGATATCTTGACTAAGGCATTGGCGCGGATCAAGTTTAATGAAATGAGAAGCTTGATAGGAGTGCAAGATGTGTCTAGAGACAAGTTGAAGCTTAAGGGGGTGAATGTTGGATAATCTTCAACATTAATTAAAAGTCTAAGATATCATTATCAAGTCGGATAAGGATAAGATAGACTTAAACAAAGTTCTATTGATATTAGGAGTTATCTATTCAATTAATAATAGGAGAAGCAAAGTTGTGCTATCCCTATAAATACAATCGTCGAGCTATGATAATTGTATCACAAATATTTGAGAGCTTTGAGTGTTAAGTTTTGAGAGAGTTTCTTAACATTAATAAAGATAAGTCGTTCTTTATAAGCTTTTGAGTGTTTGTGAAACTAGACTGGGAAGTTCCAATATCTTACTCTGACTTGACCAGACATACAATTTGCAGTAAATCTTGTTTGTCAGAAGATGCAATTCCCAACAGTAGCTGATTTCAATCTTCTGAAGAGGGTTTTGCGATATTTCAAAGGTACAAATTCAAATGGGACTTAATATTTCATATAACATTGATTCTACACTTCGTGCTTACAGTGAAAAAGATTGGACAAATTGCAAAGAGACTAGAAGATCTGTAGGTGGTTTCTGCACCTTTCTTGGCAAAAACATCATAAGTTGGTCAGCGCGCCATCCTACAGTCTCTAGATCATCAACTGAAGCAGAATACAGGACATTGTCCATTGCAGCTTCAGAAATAAAATGGATATCTTCTTGCTTCGAGAAATAGGTATATCACAGCCAGAAACTTCAGAGCTATACTGTGATAATCTTTCCTCTATGTATCTCCCTGTTAATCCTCAATGCACAATCGATCCAAATCTTTGATGTGGACTTTCATTACGTGACAGAAAGAGTTGCCTTAGGAGATTTGGTTGTCAAACATGTTCCTGCCTCTCAGCAGCTAGCAGATATTTTCACAAAGTCCCTGCCTCAGCAATCGTTCTTTGACTTGCATTACAAACTTGGGGTTGTCTTACCTCCCACTCCATGTTTGAGAGGGTGTATTAAATAGGAAGAAACTCCACACCAATCATAAGCTTTGCTTTCTGCGATTGGACCAGTCAAAGCTGAAGACAAAATACTAAAGATGGGCCTTTCTCAGAACACTAAGCCCAATAACATCAAACAGCTACTGCTCTGCAACGGTAATAGAGAATCTCACTCAAAACGTACAACAACAACAGCTCATCAATGTACGACTACAACAGCTCATCAGATCCCTCTGCGTAACAGATTTGATTCCCTTTGCTCCTTTACAATCACGTGTGCGTGATGACGTGTGACCTAGTCTCATTTCTAAACTTTCTCTATTTAAACTCTTCTCTGTAATGTATAAACTTTAAGCAGAAATATTCAATAAAAGATTTTCTCTTCAACTCAGTCTTAAGACTTTTAATATTCAAAGAAAAAACCAACGTTTGTTACAAATTAAAGCATATTTTTGTTTTGTTTTGTTTTTAAACACAACTCCAAAGAAGATTTTTATCCTTGAATTTGTCTTGATGCAAACCACAGTTGAAAACCACCTTCGTATTTCAAATCTCCACCACTCCGAATTGTGCTTTACCGGTTCCGAATGTTTTTGTCGATCAATTTCACAATCTTCTCTGTTGATGAGGGTTGTTCGCCATGCCTTCTATCATTCTTTTCCCACTAAATGGAATGGATAATGTTTTGGAACACATATCTTACTATAAATGCTTTTGTTTTGTCAAGAGTGTTGTCGCTAATGAGCTTGAGGATCTCCCTCCAGTTTGTTGAGAACTTATCAAGGTAAACCCCTCTCGCCAGTTCTTTCCATACCTGCACTGAGCATAGAAAAAATAGATGGTCCCTTGTCTCCATAGGATTCTGACAGAAGATGCAGCTTGTATCCGCTTTTCGATTCCATTTTATTATTGTATCTCCTGGAGATGATGACTTTTCTAATACATTCATCTCGTGTTTATAAAATGTTATAAATTATTAATTAACGTATGTATATATATGTGATTTAATTAAATAAAGAAAGTGGAAGCGATGCACGTATGAAGATAGTAAGAAGTATGAAATCTTCTTCTTTTTATTATCACTAATGTTGCATTTTCTCATTTACACATATCACATATTTATAGTGGAGAGAATTGAATTAGGAAAAGACAAGTGGATGATGATGAGGATAATGAAGATGAACAAAGGGCAGGTATGGAGATGAGGTGTCAATGTGATGGATAATCACATGTTTATGTGTTCTTAACACAAATGAATTTTAATTTTGGTGGTGTGTTATTGAATATTGTATTTTAGTTGGTCGAGAGATTTAGTTGGTAAGAAATTTTAATGCTTAGTCTTTACCTAATTTTTCTTATTAGCTCTAAACCTGTAAATGCGAGTTAAAAATACTTCTAAAACTTCAAATATTCTTCAAAGCCTTTCTAACCCTGTACAAAGTTACAGTAAAATTTTAAAATTTTACTAGACTGTCTATGAGTTTATAAAATTCATAATGTAAAATAGTTGGCTATTTCCCACTGAAGATTATGTAAATCCCATTTAAAGCACTAATATAACTTGGAACACTAGTAGATCTTTTTTTTATTTTTTTTGAATAGCAGGAGGTTCTGGACCGAAACCCGTAATCCCCCCAGGCCCGAAACCACATCATGTAATATTAGTTTCGACGCAAGCGTCACTTGAACTAGCGTCACTCGAACCAGCGACCTCTAAACTTTGCCTAGGATCTTTACCAGTTCAGTTAACGACACTTGGTACACTAGTAGATTTTTGAAAGACATCATTTGTCGTGTAACATTGAAGGGTACATGTTTCTTTGGTGTATATGATATGTTTAGGGCGAAACATTGCTTATTCTAATTTGTATGTTGTTCAGAATTTTGAGGTTGATATGTTGAACTTTTTTGCCATTGAAGGAACGTGCATGCAGGATTAAGATTTAAGGTTTTAGAGATTTCAAAATTTGACAAAGAGTTAATTACAGGAAAACCATAATTTCTTGATGTCATTGTAGACAACGGCATAAGCGTATGATGCTTATAGAATTCAGCATATCTCACTGGTGATGACCGTTTTGCCCCGCTCAACTTCTTATCTCTTAATTCTTTTTCTGTTTCTCACTCTTCCCTTTCTCCTTCATCCTTCCTCGTCTCCCTCATCGCTCCATCATCTCTCTTTTCTCTTTCTGTTTCTCATTCTATCTCTCTAATCTCTTCCTTCCCAGCTTCTAAAAACTCATCCGAAAAAGTTTAGGTTTCTGGATTTACCCTAAAGAGAATTAATTGAGAATTTGGCCTTTATTGCTTCCAATTCGATACGAACCAAACGATGGCATCCACCATCTGGAACAAAGCTTCAAGAATCGTATACAGAGGAGGAAATGCCATGCTATTCGGCGGTAATGGGAAAGAGACGATGGTGGTTCTTCTTGGTTGGTTAAGAGCGAAAGCTAAACATTTAAGGAGATACCTTGACTGGTATTAACTCAAGGATTTGCTTCGGTTAGATCTTGGAGGCTTGAACGAAGGATAGCTGAATTTCAGAATGAATTGGCTAATTGGGTTTAGGAGGAAGAAGATGATGGTAGAGAAAAATGCTTAGTGTTCCTTAGTTTCAGCAATTCTGGTTAGCCTGTGTAGGTTGATGAAACCAAATCCTTTTATCAATTTAGTACATTTTCATTGTGATTCTGATCTCCGTATTGCTGATGATGATGATTAATGCCTCGTATGTATTTCCCTTTAGTTTATGCTTCAGCCACTCGTTTCGTTGTTTTTCTTAGGTTCGCTGAGTTACATCCCTTAGGATATAGTTTTATATGTCTTTCATGTGTTTTTGTATTCAATTATGTATGTTTTCTTAGTTTCTATTTCCATTTGCTGTCTCGTTTTGCAATGTTGTTACTATAGGCTAATCGTTTTGCTGTTTCCCTTGGGTTCGCTGAATTGTATCCTTTAAGATATAGTTTTATATCCAATTTACAACTTCTGTTGTTTCCTTGTGCACTTGCTCTTGTTGTTTGTCTATCCATTTACTGTTTTTGTAACTCCATTGGATGTCTTCTTTAATATTACTTGGGTGGATATGTCTTCTTTTATATTATCTGTGTGGATAAGCATTATTGTCCATGTGGATATAACCATTAGCCCATTCCGATGTCAGGAAAAATTCAAAATCCAGCAACTCCCGTGTTTTCATCAGTTGTGTTGAGAGGAGCAAAATTGTCATTTTACTTATCCAAATATACTCATTTTCATAAGCCTAGCACACTTATGCCTAATTCATAAGTTTTGACCCAGTTTATGCCTATTTCTGTAAAAATCCCTTTAACAAATTAAGAAACAAAGAAGACTTTCCACAATGTACATTTACTTTCTCCAATTCTTTCTATCCAATCAACAAAAACAACAAAAAAGTACATGCTAAAAATCACATAAACAATAGTAGTCAAGCTTTTATTCATCTTCTTCGCCATCAGAAAGTGAAGAAGATTCGGGAATAAGCCCTGTGGAAATGTACATAGAAGGCTTATGGGGAACTTCAAGAGCATCTAAACTTCCTTCCATTATTTTGACAACTCTATTCATCAGTGGACGATTTGATGGGCATGGTTGAATACACCAGAGACCTACCACAACCATCTTCTTTGCAATCACTTTTTCCGCTTTGGTTATTTCATTACCAAATATCCATGTTTGTTCTCCACTTTCAAGATTCTTATAGATCCAATCCGGGAAGTAAGATGAACTAGCGTTGGAAACAGTGGCTTTTACTAGTTCTTTTTCTTTTGCTCCAATCATCTGGAGTACCAACATTCCATAGCTATACACATCTGATTTGTGAGAGACTTTGCCGTACATTCTCGAGAACAGCTCAGGTGCAATGTAACCTATAGTTCCTCTTGTGTCTATCAATGACACAATACTTTCTCTTTTCTCACAGAACTTCGTAAGGCCAAAGTCAGAGACTTTAGGACAAAGATTTCCATCTAACAGAATATTCTGAGGTTTAATGTCGAAATGCACAATTCTTGTTTTGCAGCCATAATGCAAGTATTCCAATCCCCGAGCAATGCCTAGCGCGATTCCATATAATGTTGTAACATCTTGAGTCAATGACTTATTTCTAGAGGCAAACTGATCAAGAGACCCATTCTCCAAAAACTCATATACAATCGCTCTTTTAGACCCTTCATAGCAGAAACCAAGCAGAGAAACAATGTTTACATGAGAGGTTTGGCTCATGCTTGCGACTTCATTGATGAAATCTTCACCATTTCATTTGAATCCTTCAAAACCTTCACTGCAACCTTACGACCGTTATAAAGGTTTCCTCCATAAACAGTTCCAAATCCTCCTTTTCCAACTATATGTGAAAATGACTTTGTAATTTTCTTCAATTCTGAATAAGTGTATTGTTTAAGTAGTACCTTGAGCATGACTATACTATTTTCCTTCCTTTTCTTCTTCCTCTTCATCTGACGCATCGACAACATGAGAAAGACAATGAAAGTCGCCAGCCCTGTTGTGGAACCAACGGCAATGAGGATTATCACCAGAACAGGTAACTTTTTCCCGTTTCCAACCGGAGGCGATATAAGGCTTGGTGTTAAGTCCGATAATAATATAGGATCTGGATTAGTTCCGGCAAGGTTACCCTCAGGACTACTCAGTTTGAGAATCTCTACACCATTCAGAATAGCGTCATAAAACAATGCACCAGTGTCCGCAAAAGGATGCAAGTCGAGTCATAGATCAGGTCTCGTCCTATTTTCGGAACCAACAAATACAATGAAATCTATATATACTGGATTTTGAGAACCACCCCTCAATCTTATCACGTCCATATCTTTCTTAGCTTCCTTCTTTCCTATGAAGATGGAGAAGACACGTTGGTTTGTGCCGTTCACCTCCAGCAAAGTCTCAAAGAAATGTAGCCTCACGAGGTAACTATACCCGGCATCTACTGTAAAGAGCCACGTCATGTTCCTTTGCAGGTTGAGACTAGGATCCTTATTAATGACCCCCATTGAGCGACTCGTTGCATACACATCTACTGGAGCAACATAGGCCGGAGTTTTATCCGTGTAGTTGATCTTTGCATCCGGAATGCTCACAACGACTCCCTCAACTTCGTAATCCTCATCCGGGGACCACCGTTTCCCGAATCGCCGACATCAGGGACCATTTGCCCGCCTATGTTTTTTCGGTGAACTGTCTCAAAAGCTGTGGAGTTGTCTATTTCAAAGTCAACGTCGCTACGGACGTTTATTATCTTGTCGTCAAATCCTCCCTTTGAGTAAAAACGGTCAGGCATGGAGACAATCTCGATGCCGTTAACAAAAGCTACCGAATTCGGAGATGGGTTGAACATGAGATTCAGCATCTGGCTAACTGGAATGATGAACTCTTTGATCAGAGATTTTGACTCAGATCTGGAAGCCTTTACCGTTAAATCAGCGCTGAAGTTCTGCAAGAGAGTGAAACGGTTGACGGTCACGGTGAAAAAGGAGTTGACAGCGTCGAAATCAGATCCGTATCGGGCCAGATAAAAGTATAACCGGTTGAATTTCCAACCGGGAGAGACTTGAAAACTGTAAGTGAAATCGGATCGGAAAATCCGAGCTTTCATGTAAGGAACCTGAGGAACCCCTGATTTTTGGTATAACGCATATGAAGAGAACAAAGAGTTGTCTAAATTCGACGGCATAAATTTCAGATTCTCCACCGTCCAGTTCCGACCATTGTTGTCGACGTTGTCGGAGGTAGAGCCACAGTTGAAGAGAAAGACATCAGTGGGATTGTATACCGACGTTACTCCTACTCCTCCGCCTATGACGAAAACAAATATAGAGAAAACAAACAAAACGTAACAGATCATCGGAATTTTTTTAAAAAGTTAAGAGGAGGGAGAAGAAGATAAGAGATGAGTGTATAATTCAAGTTTGAGTTATGTGTGGTGAGTAGGGGTGGGCACGGATCAGATATCAGAAATTTTTAAGGTATCCGGATCCGGATCCGGATCCGTCAATATCCACGGATATCCGCGGATATCCGGATCCGCGGAAAATAGCTTAAAATCTTAAAATAATAATATAAATGTATTAAAAATAAATTTTAAAAAATAAAAAATATCATAAAAATATTTTTAATTAATTTTTATAAACATTTTTGAGCATATTTACTATGTAAATTTTAAAAATACACAAAAATTTCAAATAAAATTTATTTTTGTGATATTTTACATAAATTTCAATCTATTATATAGTATATATATAAATATTATACATATATTTTAAATAAAAACTATATATTAAAACGGATCCGGATCAGATCCGGATATCCGCATTTTCAAAATAAAATATCCGGATCCGGATCCAGACACCTCGGATATCCGGTTTTTCGGATCGGATCCCGGATCGGATCTTGGATCTCGGATATTTTGCCCACCCCTAGTGGTGAGTGAGTCTATGGGTCAACCGTTGACTGACAAAGCAAAAGAAATAATAATGTTTCGAAGAAATTTCTGACAAAGAAACAAACATCTTTCACTCTCACTAACGAAAAGACTCTGTCAAATCTGTAATTTGCTGCCTTAAAACCATATAAGATAATTGAAGCTCTGGTTTTATACTCGAACCAAAGATAACCGATTTACAGAGCCAATTACGATTTTCTCCCTACGCTTAACATCCCTTGTAACAGCCCATTACGTGCCTATCGCGTGCTTCACTTAAACCCTCCATTTCGCTTAGAATGTCTCACGTGCAGCTTAAAACAGCTCCAGCTCCTTTGTCCACAAACTTGATAATGGATTAGGGATACATGTTTCCTTAATGCATACGACGTGTTTAGGCTAATGTTCAAAATTAGAGGTTGAATCTTTCTACCATTGGATGGATGGACTTCTGCAACCAAATTGTTTTAGAATATCTTTGAATGCAATAATTTGAAATATAAAAAAATCATTTAATGAAGTAATGAAGAGTTTGGAAAATTAGTCTTTCTAAAAGATAGAAAGCAGCTTTTTTTTTTTTAGGCAAGGAGAAGAAAATGAAAGAAAGATTGAAATGTGAGCTCAATTGAAATAAAAATTCACATGCACCACTTCTTATTTGGAATTTGATGGTCCATAATATATATAATTTTTTTATAAAAGGGTAATGGTCCATAATATTTGGTCCGCAAAATATTTGGTCCGTAAAATATACAACGTTCCTAAATTATCTCCAATAAATTGCTTGACAAGTTTGAACCCACTTAAAAGATGCTTCTCTAAAACGAAAGGATATGGTTTATCATATAAAAAAATCTTTAGAATTCAAGGACGAAGATTCTTAGTAGAAAACTTCATAATTGATTATTGTATGCTTCATGAAGACAAACACATTAAAGAATGTATATGACGTATTTAGGATGAACCATTGCTTTCCAATCGAATTTGTATGTTTGTTCAGGATTTTGGGGTTGAAACGCTGAATTTATGTGCCATTAAAGCCGAGCTGTGTCTAGAGGTTTAGAAATGTAAGGCGAACACAACAAACCGTTATATATATATATATTTTGCTAAATATGTTTTGTAACTAAAATTTACCATAATTTTCGTAATAAATTAGAGATAATAAATAATCTTTTTTGTCAAACACTATTTTTAATCTATGAATATAATTTTGTACTATTTTCTTAAGTTATAAATTAATTTTATACCATTTTTAAATCTATTTTTAGTTAACATAATTTTAAATCTATAAACGTATGAGTAAATTAATTAACACTATTTTTTAATATATGAATTATGAAATAGAAGTTTAAAGTTAAGAAAATAACATTAAAATACATATTTTACTAATATACGAAATAAAAATTTAAAAATTTGTGGCCCCTAAAATTGCTTATTATTTTGGGGGCCCAATGCGAACGCATTTTTTCACCCCACATAGGCACGCCTTTGCATGGAAGCGATTCATGCAATCAGGTTCCGCTTTAAGGGTTTAGAGTTAATTAAGAATCAGATAAGACTTTACAAAATGTTCTTTATTTTTTTGGGGAAATTTGAAAATAAAGGAGTTCTAAAAACTTTTTTCTCCTTCTATACCTTTATTTGTAAATTGTCATTTTTTCTAATCTACCTCTGCTACTAGATTAATAACATTAAAAAAAAACCAGATAAACATGTAGAAACACAAGTTTGAAGAAGATTTGAAAAATAAACTTTTTGATTTTAGATAGTTTTAAGTTGATTTTTTTGAGGTTTTAAAGTTGTTCTAAAAAGTTTAGAATATGTTTTTTTAACGTTCTAAAATTATTAGAATTTGTATTCTAAAATTTTTACATGTTCTGAAAACTTTAGGATTGGAAGTTTAGAATATAAGTTCTAAAATTTTTAGAATACAAATTCTGGAAAATTTAGAATACATATTCTAGAATTTGTTCACGTTCTGCGAGAATTAGAATATGCATTCTATGTTCTATGAGTTTTAGAATACATATTCGGAAAAGATTTGAACTCATATTCTAAAAAATTTAGAATTTAGGAAAAATAGTAATCGTTTTTATAAACAAGGAAACTGAAATGAAGCCTGACAAAGTTGTTAAACCCAGCCTCGACTGTGAAGAGTCATGTCAGGTTGAAATTCAAGTTGGTATTATTAGGGTTAGGGTTCCCCATGAGACGAGATGTGGTGTACACATCTTCCAGCACAACATAGACTAGAGTTTTCTCCGTGAGTTGATCTTTATATCTGGTACGGTCATAATGGTTCCCAAATTTTCAGTGAGGATTTAGGGTTTATGATTTAGGTTTAGGGTTTAGGATTTAAGATTGAGGGTTTAGGGTTTGAGATTTGGAATTTAAAGTTTAGAGTTTAAGGTTTAGGGTTTACGGTTTAGGGTTTAGGTTTTAGTGTTTAGGGTTTAAGGTTTATGGTTTAGGATTTTGGATTTTGTGTTTATAGTTTAGGGTTTAGGGTTTAGGGTTTAGTATTTAGTATTTAAGGTCTAGGATTTTTGGGCGTAGGGTTTAAATTTTGGGATTTGAGATTTAGGGTTTAGAGTTTATGATTTAGGTTATATGGTTTAGAGTTTAGGGTTTTTGGTTGAGGATGCAGGTAATTCGAGCCAAGAAGCGACATTATCCGCTCTGGTTTGGGGTAACCAAGAGAACCGGGAAGCCAGATGTCTCAACATCTACTAGATCATTGAGATCATTCTTCATTTTTGGATTACCATAAGCATACCAGTAGGGT
This sequence comes from Cardamine occulta, assembly GCA_028015245.1. Classification (NCBI taxonomy): domain Eukaryota; kingdom Viridiplantae; phylum Streptophyta; class Magnoliopsida; order Brassicales; family Brassicaceae; genus Cardamine; species Cardamine occulta. Next base: position 2,624,166 of record CM051389.1, read on the forward strand.
AAAGAAAAATGAGTTTCTTCACGTTCCGATTATTTATAACTTTTTTTCCTTTGATTTATTTCCAATGGTTACTTTAGCTGGCATCTATACTTAGAGTTAGAAAATCTCTTGTCTGATGCAATGATTGATGATTTTCAACCGTATATTGAAATTGCTGGACTACCTTGGCATCGGGCTTTGCATGCAACCATTATTATATTTGAATATTGACATAACTTTATATATATAAGAATGCTAAACGCTTTTTCAAATCAAGAAGCACTCACCAACGCAAAACTCTTCCAAATCCAAAAACCAAATAAGATGATAATATCACTTCTATATATGAAACATTTTTGTAAAACAGCACAAACAAATACCTCAACCACACCATGTTCGAGATCATTTAGAACATTTTCGTTTACATTCGCTTTCGGTTTATCCTGCATACAGTAAATAAGAATAAGTAAACAAAAGTAACAGTTAGAAATTTAGGAATTTGAAACACATTTCCTAGTTTTCAAACCATATAAACATGAAAGCTCATAATTTGGTAAAATCAAAATGATGAATCAAACTTGGAAGGATATTTCATCTCTTGTAACAATTGAAAATCACTTATCAAGTGAGTACCCTAAACTTCAAAAACTAACCAGACTCTTCAAAAATTGAAGAGTAATTACAAGTTAATCGATCACCACAATTCTTCTAATAACCAATAACAAATTAAGCGATTTCTGATCAAAGTAGGAAACTTTCGATCAATCATGAAACTTTATAAAAGTATGATCAGCTCTTTACCGCTACGGTCAAAAGACTTGGGTTGAAACTTCCACTCATATATCATACGGTCGAATTTCTTTTCAAACAAACTTAAGTTCTTAGAAATATAGATGTTCGAACAAGAGCAACCATTAAGGTTTAGCAATAATGACTCAGAGAAGACTCGGATGAATGTTTGTGTTTATGCTTCTATTGCTCAAATCCCTTAAATGGGTTTTGTTAATTAATAACTGTGACATACTATGTTTTTTTTTTATTACCGTCTCCAGAGAATTGAGACATTAAGTTTTTGCAAAATAACAACAAAGCTGAAGTAGTAGTTTATTCTGATGGTTTTCAAGGAAGAAAAAGGTCTAGTCTGATGACAGCTTGGGTTATTTGTAGATAAAACTCAAAGTCTTGATCTCATGTTTGAGTGTAATATCACAACCGCTTTATCCCGATAGAAATCTGTATTACCAAGTTTAACATACGGTATGTAGTTTAACAGAGAAGTCCTCTGATTAATGCGGAATGTAGACAATATATGACATTTTTGAATAAACATATAGCTACTTTTTTGCTTGATAGGTTCCATGGAGGTATCTTAGATCATCCTTCTGTGCAAATAGAGATGTCCTCTGAAAATGTTGAAGATTCTTGTAGATACACTGCAGGAATTTGAAAAGCAGGCCTAGGAGGTACTTCAAGAGCATCAAGGCTTCCTTCCATCATCTCTACAACTCTGTTCATCGTTGGGCGATATGGTGGGGATGGCTGAATACACCACAAACCCACCAATGTCAGCTTCTTTGCTAGCTCATCTTCTTCACTGTCGATTCCATTCTCAATATGCCTTATGGACTTGCCTAATTCATGATCCCTATATACCCATTCAGGGAAGTACATCGAACTTGTGTTAGAAGCAGATGCTTGATTAGCTTTCTCTTTGTTCGTAGCACCAACCATCTCAAGAACCAACATTCCATAGCTAGACACATCTGACTTGTGAGAGACTCTACCGTACATACTTGAAAACACTTCAGGTGCAATATACCCTACTGTACCTCTTATGTCTAGCAATGACAAGATACTCTCTCTCTTCTCACAGAGCTTAGCAAGGCCAAAGTCCAAAACTTTGGGACAAAAATTGTCGTCTAAAAGTACATTTTGTGGCTTAATGTCGAAGTGTACAATCCTTGTTTTGCCGCCGTGGTGCAAATATTCTAGACCACGAGCAACTCCTAGTGCAATTATATATAAGTGCATTCCAATCCATATTCACTGGGCTATTGCCTGCGATGAACTTATCAAGTGATCCATTCCCCAAAAACTCATATATAATTGCCCTTTTGGAACCATAGAGCAGAAACCAAGCAAGGAAACAATGTTGAGATGAGAAGTCCTGCTCATGCTTGCAACTTCATTGATGAAGTCTTCACCATAGAGTTTAAACCAAGCTACGTTTAAACCAGTCAAGCCCTTAGACTTTTTAAAATTTAACAAATTAAGAAACATATAAGACTTTCCACAATGTTCATTTACTTTCTCCAATTCTTTCTATCCAATCAACAAAAATAACAAAAAGTACATGCTAAAAATCACATAATCATTAGTAGTCAAGTTTTATTCATCTTCTTCACCATCGCCATCAGAAAGTGAAGAAGATTCGGGAATAATCCCTGTGGAAATGTACATAGAAGGCTTAGGAGGAACTTCAAGAGCATCTAAACTTCCTTCCATCATTTCGACAACTCTGTTCATCGGTGGACGATTTGATGGGCACGGTTGAATACACCAGAGACCTACCACAACCATCTTCTTTGCAATCACTTTTTCCGCTTTGGTTATCTCATCACCAACTATCCAAGTTTGTTCTCCATTTTCGAGATTCTTATAGATCCAATCCGGAAAGTAAGATGAACTAGCATTGGAAACAGTGGCTACTACTAGTTCTTTGTCTTTTGCTCCAATCATCTGGAGGACCAACATTCCATAGCTATACACATCTGATTTGTGGGAGACTCTGCCGTACATTCTCGAGAACAGCTCAGGTGCAATGTAACCTATAGTTCCTCTTGTGTCTATCAATGACACAATGCTTTCTCTTCTCTCACAGAGCTTCGCAAGGCCAAAGTCAGAGATTTTAGGACAAAGATTTCCATCTAACAGAATATTCTGAGGTTTAATGTCGAAATGCACAATTCTTGTTTTGCACCCATAATGCAAGTATTCCAATCCCCGAGCAATGCCTAGCGCGATTCCATATAATGTTGTAACATCTTGAATCAATGACTTATTTCTAGAGGCAAACTGATCAAGAGACCCATTCTCCAAAAACTCATACACAATCGCTCTTTTAGACCCTTCATAGCAGAAACCAAGCAGAGAAACAATGTTTACATGTGAGGTTTGGCTCATGCTGACGACTTCATTGATGAAATCTTCACCATTTTCATTTGAATCCTTCAAAACCTTCACTGCAACCTTACGACCGTTATAAAGGTTTCCTCCATAAACAGTTCCAAATCCTCCTTTTCCAACTATATGTGAAAATGACTTTGTAATTTTCTTCAATTCTGCATAAGTGTAGCGTTTCAGTAGTACCTTAAACATGACTACACTATTTTCCTTCCTTTTCTTCTTCCTCTTCATCTGACGCATCGACAACATGAGAAAAACAATGAAAGTCGCCAGCCCTGTTGTGGAACCAACGGCAATGAGGATTATCACCAGAACATGTGACTTATTATCTTTTCCAACCGGAGGCGATATAAGGCTTGGTGTTAAGTCCGATAATAATATAGGATCTGGATTAGTTCCGGCAAGGTTACCCTCAGGACTACTCAGTTTGAGAATCTCTACACCATTCAGAATAGCGTCATAAAACATTGGACCAGTGTCCGCTAAAGGATGCAAGTCGAGTTGTAGATCAGGTCTCGTCCCATTTTCGGAACCAACAAACACAATGAAATCTATATATACTGGATTTTGAGAACCACCGCTCAATCTTATCACGTCCATATCTTTCTTAGCTTCCTCCTTTCCTATGAAGATGGAGAAGACACGTTGGTTTGTGCCGTTCACCTCCAGCAAAGTCTCAAAGAAATGTAGCCTCACGAGGTAACTATACCCGGCATCTACTGTAAAGAGCCACGTCATGTTGCTTTGCAGGTTGAGACTAGGATCCTTATTAATGACCCCCATTGAGCGACTCATTGCATACACATCTACTGGAGCAACATAGGCCGGAGTTTTATCTGTGTAGTTGATCTTTGCATCCGGAATGCTCACAACGACTCCCTCAATTTCGTAATCCTCATCGGGGAACCACCGCCGGAACATTCCCGAATCGCTGACATCAGAGACCATTTGTCCGCCTATGTTTCTCCGGTGAACGGTCTCGAAAGCCGTGGAGTTGTCTATTTCAAAGTCAACGTCGCTACCGACGTTTATTATCTTTTCGTCAAATCCTCCCTTTGAGTAAAAACGGTCAGGCATGGAGACAATCTCGATGCCGTTAACAAAAGGTAACGAATTCGGAGATGGCTTGAACGTAAGATTCAGCATCTGGTTAACTGGAATGATGAACTCTTTGATCAGAGATTTTGATTCAGATCGGGAAGCCTTTACCGTTAAATCAGCGCTGAAGTTCTGCAAGAGAGTGAAACCATTGACGGAGACCGAGAAGAAGGTATTAACGGCGTCAAAACCAAAATTGTATTGGGTCCGGTAAAAGTACAACCGGATGGATTTCCAACCGGGAGAGACTTGAAAACTGTAAGTGAAATCGGATCGGAAAATCCGAGCTTTCATGTAAGGAACCTGAGGAACCCCTGATTTTTGGTATAACGCATATGAAGAGAACGACGCGTTGTCTATATTCGACGGCATAAATTTCAGATTCTCCACCGTCCAGTTCCGACCATTGTTGTCGATGTTGTTGGAGGTAGAGCCGCAGTTGAATAGAAAGACATCAGTGGGCTTGTATACCGACGTTGCTCCTTCTCCTCTGCCGGTGACGAAAACAAAAATAGAGAAAATAAACAAAACGTAACAAATCATCGGATTTTTTTTAAAAAGTTAAGAGGAGGGAGAAGAAGATAAGAGATGAGTGTATAATTCAAGTTTGAGTTGTGCGGTGAGTAAGTCTATGGGTCAACCATTGACTGACAAAGCAAACGAAATAATAATGTTTCGAAGAAATTTCTGACAAAGAAACAAACATCTTTCACTCTCACTAACGAAAAGACTCTGTCAAATCTGAAATTTCTGCCTTAAAACCATAGAGATAATTGAAGCTCTGGTTTTATACTCGAACCAGAGATAACCGATTTACAGAGCCAATTACGATTTTCTCCCTACGCTTAACAGCCCTTGTAACAACCCATCACGTGCCTATCGCGTGCTTCACTTAAACCCTCCATCTGGCTTAGAAAGTCTCACGTACAGCTGAAAACAGCTCCAGCAATTTGTCCACAAACTTGATAATGGATTTAGGGATCCATGTTTCCTTAATGCATACGACGTGTTTAGGGAGAAGCATAGGTTTCCAATCTAAGTTGCAGGCTAATGTTCAAAATTAGAGGTTGAATCTTTATACCATTGGATGGATGGACTTCTGCAACCAAATTGTTTTAGAATATCTTTGAATGCAAATGACTGTTTTATTTGAAAAAAAAAAAAAAAATCATTTATGAAGTAATGAAGAATTTGGAAAATTAGTTTTCTAAAAGATAGAAAGCAGCTCTTTTTTTTAGGCAAGGAGAACAAAATGAAAGAAAGATTGAAATGTGAGCTCAATTGAAACAAAGTTTTACATGCACCACTTCTTATTTGGAATTTGATGGTCCATAATATATATTTTTTTTGATAAAAGGGTTATGGTCCATAGTATTTGGTCCGCAAAATATACAACGTTCCTAAATTGTCTCCAATAAATTGCTTGACAAGTTTGAACCCACCTAAAAGATGCTTCTCTAAAACGAAAGGATATGGTTTATCATCAAAAACAATCTTTAGAATTCAAGGACGAAGATTCTTAGTAGAAAACTTCATAATTGATTATTGTATGGTTCATGAAGACAACACATTAAAGAATGTATATGACGTGTTTAGGATGAACCATTGATTTCCAATCTAATTTGTATGTTTGTTCAGGATTTTGGGCTAAGACGCTGAATTTATGTGCCATTGAAGGGACTCATGCAATCAAGTTTAGCTTTAAGGGTTTAGAGTTAATTAAGAATCAGATAAGACTTTACAAAATGTTCTTTATTTTTTTAATTTTTTTTACCATTCTTTCTATCCAATCAACAAAAACACCAAAAACGAAATTTTCATGCTAAAGATTAGCAAAATCAGCAGTTCAAGTTTTTATTCATCTTCCTCGCAATCAGAAAGCGAAGATGATTAGGGAATAAGCCTTGTAGAAATGTGTATAGAAGACTTAAGGGGAACTTCAACAGCATCCAAACTTCCTTCCATCATCTCGACGAATCTGTTCGTTGGTGGACGTTCTAATAGACATGGGCATGGTTGAATACACCATAGACCCACCAAAACCATCTTCTTCCCAATTTCATTTTCTTCTTCGGTTATTTCATCACCAAATATCCATGTTTGCTCCCCATTTTCAAAACCCATATAGATCCAATCAGGAAAGAATTCGAACTGGCATTGGAAGTAGTGGTTTATACTATTTCACTACAAGAATATTAACTATTTTTAGCATTAAAAGATAGTGTCTAGCGTAGTTTTGCTATATTTAACTTAATCCTGCATTTCTTATAGTGTTTGTATTTTTACAAATGCTATGATTTATGGTTAGGCTAAAAAAAATGAATGCGAGTCAAAATTTTTGCCTGAAAAGTTTTATAGCACCAATTGTAACTGCAGAGACCACATATAAAATGTCTAGCGGAAAAATAATTGTCTTCCAATAATTTACACCTATTGCTAAATTAATCTACTATGTTAAAAAGAAAAAAAATAATCGAAAGTTTCATTGGTTAATCCAGAAAGGTAAGGATCATACTTATATTATTATCCACCGTTGATAAAATTAAAATCAATGGACACACTCTTCCTTCCTTGGCTTCTTCTTCTTCCTCGTCTTACGTCACTTCTCTTCCTTAGCTTTTTCTTCTTCCTTTGCTAGTGAGCATCTCAAATATCCCTAAATAGAAAAATGAAATATTCTATATTCCCATTTAATCTACATATCCCCTTTTAAAATGTTTAAGTGTGTGAAAACGAAAATAACCTTCCAATTTTACTCTCCAAAATAATTGAAAAAAAGAAAAAAAAGGAAAAGAAAAAAAAAGAAGATCGATCGGAGCTTGCTCCAGCCGAGCTTTCTCCGCTGCCGTCAAGCTCACTCGTCGAGCTCTCTCCGCCGCCGGCAAGCTCACTGGTCGACCTCTGCCTCACCGTCGACCTCTGCATTGGTGTTACTCCGTCCTTGAGATTCAAAATCCAGATTCTTTGGCTTAAATTAGGTATTTAAGTTTTAGATTTTTAAACTGCGGATTTGCTTTGCACATTGGGTGTTTTACCATAGTTTTTGGATCGATTAGGATTTTAAATTAGTAACAAATGGATATCAGTGGTTGAATCGTAGTGTATTGTAGATTAGAAGATCCAATTTAAGTTCTTGCGATAGGAGACCTGGGTAAAACTAGTATAACTTGTAACTGGTATTACTGATAAATGTAGTATAACTAGTAGAACTTGTAACCGGTATTACTGATAAATGTAGTATAACTAGTATAACTTGTAACTGGTATTACTGATAAATGTAGTATAACTAGTATTATTGATTGAGTTTTTTTTTTGTATTATTTTGGCAGGAGACAATGAGCAACAACGTCAGCATACATTTTAAATGCCAAGGTCACATGTATAGTTTAATGTTGAAGACATCAGTGGAAGAGATACCTTTGTTGATGATAGAAGTTAGGATATACAGGAAGCTTGCGTAAGATGAAAGTAAGGTTAAATTGCAATTGATTTACCATCCACTGCTGGTGGGATGTGAGGAACAATTTATTATTTGTGATGATGAGGATGTGTGTGTTTATCTATCGTCTACTGATAAAGAGAACCGTAGATGTATTTTGTTTGTGGAGGTCATCACTATATCGGAACTGCCCGAGCAACTGTCGAGAGCCGGCAAAAGTTCTTTTGGTAAGAACTATGGCGAGTTGGATTCATATGATGGTGAAATCGGAGATAATGCCATTACTCTGTACGTAGAAAAAGAACGAGCAAAACAACAACATGAGGCGACAGTGGATGATGATGAAGGTGTATCACGTGATGAAGGTGTGGATTGGTCGGATATGGGTGATGATTATGTAGAGGTTCCACCTGTTGTAGAAACTAGTCAGTTTATAGAGGCATGGGAAGATGGTTTGGGATTGACTGTACTTCAAAAATTTCCAAATAGGAAGGCATTGCAAGATGTGGTGGATAGAGCCTCATTTGTTAAGAGTTTTTGTTTTAATAAAAAAAAGTCTGAACCGGGACGTTTAGTGCTCAAATGTAGTCAAGAAAGCTGTAAATGGGGTTTACGAGCTACAAGGATTCGAAATACAGATATTTTCTCGATTAGAACGTACACCAAGATGCATACATGCTCTCGGCCTAGTCAGAGCGACAGTAGCAAAATGAAGAGGCAAGACACACCACAATTAGTTGCATATATTTTGCAAGAGGATTATCCAGGAAAAATGAAAACTCCAACTCCTAGAGTTATCATGGATCTTATTCAGAAAAAATTAGGTGTGAAGATATCATACTGCACAGCGTTGAGAGGGAGAAATCTAGCTGTTAGTGATTTGCGTGGTACCCCAGAAGAAAGCTACAAGTTGTTGTATTGCTATTTGCACATGTTAGAGAAGAAAAATGATGATACAATAACAAGTGTGAAATTGGATGAGAAGGAAAAATTCAAGTACCTATTCATAGATTTGGGAGCTAGCATTGAAGGGTTTGAAGTCATGAGGAAAGTGATAATTGTGGATGCAAATTTTCTCAAGAACGGATATGGTGGTGTACTAATTTTTGCCACAGCTCAAGATCCTAATCGACACCATTATCCCTTAGCGTTTGGTGTACTCGATGGTGAGAATGATTCAAGTTAGACGTAATTTATGGAAATGCTAAAAACCGTTATACCAGACTCTTCCGAATTGGTATTTATGAGTGACAGAAATGCAAGGCTCATAAGCGCCATAGGTAATGTGTATCCCCAGGCTCATCATAGGTATTGTGTATAACATTTATCCCAAAATGTGAAAGGTCATGCTTCTAACGCTAACAAAGACGTAGTCGCATGGAGATTCATGGAGTGTAGTAGGCATTACACAGTTGCTGAGTTCAATTGTGCTTATACTTCTTTTAGAATGAGATATCCTTCTGCGGCCAAGTATCTCGAGGAGAGTACGGTGAACGAAAAATGGAAAAGGTGTTGTTTTCCAGGAGAAAGATACAACTTAGACACAAGTAATGCTATGAAATCTTTGAACAGTGTTTTTAAGGATGCAAGGAAGTACTCCTTAATAACCATGCTTGATGCGATCATTACAATATTTTTCTCATTGGTTTAATGAACATTGGAAGGAGGCCGTGTCTGGAACGATAAAAAAACAAACTGGTGCTTTTAGTAGAGAACTGCATGCACGATTTATGGGGTGTTGCTGAGAAATCGATTGTGACAGAGCTAAACACTTTTGAGCTTGAATACAATGTCATCGGTAGTGATAGAAAGACTTATATGGTAAACTTGCTCTCGAAACGTTGCAGTTACAGGGTGTTCGATATTGAAAAGTATCCTCGTGTGCATGCACTAGCCGCTTATATTGAATTCCTAAGGCATGATGATAGAGCTCGTGATATCCAATTACATGAGTTGTGTTCAAAATATTATTGGACGGAGCTATGGGCAATGGCATATAACAGGACAATCTATTTAGTGCCGGATAAGTCTCAATGGGATCTCCCAGATGACATCAAAAGCAAAACAATCATACCTCTGGATCGAAAAGTTAAAAAAGGGAAGAAAGAAAGTAAGAAGGTTACCATCGGCTGGGGAACGGCGTCCAAGGACACAAAATAAAAGGCGACCGAGACAAAGACTCCAATGGTTGTTATTTAGAAATCGTAGTAGTGTTTGATTTTGTAATACTATATATTGGTTTGGACAACTGTGTAAAACTTGTTTTCCGTTATTCTATATATTGGTTTTGTGATTATGTTAATTATGTTACAGAAATTGTTATGATGTTACAATATTTTAACCTTGTATTTACATGGGATATTATAGTAAATTCTGTTGGACAATTTTTTAATATTTTAAAATCTTATTAATAATCCTAACGTACATGATATTTGTTTTAATAACTTTTTATGAGTTTAGATAAAGATAAAAATTAGTAATATTTTGCATGTTAATACCCTATTTATTTTGCATGTTAATACCCTATTTAATTTTATAATTTGAAAAATACCTACTTTTAATTTGAAAAATACCTTATTTATCTTTTATAATTTGAAAAATATCCTATTTTATAACTTATTTTATATGTGTATTAAGAATAAATCATAGGCATTGTAAACATCAGAAATAAATGTTACAATATGTATTAAGAAGGAAATTACAATAATACTATAAATTAAGTTGTTATGAAATAATCTACACTATATAATCCTTATACTTTTAAGGTGAATTTGTGAATAATATCCAACTTTGGATATCAAAGTTACATAAATCTAGGTTTTTAACATATTAATGCATAAAACACTAAGAATTATATGTTAATCGATTTACATCAACTGTAAAACTAAAAAAAATAAAATTTAAGTGTATGTAATACTAATTAAAATGGAAAACATCCAAAGTGTAACTACTTTGGAACTTTGGTATAACTACTATCTTACGTATAACTATGTATACTTAGGCGGCGAATATGTGACTAAAAACGGCGCACATGTGACTAAAAACAGCGTATGTGGGGAAACTTTTTTGGCGCCCAAACCTAAATTTTTTCAATTTTTTGGATCCCCAAATTTGAGTTTTCCTTCCATTTCTTTAAACCAAGACTTTTTGAATTGGGGTCCTCCTTTATTCTGGAGACTCTTTATTCTCCTCTTTCTCCTCCATCGAGACATCATCTCCATCTCCATCTCCATCTCGAATTCGATTTTGGGTAAGCTTTTCTTTTATTTCTTAGGTCTTTGATTTGCTTTTTAATTGGACAAAGATCTGAATTTGTGTTAGGTATTTGATTTGCTTTTAAATTGGACAAAAATCTGAATTTGTGTTAGGTCTTTGATTTGCTTTTCAATTGGACAAAGATCTGAATTTGTGGTAGGTCTTTGATTTGCTTTTCAATTGGACAAAGATCTGAATTTGTGTTAGGTCTTTGATTTGCTTTTAAATTGGACAAAAATCTGAATTTGTGTTAGGTCTTTGATTTGTTTTTCAATTGGACAAAGATCTAAATTTGTGTTAGGTTTTTGATTTACTTTTCAATTGGACAAAGATCTGAATTTGTGTTAGGTCTTTGATTTGCTTTTCAATTGAAAAATCTTTTGAATTTATGTTTGGTCTTTGATTCGCTTTTCAATTGAGAAAATCTATTGAATTTGCTTTTCCAGTTTTTCATTAGTTATACCAGTTTTACAGTTACTTATACCCAGTTATTCTTTGATTTGCTTAGAAATCTTCAATTTTTGTTATTTGATTTCAAATAAGGTTAGGTAATCATGGATAAACTCTGTGAGAGAGACCCTTGGTACGATGAAATGAAGAGAAACAAAAGGGAAGAAGACATGCGTACATTAATAGTCGATGGTGTCTATGGCCACTACAAGAAAACACGATAAAAGCGACTACATAAACCGACTGCTTTATGTAGTCGCACTTCAAAGCGACTAAATAGTTACGTTTTTACGACTAAAAAGCGACATCAAGTATTTGGTCGCATATTAGTCACATTTTAGTCAAAAAATTAAATAGTCGCAAAATAGTCGGATACTTTTGCGACAAAAAAGTAACTAAAATACGAATATCGTTTATATAGTTACTAAATTTTAGATAGTCGCAATTTAGTAGGTAATTATTAAAACATATGCGACTACAAAGCGACTTTTTTTACGACAAAATGCGACATCAATTATTTGGTAGCATATTGGTCACATTTTAGTAAAAAACATTAATTAGTCGCAAAATAGTCGCATACTTATGCGACAAAAAAGTGACTAATATACGAATTTCGTTGATATAGTTAGTAAATTTTATATAGTCACAATTTAGTAGGTAATTATTAAAACATATACGACTACAAAGCGATTGTTTTATGTAGTCACATAGAAAACGACATTTTAGTGACTAATAATAAATATATGTTCCAAACAAAGAAATAGTGGCAAAATGGTAGCATTTTAATGCAAATAATTTGTGACTAATTAAAATTTTTGGCTATTATGTTGTAGTCGCATTTTAGTGGCATATATTTACACATGTTTAAATAATCGTAGTTAGGTGTACCTACTTTTAGATGTAATTGTTAATTTTAATACACAAAATTTCTTATAAAATATCTCATTGATAGGAGGTTTAAAAAAAACACCAAAGAATAAATATGTCAAACTTTCCTTCTAACACATTCGATGATTCTGATGCATCAATTATCAATTTTTCTGATGTAACTGACTCTCAATTACCGGCGAGGTTGGTGGAGTGGGATCAGGAGCACCAAAAAGTTGAGATGTCTTGGGAATCAGAGACTCCAATCACCGAAGTTGAACCAAGTTTCACCCCCAGTTCTACATTATCTCCATACGATAGTTATCAGGGCGGTGGTTATGCTGAAGGTGTTAAAACTCAACCGGAGGACGTAGATGTTGATGCCATTGCGAGGGAGTTTGGTTTTAACGTTGAGGAACCAGCACCTAATCCTCCTCCAAGTCCAGATTTTGAGGAACCTGAAGACTTTTACAAATGCAATGGTGATGAATATGGTTGTTGTCAGTATCACATCGAAAAGTTCGAGATGGATCATTGATTAAGTTGTTTAATAATGTTTTAATATAATTATGTATGGTGAAATAAGTATGATATTTGGTATTAAAACCATGTCATTGTTTGTTATGTTATTAATAAAAGTTTATTTTTAATGTTAACATATATTTATATTAAAAAAACATTTATTTATACTATATCGTAGATATTTGATGTTATACGAATGTTGTATCTCTATTGATATTTGATGTTGTCTCATATTGATGGTATATAAAAGTGACTAAAATGCGACCCTATGTACAAATAAAATGAATTAAATTACATAAATATTTGTAGTCTCATCACAGTCACTTTTTCTGCTACTAAAGAGCGAGTACTTGATTGTGCTACTAAAATGCGACTTCTAGTAAAGTTGTTTGATTTATATCCACATGTTCAAATTGAGAAGGTAGGTGTACCAAACTACACAATCTGATTGATTTATATCCACATGTTCAACTACAACTAAAAACATTGTAGATGTTTTAAACATCAGAACCTTAATACAAACTTTCAATTTATTATTTCAAGTCATTAAATTTATTTCTAAAAATGTCAAATTCCTCTGAAAATGATGATTCTGAAATAGACCTATCTCTTTGGAGCTGGTACAAAAATGGAAGCTCATACCGCACGCCAATATCTAGTCTCTTGCCTTCCATTAATGTTTTAGATGCACCTCCTACATGTCTCCTCCCTTCTCAGTTGGGGAGATATGAACCTTTAATTCCTGGCACTGAGTCTTTCAAAAATGTTCAAGTAGCACGAAGACGCAAGCAATATCATGAAGGGAGTTCGAGTTATGATCCCCAAAATGGAATACCAACACAAATATTTTATAACGATTTACTTGCAGAGGGCGACCCGGATTTCAACGAGGTACGTTGGACATCAGCTGTTGAATACCTAACACAAAAAGGGCAAGAGTGGTCACCATTGAATTCAATTCAATGTACCAACAACAGCTGGGTCAAAATTAAAAAGGCAAGTACATAATGGTAAGCAAATTTCAAAGAAAATTTGATATATACTATGCCTAAACCGATTATCAACTTTGTAGGTGTTGGTTATGATAAAAAATATGAATAAAAATGAATATGGTGATCCATTGGTGACGTTAAAAGATCCAACTGGAACAATAGATGCGTCTATTCATATGAAGGTATTTGAGAATGGTGATTTCAAGGGACTTGTAAAAGTTGGTGCAGTGCTACTTCTAAAAAAGGTAAAATGTTTAAATTAATATATAATTAGCACCATTTGATATTATTTATTTAATCTATATTTCATTGTATGAAAATAAATTTTCGTATATACAGGTAACTATATGTAAGTTAAACGGAAGCACAATGAACCTAAACATAGTAGTGAAGAATATTGTCAAGGTAAATTTGATTATAATTAGTACAGTTCATTTATTGTGGTACCTAGTAAGTACATAATTAATTATTTTACAGATTATTGGAAATAATCAAATGATTCATAACTTGGTCGACGAACAGGGTGAGGCTGATAACCAACCTAATGAAAACTTAGTTGATGATGAAACTATGTCATCCATTGTACCAGATTCAGAAGAAGAGGATTATAAATAAAATGCTAATCTTCTATGTTTTATATTCGATGTAATATCATTAGCTACGTTTGTATCCTAATCGTGTAATAAAAATAAGATGTATAATAAAAAAATGTTTACAATTTTATTTGTTTAAGAAGACCATATTTATAAAATTTGGCATAAAACATTTGAAGATCATAAAATATCTTAACTTCTCAATTCACTAATACGAATAAATTAAAAATTAATAACATATTATTATTTTAGTAGGGCTATGAGACACGATAAAAGCGACTATAATAAACAATGGTTTAGTCAGTTTTATTATTATTAACTTCCAAAATATTGTATTTAATATAATTCATAACTATTTTACAAACAAATCCAAAAGTAGTCGCATTTTAGTCTCATATAATTGGTGTAGTCGAGTCTCATGCAGTTAGTGTAGACGCATTATAGTCTCATATAGTTAGTGTAGTCGCATTTTAGTCTCGTATAGTTAGTGTATTTGCATTTTAGTCTCATATACTTAGTTTAGTTGCATTTTAGTCTCATATAGTTAGTGTAGTCGCATTTTAATCTCATATAGTTAGTGTAGTGGTATTTTAGTCTCATATAGTTAGTGTAGTCGCATTTTAGTCTCATATAGTTAGTGTAGTCGCATTTTAGTCTGATAAAGTTAGTGTAGTCGCATTTTAGTCTCATAAAGTTGGTACGTAATTTTAGATGGGTATAATAGTATAACATGTGATTCATATGAACCAATAATTAGGTACACATATAATGCTACTACATATACTGTCGCAATAAAGTCACTTAATAGTCGCATTTTGGTCACATTTTGTGTTTATATATATATAGATTGTCATTGTTCGAGAAACCTTTCCACAAAATTTTCAATAAAACATAAACACAATAAATGGCTGGATTTTCAAATTATCCAAACTCTCGCGCATGGATGTACAATCAGATCGATTCCCATACAAATAGCTTGTCTTTGGAGTATTTAGCAGAGGTTGAAGTTTTCATGAATTTTGCAAGTCAGCAATCTATTGCGCAAAGTAGTGGTGGTATGTTTTACTGTCCTTGTATCAATTGCAAGAACGACAAATTTCTTAGGTCACGAAAAATATGGAATCATTTATTGAGTCGAGGGTTTATGCCTAACTATTATGTTTGGCATAGACATGGTGAAGAAATAAGTGTAGATCTAGGTTCAAACCATGATATTGGTCATCATGGTACATCTCGTCAAAGTGATTAGGAAGGTGGGGCCGCTAATTTCCATGGCAGTTGTATTGAAATGATCCATGATGCATTTCCTAGTAACACTGGGTACAACAACGATGGAAATGCTACTCAATATGAAGAACTTCCAAACAATGAAGCACAACAATTTTTCACCACGCTAGAAGCTGCAAACACTCCTTTGTATGAGGGTTGTAAGGAAGGACACTCACAACTTTCTTTAGCCGCCAGGTTCATGAACAACAAGTCGAAAAAAAATATGTCTGAGAGGGGTGTTAATTCTTGGGCAGAATTATTCACAGAGTATTTGCCAGAAAGAAATAATGCGACCAACTCTTTCTATGAAACTGAAAAGTTGATGAGGAATTTAGGTTTGCCGTTCTACACAATTGATGTTTGTGTAAAAAATTGCATGATTTTTTGGAGAGAAGATGAAAAATGGGAAACATGTACATTTTGTCAACAACCAAGATTTAAGACAAGCGAAGGAAGAACGAAAATACCATTTAGTAAAATGTGGTACTTACCAATTGCGGATCGGTTGAAGAGAATGTATCAAAGCAAGCAGACTGCAGCTTCAATGTGCTGGCATGTTGAGCATCAACCTATCGATGGTGAAATGTGTCACCCATCAGATGGCGCAGAGTGGAAAAACTTTCAACAACAACATCCACAATTCGCTGCAGAACCTAGGAATGTCTACCTAGGTTTATGCACATATGGTTTTAATCCATTCGGTATGTCTAGAAACCATTCGTTATAGCCGGTGATTTTGACCCCATATAACTTACCCTCAGGAATGTGTATGAAAAGAGTATCTTTTCCTCATAATTTTGAACTATGGACCAAATTATCCACGTTCCAGTTTAGATGTCTTCCTACGGCCTCTGATCGAAGAGTTAAAGGAACTGTGGTTTACTGGAGTTGAGGCATACGATGTGTCAAGAAAGCAAAATTTTACCATGAAGGCAATTCTCTTATGAACAGTTAGCGATTTCCCTGCGTATGGTATGTTGTCAGGTTGGACGACACATGGTAGATTA
The DNA here is from genome assembly GCA_028015245.1 of Cardamine occulta. Classification (NCBI taxonomy): domain Eukaryota; kingdom Viridiplantae; phylum Streptophyta; class Magnoliopsida; order Brassicales; family Brassicaceae; genus Cardamine; species Cardamine occulta. Next base: position 2,640,823 of record CM051389.1, read on the forward strand.
TCATGTCCAATATGTATGGATCAAACAAAGGCGTTTTGGCTCCCAAATGGTAGAAAGTCTTGTTGGTTTGATTGTCACAGAAGATTTCTTCATCATGATCATCCGTTAAGGAAGAACAAAACAGAATTTCTAAAGGGGAAATATGCAGTAAATGAGTACGCACCAACCTACCCAACAAGTTCAGAGATGTATGATTGAATCCGGATGGTTGATCCTCCTAAAACGTCAAACTGTGGAGGGAATGGTCATGATCCTAAAAGAGCTCGATACGGTAGATCGCACAATTGGCACAAAGAAAGCATTTTTTGGGAGTTGCCATATTGGAAGGATCTTAACTTGCGGCACAATCTTGACGTCATGCATATAGAGAAGAATGTTTTTGACAACATCATGTTTACTTTGATGAATGCGCAAGACCGATCGAAAGACAATGTTAAGTCACGATTGGATATTGTTCACGGAGAGAATTACATCTTGACAGCAATGGAAGGGCTCCTTTCCCAATATTTAGACTAACTCCTCAAGCGAAAGAAGAGCTTTTAACATGTGTTAAACATCATGTCAAATTCCCAGATGGTTATTCCGCAGACTTAGCAACCTGCGCTAATATAGAAGGAGGTAAGTTTTCAGGCATGAAAAGCCATGATTGTCATGTATTCATGGAGAGACTACTTCCTTTCATAATGAGAGAACTTCTCCCTCGGAATGTCCACCAAGCAATATCAGGTATGATATGAGATTCTAATTTTTTAGAGGCCAAGTCATATTATAATTTAATATCTGACATTTGTATTTATGTAGGGATAAGTTTGTTTTTTAGAGACTTATGTGCCAGATCATTGAACCAACATCGTGTCCAGTTAATGAAAGAAAATATTGCTATAATATTATGCAACTTAGAGAAGATCTTTCCACCGTCGTTCTTCGACGTTATGGAGCACCTTCCTATACACCTCCCCCGTGAAGCTGAACTAGGAGGACCTGTTCAATACAGGTGGATGTATCCTTTTGAAAGGTTTTTCAAAGAGTTGAAAAGCAAGGCAAAGAACAAACAATATGCAGCAGGATCGATTGTGCAATCTTATATAAATGATGAAATATCTTATTTCTCGGAGCACTATTTTTCCGCTAACATTTCAACCAAGCTAAGGTAAAATCACAGTGGCATTTATTTGTGACTTTTTTTAATATTAATAAAATGTGTGTTTATGGTTATATGAGAAGAAATACACGATTCGAAGAAGGTGAAGTGCCAATATACCCTATCATTGGGGTACTTGATATGTTCAGTCATATTGGACGTCCAAAGGGGAAAGCGAAAGAAATTTGGTTGTCTGAGGAAGACTATCAGTGTGCACATGCTTATATATTGCGAAATTGTGAATATTTTCGCCCATTCGAGAGGTAACATATAATAATGATGTAAATGTTATTAAAAAAATTAAAATATTTGAATGTTAACCATTAACATGTTATATGTACAACATGTTCGAGAATGAGATACGTTCTACATATCCACACCTTTCAGACACCGATGTGTTTAGTAAAAAGGATTTAGAATTTCCAATATGGATTAGAGAATATGTATGGTTGAATTTTGTTTAAGTTAATGCCTTTAATTTAAAACATTTAACAAATATTCTTGTGTAAATATTAAGGTGGTTTAGCTATTAATCGCAGGTTAAATCAGGTCTTTTTTACCAAAACAAACCTTCTCCTACTTGGGTGCATGAGTTAGTTGAGGGTCCCAACTACAAGGCGACAACTTGGCCAATATATTTCACTAGAGAGTATTTATTTCATACACAACGGCATGGACAACGGAGGTCAACTTTTAACTATGGTGTTTGTGTTAGAGGCGAGAATTATTCGGATTCAACCGACGAAACCGATTTCTATGGAACTTTGACAGATATCATCCAACTGGAGTATATAGAATTAGTTTCGTTGAAGATCACCTTGTTTAAATGTAAATGGTATGACCCAACCATCGGAAAGGGCACGAGAAAGAGAAATAGAGGCATAGTTGATGTACTTGCCACATGCAATTATAGCAAATACGAGCCTTTTATCCATGGTAAGTCTGAAATTTGTTTCATGCTTAAAATTTTATTATATACATATAATTATAAATAGAATTTAACCTAACTGAGTTATCTTGTTTTATAACATAATCATGATTAATACAGCATCTCAGGCGGATCAAGTATGTTATATACCTTATCCGTCCGTAAGACGACAAAGACATGTGTGGCTTACAGTCGTTAAAGTTAACCCGAGGGCAAACTTAATTGGGAAGTTAAAAGAAAAGGAGGTGGTCTTAATGCAACAAGAAGATGATCGGGATGTGGAATTTACAACAATTGAAGATATTCATGTCCCAACGTTAGTTGATGGATCAAACGCGACAACTTTTCTTGATTTAGAAGTCGGTGATGCTGAATATGATGACGAATTTTTAATACAAATATCGACATCTGAAGAAGAGGATAATGAAAGTGGAGAATGAATAACTATTTTCTTGTTTTTTAAGTTATGTCATATACATAAAAACTAGTAAATAAATTATGTTATTATATTATGAAACTTTTACTTGCACATTCCTCATTTATGCGCATATAATAACTATTGGTATAATATATTGTTTCCTAATAATCTATTTTGTAAGATACTTATAGATAGAATGATTAAATGTGTCAAGAGATATTTTTATAAGTTGATACATAGTGTAGAAGACTCATAGTATTATTTTAGATTGGTTTAAAAATTATAAATACCTTGTTTAATAACAACTATGTTACCAAATTACGAAAAAACTAAAATTCAAAACATTTAATATAATGCATTTGGGAAAAAAACAAAAATTTAAATAAAAACACTAAATTTGCGACTATAAATCATGTAGTCGCTTAAACCTTGTAGTCGCATAATAGTCACCAAATATTAGTGACTAAAAGGCGACTACGTGTAAATTATATACCTTTAGTACATTTTTTCAGGATATAAACCTAGTAGTCGCATTTTAGTCACTAATATTTGTGACTAATATGCGACTATCATGTAAATTATATAAACTGAGTACATTATTTCCGCATATAAACCTCGTAGTCGCATAATAGTCACCAAATTTAGTGACAAAAAGGCAACGACCGTGTAAATTATATAACTTAAGTAGATTATTTCCGCATATAAACCTTGTAGTCGCATTTTAGTCACTAATTTTTGTGACTATTATGCGACTACCGTGTAAATTATATAACTTTAGTTCATTTTTTCCGCATATAAACAAAAGTAGTCGCATTTTTGTCACTAAATTTTGTGACTATTATGCGACTACCGTGTAAATTATATAAATTTAGTACATTTTTCGCCGCACAAAACTATCTTCCCCACATATATACCATTGCCGGCGAGAGAGCAACTGAGAAGACTTTGAAATGGAAGGACTTTGTTTAACCCTTCAGCCCTTCCCTTCCTCGTCCATTCAGCGGCGCCTCTCTACCTCTAACCTCCATAGACTCACCAGATCCTCTTTTAATCCTCTTCGTGCTCAAAAGGTTTTATCTTTCTTCCAATTCCAACACTTTTATATCTACATAAGCCTCAGAATACGTACATCTTTCTTATTCTATAGTTTTGCAGTATCCAAAAATCTTAACTTGACTCTATATTCGAGATGGGTATCAATAGCTTTCATCAACTTCAGGCGTATTCCCAAATTCAGATAAAAAAAAATGTCAGAAATCAAATGATAGGTAGGTTCATTGTTGTTCCTTAAAGAATCTGTAATTGTTATGTAAATTATGTTTGAGAACTAAGTATCTTTTTGTTTAATGGTTTAGGCTGGAATCACAGAAGGTTCTGATTCAGCATTAGAGAGTAAAGTAACTGAGCAAGAAGTGACTATAGAAACAGAACGAAGTAGTTGAAAGTCAAGGTATAAAGATAAGGAGAAGACCACCTACTGGACCTCCTTTACATTACGTTGGACCTTTCGAATTTCGCCTACAGAACGAAGGTAACACACCTCGTAACATTTTAGAAGAGATTGTATGGCATAAGGATAAAGAAGTTGCTCAAATGAAAGAGAGAAAGCCTCTTTATACTTTGAAGAAGGCTCTTGAAAATGTTCCTCCTGCAAGAGATTTCATTGGTGCTCTTAGAGATGCAAATCAAAGAACCGGGTTGCCTGGTTTAATTGCTGAGGTTAAGAAAGCTTCTCCTATTAGAGGAATCTTGAGAGAGGATTTTAATCCTGTAAGAATTTACTGTCTTTTTCGATCTTGTCCATGTGAAATAAGTAAGTATTGGGATTGAAAGAGTTATGAATGAAGTGTTGAAATGTTAGGTTGAAATCGCGCAAGCTTATGAGAAGGGTGGAGCAGCATGTCTTAGTGTTTTGACAGATGAGAAATACTTCAAGGTAATACCGTTAAAGAGGATGTTCTTTGAGTCAAACTAAAGTTTGTTATAAAGCCATAATCTGTTTCCTTATAGGGAAGCTTTGAGAATTTGCAAGCTATAAGAGAAGCTGGTGTAAAGGTTCTTGCTTCTCCTTTTTTCTGGTTTTTCTGTATAATTTTGTTTAGTACTTTGTCATAGGACTGTGACTTGCAAAATTCTGATGTCTTCGTCATTAAAAATGCAGTGCCCTTTGCTAATGAAAGAGTTCATAGTAGAGGCATGGCAAATATACTATGGTAGAAGCAAAGGCGCAGATGCAGTTTTGTTGATCGCTTCTGTGTTACCTGACCTTGATATCAAATACATGATTAAGATTTGCAAAATACTTGGAATGGCTACACTTGTGGAGGTTTGTATGTGTTTTCTCAGGAAGCTCCATTTGTATATGCTTCAACTAATGTTCCTGCCTCTTTCTAATCCTACTAATGTTTCTCTGATTCGCTTGGTTATCATTTGCCATTAGGTTCATGACGAAAGGGAGATGGATCGCGTTCTTGCAATTGAAGGAGTCAAGCTCATTGGCATCAAAAACCGTAACCTTGGTAAAACCTTGCACACCACATCTTTTAGAGCTGGAGGTACAATCCCTTCTTGATACGTTTTATCACCTTTGATTTCAGAAACATTCGAGGTAGATATTGGTAACACAAAGAAGCTACTCGAGGGAGAGCGTGGTGAACTTATCCGTCAAAAAGACATCCTCGTAAGCAGTATTCACATTCCTTGTGTTTATTACCCCTTACAGTACATACCTCAGTAAAACTTTTTCTATCCTCAACTTGTCTTCACATGATAGGTTGTCGGAGAATCTGGGTTGTTCACTTCCAAAGACATCGCCTTTGTACAAGAAGCAGGCGTCAAAGCAGTAAGGTTTCATAAACTTTATGGTCCAAGAGACATTGCTCAAAATGCTAAGAGCTCTCTTGTAATTTTCTTTCTGTTTTTAGGTTCTAGGTGGCGAATCTCTTATTAAACAAAGCGATCCCAGGAAGGCAATCAGCGGACTTTTTGGAAGAGATGACTCAGAATGAGTTTTGAGTAGAAACTTTGTGTGTAGAGAAAATGTTCATTGTTTCTCCAACAATTTTTTCTTTCTCAAAACTTTACTAGATATCTTATGTATGGCCAAGTAAATGTATTGTTTGAAGTTTCAATCAGGTTTCCAACAATACAATGGGACAAATCAATAGAATAAGTTTATGAAACCACTTGAATAAGTTGATTGAGAAGATGATGATTTAAGAGGATGATATAAAAGACTTACCGGAGTAATCCCAAGTAGCTTTGATTTGCAAGTGCTACAACCTGCGGAAAAAGTCAGTCCAGTCCAAATTAGCCATCACTAATGTTTTCATAAACTTTAGGGGGAGAAGTCGATTTTTTTATTACTGCAAATGCTTCATTGATCTCATAGTAATCAACTTGAGAAGATTCCAAAGCAGCATGTGCGATAGCTTTTGGTATTGCAAGAGCAGGAGCAGTAGTGAAAAACTCTGGTTCCTGCAGAGTTTGGGTCTCACTTAGTGGATGGAATAAGACATCTAAAATTACTTAGTACATTTTTTCCACATATAAACCTAGTAGTCGCATTTTAGTCACTAATATTTGTGACTAATATGCGACTACCGTGTAAATTATATAACTTGAGTACATTATTTCCGCATATAAACAAAAGTAGTCGCATAATAGTCACCAAATTTAGTGACTAAAAGGCGACGACAGTGTAAAATATATAACTTAAGTAGATTATTTCCGCATATAAACCTTGTAGTCGCATTTTAGTCACTAATTTTTGTGACTATTATGCGACTACCGTGTAAATTATATAAATTTATACATTATTTCCGCATATAAACCTTGTAGTCGCATTTTAGTCACTAAATTTTGTGACTATTATGCGACTACCGTGTAAATTATCCATATAAACCTTGTAGTCGCATTTTAGTCACAAACTTTTGTGACTAAAATGCGACTAATATCATTTTATTCCATAATTATCACACCCGGCCATGTACTAATATATATAATATCTGCCTTCAGTTATACAAAGCTTCGTAGCAGCTCGTTGGTGAACACCCGTGATTATTTCTATCACATCCTAAGTTCGAATCCCTTCTGCAGCATACTCTGCAATTTTTTTTTTTTTGATTATGCCATAAATTTTACTTAGGAAAGCTTAATTTTTTGTTGAATCCTTTTTCCTAACCCTAACACCAAAAAAAACCAGACCAACTCGACTCCATCGATCAATCCTCGCCGACTCCGATCAACTCCTCATCCCGCGATCGCAGAACCACCTCCCCCCAGCCTTCTCCCACTCAGCCTCCTCCTCAACTTCCCGTTCCTCACACCCAGCCGACCCTAACGCTATCTCCATTATTCACCCTTCGGCAGATTTCACATCTCCTCTACTCCCTCAATCCTCGCCGTCTCCGATCTACTCCTCCACCCGCTCTCGCTGAAACGCCTATCCCAACCCTTCTCCCCCCTGCCTCCTCCTCCAATTCCATTTCCCCTGACCAACCTCAACCCAAACCCTTTCTTGGTGAACCCACAACGACGATGAACTTCTCCTTCAGCCAGCTTCGGTGATATCCCGTGTTGATTCTCGGGCAGATTTCCCACCTTCTCCATCTTCCTATCTCAATACGACAGACCCTTGTTCAGGTAAGAATCACTTTTTCGAAATTGGTTAATTTTCTCTACTTGTTCTAAGAAGCGCCTCTTCTCGTCTCTCGCTAGTTCGATTGAGTTGTCAAGGTTTTTGCTCGAGTTTGTTGAAAGAGTCGTGTTTCTAGAGTCCTTTCACCCAGCAGATCATTCGCCGTTCAACATTTCCTCGGCATACCAAGTAAGTTTAAACTTTTTCCTTCTTCTCTCCTTCATCTTGAAATGGTCTCTGTAATTGCAATTGCTCAACTATTTTTCTTAACGATAACATCAATTGGCAATTCTTAAAATACTAAACAGGTTGAAGTCGGATTTTAAACTACACGATTTTAAAATTCACGATTTTAAACTACTTTACTTCATTCGCTACTAAACTAAACTTATAAGGTATATTTACATATATGTATAGTAACATAGTAGAGAACTAGAGGCCATACATATGCTATATAGACATTTAAAAATCTTGTGCAAACATAAAGGGCTAGACGATCATGCTGAACTTGGAATATTAGTACCCCTAAAACTCTGATTGATTTTTTTTTCTTCTTCGTAAAAGTCAATGGTTCATAGACACTAATGGCGCCATCTGTTCTTCTTTCTCCAAAAACTTATGTAAGCTTGCTCTCCAATTCTACTTTTAATTTCTCACAATTGTTATAAAAAATCCCACAATACCCTCTATTTTCAACAAGGACAAGATTTGAATCCAACACATTAGTAAATTTAGTTACACTTTTATCATTCACATGTCCGGTTTTGTACTAATCCATTCTCTTCTATGTACATGATCTTGTGAACATATACATTTCCAGTTGACAAGAAATAACTGCAACATGAAATCTGTATATACTAAACAAATTGAGACTGTTATTTCAGATGATCTATTATGCTATTATAATTAAGCTAGTTTATTTGACATATATATATATGTTCATGAACCCAACAATGCCGAATAAACATACAGTCTAACCGCAGCCAAATTTAAAGAAAAACAATGATGCAAAAAATAAATCAAACCACAACCGCACAATGTCTTCATTAGTAATTAGCAATACGTAAAGGATAGGAAACTTCAACTCATGTGTTTATGACTGTGTTTATTTGTGTACAAATTAATTTAAATACAATGAATATGTCGAATGTGCTAATGTACCACAAATTATTACAAAATTTAAATAATCCTATTAGAGTCTAAAGTGATTGTATCCGTCGGAACAAAATTTAAATAATCCTAGTTGAGTCTAAAGTGATTGTTTCTAATTTCGTGTCCTTTGTGGATTATCAAGTAACGAAAGTCAAAAATGTTGACCCATGTGGTCGTCTTTATTTATGACATTATATTCAACGATCAATTTGACGTAATTTAATCAAAGGAGTATAAAAAGCAATACAACTAACAGTCGTGATCAATATTAATTATGTATATATTTATAGAAAGGGTGAAGCCGTCGTATAATAAGATCGAGGACATGCAATGAAAATACAATGAAATTGAAAAGTGATACAGTTAGGATTATGTACGATTTATATTACATGATAGAACAAGAGCTCATTGGCATGTTTTCTATAGCTTTAAACTTTGTTGCTAATATATGATTGTTGTGGCATGTTTTTTTTATCCTTTTATATTTGTTTTTTTCGTAGTATGACATCCGGTGGTAGAAGCGTCCGAGGCCGTAGTGGAGGTGTGAGATCGAGTTCATCTCATGCTACATCGACATCTAGAGCATTATTTTGTGCCTCCCCAACAGAGATCCGAGGTCCCTTTGAGTAGGTCATCACGGGTCCATGACCAAGTGACACCACCATCTCCTATACACGAACCCCCTATTCCAGAGGTGATGCATGAAGAACCGGAAGAGGAGGCGGCTCTTGGACCTGTGGGGGAGGTTGAACATATGACTTTAGAGGGTCTTTTGCGAATGCCGGGAAGAGATCAATATTTGCCTATTTTGAATCCAGACTTGGTAGAAGGGACAACTTGGTAAGGCTTAAAATTTTGATTTTTTTAAGTTAGCATCTTAATTTATTTGCTACTAACGTAATGATTAAAATTTTGTAGGTTTGGTCGAGACGAGGGGCGGATAATGTGGAAAATTTCCAAACTTTTGAAGCATAAATTTGATAGACCTTATTATAGCTGGTCCAAAGTTCCACCAAGACGCCAAGATCGATATTTCATTGACTTCGCGGTAAGAAAAATTTATAATCTTTTTTTTATAATTTATTTTGCTAACTTGTGAACCACTAACTCATCTTTCATCATCAGCAAGAATATACTTGGGATCCATTGATCACAACACTTGTGAGGCGCAAATATAATGCCATTTGTGGCAACCGGATGAAGGATATGGTAAGTAAAGTTCGAAACAAAGATAGGCCAAAGTGGATCGGGGAGACATTGTGGCTCGAAATGCAGGCATATTGGACATCAGAAGTAGCACAATCTAAGAGCAGTGTGGCGTCCAACTCGCGGAACTTAGAACAGGGTGGTCTTGGTGTTCATAAACATGTAGCTGGCCCAAAAAGGTACGAACAAATTCAGTTTGAAATGGTACGTTACCTTGATTCTTTTATTCTACATTAACTTAGAGCTGGCTTGCTTTGATGGGGTATAATGAAAATTTAGTATTTGTTTTGCTGGAGTTGAATACATTTTCGTGGTAATAGGAGGAAGAACTTGGGAGACCTGTGTCGGTTGGAGAGGTTTTTGTGAGGACACATACTAAAACAGATGGGACTTTTGTGGACCAGAAAGCGAAGCAAATCTGCGAGACGTATGATAAAAACGTAGAGGAGAAGTTAGCACAACTTCAAGATGATGACTTCGACTTATCTGATGCTAACTTTGTACCTCCTCAACTGACAGCCATCGAGCTAGATGCAATTTTTTTAGAGGTAAAAACACTTATATTTTGTTAATTATTTTAGTTATGCAAACTTATCACCAATATTTGATTTCCTTGATGTAGTCTACCATTCCCAACTCAAGAGGGACAATGTATGGACTCGGTAGCATCGAGAGCCGATTTGTGAAGGATAGGCGGCCTGGTGCGTCAAGTAGCTATACTTCGATGGCACAGCTACGGGACCAACTTGAAGCTGCTCATCGGAAGATTGAAGAGCAAGCCGCAGAGAACGAGCATCATCATGCTAAAGCCGAAGAAGCCATAGAAATAGCAGAAGAAGCCAAAAAAGTCGCTCAACAGTCGCAGGTAACTGTAGCTAGCTTGGAAATGCTAGTTGCGTATATACGAGAGGATCCCGGATATGCACGGTTTGTGGAAACCCACTCGTAGAACCCGAGCACCTTAACCGCTGAAGCACAACAACCACAAGTGAACCAAACTGAATTTGAAGACGATCTTTAGTTTTTTGTTTTTATTGCAATTTAATATTTTAGTTTAATTTTTTTTTGAATTAAACATTTGTAGTTTTTTAAATTAAAATTATCTTCTATTAATTTCTAATTTTTTTTTAAAATCAATTTTCCGATTTAATTTAATTAATTTTCGTATTTATTAATTTAAATAGCTGATTTCGTAAGTAGTCGCTTATCAGTCGCTAATCAGTTACGTTTTCGTAAACATTGGTAGTCGCATATTGGTGGCCTTTTTTGCGACTATTAGCGACTGACTTGTAGTTGCATTACATGTAGTCGTCTTTTCGTCGCAAAATATACGACTACAATTGTTGATGTCACCATTTAGTCATCCTAATTTTGCAACCGAAATGCTACATCAAATATTATGTAGCACGTACATGTAGTCGCCTTTTCGTCGCAAAATATGCGACAACAAATTTTGCTGTCACCAAATAGTCATACTATATTTGCAACTGAATTGCTACGGCATATATTAGTAGTCGAAAGTTTTGCAACGTCGAATATGTAGTCGCATTTCTGTCGCACTAATGTAGTCGCATTTCTGTCGCACTAATGTAGTCGCTAAGTAGTCGCTTATTGTTGTCGCAAAAAGTGTGACTTTTTGTTTCGTCGCATAACAGTTACAAAATTTGCTACCAATATGCGACGACCTACTTTAGCGACGATCGATTTGCGACTATATAATTTAGTTGTATTTTAGTCGCTTATTTTAAAATGCGACTAATAGTGCAGTAGACAAATTAATGTTTTCTTGTAGTGGGCCTTCCTTTAAGATGTCCATGTGGTGGTAGGATCATCGACGAGATCTCAACCAAAGCGCCGTCCATAGGAAGGAAATACTTAACATGCGATGCGTTTAAGGTGAGAAGAGGACATCAAGATCATGACAAAGGTGAGCTCAATGCTTGGCCAAAAAAAAAAAGTGGTGTGATGTGTAAAGAACACAATCACACGAAGGAAGCCACCTGTTAGAAGAAATAGAGCAAGGCTTTTTAGCAAAAATTGGTGTGGTGTGTAAGAAACACAATCACATGGAGGAAGCCGCCTGTTGAAAGAAACAGAGCAAGGCTTATTAGCAAAAATTGGTGTGGTGTGTAAGAAACACAACCACATGGAGGAAGCCGCCTGTTGAAAGAAACAGAGCAAGGCTTATTAGCAAAAAGTGGTGTGGATTTTTTGAGAAAGACGTTCACACGGAGAAGCTGCCTGTTGGAAGAAACAGAGTAAGGTGAATCAGCAAAAATGCAAAAAGTGGTGTTGAGTTTGTAAGGAAGACACCAAGAAAGAAAGGAGGCTGCTTATCTAAGAAAAAAAGGTAGCAGGAATCGGTTACAGAGATAACCGGAGAAGACCGAAGAAGATATGAAGAAGTTCACGCACAAATTTGGTGATCAAGAGAACACCAAAAGGGAATAAGAAGAAAGCTCACCTAAGAGAAAGGGAGGGGGTTGCAAGAACAGCCGAAGAAGACATGACGGAAGATCACGGAGGACTTGACAAAGCTCACGTGGAGAAAATTTGAAGGTGACAAGGAGAAGATTTGCAGGAAAGAGAAATCCCAAGAGTTCCTATGTCAGAATTAGAAGATGCCTGGTTGGTGGACAGTGGCTGCGTAAACCACACACCAAAAGGAAGTAAAAAACTTCAGAAGACTAGACAAAAGCTTAAAGTTTTTCAACCAAGTTGGAAATGATGGAGAGACGACGCGAAAGGAGTTACACTATACGTGAAACTTATTCAACTCAAGTACTATGAAGGAGAAGTTCAGGTTATTATTATGATTATATAAGCATTAAGCAGAACAAGGTTAAAAAAAGTTGGAAAAAATATTGAAGTTAGATCGAAAATCAATTAAGGGGAAGTGTCGGTTTATAATTGAGTTTGGTTATATATAAAAATTAGTATATAAGTTAGTGTGTATTTAAAGTGAAGAGGTGTGGTGTAGCATCGTTACTTTAAGAAAAGACACAACCGTTGGTAATGATCACGTTATGTAAATTACTATATAAGTGTAAGTCTGTTGTAAATGTATAGTTGTCGAGATAAAGAGAAGTTTTCCAGATTTTAAACTCTGTTTTCTTTTCTCTTCCAATTCTATTTAACTTTTCTATATTACTTATGTCTTGTACAAGAAGCAATGGCTTCTAAAATGATACAAGAGCATAAAACCAATATTGGCATCGGGCTTTGCATGCAACCATTATTATATTTGAGTATTGACATAACTTTATATATATAAGAATGCTAAACGCTTTTTCAAATCAAAAAGCACTCACCAACGCAAAACTCTTCCAAATCCAAAAACTAAATAAGATGATAATATCACTTCTATATATGAAACATTTTTGTAAAAACAGCACAAATAAATACCTCAACCACACCATATTCGAAATCATTTAGACCATTTTCGCTCACATTCGCTTTCGGTTTATCCTGCATACAGTAAATAAGAATAAGTAAACAAAACTAACATTTAGAAATTTAGGAATTTGAAACACATTTCCTAGTTTTGAAACCATATAAACATGAAAGCTCATAATTTGGTAAAATCAAAATGATGAATCAAACTTCTTCTAAAATGATAACCAGACTCTTCAAAAATTGAAGAGTAATTACAAGTCAATCCATCACCACAATTCTTCTAATAACCAATAACAAATTAAGCGATTTCTGATCAAAGTAGGAAACTTTCGATCAATCATGAAACTTTATAAAAGTATGATCAGCTCTTTACCGCTACAGTCAAAAGACTTGGGTTAAAACTTCCACTCGTATATCATACGACCTAATTTCTTTTCAAACAAACTTAAGTTCTTAGAAATATAGATGTTTGAACAAGAGCAACCATTAAGGTTTAGCAATAATGACTCAGAGAAGACTCGGATGAATGTTTGTGTTTATGCTTCTATTGCTCAAATCCCTTAAATGGGTTTTGTTAATTAATAACTGTGACATCCAATTTTTTTTTTTTTATTACCGTCTCCAGAGAATTGAGACATTAAGTTTTTGCAAAATAACAACAAAGCTGAAGTAGTAGTTTATTCTGATGGTTTTCAAGGAAGAAAAAGGTCTAGTCTGATGACAGCTTGGGTTATTTGTAGATAAAACTCAAAGTCTTGATCTCATGTTTGAGTGTAATGTCACAACCGCTTTATCCCGATAGAAATCTGTATTACCAAGTTTAATATACGGTATGTAGTTTAACAGAGAAGTCCTCTGATTAATCTGGAATGTAGACAATATATGACATTTTTGAATAAACATATAGCTACTTTTTTGCTTTGGTAGGTTCCATGGAGGTATCTTAGATCATCCTTCTGTGCAAATAGAGATGTCCTCTGAAAATGTTGAAGATTCTTGTAGATACACTGCAAGAATTTGAAAAGCAGGCCTAGGAGGTACTTCAAGAGCATCAAGGCTTCCTTCCATCATCTCTACAACTCTGTTCATCGTTGGGCGATATGGTGGGGATGGCTGAATACACCACAAACCCACCAATGTCATCTTCTTTGCTAGCTCATCTTCTTCACTGTCGATTCCATTCTCAATATGCCTTCTGCACTTGCCTAATTCAAGATCCCTATATACCCATTCAGGGAAGTACATCGAACTTGTGTTAGAAGCAGATGCTTGATTAGCTTTCTCTCTGTTCGTAGCACCAACCATCTCAAGAACCAACATTCCATAGCTAGACACATCTGACTTGTGAGAGACTCTACCGTACATGCTTGAAAACACTTCAGGTGCAATATTCCCTACTGTACCTCTTGTGTCTAGCAATGACAAGATACTCTCTCTCTCTTCTCACAGAACTTAGCAAGGCCAAAGTCCAAAACTTTGGGACAAAAATTGTCGTCTAAAAGTACATTTTGTGCCTTAATGTCGAAGTGTACAATCCTTGTTTTGCTGCCGTGGTGCAAATATTCTAGACCACGAGCAACTCCTAGTGCAATTATATATAGTGCATTCCAATCCATATTTACTGGGCTATTGCCTGCGATGAACTTATCAAGTGATCCATTCCCCAAAAACTCATATATAATTGCCCTTTTGGAACCATAGAGCAGAAACCAAGCAAGGAAACAATGTTGAGATGAGAATTCCTGCTCATGCTTGCAACTTCATTGATGAAGTCTTCACCATAGAGTTTAAACCAAGCTACGTTTAAACCAGTCAAGCCCTTAGAGTTTCTAAAATTTAACAAATTAAGAAACATATAAGACTTTCCACAATGTTCATTTACTTTCTCCAATTCTTTCTATCCAATCAACAAAAATAACAAAAAGTACATGCTAAAAATCACATAATCATTAGTAGTCAAGTTTTATTCATCTTCTTCACCATCGCCATCAGAAAGTGAAGAAGATTCGGGAATAATCCCTGTGGAAATGTACATAGAAGGCTTAGGAGGAACTTCAAGAGCATCTAAACTTCCTTCCATCATTTCGACAACTCTGTTCATCGGTGGACGATTTGATGGGCACGGTTGAATACACCAGAGACCTACCACAACCATCTTCTTTGCAATCACTTTTTCCGCTTTGGTTATCTCATCACCAACTATCCAAGTTTGTTCTCCATTTTCGAGATTCTTATAGATCCAATCCGGAAAGTAAGATGAACTAGCATTGGAAACAGTGGCTACTACTAGTTCTTTGTCTTTTGCTCCAATCATCTGGAGGACCAACATTCCATAGCTATACACATCTGATTTGTGGGAGACTCTGCCGTACATTCTCGAGAACAGCTCAGGTGCAATGTAACCTATAGTTCCTCTTGTGTCTATCAATGACACAATGCTTTCTCTTCTCTCACAGAGCTTCGCAAGGCCAAAGTCAGAGATTTTAGGACAAAGATTTCCATCTAACAGAATATTCTGAGGTTTAATGTCGAAATGCACAATTCTTGTTTTGCACCCATAATGCAAGTATTCCAATCCCCGAGCAATGCCTAGCGCGATTCCATATAATGTTGTAACATCTTGAATCAATGACTTATTTCTAGAGGCAAACTGATCAAGAGACCCATTCTCCAAAAACTCATACACAATCGCTCTTTTAGACCCTTCATAGCAGAAACCAAGCAGAGAAACAATGTTTACATGAGAGGTTTGGCTCATGCTGGCAACTTCATTGATGAAATCTTCACCATTTTCATTTGAATCCTTCAAAACCTTCACTGCAACCTTACGACCGTTATAAAGGTTTCCTCCATAAACAGTTCCAAATCCTCCTTTTCCAACTATATGTGAAAACGACTTTGTAATTTTCTTCAATTCTGCATAAGTGTAGCGTTTCAATAGTACCTTAAACATGACTACACTATTTTCCTTCCTTTTCTTCTTCCTCTTCATCTGACGCATCGACAACATGAGAAAAACAATGAAAGTCGCCAGCCCTGTTGTGGAACCAACGGCTATGAGGATTATCACCAGAACATGTGACTTATTATCTTTTCCAACCGGAGGCGATATAAGGCTTGGTGTTAAGTCCGATAATAATATAGGATCTGGATTAGATCCGGCGAGGTTACCCTCAGGACTACTCAGTTTGAGAATCTCTACACCATTCAGAGTAGCGTCATAAAACATTGCACGAGTGTCCGTAAAAGGATGCAAGTCGAGTTGTAGATCAGGTCTTTTCCCATTTTCGGAACCAACAAACACAATGAAATCTATATATACTGGATTTTGAGAACCACCGCTCAAGCCTATCACGTCCATATCTTTCTTAGCTTCCTCCTTTCCTATGAATATGGAGAAGACAATTTGGTTTGTGCGGTTCACCTCCAGAAAAGTCTCAAAGAAATGTAGCCTCACGAGGTAACTATACCCGGCATCGACTGTAAAGAGCCACGTCATGTTCCATTGCAGGTTGAGATAAGGATCCTCCCCCATTGAGCGACTCGTTGCATACACATCTACTGGCGCAACATAGGCCGGAGTTTTATCTGTGTAGTTGATCTTTGCATCCGGAATGCTCACAACGAATCCCTCAATTTCGTCATCCTCATCGGGGAACCACCGCCGGAACATTCCCGAATCGCTGACATCAGAGACCATTTGTCCGCCTATGTTTCTCAGGTGAACGGTCTCGAAAGCCGTGGAGTTGTCTATTTCAAAGTCAACGTCGCTACCGACGTTTATTATCTTGTCATCAAATCCTCCCTTTGAGTAAAAACGGTCAGGCATGGAGACAATCTCGATGCTGTTAACAAAAGCTAAAGAATTCGGAGATGGCTTGAACGTGAGATTCAGCATCTGGTTAACTGGAATGATGAACTCTTTGATCAGAGATTTTGATTCAGATCGGGAAGCCTTTACCGTTAAATCAGCGCTGAAGTTTTGCAAGAGAGTGAAACCATTGACGGAGACCGAGAAGAAGGAAACGGCAGCGTCGAAATCAGATCCGTATCGGGCCGGATAAAAGTATAACCGGAGGAATTTCCAACCGGGAGTCGTTGAAAAACTGTAAGTGAAATTGGATAGGAAAATCCGAGCTTTCATGTACGGAACCTGAGGAACCCCTGATTTTTGGTATAACGCATCTAACGAAAACGAAAAGTTGTCTGAATTCGACGGAAGAATTTTTCGATTCTCTGCCGTCCAATTCCGTCCATTGTTGTCGACGTTGTCGGAAGTAGAGCCACAGTTGAAGAGAAAGACATCGGTGGGATTGTATACCGACGTTGCTCCTTCTCCTCTGCCGGTGACGAAAACAAAAATAGAGAAAATAAACAAAACGTAACAGATCATCGGAATTTTTTTTTAAACTTAAGAGGAGGGAGAAGAAGATAAGAGCTGAGTGTTTAATTCAAGTTTGAGTTGTGCGGTGAGTAAGTCTATGGGTCAACCATTGACTGACAAAGCAAACGAAATAATAATGTTTCGAAGAAATTTCTGACAAAGAAACAAACATCCTTCACTCTCACTAACGAAAAGACTCTGTCAAATCTGAAATTTGCTGCCTTAAAACCATAGAGATAATTGAAGCTCTGGTTTTATACTCGAACCAAAGATAACCGATTTACAGAGCCAATTACGATTTTCTCCCTACGCTTAACAGCCCTTGTAACAACCCATCACGTGCCTATCGCGTGCTTCACTTAAACCCTCCATCTGGCTTAGAAAGTCTCACGTATAGCTTAAAACAGCTCCAGCAATTTGTCCACAAACTTGATAATGGATTAGGGATACATGTTTCCTTAATGCATACGACGTGTTTAGGGAGAAGCATAGGTTTCCAATCTAAGTTGTAGGCTAATGCTCAAAATTAGAGGTTGAATCCTTATACCATTGGATGGATGGACTTCTGCAACCAAATTGTTTTAGAATATCTTTGAATGCAAATGAGTGTTTTATTTGAAAAAAAAAAAAAATCATTTAATGAAGTGATGAAGAATTTGGAAAATTAGTCTTTCTAAAAGATAGAAAGCAGCTTTTTTTTTTAGGCAAGGAGAACAAAATGAAAGAAAGATTGAAATGTGAGCTCAATTGAAATAAAGTTTCACATGCACCACTTCTCATTTGGAATTTGATGGTCCATAATATATAATTTTTTTGATAAAAGGGTAATGGTCCATAATATTTGGTCCGCAAAGTATACAACGTTCCTAAATTGTCTCCAATAAATTGCTTGACAAGTTTGAACCCACCTAAAAGATGCTTCTCTAAAACGAAAGTATATGGTTTATCATCAAAAACAATCTTTAGAATTCAAGGACGAAGATTCTTAGTAGAAAACTTCATAATTGATTATTGTATGCTTCATGAAGACAACACATTAAAGAATGTATATGACGTGTTTAGGATGAACCATTGCTTTCCAATCTAATTTGTATGTTTGTTCAGGATTTTGGGGCTGAGACGCTGAATTTATGTGCCATTGAAGGGACCCATGCAATCAAATTTAGCTTTAAGGGTTTAGAGTTAATTAAGAATCAGATAAGACTTTACAAAATGTTCTTTATTTTTTTAATTTTTTTTACCATTCTTTCTATCCAATCAACAAAAACACCAAAAACGAAATTTTCATGCTAAAGATTAGCAAAATCAGCAGTTCAAGTTTTTATTCATCTTCCTCGCAATCAGAAAGCGAAGATGATTAGGGAATAAGCCCTGTAGAAATGTGCATAAAAGACTTAGGGAGAACTTCAAGAGCATCCAAACTTCCTTCCATCATCTCGACGAATCTGTTCGTTGGTGGACGATCTAATAGGCATGGGCATGGTTGAATACACCATAGACCCACCAAAACCATCTTCTTCCCAGTTTCATTTTCTTCTTCGGTTATTTCATCACCAAATATCCATGTTTGCTCCCCATTTTCAAAACCCAAATAGATCCAATCAGGAAAGAATTCGAACTGGTGTTGGAAGTAGTGGTTTATACTATTTCACTACAAGAATATTAACTATTCTTAGCATTAAAAGATAGTGTCTAGCGTAGTTTTGCTATATTTAACTTAATCCTGCATTCCTTATAGTGTTTGTATTTTTACAAATGCTATGATTTATGGTTAGGCTAAAAAAAATGAATGCGAGTCAAAAATTTTGCCTGAAAAGTTTTATAGCACCAATTGTAATTGTAGAGACCACATATAAAATGTCTAGTGGAAAAATAATTGTCTTCCATTAATTTACACCTATTGCTAAATTAATCTACTGTGTTAAAAAGAAAAAAAATAATCGAAAGTTTTAAACTTTTAAAATGCAAATAAAAAAAGATTGGCTTTTCATTGGTTAATCCAGAAAGGTAAGGATCATACTTATATTATTATCCACCGTTGATAAAATTAAAATCAATTGACACACTCTTCCTTCCTTGGCTTCTTCTTCTTCCTCGTCTTACGTCACTTCTCTTCCTCAGCTTCTTCTTCTTCCTTTTGCGAGTAAGCGTCTCAAATGTCCCAAAATGGGAAAATGAAATATCTTATATTCCCATTTAATCTACATATCCCCTTTTAAAATATTTCAGTGTGTGAAGACGAAAATAACCTTCTAATTTTACTCTCCAAAATAATTGAAAAAAAAAGAAAAAGAAAAAAAAAAAATCGATCGGAACTTGCTCCAGCCGAGCTTTCTCCGCCGCCGTCAAGCTCACTTGTCGAGCTCTCTCCGCCGCTGGCAAGCTCACTGGTCGACCTCTGCCTCGCCGTCAAGCTCTGCATTGGTGTTACTACGTCCTTGAGCTTCAAAATCCAGATTCTTTGGCTCAAATTAGGTATTTAAGTTTTAGATTTTCAAACTGCAGATTTGCTATGCACATTGGATGCTTTACCATAGTTTCTGGATCGATTAGGATTTTAAATTGGTAACAAACGGATATCGGTGGTTGAATCGTAGTGTATTGTAGATTAGAAGATTCAATTTAAGTTCTTGCGATAGGAGATCTGGGTAAAACTAGTATAACTTGTAACTGGTATTACTGATAAATGTAGTATAACTAGTATAACTTATAACTGTTATTACTGATAAATATAGTATAACTAGTATTATTGATTGAGTTTTTTTGGTATTATTTTGGCAGGATACAATGAGCTACAACGTCAGCATACATTTTAAATGCTAAGGTTGCATGTATAGTTTAACGTTGAAGACATCAGTGGAGGAGATACCTTTGTCGATGATAGAAGTTAGGATATACAGGAAACTTACGTTAGATGAAAGTAAGGTTAAATTGCAACTGAGTTACCATCCACTGCTGGTGGGATGTGAAGAACAATTTATTATTTGTGATGATGAGGATGTGTGTGTTTATCTAACGTCTATTGATAAAGAGAACCGTAGATGTATGTTTTTGGAGGTCATCACTATATCGGAACTGCCCGAGTAACTGTCGAGAGCTGGCAAAAGTTCTTTTGGTAAGAACTATGGCGAGTTGGATTCAAATGATGGTGAAATCAAAGATAATGCCATTACTCTGTACGTAGAAAAAGAACAAGGAAAACAACAACATGAGGCGACAGTGGATGATGATGAAGGATCTATTTTGCAAGAGGATTATCCAGGAAAAATGAAAACTCCAACTCCTAGAGTTATCATGGATCTTATTCAGAAAAAATTAGGTGTGAGGATATCATACTCCACAACGTTGAGAGGGAGAAATCTAGATGTTAATGATTTGCGTGGTACCTCGGAAGAAAGCTACAAATTGTTGTATTGCTATTTGCACATGTTAGAGAAGAAAAATGATGGTACAATAACACGTGCAATTGGATGAGAAGGAAAAATTCAATTACCTATTCATAGTTTTGGGAGCTAGCATTGAAGGGTTTAAAGTCATGAGGAAAGTGATAATTGTGGATGCAACTTTTCTCAAGAACGGATATGGTGGTGTACTAGTTTAGTGTGCTCGATGGTGAGAATGATGCAAGTTGGACGTGGTTTATGGAGATGCTAAAAACCGTTATACTAGACTCTTCCGAATTGGTATTTATGAATGACAGAAATACAAGGCTCATAAGCGCCATAGGTAATGTGTATCCCCAGGCTCATCATGGGTATTGTGTATGGCATTTGTCCCAAAATGTGAAAGGTCATACTTCTAACGCTAACAAAAAAGACGTAGTCGCATGGAGATTCATGGAGTGCAGTAGGCATTACACAGTTGCTGAGTTCAATTGTTCTTATACTTCTTGTAGAATGAGATATCCTTCTGCGGCCAAGTATCTCGAGGAGGGTATGGTGAACGAAAAATGGGCAAGCTGTTGTTTTCCAGGAGAAAGATACAACTTAGACACAAGTAATGCTATGGAATCTTTGAGCAGTATTTTTAAGGATGCAAGGAAGTACTCCTTAATAACCATGCTTGATGCGATCATTACAATATTTTTCTCATTGGTTTAATGAACATCAGAAGGAGGCCGTGTCTGGAACGATAAAAAACAAACTGGTGCCTTTAGTAGAGAACTGCATGCATGATTTATGGGGTGTTGCTGAGAAATCGATTGTGACAGAGCTAAACACTTTCGAGCTTGAATACAATGTCATCGGTAGTAATGGAAAGACTTATATGGTAAACTTGCTCTTGGAACGTTGCAGTTGCAGGGTGTTCGATATTGAAAAGTATCCTTGTGTGCACGCCCTAGCCGCTTATATTGAATTTCTAAGGCATGATGATAGAGCTCGTGATATCCAATTGCATGAGTTGGGTTCAAAATATTATTGGACGGAGCTGTGGGCAATGGCATATTACAGGACAATCCATTTAGTGCCGGATAAGTCTCAATGGGATGTCCCAGATGACATCAAAAGCAAAACAATCATACCTCTGGATCGAAAAGTTAAAAAAGGGAAGAAAAAAAGTAAGAAGGTTACCATCGGCTGGCAAACGGTGTCCAAGGACGCAAAATAAAAGGCGGCCGAGACAAATACTCCAATGGTTGTTATTTAGAAATCGTAGTAGTGTTTGATTTTGTAATACTATATATTGGTTTGGACAACTGCGTAAAACTTGTTTTCCGTTATTCTATATATTGGTTTTGTGATTATGTTAATTATGTTACAGAAATTGTTACAATGTTACAATGTTTTAACCTTATATTTACATAGGATATTACAGCAAATTCTGTTGGACAATTTTTTAATATTTTAAAATCTTATTAATAATCCTAACGTATATGATATTTGTTTTAATAATTTTTTATGACTTTAGATAAAGATAAAAATTAGTAATATATACTTTGCATGTTAATACCCTATTTATTTTGTATGTTAATACCCTATTTAATTTTATAATTTGAAAAATACCCTATTTTATAACTTTTTTTATATGTGTATTAAGAATAAATCATAGGCATTGTAAACATCAGAAATAAATATTACAATATGTATTAAGAAGGAAATTACAATAATACTATAAATTAAGTTGTTATGAAACAATCTAAACTATATAATCCTTGTACTTTTAAGGTGAATTTGTGAATAATATCCAACTTTGGATATCAAAGTTACAGAAATCGATTTACATAAACTGTAAAACTAAAAAAAAAATTTAAGTATATGTAATACTAATTAAAATGGAAAACATCCAAAGTGTAACTACTTTGGAACTTTGATATAACTACTATCTTACGTATAACTATGTATACTTAGGCGGCTCACATGTGACTAAAAACGGCGCACATGTGACTAAAAACGGCGCACGTGGGGAAACTTTTTTGGTGTCCAAACCTAAATTTTTTAAATAATTTAGATCCCCAAATTTGAGTTTTCCTTCCATTTCTTTAAACCAAGACTTTCTGAATTGGGGTCCTCCTTTATTCTAGAGACTCTTTATTCTCTTCTCTCTCCTCCATCGAGACATCATCTCCATCTCCATCTCCATCTCGAATTCGATTTCGGGTAAGCTTTTCTTTTATTTCTTAAGTCTTTGATTTGCTTTTCAATTGGACAAAGATCTGAATTTGTGTTAGGTCTTTGATTTGCTTGTAAATTGGACAAAAATCTGAATTTGTGTTAGGTCTTTGATTTGCTTTTCAATTGGATAAAGATCTGAATTTGTGTTAGGTCTTTGATTTGCTTTTCAATTGGATAAAGATCTGAATTTGTGTTAGGTCTTTGATTTGCTTTTCAATTGGACAAAAATCTGAATTTGTGTTAGGTCTTTGATTTACTTTTCAATTGGACAAAGATCTGAATTTGTGTTAGGTCTTTGATTTGCTTTTCAATTGGACAAAGATCTGAATTTGTGTTAGGTCTTTGATTTGCTTTTCAATTGAAAAATCTTCTGAATTTATGTTAGGTCTTTGATTCGCTTTTCAATTGGAAAAATCTATTGAATTTGCTTTTCCAGTTTTCATTAGTTATACCAGTTTTACAGTTACTTATTACCTAGTTATTCTTTGATTTGCTTAGAAGTCTTCAATTGTTGTTATTTGATTTCAAACAAGGTTAGGTAATCATGGATAAACTCTGTGAGAGGGACCCTTGGTACGATGAAATGAAGAGGAACAAGAGGGAAAAGGACATGCATACATTAATAGCCGATGGTGACTATGGCCTTCTTTTAAGATGTCCATGTGGTGGTAGGATCATCGACGAGATGTCAACCAAAGCGCCATCCATAGGAAGAAAATACTTGACATGCAATGCGGTTAAGGTGAGAAGAGGACATCAATTTTAGATTAATGGCATTAATGTTGAATATATGATGGTATATATGTCTTTATGTGCAGAATGATGGCTTACACATTCAGAAATATTGGAAACTCGCTATCAAAGAAGAGGTCACTAAGTTGAGAGAGGAGTTTGATGAGAAGTCCAAGGAGGGAAGCTTCGGACTTCATGAATGGTATATCAAGCAACTGCGTAGGGAGGTGGAAAACAATGCTGAAGAGATTGCAAACCTGAAGGAGTTGGTGGCTATGCTTGTGACTCGAATCGAAAAGCTTTTTGGTCCTATGCCTTGATATAAAAAGACTTATGTTTGTTTCTCCTTTGTAAGACTATGTTTGTAAGACTTACGCTTTGTTTCTTTTGTAAGAATTATGTTTCTTTCTCCTTTGATTTGAAAGACATATAATTAAAAAAAACAGCATAGTTTTACAAAGTATTACCAGTACTACGAATTCAAGTACTAAAACAAACAACATAGTTTTACAACGTATTACTAGTACAACGAATTCAAATCCTAAAAAAACAGCATAGTTTTACAAAGTATTACCAGTCTTCACACCGCATTTGTCTTTGACCTTGTCACACGCTTATTCTGATTCTCGAATATTGTAGTCTGTTTAACACCCTTCTTAGGTGGCTGTGGAGAAGGAACATCATGCTCATTTGGTGCCTCTGGGGAAGGAACAACATGCTCGCTCTGCTGGCCCTGTGAAACCAGCAGTATCGTACTCCTCGGTTGATGGGTCTGCAGGCACCTGCAATTGAATACAATTATACTCTAGCTTTACCAACTATTACCAACAGTTATACTCTAGTATTACCAAGTTTTACAAAATCTTACCTTCTCTTCTAACTCCTTCACAGAAGCTTCCAACGATCCGAGTCTTTTTTCGAACCCATCAACCTTGTCCACAAGTTTATTCATCTGTGATCCCATCCTATTTATGACATCCACCAATTCAGCCAAAGTTGGATCTCCCGGTCTGTCATTGGCGGTGGCTCTTTCCTCGTTCACCGCATCCTGAGGTTCCGCTTCTACTCGGATAGCCACATCTTGGTTGTACATCTCTTCTAACGTAATGGTTAATCCTTTACGAATACATTGCATCCAACTAGCAACAACGACATCATGCTTATCATCGTTGTCATCTTCTTCCATGATTTCAGCCATAAGAGAGTATTCTTCATTTCTAACTGGTACGATACTATCAATATCCTGTGAACGTAAACAATGAAGAAAGATTAAAAACATAACAACCCAAAATATGCTAAAGATAACTAGGATAACTCACCACAGTTGTACCAAATGATTTATGTATTTTCGAAAGAGGAAACCCTTTACATTCGCCTTTCTTGAACCTTTTCTTACACATCCTAGGATAATTTTTGTCTACCCCTGGATAATCTTCTAAGAATTGATTCCCCAGATCGGGAATTGGTTCAAATGCTAAAAGCTACACAACACATATATAGTTAGAGTTAGCTTCAATTATAAGAACTTGTAACAATGACCAATAACCTCAAATAATTTTTACTAACCTCCATAGGAATACATAAACCTGGAACCGACCATAATGTACCCTTGACGGTCTCTTTAAAATGAGTCATCGTGTGCTCGATCTCTCCTAGAATGTGATCAAAAGACAATCTCCCACAAGGAAAAGTCTTACAAAAGTTAAGATCATCCATCGCTCTTAGAAAGAAAGACTCCACGATGGTAGCATCGTCTCCAGTGTTTGTTTGCGCTATGACTATGCTGGATAAGAAGAAGAGGACCGTCATCTTCAACCTATCTTGATAACGATCCACCAGTACCATTTCCTCTAGCTTATTTTTCACGTCTTGATATCGAATTGTCTGCCCCTTAAAATGGCTTTTCACAAAGGCCTCACTCCCCGCTTTACTATAATTGACAGGATAGTTGCGGCAGTTGAATCCCGATATCAAGGCATGTTCCTTGATGCTATATCGGATGGGAGTGCCGTTAACGACAAAACAAGCTGTTTTCTTTTTCTCAATGCCTGCCGTTCGAAGAAGGAGCATCCACATTCCCATAACCTTGTGGTTTCTCTCCCTTGGCATGAGGAAAATGTGTTTGAACTGCGGATGCTCCTCAAACCATTTCCTCTCAAACGTAGTGAGCGGATATTCCAAATCTTCAAAGACAAAACACCTTGTCGCTAATTTTATTTTCTTCGTATACTCTGAAGGTGCGAAGTACATTCTTTATAGGGGTGCCACTATTTCCTACTCGGAACCTGCAACAACAAGTTTTACCAAGTATTACCAGTTATACATTTTCATAAATTTAGCAAAACACAGATGTTCTGTTCTACTACTTAAAACCCACAAATTCAATTCCAATTCAATTCCAAGTATTACCAAGTTATACATTTTCCCTAAATAAAACGAATGATCTCAAGAGCAAAACCAATTTCCCTAACTAAAACGAATTAGTTTTCCCTAGTTCTACATAGTTCTACCTCTCCAATCGAGTCAATATATCAATCGAATCCAACTACTTACCCTTGAGTCGCTCACGTTTGGCTTGTACTTCCCTCGTCCATCACCGTATCTCCTTCTTCGCCATTCCGGCCGACTTCCTCATCCTCATTATGAGATCGGTCACTCTCTTCTTCAAGATTTTCTTTATTTCCCTTGTCCTTCTCTTCTTCACTCCTTCCATCTCGAATGCTCTCTTCTCTAGCTCGCTCCGCATAATCAGTTCAAACTGGAGATCGGTGGTTCCCTCCTTCCTGGTTCGCTGGAGCTCGCTGGCTCCCTCCTACCTGGTTCACTAGAGCTTGCTCCGCGTCATCAGTCCGAACCGGAGATCGGTGGCTCGCTCCTTCCTGGTTCACTGGAGCTCACTGGCTCCCTCCTTCCTGGTTCACTAGAGCTTGCTCCGCGTCATCACTCCGAACCGGAGATCGGTGGCTCCCTCCTTCTTCTCCACTCCTTCGATCGACTTCCTCAACATTGCTCTTCTTGTTGCTCATGTTCTTTCCCCACCTTGTCTTTACCATCTTCTCTTATCGCTCGGCTTTTGAGATGATTTCTCCAATCGAAATCGAAATCGAAATTCGAGGGTAGTTATCCGATAGTTATCCCTAGTTTCATGAAAATCTTCAAATCTCCAAAGAGCGGTTATGATTTGAGATAATTTGAGTTTGAAAAATGAGAGGAATTCAGGGATTGATCGCGAAATTTAAAGAGAGAGTTGGGTTTTCGGGTTATACCCGTTGAGATTTTGGGTAGGTGGGTTTTGAGAAGATTTCTCTTCCTTTTGCACACTCTCATAACATTCTGAGTTTTAGTTTACAGAGAACTAAGAGTTTCTATCCATGGAACCTGCAGATTCTTCATCACCACAGAAGGAGAATCAACTGCCTTCGAGAACTAGAGATTCTGAAACTGGGTCAGTTTCTTTTATATCTCTGGAACTGGTTGTTAATTTCTTTTATATCTCCGTACCCTTTCTTCTGCTCTCGGAAGATCTGTAATCAAATTTCTCACTCTCAATTTCACAGGAAAAAGATGAATTTGTCTTGAATGAGACGATCTTTGGGTTGATCGTTTTGATTTAGGGTTTCTGAAATGGGGGATTTTACATTAGTATCTTCAATCGTTGAAAGAGGATTTGATTATGGTTGTCTCTATATGTTTATCGTTTTGATTGCTACAGCATCGATTCTATGTGGATGTGTACGAAGTGATAATGGATTTTGTTTGTTCTTATGCTGATTACAGTGAGGAAGCTTTAGAGGTCAGAAACTTTTCTTGCTTGCTCACGTGCTTGTAGATTGTTTGACTAAAAAAGAGACTAACTTCTGCATTTTTCTCCTTTTTTTTTTGGTGATTTATGTGCAGGATTAGTTGATTTCACTCGAATCCGAAGGAAGAAGATGAAGTACGAGCTTGTAGCAGGAAGAAGATGCAGGCTTAGTTGATTTCTCTCGAATTTGTAGGAAGTAACAATTCAAGGAGATGCGAAGGAAACAGTTCCTAATTTCATTACTGCTAGATGATGAATCCATCTGCACTTAGGCCAAAAAACCAGTCACAATTGTCTCAAACCAAAGGCACTAAGGCATTCATCAGAAAAGTGTGAAAAGGTGGCTAACATTCTTAATAACCATTCTAATACCCGAATCTGGTTTCACGTTCCTCTGGTTATACAGTTTTTATTGTGTTGATGTCTCACTGCAGGGAAACGAGTGTTTAAAACCTAGCTGGGATTATCAATTTGATTCAAGAAAATCAAGCCATCAAAAGGCAAAAGCTAGATGATGGAAAATCAAGACAGGTGAGCCAAATTGTTTCGAATTCCGCTAGTTTCACTCCATATCTCACTGCTTGACTGAAACAATTTCCTCCTAATCATTGATTTATCTAGATTCTCAATCCAAAACCAACAACTCTGCTCCACAAGACAATACAAGGTCTTGTTAGCACTGGTTTCAACGTATGCCCTTCAGTCACTAAGCACACTCCAAAGGAGAATAGAAAGGTGAGTTGTGTGCTTCACGGTTGCTTGTATAAATTTTCTGTCAGACTATCTCAACTCTTGTTTTCACTTTTTAAGGTATATGTTTGTGAGAAAATTGCACCTTTTGTTTCAACTGCTGAGTTGATGAAGAAGCTCCAAACAAGCACCCGAGACTTGTCATTGCCTCATCACGCTAACAGTACACTTCCAAAGGTAATAAATAATTGGAAACTCTTTGATTCCTGTAACTTTTTCTCGCATCTTTTTCTTGGAATCTCTTTGATTGAGTTCTAGGATGGTGCTGTTTTCCTTGTCCAGAACTGAACTAAGCTGACACTGACAAGATCGAAGGAACCTGAATTTGCGACATCCCAACGAGTTCATCATTTGAGAATTAAAAACAGTGCAGAACTTGAGGAAGAGATGTTGGCAAAGATTCCCAAGTTTAAAGCTCGATCTGTGAAGAAGAAAGTGATGCATCTAGTTTCACCATGTAATTATATTTGTTCTTCATAAATAGAAAACTAATGTTGTAATTTGGATTGAATTTTCGTTTTATGTTCTTATCTTTGTGATTTCAGTACGTACCCTAACATGTTCATGTAATTTTAGTATTTTCATTGACATGTTCATGTAATTTCTCTTTTTCCATTTTATAAACGTTTTGTATATTGACTATCTACAAAATAACCTGAACCAAATAGAAATTAGGTACTAAAAAAAAGAAAAAAATGAAAAAACAAAACAAATGCTATTTTAATTGAAGAAATTGCATATTATAACTGTTATTGTAATATTATAAGTAACAGTTCGAAAACGCTGTAACTAGTTAATTAATAACAAACTATACTCGTTATTGCAGCATCAAACATGATATAATATCTAACAATCAAATAGCACCACCAAAAACCGCTATGTTAAGTCCTCGACCTATTATGACGATCGATGATAGAGCGCTTTCTATACCGTTATCGTATCATCTCCAATCATCTCGAGGACCAACATTCCATAGCTATACACATCTGATTTAAGGGAGATTCGGCTGTACATTCTTGAAACCACCTCAGGTGCAATGTAACCTATAGGTCCTCTTGTGTCCATCAATGATACAATGCTTTTGATATATGATGATTTTGGCCCATATTTACTAATGTTTTCTAGTTGTTTTTAGTGTCTATCGAGTCGTTTTTGAGTCTTAACATGTCAGAATGAAGTCTTGGAGCATAGATTGGATGGACTGGAGATAAATGGGCTTTTGGAGCAAAAAGAAGTGGATTTGAAGCAAAAAGACCGAATTTACACGCGAGCACCCGACGGAGCATCTAGTGGAGCACATGCTCCGCCGCCAGAGAAAATTAAGGAGCCCGAATTGACCTAATTTTGGCGTGATTAAATAGGTCAGCAGCCTTTCTTAAAAGACACGTCTCTTTCCTTGGAGAAAAATCAGAAGCTGCTTGAAGATCCTTTCCTTCTCCCCTTGTTTGCCATCGCCTAGCTCTTTGTTCCCATCTTCCTTGTTTTCGATTGCTAAGACTTGGAGATCATCCATACTTTATCTTGAGAAGAATTCTGAACCTTGTTACTTTTAATATTATTCATGAATTCCTTTTATTTTATTGTTGTATTTTCTTCTTCCATGTCTGAGTAGTCTATTAACTAGATTAGGGTTTTTCAAAGATATTCATGAGATGATTTAACTTGGCACAAATAGGATGCATAAATACATACTGTCTTCACCTCTAGTTGAATTTAATGCTTAGGCTAAACTGATAACTTATTTTATGATTTTAGGTTAAACCTATTCGCGAGAGTGTTTTAGGTTGCTAGAAAAGACATTGGTGAGCAATCAGACCGTAGGTGACGAGAGTTGGTGCGGCTGAGTTGATGCTTATCTGCATCTCTAGGTCCAAACGAGAGTTTATGTATTTACGTTGTTAGATAAAGTTGTTGACGCCACGAGAGTGAGTCGGTCTTATTAGATCCTGAATAGTTGCTAAAGTTTTCATCTCTAAATCACCTGCGAATTACCCTGATCTAGTCCCTTTCTTTATTGAGTTTACACGGCTTTAATTACTTGCAATTCCGTTACCAAACAAACCACATATTTTGTCTTAGCTTTATTTACAAATCTCATAATTTTATAGTGTAATCTTGGTCTCTGTCGATTCGATCCTTTATATACTACTGCGATTGTCTGTGCACTTGCAGAATTTATTAGGGTTAAAACTCTGTGTATCAGTTTTTTTTTTCACAAAGCTTAGCAAGACCAATGTCAGAGACTTTAGGACAAAGATTTTCATCTAACATAATATTTTGAGGTTTAATGTCGAAATGCACAATTCTTGTTTTGTAGCCATAATGCAAGTATTCCAATCCTCAAGCAATTCCTAACATATAGTGTCGTAACATCTTGAGTGAATGATTTATTTATAGAGATGAACTGATCGAGAGACCCATTCTCCATAAACTCATACACTATAGCTCTTTTAGACCCTTCATGACAGAAACCAAGCAATGAGAAAATGTTTACATGAGAGGTCTGACTCATGCTGGTGACTTCGTTGATATAATCTTCACCATTTTCATTTGAATTCTTCAAAACCTTCACTGCAACCTTATGGCCGTTATAAAGGTTTCCTCCATAAACAGTTCCAAATCCTCCTTTCCCAAATGTGTGAAAATGACTTTTTATTTTTCTTCAATTCTGCATAAGTGTATTG
The DNA here is from genome assembly GCA_028015245.1 of Cardamine occulta. Lineage (NCBI taxonomy): Eukaryota > Viridiplantae > Streptophyta > Magnoliopsida > Brassicales > Brassicaceae > Cardamine > Cardamine occulta. Next base: position 2,671,667 of record CM051389.1, read on the forward strand.
TTTCAGTAGTACCTTGAACAAGACTACACTATTTTCCTTCATTTTCTTCTTCCTCTTCATCTGACGCCTCGATAACAAGAGGACAATAATGAAAGTGGCCAGCCCAAATGCAGAACCAACGACTATAAGCATTATCACAAGAACATGCGACTTACCTAAGTCTGCTGATATTAGAGGATCCAAGTCTGGTGAGGTTAGAAATTTATAATTCAACTTCAGAATTTCTAAACCATTCAGAATAGCCTCATCATTCTTTGGAGTAGGGTTTTCATAAGGATACAAGACAAGTCGTAGATCAGGTCTCCACCCACTTTGGGAATCCACATAAACACTGAAATCTAGATACACAGGAGTCCATAGAGCCACCAGACAGGTGAATCACATCGGTCATAAGATTGGCAATCTGGTTTTCAATGGAGATGGAGAAGATACGTTGGCCTTGTTCGGTTACTTCCAACATAGCCTTACAGAAATTAAGCCGGACAAGGTAGTTAAACCCAGCGTCGACTGTGAAGAGCCATGTCAGGTTGAAATTCAAGTTGGTATTATTAGGGTTAGGGTTCCCCATGATACGAGATGTGGCGCACACATCTTCCGGCACAACATAGGCTGGAGTTTTCTCTGTGTAGTTGATCTTTATATATTGTACGGTCATAATGGTTCCCAAATGTTCAGTGAGGATTTAGGGTTTATGATTTAGGGTTTAGGGTTTAAGATTTAGGGTTTAGGGTTTGGGATTTAGAGTTTAGGGTTTGGGGTTTAGGATTGAGAGTTTAGGGTTTAGGGTTTAGGTTTTAGGGTTTGCAGTTTAGGGTTTAGGTTTTGGTGTTTAGGGTTTAGGGTTTACGGTTTAGGATTTAGGATTTTGTGTTTATGGTTTAAGATTTAGAGTTTAGGGTTTAGGGTTTAAGATTTAGGGTTTTTGGGCGTAGGATTTAAATTTTAGGGTTTAAGGTTTAGGATTTAGGTTATAGGGTTTGGGGTTTAGGGTTTAGGGTTTAGGATGCAGGTAATTCAAGACGAGAAGCGACATTATCCGGTCCGGTTTGGGATAACCCAGAGAACCGGGGATTGAGATGTCTCAACATCTACTAGAACATTGAGATCATTCTTCATTTTTTGATTACCGTAAGCATACGAATAGGGTAAAGAAAAATGAGTTTCTTCACGTTCAGATTATTTATAACTTTTGTTCTTTGATTTATTTCCAATGGTTACTTTAGCTGGCATCTATACTTAGAGTTAGAAAATCTCGTCTGATGCAATGATTGATGATTTTCAACCGTATACTGAAATTGCTGGACTATCTTGGCATCGGGCTTTGCATGCAACCATTATATTTGAGTATTGACATAACTTTATATATATAAGACTACTAAACGCTTTTTCAAATCAAGGAGCACTCACCAGCGCAAAGACTCTTCCAAATCCAACGTTTGCTGCCTGTAAAAACCAAATAAGATGATAATATCACTTCTATAAATGAAACATTTTTGTAATGTAGCACAAACAAATACCTCAACCACACCATGTTCGAGATCATTTAGATCATTTTCGCTTCCATTCGATTTTGGTTTATCCTGCATACAGTAAATAAGAATAAGTAAACAAAACTAACAGTTAGAAATTTAGGAATGTGAAACACATTTCCTAGTTTTCAAACCATATAAACATGAAAGCTCATAATTTGGTAAAATCAAAATGATGAATCAAACTTGGAAGGATATTTCATCTCTTGTAATAATTGAAAATCACTTATTAAGTGAGTACCCTAAACTTCAAAAACTAACCAGATTCTTCAAAAATTGAAGAGTAATTATAAGTCAATCCATCACCACAATTCTTCTAATAACCAATAACAAATTAAGCGATTTCTGATCTAAGTAGGAAACTTTCGATCAATCATGAAACTTTATAAAAGTATGATCAGCTCTTTACCGCTACAGTCAAAAGACTTGGGTTGAAACTTCCACTCATATATCATACGGTCTAATTTCTTTTCAAACAAACTTAAGTTCTTAGAAATATAGATGTTTGAACAAGAGCAACCATTAAGGTTTAGCAATAATGACTCAGAGAAGACTCGGATGAATGTTTGTGTTTATGCTTCTATTGCTCAAATCCCTTAAATGGGTGTTGTTAATTAATAACTGTGACATACAATGTTTTTTTTTATTACTGTCTCCAGAGAATTGAGACATTAAGTTTTTGCAAAATAACAACAAAGCTGAAGTAGTAGTTTATTCTGATGGTTTTCAAGGAAGAAAAAGGTCTAGTCTGATGACAGCTTGGGTTATTTGTAGATAAAACTCAAAGTCTTGATTTCATGTTTGAGTGTAATGTCACAACCGCTTTATCCCGATAGAAATCTGTATTAACAAGTTTAACATACGGTATGTAGTTTAACAGAGAAGTCCTCAGATTAATCCGGAATGTAGACAATATATGACATTTTTGAATAAACATATAGCTACTTTTGTGCTTTGATAGGTTCCATGGAGGTTTCTTAGATCATCCTTCTGTGCAAATAGAGATGTCCTCTGAAAATGTTGAAGATTCTTGTAGATATACTGCAGGAATTTGAAAAGCAGGCCTAGGAGGTACTTCAAGAGCATCGAGGCTTCCTTCCATCATCTCTACAACTCTTTTCATCGTTGGGCGGTATGGTGGGGATGGCTGAATACACCACAAACCCACCAATGTCATCTTCTTTGCTAGCTCATCTTCTTCAGTGTCGATTCCATGCTCAATATGCCTTCTGGACTTGCCTAATTCAAGATCCCTATATACCCATTCAGGGAAGTACATTGAACTTGTGTTAGAAGCAGATGCTTGATTAGCTTTTTCTCTGTTCGTAGCACCAATCATCTCAAGAACCAACATTCCATAGCTATACACATCTGACTTGTGAGAAACTCTACCGTACATGCTTGAAAACACTTCAGGTGCAATATACCCTACTGTACCTCTTGTGTCTAGCAATGACAAGATGCTCTCTCTCTTCTCACAGAGCTTAGCAAGGCCAAAGTCCGCAACTTTGAGACAAAAATTGTCGTCTAAGAGTACATTTTGTGGCTTAATGTCGAAGTGTACAATCCTTGTTTCGCAGCCGTGGTGCAAATATTCTAGACCACGAGCAACTCCTAGTGCAATTCTATATAGTGCATTCCAATCCATATTCTCTGGGCTATTGCCTGAGATGAACTTATCAAGTGACCCATTCCCCAAAAACTCATATATAATTGCCCTTTGGGAACCTTCAGAGCAGAAACCAAGCAAGGAAACAATGTTGAGATGAGAAGTTCTGCTCATGCTTGCAACTTCATTGATGAAGTCTTCACCATTACTTTTCGAGTCTTTCAAGACCTTCACTGCAACCATTCGTCCATCACCAAGTGTTCCTCGATAAACAATTCCAAATCCGCCTCTCCCAACCACTTCTGCAAACGACTTTGTGATTTTTTTAACTTGTGAATAACTAAAATGTTTGAGTGGAGTAAGGGCCTTCATGTTCTGTTGTTTCAGTCGTGATTCTTTCTTCCGGTGAAAATGGAGAAATAATGTTAATAAGACCAGCAACGAAACAACTCCTGCTACTGAAACCAAAACTAGAAAACAGAGAAAATGTTGAGTTAGTAACTTCTTTTTTAATCATGGAAACCAGATCAGTTCGAAATTTCTCTGGCCAGCAAAACTCACCTATGTGAAAATTTGATAGTAACTTATTTTTTCTGGTTGATGGGGTTGCAAGGGTTGAGTTTGTAGCTTTTGTTATAACTGGTGGGGCTTTTGTTATAACTGGTGGGGATTTTGCTATAACCGGTGGTAGTGGTGGCTCAGTGATATCATCATCTGTGAAAACCATGCTTGGAGATTTGGTTGGAGGCATGGATTGAGGACTCACAGGGGTTAAGAGACCGCCGGGTTGGATAGGGGACATGTATTGTGGAGTTTCTTTGAAGCCCAAACATCGATTCCCTGAAGAAGAGAAAAAAAGTTGGACACTAATGTTAATAATTTTGTGTTGTGAGACTGTTTTGGTGCAAATTTTGAACCACTTACTTTTATATCTTGCAGCTGTGAAAGGGAACTCGGTGATGGTTCCATTGATACCGACTCCACTGATAAATGAGTTTATCTCAACAATGGCATCTGAGAGGAAGTCATATCTTTGAGAGACAAACTCATTCCGAAACAGTTCCACATAAACCAGGAGCTGAGACTTCTGCAGCCTCTCCACAACATCGGTTTGCCCAGCGACGAACCCATCATTGGAAAGAAAGATTTGATGATTTTTGAATGATGACAGTATTAGCAAATATCTTTATGTCTTCAATAGCAGAATCACTAATTCCACCAATTACTTCTTCAATCTTGTAGACAGTCTCATATTGGCTCTGTTTCTTGAAGTCAACTAGAACTGAGCTATTTGTAGACTGAATCATGACCTTTGTTGTGCTTGTTCCATTGTTGTAACCAGTTTCCGAGAGTGTATCAAGAACCGCTTTAACCACGTCAAGCCCTTGCTTCTCTCTGGGCATTCGAACCACACACCATGGATCTATGTTGTTTAGAATTAGTCACTACACTACATTCAGTTACATATATATATAGCATGAAAGCCCATTACCGTCTCTGGCTAATAGGTACACGAGAACTCACCTCTACACTGATCAAAACACCGGAGAGAGTGGTCGAGTTCTTTGCCAAGTTTAAGAATTCAGAAAGAGACATAAGCTTCCCAGACATTCTCTCATTCGGATTCCTAAACATATTGGAAATCTTGAAGGGGTTTGAAATAGCAGCTGCACAAAAAGATGGGAGAATAGTAACTCCAAGTTATGTAATCTCTAAAGTGAACCAAATAACATTATGTAACCAAATAACCAAATAACTCCAAGTTATGTAATCTATAAATAGAATAGTATTTTAACCACAGCTATAATGTAACCTTATTTTAATTTAGTATGACTAGAAGCAAAGCTCTCTGATCGGTTACTATAAATAATAGGAACAGAAATGTTTGGAAAATTAGAAGGGAAACTTACGAGTTAAACTCTGGATCTGAGGCCATGTGAGATCAAAAGTGTATATTCCAGCAAATGAGCTAATCTCAGGAATAGTTGTTGAACGGTTCCTAAAAGGAGTTTGGATGACCGTTGTGGTGCTCCTGAGATCTATCAAACTCAAGCAAAAGGGTATACCGTCACTAGACATTTGGACTGAGCAATCAATAACATCAGCACCATCTTTGATAGCCTTCTCATATGCCAAGTTTGTACATCCAGGATAATCCCCACTCGCACCATTGTTTGATATAACAAGAAACTCCACTGAGGCATGAACCATTTGGTTGATGATAAAGTCACTTATAAGTTTCTTTTATTATGAAAAGAAAAAAAAATGTTAAGTAATAACTCTCACTATACCTTGTTTTTTAGCATTTCTTCCAATGTGGGAGAAGCAGTCTGAGAAAAATATGAAAGGGAAATGTTTGATTTTGAGTATTTCGAGTAATGTCTATAGAAGAGATTTTTCTTACCAACGGATGCGGATGCAGTTAAGGGAAAATCAGAGAGCAAACCATCGACAGAGAAATCACCATTGTCCACAAAAGATAAATACTCAGACATCGGATCGAAACTGTAGTTATATGCAATATTAACATCATTTGAAAAACCTGACACATATACTTCTAATCCAGCTTTGTGAGCATCTTGAACTAAGGATGTATGAGGAAGCAAGTACTGCTTGTCATCGAGTGGCAATATATAAGACTTTGGAACAAGAATCCCTGAAGCAAACGTCTTGACAAAAGTTAGGTTACTCAAGATAGAACCGTAGGTTTGATTTGTTGTCGGCTCGAAATCTTCTTTCCTAAGAAACAGATGAAGTCAATGGAAACTGTTCTTGAAGCTGATAACAAAAAACTGCTCATGCTCAGATTATGCTGTGTGTAAAACACATCATGCTGAACATTTAACCAAAAACCTTCTGGTTTAACCTGTGTGGCTACATTCTGAATCGTTGAAATCGCGTATCCATTTCCATCAAATTTTTCTGATCGCGAATATATTCCTCGAATCACTGAGATATAGTAAAAACATATGTGAGAAGTTACAAGAAAGCCCAAATTCTTTTCTATATAACACTTTATAAAAGCACTAACTGGGTCATAAGCACTTACAGTGTACATTCTCAAGACCTTTCAAAGAGAAATCAATGGTAAACCAACCCTTTGTAGGGACTCCATTAACCAGATAAGATTTTTGGCGATTTGGGTAAACATCTTGAATATTTGAAGCATTGGCCATATTTAAATCAGGGAAGCAAATCCCAATTCCATCTTTGGTTAGCCGAACGTCACACCATAGAACAGCACCGGCTACACTTGTCGAGTTTGCAAACAAATAAGCAGCAAGACTCGAATCTGGAAACAATCCAGAGAACCCACCATGAGCAATCACACGTGGAGCTTCACCTGGTTTAAAAAAAAATGTAATCCAAAGTTATTTAAATACAACTTTGTTCTTCTGAAAATAAAAGCCTCAAATGGGGAAATCAATGTGAAGTTAGTATCTATGATTAGTCCCAAATTCTACTACATACACAAAGCACTCCGAATACTACTTTATATCGTTTTTCCAAAAAAATTTAAAGAGAGAGAAAATGAGAGGACTCTCACCATTAAGCGTCTGCCACGGACTTCTGGTACTTTGAGCATCGATTTCAGCAGCAAACAGCTGAATCAGAACAATACCGTAGAATAAAAGCTTTGAAGATCGTAATAATAGCATTGTCAGATCACCTAGCTGGGAATTCATTGGTAACGTCACCTTTCTTCACTCTAAAACTTTTTGTGTGGAAAATTCAGTTTAACTGTTACTGTAAACTCCAAAACTGCTTGACTTTTCAAGTCGTCTAAATCATCTATGGCCAATATGTTAAAAGGATGAAGACAAACATATTTGGGAGAAATTATGGTAAATGTTACTCAACAAGTCCCTCTCATTCCCACTGAAGATATTCTTCTTCTTTTTTTGAACTTTTGTTAAATTATATTCAAAGAAAAAAACCAATGTTTATTACAAAATTAAAGCATACTTTTTTTTTTTTTTACACAACTCCATAGAAGATTTTTTATCCTTGAATTTTTCTTGATGCAAACCACAGTTGAAGACCACCTTCATATTTCAAATCTCTACCACTCCGAATTGTGCTTAACCGGTTCCAAATGTTTTTGTCGATCAATTTCACAATCTTCTCTGTTGGTGAGGGTTGTTTGCCATGCCTTCTATCATTCATTTTCCGCCAAATAGAATGGATAGTAAAAAGTATGAAATCTTCTTCTTTTTATTATCACTAATGTTGCATTTTCTCATTTACACATATCACATATTTATAGTGGGTAGAACTGAATTAGGAAAAGACAAGTGGATGATGATGAGGATAAACAAATTGACTAGTGTGTTATAATGAAGATGAGCAAAGGGCAAGTATGGAGATGAGGTGTCAATGCGATGGATAATCACATGTTTATGTGTTCTTAACACAAATGAAATTTTAATTTTGGTGGTGTTATTTAATATTGTATTTTAGTTGGTCGAGAGATTTAGTTGGTAAGAAATTTTAGTCTGTAGCTAAGTTTTCTTATTAGCTTAAAACCTGTAAATGCGAGTAAAAAATACTCCTAAAACTTCAAAAAAACAATTCACAGCCTTTCTAACCCTGTACAAAGTTACAATAAAATTTTAAGATTTTACTAGACTGTCTATGAGTTTATAAAATTCATAATGTAAAATAGCCCGCTATTTCCCACTGAAGATTACGTAAATCCCATTTAAAGCACTAATATAACTTGGAACACTAGTAGATCTTTGAAAGACATCATTTGTCGTGTAACATTGAAGGATACATTTTTCTGTGATGCATATGATTTGTTTAGGGTGAAACATTGCTTTCCATTTTAATTTGTATGTTGTTCAGAATTTCAAGGTTGACAAGTTGAAATTTTTTGCCATTGAAGGGACTAGTGCATTCATGATTCAGATTTAAGATTTTAGGGTTTGGTTGGTTCAAGATGCGATTCCAACGAGGAATCACGCCCAATCTGAACACCGTGAAGTCAAGACGACGAAGGACTCAAACTAGACTCGACAAACAAGCAATCTAGAAAGAGGAATGGATTGAATGACGCCACAACAAGATGAGGAAAGCCTTTTGATAAATCATAAGAGAATCAAATTCGACACACGAAAATAGATTCAATGATCTAATCTTGAAAGAGTTTGACTAAAAAAGATAGATGAAAGATACAAGAGAGGTTCAGCAGAATATAAAGAGAAGAAGAAAAAGAGAGGAGACAAGGAGGTGGTTTAGAGACATGCCTCGGAAAACCCCACCTCGGAGATACAAGAATTACGCCATTGAAGGTTTGTACGGCTTAGGATTCTTCTTGACTTTTATTCCTAGTTTCTTAAACATAGTTTCACTTGCCACGTTAGTGCAACTTCCTCCATCGATGATGAGACTACAAACCTTGCCTTGTACATAACAATGGGTGTGAAACAAATTATCACGTTGCTCTTACTCCTCGGCCTTGGATTGAATGGATAGCGTCCTCATAGCCACTAGTAACTCTCCTTTAGCTGATAGCTCCACATGCTCATCTTTAATTGGGTTAATCTCCAGCTTCTCATCCTCGGACTCATTATCTCTATTCTCCTTTAGAACCATGATCCGCTTGTTGGGGCACTCATTGGCATAATGTCCTTGTCCTTGACATTTATAGCATTTGACACTACTACTCGTAGCCTCTACCTTGCTTTTGTCTCCTTGACGAGCAACATACGGTTTATCTTATAGTTTTGTAGTGGTTGGCTGAATACTATCTCCATGAACTATCGGCTTATCTCCTCTCGGATAGCTTCCTCTAGCATTGCTACTTTTAGACCCGTAGCTCGGCCTTGTAGATCCTCTTCTCTTTATTTGTTGCTCGATCAATATAGCTTGGTGTAGCATTTTCCTGTAGGTTCACGTGGTGCTGCATCTCCAACCTATCTTGAATCTCACATTGCAACCCTCCTAGGAACCTTGACATGGTAGTTTCATGGTCTTCTTGTACAACGGCCTTTATCAAAAGTGACTCCAACTCTTGATAATAGTCCTCCACAGTCTTCCCACCTTGTACAAGCCTCTCGGTAAGTCTCTCCGGTTTCCTTCTTGTTGTCTCACTTGCTCTCTGTTTCTCACACCATCTCTTACTAGCTCAGGTCTCTGTTGATTGGTATTCTCATGGATAAACACAGGGATAAGTTCTTCATGGAGAGAGTTGATCTTGTCATTCATCAATCGCTCCAGTTTTGTCGGTAGAGCTTCAACGAGTAGTTTATTACGGTTGATGCTCGAATCCTCTTCAAGTTCGAACATCTCTGCTTGAAAATCAACACAATGAGTCACCAGTAAAGAGTTCTTTTGAAAAGAAACAAGATCGAACACACAAAACACGAAAATGACCCTTGAAATGACGAAGGACCCTAATCACATCTCTTGAAGGTGATCGGTCACAAAAAAATATCAAATCGTCTCCAAAAATTCCAGAAACAATTTTAATAAAAACTAGACTCACCCTAGGTTTGGAAACAGTTTATTTCACGATTTTATCACACACCAATGATTTATAAAACTTCAAACAAAATCGGACAGAAATCGACTTAACTTTTTGGTGGTAGCTCTGATACCACTTGATGCGATTCCAACGAGGAATCACACCCAATCTCAACACTGTGAAGTCAAGACGACGAAGGACTCAAACTAGACTCGACAAACGAGAAATCTAGAAAGAGGAATGGATTGAATGATGCCAATAAAAGATGCGGAAAGCCTTTTGATAAGTCGTAAGAGAATCAAATTTGACACACGAAAATAGATTCAATGATCTAATCTTGAAAGAGTTTGAAGAAAAAAAATAGATGAAAGATACAAGAGAGGTTCAGCGGAATATAAAGAAAAGAAGAAGAAGAGAGGAGACGAGGAGGTGATTTAGAGACATGCCTCGGAAAACCCCACCTCGGAAACACAAGAATTAAACTACAACATTTGAATTCAAACTAGAGATAAGGTAGAAGAGATAGGCACCCAAAATGGGCTCGTAAATGGGTCTAATAGATCGGACTAAGGCATGGCATAGATGGACATATGAGCCACAAGCCTCATTAAAAACCTCACTCAGAAAACCACATAGGATAAAACCAAGCTAAGGAAAAAAGAGGGCTAGTGGATCATATGGCCATCAACTTAGCCTTCCCCGAGCGTGTATCATGACCAAGGTGGCCTTGACACAACCCTCATTGCTCGGGTGATCCTCTTGAGTCTTCACTTGTTGTAGGAAAACTCCAAAACTCCAAAACTGATCCGTAGACAAGTATTGGGTCCGAGTAGTGCTTCCTTTGCTCTATTGCTCCTTTCTTGCTCACTACTTCTTCCTTAGTGCCAACTCCATGTTCTAGGTACTTGGAGCCTCCTAGAATCGCATCAGTTCACCCCGCAAACATTGCATTTGTGGACGGTTGCAGTTGCAAGCATTTAATACCAATAATGGAAATCGCAACATATCGCTTTGAACTGCTTGAAATCGCTAGATTTCATAAGCTCCTTCCAGCAAGCGTTTGCGATTGTGGATGATTAAAAAGAAATATTTTATAATACTACTAAAAATTTACAAAAAAAAAATCAAAACAAATTTTAAAAAAATGAAGTATTACTATAATAAACTCTTAAATGCTTTATATATGTATTAACTAAACTAAAATATATTTATAAGTATATTTTTTTTAATAAAAAATGTTTCAAACTTCATATATTAAATAAATTTAATTAATTATTTTAAAATTTATTTAAAACTTTATTTTTAAATTTTGATTATATTCAGATAATTTCTTTCTTATAGATATTATATATTTTAAATATATTTAGTAATGTTTAAACAGCAACTGCAACCCTTTGTCAACCAGTCAGTAATTTTCCAAAAATGCACATGTTTTTAATCGTAAAACCAGTCGTATAAATCGCTTAATAACATTTATAACCGCAACCACCCACTTCCGCAAACTCCTGTACCCGCAACCGCAACCGCTACGTTTAAACCAGTCAAGCCCTTAGAGTTTTTAAATTTTAACAAATTAAGAAACAAATAACACTTTCACAATGTTCATTTACTTTTTATAATTCCTTCTATCCAATCAACAAAAACAACCAAAAAGTTCAAGCTAAAAATTTACATAGTCAATAGTAGTCAAGCTTTTATTCAGCTTCTTTGCCATCGGAATGCGAAGAAGATTCGGGAATAAGCCTAGTGGAAATGTACTTGCTCTTGTTGTTTGTCTATCCATTTACTGTTTTTGTAACTCCATTGGATGTCTTCTTTTATATTATCTGTGTGGATAAGCATTATTGTCCATGTGGATATAACCATTAGCCCATTCCGATGTCAGGAAAAATTCAAAATCCAGCAACTCCCGTATTTTCATCAGTTGTGTTGAGAGGAGCAAAATTGTCATTTTACTTATCCAAATATACTCATTTTCATAAGCCTAGCACACTTATGCCTAATTCATAAGTTTTGACCCAGTTTATGCCTATTTCTGTAAAAATCCCTTTAACAAATTAAGAAACAAAGAAGACTTTCCACAATGTTCATTTACTTTCTCCAATTCTTTCTATCCAATCAACAAAAACAACAAAAAAAGTACATGCTAAAAATCACATAATCAATAGTAGTCAAGCTTTTATTCATCTTCTTCGCCATCAGAAAGTGAAGAAGATTCAGGAATAAGCCCTGTGGAAATGTACATAGAAGGCTTAGAGGGAACTTCAAGAGCATCTAAACTTCCTTCCATCATTTCAACAACTCTGTTCATCGGTGGACGATTTGATGGGCATGGTTGAATACACCAGAGACTTACCACAACCATCTTCTTTGCAATCACTTTTTCCGCTTTGGTTATTTCATCACCAAATATCTATGTTTGTTCTCCACTTTCAAGATTCCTATAGATCCAATCCGGGAAGTAAGATGAACTAGCGTTGGAAACAGTGGCTTTTACTAGTTCTTTGTGTTTTGCTCCAATCATCTGGAGGACCAACATTCCATAGCTATACACATCTGATTTGGGAGAGACTTTGCCGTACATTCTCGAGAACAGCTCAGGTGCAATGTAACCTATAGTTCCTCTTGTGTCTATCAATGACACAATGCTTTCTCTTTTCTCACAGAGCTTCGCAAGGCCAAAGTCAGAGACTTTAGGACAAAGATTTCCATCTAACAGAATATTTTGAGGTTTAATGGTCGAAATGCACAATTCTTGTTTTGCAGCCATAATGCAAGTATTCCAATCCCCGAGCAATGCCTAGCGCGATTCCATATAATGTTGTAACATCTTGAGTCAATGACTTATTTCTAGAGGCAAACTGATCAAGAGACCCATTCTCCAAAAACTCATACACAATCGCTCTTTTAGACCCTTCATAGCAGAAACCAAGAAGAGAAACAATGTTTACATGAGAGGTTTGGCTCATGCTGGCGACTTCATTGATGAAATCCTTCACCATTTTCATTTGAATCCTTCAAAACCTTCACTGCAACCTTACGACCGTTATAAAGGTTTCCTCCATAAACAGTTCCAAATCCTCCTTTTCCAACTATATGTGAAAATGACTTTGTAATTTTCTTCAATTCTGCATAAGTGTATTGTTTAAGTAGTACCTTGAACATGACTACACTATTTTCCTTCCTTTTCTTCTTCCTCTTCATCTGACGCATCAACAACATGAGAAAAACAATGAAAGTCGCCAGCCCTATTGTGGAACCAACAGCTATGAGGATTATCACCAGAACGTGTGACTTTTTATCCTTCCCAATCGGCAGTGGGACACCTTTTGATGTTAAGTCTAGTGTTACTCTAGGAATTGGATTAGGTCTGGCGAGATTACCGTCTGAGTTGTTAAGTTTAAGAATTTCTACACCATTCAGAATAACATCGTAATATCTTGAATTAGTGTCCATGAGAGGATGCAAGTCAAGTCGAAGATCAGATTTAAGCCCAATTTTGGAACCCACAATTACATTATAATCTACATACATTGGAATCCAAGAACCACCGCTCAACCGAAATACGTCCATCTCAGTCGTAGCCGTCTGATTTTCGATGAAGATGGAGAAGACGACTTGGTTATTGCCGTTCACTTCCAAAAGAGTCTCACAGAAATGAAGCCTCACAAGGTAGTTAAACCCAGCGTCGACTGTGAAGAGCCACGTCAGGTTGAAATTCAAGTTTGTATTAAGAGTTACCTATTTTCCCCATTATGCGAGATGTGGCGTACACATCTTCCGGCGCAACGTAAGCTGGAGTTTTCTCCGTATAGTTGATCTTTATACCTGGTATGGTCACAATGGTTCCTGGAACTTCACCAAGTGCGGATTCACCATCGCGGAACCACCGCCGAAACATTCGCCGATGTCATGAACCATGTTTCCGCCTACATTGTACCGGTAAACGGTCTCGAAAGCCGTTGAATTGTCTATATGGAAGTCAGCAACGCTACCACCAACATCTGTTATCTTGTCGTCAAATCCTCCCTTTGAGTAAAACCGGTCAGGCATGGAGACAATCTCGATTTCGTTAACGAAAGCTGGTGAGTTGTAAGATGGCGTGAAGGTGAGTTTCAGAGTCTGGTCAACTCGAACTATAAACTCTTTGATTATTGACCTGGTTTTAGAAGCTTTGACTGTTATATCGGCGCTGAAGTTCTTTAAGAGAGTGAAATTGTTGACGGTCACGGTGAAGAGAGAGTTGACGGCGTCGAAATCCGATCCGTATCGGGTTGGGTAAAAGTATAAGCGGATGAATTTCCAGCCTGGGGAGACCGGAAAGCTGTAGGTGTAATCAGATCGGAAAACTCGAGCTTTCAAGTACGGAACTTGAGGAACCGCTGATCCTTGGTATAACGCATCAGATGAGAACGACGCGTTGTCTGAATTTGACGAAATAAATTTCCGATTCTCCACCGTCCAATTCCGGCCATTGTTGTCGACGGTTTCAGAGGTAGAGCCGCAGTTGAAGAGAAAGACATCAGTGGGCTTGTATACCGACGTCGTTCCTACTCCTCTGCCGGCGAAGGAAACAAGAATAGAGAAAACAAACAAAACGTAACAGATCATCGGATTGTAAGAAAATTGAGCGGAAGGAGAAGAAGATAAGAGATGAGTGTATAATTGTGGTGACTGGTGAGTGAGTCTATCGGTCAACCGTTGATTGACAAAGCAAACGAAATAATAATGTTTCGAAGAAATTTCTGACAAAGAAACAAACATCTTTCACTCTCACTAACGAAAAGACTCTGTCAAATCTGAAATTTGCTGCCTTTTAAAATATAGATAATTGGAGCTATGGTTTTATACTCGAATCAGAGCTAACCGATTTACAAAGCCAATTACGATTTTCTCCCTACGCTTAACAGCCCTTGTAACAACCCATCACGTGCCTATCGCGTGCTTCACTTAAACCCTCCATTTCGCCTAGAATGTCTCACGTACAGCTTGAAACAACTCCAGCTCTTTCGTCCACAAACTTGATAATGGATTAGGGATACATGTTTCCTTGGTGCATACGAAGTGTTTAGGGAGAAGCATAGGTTTCCAATCTTAAATTGTAGGTTAATGTTCAAAATTAGAGGTTGGATCTTTGTGTCATTGGATGGACTTGTGCAACCAAATTATTTTACAATATCTTTTATCACTATGGTACAATTAAGACTTTAAATACTATTGACGAGGACTTGAGCCTAGTGATTTATTTTAGTGTCATTGTTACGTCACCACATGGATTTCAAACCGCATATTGTATGCTATATTGAAAAAAAAAATCTTGGATGCAAATGAGTGTTATTTTGTTTTTTTGAAAAGTATTAAAAAAAATCAATTAAGCAACTAATGAAGAATTTGGAAAATCAGTCTTTCTAAAAGATCCAAAGCAGCTATTTTTTAAAAAAACAAAAAGGCAAGGAGAAGAAAATGAAAGAAAGATTGAAATGGGAGCTCAATTGAAATAATGTTTTTTTTCTTTGGGTAAAATGTTGTTTGTTTGTTCTATTGACAACATTGGATGATTAAATAGCGAGAGATAACATTTATCCTTCTCTCTTGAAGGGTGATTTCCGGTTCACCGGAAAACCTCTTTCTCTCTTCTCTAAATCTAATCTTTCAGAGATAAAGGATAAGTTGCCTTTCAGAGAGAGTTAAATGCTTTTTGTTGTCTATAGTTACCGATTATTATAGGTTGTCATCTCCGACGGTGTGTCGGTAATAATTCCAGTTTCATGCTGGTTCTAAATTGCCGACTTTATTTCGGTTTCTTTTGTTTATTTTTGTTTCGTGTCTTAGATCATGCCTTGGCTCTTTACATCAATCGATTGGATTAATTTGATTCAATTGATCTCTCTTCACAAAAAGGGCATGTATCTAATCTTCTTCTTCTACAGATCTTATTTTCCGGTGAATACTTTTCATTGGAAGAAATACTCCGGTGACCTTTTCACACCTAATCCCTAACCTTTGGAAGGGATTAATGACTTCAGTCTGCCTTGTATGGCCTCGAATCGTCTACTTCCTTAGTGATAGACGAAGATTGGAGTTTCTCTTCAAAGGTTTGAAGAATAGGTGAAAGAGAAGAAGCGATATACTTTGTTAAAAGGCATTGGTGGCTAAGGTGGAAGAAGAGAAAACAGAGATGCAAAAGAGATTGAAGCTTGAAGCTCTTTGTATTCCGTCTGTGCCATCAGAATTTTACCGGAAAAGCAGAACGGAGGCAGGAAGCGGCAATAAGAAGGAGAGGTGGAGTGGAGAAGCTTCTAGTCTATTCAACATTAGGGTGCCACGTGTCCACCACATTTTGATTGATGAGGATCTCAATGTTACATGTTGTACCCAGTGTTGGGCTATAGGTTAAAAATCAGTTGTAAAAAGTTTAAACCCATATCTCCAATTGTAACAATTGGCCTTTCGGCCTTTATGAAATGAATCAGTTGCCGACAAAATAAAATAAAATAAATAGCGAGAGATATTAATTATAAGAAAACGACTCTGCCACAACATGCTTACACATACATACGAATTAATTTACTGTTCTCAGGACTACACGAACTATTAATTTTGTATATTATCATACACGAAATATCATGTATTATGTATCTAACTACACTAACTATTATGACATACACGAAATATTAAAAATGATATATACAATACCATAATCAATTTTACGATTTTAATTTAAAATTATCAAATTTGCTTTTACAAATATATATATATATATATATATATATATTATATTATATTATTGTAGAAATCATATAATAAATATGTTATAAAATGTTTATAAAATCAACTTAAAATATTTTTTACTACATTTTATTTTATATTTTTAGAATAAAATTTATCTTACTAATTTATTTTTATCTAATGTAGGAGTAAACACATATTTGATATCGTGGAATTTCAGAATACCAAATTTGATCCGTAAGATCCAAAAAATAATTAACTGGATCTGTCCAAAATATGTCAAGATTAAATAGTAATATGAATTTTATTTTAGCCTCCCTGAATGACGCTTATAAGGCATAAGATCAATAGTAAAATAATATTTATATTAGTATTTTAATTTTTACATAATTTGGACATATTCGAGTAACTTTTCTTGGATCTGATGGACCAAATTTTGTATTCTAAAATTCTAGAATATAAAATCCGAGTCTGCTCCTACACTATATATAAATTAAAATATTAAAATATATTTTATTTTAAAAATATAAAAGAGACGTTAATAGAAAACATTTTAAGTTGATTTTTATAAAGATTTAGAACATATTTTTTTGCTAATGGGTTAGATTTTAGAACATATTTATTGTTTTATTTCTAAAATAATACACTTTTTTTTTAATTGAAACTTATTTTTATTGATATTTTGATCAATTATTCTATTCATTATATAATATACAAAATATTATATATATATATATGTAAAAATGGATCTGATGATTTTAAATTAAAATAGAAAAAATGATTATAATGTTGCGCATATAGTTTTTGATACTTCGTAGATGTTATTATATTTGGTGTAGTTGGGCACATGACACATGTTACTTTATGCATATCACTATGAGAATTCAATAGTTCGTATAATTATGAAAACATTAAATTAATTCGCTTGTATGGATATGTCGTGACCTATAATTCGTGTAGTTAAAGAATATTTTTTCCTTAATTATTTAGTGCTCAGGGTTTGGGTGTGTTGAAGATGTTCCGATTGCTCTCTCTCCATTTCTTATTTTTTTCCTTTTTCTTTATATAGTCTGCATTCTCATTGTTGCGTTACAAATTAAGATGATCATATTGCTATCTCAGATCGAGATATTACATCATCATTGTCTCATGGTTCTTCTTCCCCTTCTCCTTCAATGATTAGAGTCCTCATTATCTATTTTGAAAGGAAGAATCACAAGATTCCTAAAAAAGAAACTCTTAATACTGAGCCATTATATATATTATCATTTAATTTGTTTTTGGTATGAGACTCCAACTTAAATATATATACAGTGTTACTATGATAGTATTAACATGAACAATTATTGGGTTCACCCATAGAGGTAAACTATTTCATTCACCTCCCATATCTAATCAAAATGCCACTTAATATCACATCTAAAAATGAATAATAAATAAATAAAAATTAAATTAAACAATAAACAAATTTGAAAAAGAAAAAAATTATTATTTTCACGTTTTTGAACTAATTGTTAACGCCGTTTGAAGAAAAAAAAAATATTGTCTGGTTCTAATAGAGGTATGTTTTCGGTTGAACCGTTCTATACCTCGATCGAGATATGTTTTCGGTTGCTGGGTTAGAGCTCCACCGCTGCTTCTCTATCTCTGCCTCAATTGAACTCCTCTTCTTCTTCGTTTTTTCTTGATTTCAAAACTGGTACATTCAGTAATCGCTGCGTGAGGTGTGGAGTCCGAAGTTTAGAGAACCAGTCGGGTCACAGGAGCCTTGATTTCTTGTCCAATGGAGATCCGATAAGCTTAACTAATCCGTAAGAAAATTGGCATTAGGCTTCTGATTTGAGGAAATTTTTTGGTTTTGATGTGTATAATTAACGGCTGGAAGATGTTTAGGCTCTTGATAACAAAAGTAATCACAGTTATTGTTCTTGCTTAGGAAATTTGACGATGGGAAGATTATTCTGTTTTAGGAACTCGTACAAATGCTTCTTCTTCTTGTTGTCTTCCGTTTGTTTGATGATTTTCTCTGTTTCTGTTTCTTAAAAACCTGGGTTCATTTTGGAGTTTCCGATGAACTATGAATTTTTTCCTAAGAATCTTCTGAAATGTTTCTGTTTCTTAAAAATCAATTGAAGTTTGCACATAGATGGATATGATATGAGTTGAGATGTGTAGCATTCAAGTCTGTGTACAAAGCTCTTTTGTAGCAGGTTTTGCAACCAAAGCAGATTTTATAGCAGTTTCTTCAATTACGGTTTATCTATGGTTTTTAGTTTCGCCACTTCTGTCTTGTATACTGCAGAAAATATTTTGACCATAGAGATTGTGTTAGATTGGTGTATGATCGCAGTTTACATGAATCAAATAGTGTCAACTCTAATCTCAAACATGGATTAACATTACCACTTTTTGTGATTTTGGATCTGGTATTTTCTTCTGACATAAATGGCTGCAGGAACGGCAAGATAACTGGTGACGCAATACTTTACCCACACAACGAGTCTTTGTAGATGTTGCAAAGGCGATCTCAAAATTCGAGCCTGTGACAGTCTGTGTTAGCTCAGCTCAGGTTTGTGTAGAAACATATCAAAAATAAGAAAACCTAAGTTTCTATTAGTTTGTGGAAAGATGATTCTTCTATTAATCGTAAGAGGGGTATATATACAAAGTACACTTTCCATAGTCTATACATATCTAGCTTGATACACAAGGCTTTCTAGAATATTCACGAGAGATCCTAATATCCTAAAACGCCCCTCAAGATGGACGTCGATCACGAAGGCCAATCTTGACAGCAAGGTCGGTGAATCTTGTTCGAGGTAAAGGTTTGGTGAGAGCATCTGCCAATTGATCAGCGGAGCAGATGTGAGACACATGAAGAACACCTTCTTGGACTTGTTCTCGAACAAAATGATAATCAAAAAGCTAGATGTTTCATGCGAGAATGAACTACCGGATTTGCAGAGAGATAAGTCGCACCAATGTTGTCACAGAACAATGTGGGCGTTGAGGCTGAGCGAAGACCGAGTTCAGAGAGTAACGATGTGATCCACTTAACTTCAGAAGCAGCTTCAGTCAAAACACGATACTCCACCTCCATCGAGGAGCGGACAACCCCTTTTAAGCTTTCGTGAACACCAAGAGACAGGTTGTTTCCCAAGATATACAAGGTACGCACCAGTCGAAGAATAATCGTCTTTGTCACCTCCCCAATCCGCATCAGAGTAGGCATGAAGATGAAGAGGTGTTTTGGCACAGAAAAACAAACCCTTGGTGACAGTCCTAGCGAGATATCGAAGCACACGTTTGACTGCTTCTTCATGAATGGTGGTGGGAGCATGCATAAATTGTGAGAGACAATTGACAGCAAAAGAGATGTCGGGCCTTGTCAAAGTCAAGTATTGAAGGCTTCCAACTGTGGCACGATACGCCATTGGGTCCGAGAGAGCGACGCCGGGCGATGCCGTGAGCGAGACGGTAGAAGACATTGGTGTGGAGACCGGCTTCGCATTTTCCATCCTAGTACATACCAGCAGATCAGTGATGTATTTAGTTTGAGTGAGGTAAAGACCATGTTGTGTTCGTGTAGCTTCCATGCCAAAGAAATATGAAAGTTCACCATGGTCTTTGAGAGAGAAACGAGCCGCCAAGGCATGAATAACATTGTTGACCGCATCGTTCCCTTTTCCTGTAACCACAATGTCATCTACATAGACAAGAATGTAAATGAGAACTGGTGCTTTGTTGAGAACAAATAAGGAAGCATCACCGAGAGAATTTTTGAAGCCAAGTTGCAGGAGAAACAAGCGAAGCTCATTTTACCACGCGCGTGGTGCTTGTTTCAAGCCATATATGGCTTTGTTGAGGCGACAAACATGATGAGGTTTGTCGGGATCCGTGAAGCCCAATGGTTGTTGCATGTAGACTTCTTCTTTGAGGTGACCTTGTAGAAAAACGTTGTTAACATCGAGCTGACGCAAGGGCCAATCATTAGCTGTGGTGACGCCGAGAACAAGCCTAATGGTTGCATGTTTGATTATCGGACTGAAGGTATAATAGAAGTCAACTTCCGGTTGTTGATGAAACCTTTTGCGACTAGGCGGGCTTTGTATCTTTCAATGGAGACATCTGGTAGACGTTTTATACGGAACACCCAGCGGTTTCCAACAACATTCTGCGCGGCGTCTGGTGGAACAAGATCCTACGTACGGTTTCGGTTCTGTGAATCAATCTCATCACTCATAGCTCGTCTCCATTTCTCATCTTTAAGTGCGTGCGTGTGAGTACGTGGTTCAAGTTCACCAAGTTGGGCTGTGAGACCATACTTCGGATTCTGTTTGCGGATATTGTTTTTGCCGCGAGTCACCATGGGATGAATATTTGTCGAGAAATGATCAGGTGCTGGTCGAGCTGGAGACATGACTTGTTCCCTTGGTTCTTCAGTGATTGATGGAGTCGATGATGTTGGAGCTTGATGAGGTTGTGTAGGAGACGTAACAGCTGCTGGTGTAGTTGTCGTTGACTGTTCTGGTGAGAGAGCTTGTGTCGGAGGAGAAGGCGTGGAGAGTGGCCTAACAAACGGTATCACGGGTGAAACTGAGGAAAAAGACTCTAGAGAAGAAGAAGGTAAGGTCTTGGTAGATAGCTGAGAAAACGGAAAAAACAGACTCGTAGAAATCCACATGGCGTGAGATATAAATACGAGAGATAGAAAGATCAAGACAAATGTAACCACTTTGAGTAAGAGAGTACCCAAGAAATATACAAGGAACAGATTTGGGACTGAATTTTGTCTGGCCATAAGGACGAAGCCACGGGTAGCACAAACATCCAAAGGTTCGAAGCTTATTGTAGTTCAGATCTGCATGAAAGAGGAGCTGAAACGGAGAGGAAAAGGCCAGTGTCGGAGTGGGCATCCTGTTGATTAAATAAACAGCTGCAGCAAAGGAATACGACCAATAAGTTTGTGGAATGCCTGCATGTGTAAGAAGTGCCTAGCCGGTTTCAACAATGTGTCGGTGACGTCTTTCAGTGAGACCATTGTGCTCCGGAGTGTGTGGAGGTGAAGTGAGATGTGTGATCCCGCTTGTTGAAAGGAGTGATCTTAATGCAATGTATTCACCTCCGTTGTCGGAATATAGTGTGGTAATACAAGCTTTAAATTGATTATCCACAAGACTTTTGAACCTTGGAAATATTTGTGCCACCTGTGACTTCTATTTTAAAGGATAAAACCAGACATAACAAGTGAAATGATCAACAAAGATGCCATAATATTTAAAACCATCAACGGAATATATAGGAGACGTCCAAACATCAGAATATACGACATCAAGAGGACCACTTGCGCTTTTTCTAGTCTCGCTAAGTTTCGATTTCACGATTTTGATCTGCGCTGCTCTAAACTCGCCATCGTCTCCATCTTCATCAGTGGAGTAAGTCCAACTGAGTGAACTGGTACAACTGAGTAAAATGGTCCAACTGAGTGAAGTGGTCCAACTGAGTGAAATGGTACAACTGAATAAAATGGTACAACTGAGTGAAACGGTACCACTGAGATCAACATAAATCAATAGAACTGAGTGAACGGGTACAACCGAGATCAACATAAATCAACACAACTAAGTGAGCTGGTACAACTGAGATAAGTAATTCGGTACAACTAGATAACACCATTTGTACCAGTTTTCCGATTAACTCATAGTTATACCATGTGAATTAATTGTCCTAAATTAAAATAAATTCACAAATTTTATTAAGGATAAAAATGGAATATCGTATATTAAGTGACACTTATATTAACTAGTGGCATGCCAGATTATGTTTTCTCAATTTGTGGCATTTGAGGTTAACACTCTTTCTTTAAGCCATTGAGCTTCTTTTATTTTTCTGTTAAGCCAAGTGCTTCTGCAAGCCCTCAAGCTTTCCGTTATTCAACTCTACCATAGCACTCTGAATCTAAGCCATATCCTTTTTCAATTCAAGCATATATTATGCCTCTGAATCTAAAGTTTTAGCTTCCAAATCAGTTTTCAAAAGAAAGGAAAAAAAAAAGTCATTGTTCTTGTTTTTCCATATTACCGTCGATCAAATTTGGTTCCATATGCTTTCTCCTCCTCCTTTGTTTAAAGATTTTTCATTTATTTTCTTTAATTTTTTGTTTATTATTATTTAGAAAAAAAAGTTTTAGCCACAAGATTTTCGATCTCCTCTCCAAATGCTTTCCGTTTGTTTTAAAAAAAAAAACTTCAAGCAAAGCTTCTGTTTTCAAAGCCTTAGTGCTTCTTAAACCTCTTTTTTCTTTTCTACAATTATTTCATTCCCAAAAAAGGAAAAATAAATCTCGATGCTTCTTCTTCCATGCTGTCTCGATCAACACCAGCTTGCTATCGCAACTCACCGGTTCTTCTCACCACCGCCTCTGTCACTTCTTCATCTCCACCATCACTTCGTCGCGTCTTTCTCTCTGGAGTTTTCTAGTCCAACTAAGACCACAGTTTCCATCACTATGATTCTATTATCAATCTCAAGCCATTAGTTTCGTCAAGTTTTTATAAACGCCTTGAGCTTGAGGAGGCGTATAGAAGGATCTAGAAGATCCACAATATTATTGTTAATATTATGTAATTATGATATAAGAATAGTTACATATATTTGTATCTATCTTGTTTAGGAAATCTCTTTTAGTATATAAATATATGTACCCTAACGTTTATGATTACGAGAGTCAATAATATTCTTCTAATTCATATCTCTCATCACCTTCAACACTTGTGAGTGGTGACTGACAAAGCAAAATAATAATGTTTCGAAGAAATTTTTGACAAATAAGCAAACATCTTCCACTCACTAACAAAAAGAGAGTCAAATCTGTAAACCAATAAGAAAATCAGCAAATACATCAACTATATATCATTGTGGCCATTATTCACGTTTTGTTAAGCCTGCATAGGCCATGACAATGACTACTCCATTCATGTCTTATGTAATGATTGCTGATTTTCAAATACTATATATAGCCATGAAGCCTAAATGGTTGAAATTACTGGACAAACTTTGAGATTATGTGATGGAACAATAACTGTCTTTCTCTTATGGCACAATGCAAAGAGAAAAGAAATATATCTATATATATATATATATAAGTAGAAGAATCTACAGTTCTCCCCAGTCACCCTCCTTTGTTCTTTTTTTTTTTTTGATAAAAAGGCTTTCAGCCCTCCTTTGTTAATTTTGCTTTTACAAATTTTGATAAATCTAAAAATCTTTGTCATATTTATTTATGTTGACAAGCTCCTTGATGAAAGTGAGACCTTCGATTCTACAAATATTCCTTAGAATTCGAGGATAAAGATTATTTGTCCACAAACTTCATAACTGATTAGGGATATATGTTTCCTTGGTGCATACGACATGTTTAGGGAGAAGGGCCGAGAAGCATAGCTTTCCAATCTAAGTTGTAGTTTGTTGTAAATTCGAAGTTGAATCTTTTTGCCATTTGGATGGACTTTTGCTACCAAATTGTCTAGATCAATATATTTTATCACTAGCTATGGTACAATTAAGACTTTAATAAGTAGCGATATGATCGGTGGCGGACCCAGAGATTAATACTACTGGGGCCATAATTTTTAAAAATTATAATCTAATTTTCAATTTTGTGCATATACACTAAACAAATGAAAAATTTGATGTTATTTTCAATTAAGAAAATGGTGCAGTAAGTCACAAAAATTGTTATTATTTTCAAAAAAGAACATAAAAATAAAATGTAGAGGTGTATTTAAGTTGTCAGAAAAAGGAAAAATTAAACCATAATTGTCTATGAGTTCAGGGGTGTCACACCCTATGGAATTGCCATTTTTGCTGTTGTTATTTTAAGTAAGTACATGCATAAATATTTATTTAGTCATTTTACTCGGTCAAGTGAGCCCCATTTTCCCTCAATGGGTCCGCCTCTGGACATGATTTGAGCTTAGTGATTTATTCTTGTGTCATTGTTGCATTCTTATATGGATTTCAATCTGCATATCACTACAAGTAACGACGAAACTTTACGTCGAAATATAATCGTCGTAAATAAGAAAAGATATTACGAATAATTTATGACTCAAAAGACAATCATCGTAAGAAAGTCGTAAACTTACGATGAATCTATTCGTCATAAATTGGACTTCTATTTACGGCGATTTACCAGCGCGTTAACGACGAATTTGATGTTCGTCGTAAACTAGTCACAAGTAAACGACTCTCTTACAACGAAGTATATCGCAATTTAATGACTTGTTTACGACGTAGTATAGAATCGTCGTAGAGTAGTCACAATTTAACGACTCATTTACGACCTGGTATAGTAACGACTCAATAACAATAAAAATTGAATTGTTAGGTGAACACGTGTATTAAATATTCACCAGAAATTTTACGATGGAGTATATTCGTCGTAAACGCGTTTTTAATATGATGTTAAAGCATTACAATATTCAGTCGTCGTAAAATCGTTGTTTCGTTTCTAGTTCAAAAATTTCCTATAAATACCATATTCTGCCACATAATGAATTTGTCCTAATTATGGATGAAGAAAGATCTTTGGTTCCGGGTTCAGCTGGTATGAGACAAGCTGAAGAACGGGCAAGGAAAAAACTAGAACAATCAATGTTACAAGATTGTCCTGGTATAAGCGAGTCTATGTGTAATTCTTATGAGAGACATGTACGGATGGTTAATTGTGTTGTTGAGCCAGAAGATCCTGCTTTCACTGATGTCCCTTGGAAGACTACAATTGAATACTTAACACAAAAAAGTAAAGTGAAATGTCATTATTAGTATGCAATGATTATTTTATGATTGCTTAATTGATAATTAAATATATTTTACTTATTATATTTTGAATAAAGGTAGACATACACGTGAGTGGACATTAGTAAAAGAGTTACATCAGATAAAACCACAATGGTGTCATGTACCTTTTGTGGTAGCAGTGATTCATAAAATGGTTCCTAATGGATTGGGGGATGCGATGGTCATAATGAAGGTAAAATGTATATATAAGTTTAAACAAAAGATGTTCTTAACTAATTAGATATTTATTTAATAATCGATAACTTTACTTTTTAATTCTTGTAGGATCCGATCGATACTGTAAAAGTGAGCATTCATAGGTCCACCATATCTGATAACAAATATTGGCCGCACATAAAGGAGGGTTCAATGTTGCTTTTAAAGGAGGTTATAGTTATTAAGTTTGAACGGGCGACAGCATATCTTAACATTGGTCTTAACAACATTACCAATGTAAGTTACAATTTTATTGTAAAAAGTAGTGTATTAAGTAGTATCATTACCGACAGTAAGATATATAACACAGAAACTTGTTAATTTGGCAGAGTATATCTAAAGAAAACATGGCTACATCGTTTATACAAGAAAGTGGTCCCAGTGGTGTTAATCGAAATCCAAACAATTGATTATACCCCGAAGGTGACGAAGGGTCGGATGATGATGAAAAAATTGAGTAGTACATGACGTGATCAATAAAAGGAAACTAAAATTAATAACTATGTATTTATGTTTAATATGCCTGCATTTTCACCACCACCACTACCACCACCACCACCACCACCTGAAGCCCCACCGGTTGCACCTACAGGAGCACTTCATCCGGACCTATTAGTACCGCCAGATGCTCCGTATGCTCATTTTACAGTGGAGGATCTCCTCGTCCAGCCCGTATGAGAAAGATTGCACCGGTTGGTCCCAACCGCCCTCAGGAAACTTTCTGGTATGTAATTATTATACTTTTTTATTTTAAACATAAATATTACATATATTTTTAAAATAATTAATTTATTTTTAAAGGTTTGGTGTGGATAATAAGGTGGGACGTAGCGTTTCGGAGACAATCAAAGGTTACTTCTGTGAACCTCATCCAAATTGGTCCCAAACACCGGATCACGTCAAGAAGACATGGTTTAAATGTTTTGCGGTATATGGTTTTTTTTTTGTTTTTTTAAATATTTTAATTTGTGTTTTATATTTAATATATTACTAATTAATTTTTTTTTCCAGCAAAAATGGAATTGAGAGCCTGCAATCAAAAAGGAATTCAACAAAAAGGCGATGAGGCGACTTGCCAACACCGTCTCTGATTGGAAGGAAGTTTGGCTCCTCAAAGGGAACGATGTCAAACCCATTTTCTTCACTCAAGCCGTGTGGGATGGTCTTATTCGTTTTTGGCGTGATCCGAATTCGGTCCGAGTTTTCGCCAAGTGTTCGAGCTCTCGACTTACAGTTGTTGAGGATGGATATTTGCCTATGCCACATACAGCTGGACAGATACCCTTTGATGGTGTCCATTTGAAGATGGTAAGTATATTTATTTAGTTTATCAACGATTTAATTATAATATCTTAACTCTTATTTTATGTATTTTTTAGGCTGAAGAACAAGGGGGAGAACTTTCGTCCCTTTCATCATTGTTCGAGCGGATCCACAAAAAGAAGAGTGGAGTTTTTGTAGATGCCAGATCTCAGCGAATATACGATGAGACCACCGCTAGGATTGAGGAGCGTCAGACACAACTTTCTCAGCAAAGAGAAGATGGTACTCCTGTGGCATTGAGTACATTGGATCAAGACTAGATTTTCGAATCGGTATTTATTATATTATTTATTTCCTCCCATTTACTTAATAATTTTATTTATGATTATAATATTTTTTATTTTTATTTTTAGGTTGTTCCGAAGAAAAAAAGACGGATTTTGGACATGACATCGGTTCACGATGTACCGATTGCCACATCTTCTCATAAGCGCAACCCGAATGATGATCCCGTACATCTCCGAGCTGAGATTGCATCTTTAAAGGATCTCCAACAACAAACAACCTGCAAGCTTCAAGGAATGGATAGTTTATTTGACATTTTGGCGGAAGGCAATCCGGAAATGCAACAAGCTTTGGAAGCAAAACGTGCGGCGGATCGAGTAGAGGAGTTGGGGCAATCATCGGGCCAACCTCAAGACCCAACCGACTTGGATCGGAGAGCCACATAAGCCGTTCATGCGGACTTGTTTGCGGATGGCTACTACTATATGTATGATTTTCTTTTACTTTTTTTTGCATGATATTTATTTAGATTTCACTAATGAATAGATTTTTAGATTTTTATTTTATGTTGTTTTGTATAAAGTTTTAAATTATGTTTTATGTATAATATTTTTCAATTTAATTTTGTTTTAATTTAAAACTTTTTTATATAATTTTAATTTACTAATTAATATATATAAATTAAATAATTCAAATTTTAATTTTAATTTAATAATTTATATTAAAATTAAATTATTTTAATTTTATTTATAAATTAAATAACTTACGACTAATTAACGACTACCATACTCGTAAAATCTAACGACGAGTTTACGACAGCGTAAACCTTTACAACGCATCTATGACGCCTTGTATTACGTCGAGTTTACGACGAATTCAATAGTCGTCGTTAACTAGTCGTAAAATATAACGATAAATACAATAGTCGTTAAATAGTCGTAAAATATAACGACTATTTTACGACGACGTATAACTGTATGACGCATATACGACGCTCTGTATTACGTCGATTTTACGATGAATATTGTTCTTTGTTTATAATACGATGAGTTTACAATGATTTGTCTATTACAACTAACCGATTACGACGATTTTATATTTCTCGTAAAATCGACTTACGACTCCGTTTACGACGAATTAACAACGATATGGGTCGTTGTTAACCTCATGTTTTCTTGTTGTGTATTGCCTGTTATTGGAAAAAAAATCTAGAATGTAAATGAGCTTTTGATTCTTTAAAAATAAAATAAAAATCATTTAATAAAATAATGAAGACTTTGGTAAATTAGTTTTCCTAAAAACGAGGAACTCATTTTTCTCTCTCTTAGGTTTTATTTTCTACTAGAAAAACGGTTATACTTCTGTCTCTATCAAATACTAAAAACTAGAATTTAAAAGCTCAAAAACAAAAACAAAACACATTAGTAGCTCAAGTAGATCTGGATTGGGAAGGAATTATGAACCAGCTCATTTCTTCGTCTTATGACAGGGACATATTTATCTTGATTCGTTTAGCCTTTCAAGCAACAATATACCATGTTTGGAAGGAGAGAAACGATCGCATTCACAGCAGGGCATACCACCTAACGAGCCAACTAGGCCGTGCTATTGAAAAAACGATTCGGAATCGTATTCGACAAACCGGACATCCGCAAAATCACATGCTGCTTCATAACTGGTTTCATGCCCATGGAATCCGTTAATACGGATCACAAAACGCGTGGTTCTTTAAAGTTTTATCTTCTTTTGGATTTCAGTTTTGTGAATATTTTCTCACACACATTGGTTCTGATAAATGAATTTAACATCCCATCAAAGAAAACATTTAAGTAAATCTCTAACCATTCAAGACTAAATCTATGATTTTATTCAGTTATTATAGTTTACAATTATGATTGTTGTTTAGAATTATGATTATATTTAGTTATTTTTGTTTTAAGATGACAAGAGTTGTCAAAATTTTCCTTATCTTTTACAATTCTTCCCTACTTTCTATCCAATCAACACAAACAAACAAACTTCCACACTTAAATGTTTAGGGAATTTTTCCTCGATGGGTCCAACCACTATGTCATTTTTCGGTGAAGAAGTTATTTGATTTTCGTGATTGGACTCAGAAAACATATATTTCAGCTCTAGTTTATGGCAAGGAGCTTGCCTCTCGTAAAATTTCAAGTGAATATGTTCTTACCTTTTAACAATTTCAACAATTTTGAGTTGAACGGTGATTACACATCAAATTTGCAATAAGTGCATTCGTCGTGTCCCTTTTTCTTGGGATATGTTCTTTTATTTGAATTATTCTTAATACAGTAAAATGTCAATTCGCTTTCGTGACTCTATAATCCTTTTGTGTTTATGCGAGCATTCAATATTTTTGCCGAATAAGGAGTTTTCCATGTTTCCGCGATCACAGTCCATTTCTAGTGATGCACCTTCGAAGTCATAGCTAATAAATTTTCATTTGTTTGGTCGAAATTCTTTTAGAGAATATCAATTTTAGAATTTTGGGATTCATTTCCTTAACCATTAATTGGTCACATTGGGCTATGAATCCTCTAGTTCCTGAATTGATTTTGTTCTAGCCCCTTACCTTGGTGGAGTATGTACTCCTAGCTTGTTGGATCACAGCCACTCGGAAGCAAAACTGGTGGTAACGATATTACTTGTGGAATGGTACTTAGTACCTCACAAGAAAATCTAGGGTTTTAGGGGCTGGCTTGTGATACATAAATCTAACTCACAACTGGGCGAAGGTAAGGGGTGAACGTCAATCCGATTCTTGACGAGACATGGGTCACTCAAATACATGAATCAAAGTGTTTGTTCTTGAATCTAGTGCTACCACCTAACTAAAAGCATTTAAACGCTTCTCAGCAACAAAATGTGCATTTGCCAGTCCGTCCAATCTTAAGGAGTTATTTTCTCTTTCTGGTGTCAATTGTATTGTCAGGGTCTGTTTTTTTTTGTTCTTCTTATGTGACCTGAGTCACCCAACCAATGCTTTCTTGTTATCATAAGATGATATCAGCTCGTTTGTTTGGATGGTTGATCCATCACTTGCCATTTCTGACTCTGCGTCGTTTGGTTTGGATGGTTGATCCATCACTTGCCATTTCTGACTCTGCGTTTTGGAGTTAGTGAACTTACTTGTCTCCACATACTACACTAAATTGTAGATGCAAGACCCAGTTCAAATATTAATGTACTATTTTTTTTTGTGTGATAAGAATATACTCTCTTTGTCCCATTTTATAAGATGTTTTAGAAATTCTTTTGTTTCATTTTATCAAATGTTTTCCAAATTTTTATGCAAAACTTAAGTACATTTGATATTTTGTGATAATTATATTATGCAGTATTTTCTATGATTGGTTGAACGGATTTAAGTTAAAATATTAAATGATATTCTTATAAAGAAAAATATTTCTTAATATACACATTTTTAACAAAAAAAATCTTATAAAGTGGGACATATAGAGTATTAAGAAATTGGGGCAAAGTTTTCCTTAGCTAAAACAAGAAGAAAAAAATGCAAGAAAGATTGCGAGCTGAATTGAAATAATGTTTGTGGTTTATTGACAACCTACGATATAACGAGAGAGAATAAGAGTCCCTCGTTCATGGGATTTACTTCCCCCACCTCATGCTAATGGACAAATGGGCCTAGTTTGTTCAAGGTTATTTCTTTCTTGGACTTCAATTGGCGGATCTTGATGACGAGGTCTAACACCAATAGTTGTTCAAGATTCGAAGTTGACTAGTTGAATCTTTGTGCCATTGGACGGACTCTTAAACTCAAGTTTTTAAAAATATCTTTTATTTGCTATATTTTTTTAATTAAATCTATGTTTATAAGTTTTAAAGTCTTAAAGTTCTATTATAAATCTGTCGTTTAGAATTATACATGACAGATTTACTAAAAAAAACAAAAAAAAAAATCAGTAAAGACATTATTCTTTTTCTTTTACAGTTCTTTATATCCTATCAACATAAACAACAAAAGCATGATATTCATGCTACAAAGGATCAATGTTTTGAGGTTTTTATTCTTTATCCTAAGCGTACCTAATAGGGTAAACAAAAACGAGTTTCTTCATGTTCAAATTATTTATAACTTTTTCTTTGATTTATTTACGATGGTTATTTTAGTTGGTGTCTTTACTTAAAGTTAGAAAATTTCTTAATTTTTTGATGCAATGATTGATGATTTTCAACCGATAAGTGGTTGATATTTCTGGACTTACTTGAGCTTCATTGAACAATAAGTGGTTGAAACCATATTGATCACAAATTCTTGTCCACAAATTTCATAATTGATAAGGGATACGACGTGTTCAGGGAGGAGCATAGCCTTCCAATCTAAGTTGTATTTTGTTGAAACTCAAAGTTGAATCTTTGTGCCATTGGATAGACTTTTGCAACCAAATTTATTAGAATATAAT
Source organism: Cardamine occulta (assembly GCA_028015245.1). Taxonomy (NCBI): domain Eukaryota; kingdom Viridiplantae; phylum Streptophyta; class Magnoliopsida; order Brassicales; family Brassicaceae; genus Cardamine; species Cardamine occulta. Next base: position 2,703,053 of record CM051389.1, read on the forward strand.
TTATCAATAGACTTTAAATAGTAGCGACAGAATCAATAGACTTTAAATAGTAGCCTACCCATTTATTCCAATGTCATTGTTACATTACCATATGGGATTTCAAAACGCATTTGCATATTATTGAAAACAAAAGTTCTGGAATGTAAATGAGTTTTTGATTCTTTTAAAATAAAAATCATTAATCAAATAATGAAGACTTTGGAAAATTATGTTTCTAAAAACTAGAAGAAAAAAAAACGTTTTTTCTCTTAGGTTTGCTTTTCTAGTAGAAACTTTTTCAAACGGTTTACTTTTGTTTCTATCAAATACTAAAAATTAAAATCTAAAAACTCTAAAACTCTAAAAACAAAAACAAAAAACTTTACACAAATCTCTAACCATTCAAGATCTAATCTATGTGTTTAGAGTTCTAATGTTTTCCAGTTTTATCATCAATTTGTTGTTTAGAATTATGATTTTATTCAGTTATTATAGTTTTAAGATTTGTTAATATGATAAGAGTTGTCAAAAAATTCCTTATTAACCCAGTGGCTGTGGTTTAGGGGTTGGGAGCCCAAGGACCAAAACTCCGTAATTGGTCACCTCCCGAGTTTGATTCACCCCTGGAAACTTTACACACACATATTGGGCTAGTTGATTTTGATTTCTGCAGTTAGGCATGAATAATTCACATGATTGAGGGTACCCAGAGCCACTTCATCCCATGAATGTTTAGGACAAAGATCCCGAATACGAGTTAACAAAAAATAAAATAAAAAATCTTTATCTTTTACAATTCTTTCTATCCAATCAACAAAAAAAAGAAGAAAATTGGTCCAACATCTTATCTTTGCGTGATGGGTCCAACCACTACGTTGTCAATTTTCGGTGAAGAAGATCTTTGATTTTCGTGATTGGACTCAGAAAACATATATTTCAGCTCTGGATTTATGTCATGAAGCTCGCCTCTCGCAAAATTTCCAGCGAATATGCTCTTACCCTTTAACAATTTCAACAATTTTGAGTTGAACGGTGATTACACATGACATTTGCAATAATTGCATTCATCGTGTCCCATTTTCTCGGGGTATGTTCTTTTATTGGTACAATTCTTAGTAAAGTAAATCGTCAAGTCGCTTTCGTTGCTCTATAATCCTAAAAGTGTTTATGCGAGCATTCAATATTTTTGCCGAAAAAAAGAGTTTACCATGTTTCCGCAATCATTATATTTCTGTGCTAATTGCTTATGCACCATCGAAGTCATAGCTCCTAAATTTTCATTTGTTTGGTCTAAATTCTTTTAGAGAAAATTGATCTTGGAATTTTGGGATTCATTTCCTCAACCATTAATTGGTCAGCTTCAGCTATGAATCCTCTAGTTCCAGCCCCTAACCTTGTAGGCATATGTACTCCTAGCTTAGTTTGGACCGCTAGGAAACAAAACTGATTGACTAATAAAGCAAAAAAAATAATGTTTCTCGAAGAAATTTCTGACAAAGAAACAAACTCACGCACTGACCAAATAACACTGTCAAATCACCACAGAAAATTGATCAACTAGTTCATTATTCACTGTTTTGTTAAGCCTGGCAACGCTGGCGTGGCCATATATTTGTTATCTTAACTTAGAGTTAGAATATACTTATATTCATTCTTGTCTGATGCAATAATTGCTGATATTTAATAGTATAGCCATGACTTGTAAGTGATTGAAACTGCTGGACAAACTTTGAGCTCATGTGATGGAATGGAACAATTATCTTTCTCTTTTTGGCATAATGCTAAAAGAAGAATATTGAAAAGTCTACTGCAGCTCCAACCAATCATCCTCGTTTTGTTTTTCTAAAAATTTTGATAAGTCCAAAATCTTTATCATAATACTTTTAGATTCTATATACCACACATTATACAAATTCAATTAGATATAATGTATGTTATGCTTCATAAATTAACATCTCTACTGCTCTACATATAACGAATTGATCTGACCAAAAAGAATATATATATATATAACGAATAGATGGATCATGGTATAGGAAGATAACTCATATAAAAACCACCAAAAATTCTAAAGCTCTTCCACATTAATACCCAAAAGATTGAAAAATTAAAACATAATCCAATTCCTATCCTAAAAAAAAAGCAATGTAATTTTCATACTACCACATACCTATGCAGTATCATAGAATATTCGAGGACTCCCTTTTTCACGACACATCGATCGCTATTCAAACCAACAAGCTCGACAGCACCAGAGATCGCTCCAATGCCGGTCGGAGAAGGCAACCGAATCTTTGCCCGACCCATCACAACAGTTCCGTTAGATGTTCCAGGATTTCTCCACGATACTCCTTTAACCAATTCTATGTAAAGATACTGTGCATGATACTCTAAAGGAATCACCATTTCTTTGTTAAATATAATATAACGGCCTATGAAACCCTTTACCACAATTGTTCCATATTCTTCCGTCTCGTGTGACCATGCCATAACTCTATAGTAGCTAGGGCCATAGTAAGGTTCCAAAAGATCTCTATCATCGATTATGAGTGCTCGGAAGATCTGCACGATTAACTCTGTTTTTACGTCATGATCAATTTTTCTTTTTCCGTCACGAATTGAGATCTGTTTCTTTTCCGTTTCTTGCTCTCCTACTCGCTGTTCCAAGTTTATCATCGAGAAAAAAGGTAATTTTAGATTTGGTGTTTTAGGGTTTGAAAATTTTAGATTATATAATGGGGAGAAGATTTTTTTAAAGGAAAACTATAAACGCGTTTTATTTTTTCCTTTTTAAAATATATATAGGATTACTACAAATTTTAACGAAACTATTACTTTAACGAGGCGTTTTACAGTGTATCCGGACGTTTAGGATACAGCCGTACAAATACTGTCTTATTCTTTCAATATGTTTTAGAAAGATATTTATGACTTATGAGATAGTTATCAATACCATATTTTAACAAAAATAATACTCTCTCTCTTTCTTAAACAATTGGAAACCCATTGTACACTATTTGTTACCAGCAAGACCGTGTAAAAAGACCGTGTAAATCTGCCACCAGTAAGACCAGCACCACCTATAGTTGAAGAACTTCAAGAAAGTAACACCACTTTCAGGAATAAAAGACGAGTATACAATGCTATTTTATCTTGGCATTCACATCAATGGGAGCAAAAATAGAACATACAGTTTCATCTAGAAAAAAATCTAAAACATCTAATAAATATAGGAGTATTTATGTTGATCCTATTCTAGTAGTTTTATAAAAAAAAAGTTTCAGTTTTAAGATTTTTTTTTTAAAGCAATAACTATCATCATTTATTTTTAACGTACAATAACTATCATCATTTAAACTGCTAAATATAATTCATAAACACATATTTAAAACAATAAAGTTCAACAATTATACGTACACAAATATAATTAACCAGAACCAGAATGTATTATTTCATATTTGACTATCAAGCCAACAAATCTACCGTGCTTTAGGGTCTTTGATCTCCGAAAATACTCCCCAACTCGATCCAGTTCTCTCATCACCAACAAGAGGAACAGAGTCATCGGTCGTGGAAGATATCGCCACGTGTCCTGTAGTCCTACTAAACAAAGCATCTTCTCCGTCCGTCGTCGTACCTACCTCACCACGTGGCACTAGATCAAGAGAATCCACGTTGTCACTTTTCTTCTTAGCAGTCTCATGAAGCTGAAGCGCAAAGTCAAGCGCCCAAACGACGTCGTTCATTGATGGCCGTTCGACACCACGGCTCTGAACACATCTCACGGCTATCTCACAAAACTTCTCCAATGATGTCGAAGTAATATCACCCGTTAGATCATGGTCAACGATCTGATCAACGGTTCCTTTTTTGTAATTTGACTTCACCCATCGGATCAAATCTGTTTGCTCCGGTGGAACCATTTTCATTTGGATCGGTCTACAACATAGAACCTCGAACAGAACAACTCCAAATGAGTACACGTCAGATTTTTCCGTTAAGACTTGACGGCGATAGTACTCAGGATCCAAGTAACCGAACGTTCCTTTAACGACAGTTGAGACGTGCGTTTGAGAAGCACTAGTTGGACCCTCTCTTGATAACCCAAAGTCAGACACTTTAGCGACAAAGTTTTCATCGAGAAGTATGTTTGTGGATTTGATGTCACGATGTATAATCGGGTGCTTCGCGCCTGTATGGAGATATTGTAGTCCTCGTGCCGCTCCAAGGCAAATCTCTAGCCTCCGTTTCCACGACAATGGAGGATCGGAAGCCTTATCCCTCTTGTAGATATGGTCTTTAAGAGTGCCACGTGGCATATACTCGTAGACAAGCACCAGCTCGTTCTCATCGTCGCAGTATCCAATGAGAGACACGAGATGTACATGGCGGAGCACTGAGAGCATCTTAAGCTCTGAGTCGAACTCGTTAACGCCTTGGTTCGACGAAGTTCCTAGCCTTTTAACCGCGACAAGGGTAGTTCCATCGTCGATTCGTCCTTTGTAGACAGGACCAAAGCCGCCTTTTCCAATGATTAGCTTTTCCTCAAAATCGTTTGTGGCAGATTTGATTTCGGAGATGGAGAATCGACGGCAGAGATCTGATGGGAGAGATCTGGTTGATCTAGTATTCGTGGAACCTGTCCCATGCGGAAGAGGAGCCCATGACGAGTCTGTAGCAGGCTTGCTCGAGGTATTTACACTAAAATTGGTTCCCTTGTTCTTCTTCTTCCTCTTCATAACGAGGACAACAAACATTGCTAGCAAAATTGCAGAACCAACCACTGCAACTGCGATAGGTAAAACATGTGACTTCTTACCTTTTTTAATAGTCTTCGCTCCAGGGTTAGGTGCCGGTGATAGTTTAGGATTTGGATTAGTTCCAGCAAGGTTACCCTCAGGACTACTCAGTTTAAGAATCTCGACACCATTCAGAATAACGTCATAAAACAATGGACCAGTGTCCGCCATAGGATGCAAGTCGAGTCGTAGATCAGGTCTCATCCCATTTTCGGAACCAACAAACACACTGAAATCTATATATACCGGATTATTTGAACCACCGCTCAACCGCATCAGGTCCATATCTTTCTTAGCTTCCTGCTCTCCTATGAAGATGGAGAAGACACGTTGGTTTGTGCTGTTCACCTCCGGCAAAGTCTCATAGAAATGTAGCCTCACGAGATAAGTATATCCGGCATCGACTGTAAAGTACCACGTCATGTTCCTTTGCAGGTTGGGTCTAGCATCATTATTCAAGGCCCCCATTGTGCGACTCGTGGCATACACATCTACTGGCGCAACATATGCCGGAGTTTTATCCGTGTAGTTGATCTTTGCATCCGGAATGCTCACAATGACTCCCTCATTTTCGTTTTTTTCATCGGGGAACCACCGCCTGAACATTCCCGAATCTCGGACATCAGGGACCATTTGTCCGCCTACGTTTCTCCGGTGAACGGTCTCGAAAGCCGTGTAGTTGTCTATTTCAAACTCAACCGTGCTACCAACGATTGTTATCACGTTTTCAAATCCTCCCTTCGAGTAAAACCGGTCAGGCATGGAGACAATCTCGACGCCGTTAACGAAAGCTACCGAATTCGGAGACGGCTTGAAAGTGAGATTCAGCATCTGGTTAACTGGAATGATGTACTCTTTGATCAGAGATTTTGACTCCTGTACCGTTAAATGAGCGCTGAAGTTTTGCAAGAGAGTGAAATTGTTGACGGTGACGGAGAAGAAGGAATCGCTGGCATAGGATCCGTATTGGGTTGGGTAAAAGTATAACCGGAGGAATTTCCAGCCGGGAGTAACCGGAAAACTGTAAGTGAAATCGGATCGGAAAATCCGAGCTTTCATGTATGGAACCTGAGGAACCTCTGAGGCTTGGTATGACGCATCAGAAAAGAACGACGCGTTGTCTGAATTCGACGGAAGAATTTTCCGATTCTCTACCGTCCAATTTCGTTTATTATCGTCGACTTGGTCGGAGGTAGCGCCGCAGTTGAAGAGAAAAACATCGGTGGGCTTGTACGGCGGCGTTGCTCCTTCTCCTACGACGGCGGCGGAAATGAGGATAGAAAAAGTTAAGAAAGCATGATGGATCATCGGAACTGATAAAACAAAAAGAAAAAAGAAAAGAGAATTGAAGGACTGAGAAAAACGAAGACGAAGATAAGAGATAAGTGTATAATTTAAGCCATGGTTTGTGAGTGAGTCTTCGGGTCAACCATTGACTTTTCAGGTCATGCGAAAAAAGAAGGTTTCGTTGAACTTTCTTCGGTGCGGTGGGGACGTCGTCGATGTCAATAATTGAGTACGGTGTCGTTTTACGTGCAACTTGCTCGTGTTTCGTCTTTCACGGGATAGTGGGACATGGCAAAATATGAAAAAACTAAGGTTTCGACTGTGACCATTTAGCAAACGGGAATTGGAAAAAAATAAATGAAATGGATACAGAGAAATTGAATAAAATTTATGTGAAATGAAATAGAAAAAATGCAAGAAATGAATGTAATTGTTAAAGATAAATAAATAAACATACATATATATATATATGTATGTTTGATGGAGGATAAATAAATATAAACATATATATATATATATAATATACGTTTGATAGAGAATAATTCTTAGGGTTTGATTGGTTCTTCCGCAAGCACTTATAAACAATGTATTTGTGTGTGATTGCGGTTGTTAGCGTTTGACAACAATCATAGAAATCATTATATGCCGTTCCGAATTGCTTGGAATTTCTAAATTTCAAAAACTCATTCTAGGTAGCGTTTGCGATTGTGGACGATTATGATTGGTTTTCCTTTTTTTTTTTTTTTGAAACTTATAGTAATAATAAATATTTACAGAAAACAATATAAAACAAAATTTTATCCTCTCTTATCAAATATTATCATGGTAAATTCTTAAATACTATATATATATTTTTGACCGCTTGACCTCTAACAAAGTAAGGTAAAACTTTTATTGTTTTAATTCACAAATTTATATTTAGATAACATAAGCTTATGTTATAGACATCATGAGACTATATTATTTTCCAGATTGATTATTATATATGTAGGTTCTACCTTGTTTACGATCAAATGAAATGCTATATTATTTTTTCTAAACTGATAGTTATACATGGCAGGTACATGATAGACTCTGCCTCCTCCTTGATCAAATGAAAAATTACATCTTATTGATTATATGAAAACCATGATTTTTGAGTTTTCAAATGGAAAGATATGCCTCATGAATTTTTATGTAGAAAGTTATGACTCTATATAAAAAGTATATAGCATTTTTATGAATTTTTATATGCCTAAGACTATTTTTATGAATGTATATGTTTAACTATTCAGTTTATTATAAGAAAAATTATATGTGTCAGAAGTTAGAACATCAATATTTTAACTGTTATTCATTAGAAAATATATGGTTTGTAATCTGGTGAGTCTTTATATGATACATGTTCTCAAAATAAACTCATAATTTGGCTATCACCAGCCAACAAATTGGGGGTGAATTACTAGTACTATTAAAGAGAATACATAGTGAAATATGTCGATATATTCATCTTTTATTTTGTTAACATAATTAAAAAATATTATATCATGTGACATATATTGATTGACATCTATGTTATTATTTAAGATGGTATAAAATATGTTGTAAACATAGTAATATATTTATCCGACGAATGATGGATAAAGTTTTTAGTGATAGTTTATTTGTTAACATTGTAACTATGTTTATCAGTATATTATATATATCATATTAACAAATAAATTATCACTAAAAATTATATCAATTATTCATCGGATAAATACATTACTATGTTCACAGCATATTTTATACCATGTTAAATAATAACTTAGATGTTCATTCATGTATGTCACATGATATAATATTTTTTTATCATGTTATCAAAATAATTAACCGTTAAAATTAGAGTTGATCTCTCTCAAATATTTTGATCGCTAAAAAAATACTTACCTGTTAAAATTGTGATAAGAGCATTTTGATCCAAAAAATATTTTTAAGAGAGATGATGAATTTTTAAAAAGATGATTTAGAAAAACGACTAAGGATCTAAAAATAATTAAGAAAATAGCCTCTATCAGACTTTCTTAGTTAAATAACTATGGACACACATCTAAAACAAAGAGATTTGACAAAACTACCATTCCCAACTGATTTTGCAAAACCCTCTCTAAATTAAAAATAACTTGCATAATGGCAAAAAAAATATTTCTAATGCAATTATACACGTATTTTACCAATCATAAATTGTTTTCTAATGATATAATTAGGCAAAAACGCAAGATTTGTTTTTTGCCTAAAAAATACAAGTAGAAATCCATTATGCAAATAATCATGCCTTTAATAGTTTATTTCAATATATATGCCTAATATATATCTCTATATATGTGTATTTCGTATGTTGAAAATTAACTATTGAAAATAAAATAAAACTACAGTTATTTACAATAAAAAGTATGTTATTTCTTTGATTTTTCAAAGAACTTTTAATATATGTAATCACTTTATATTATTTTTATAATAAATAGTGAAACATTTTTTCCCATTCTAAAAATTAAAAACTAAAAAATAATTCTTTACAATAAAAAATTATTTTATAGTATGAAAATAGCTAAAATTTATTAAAATTTTATGTAATAAATTATTAATTTAATAAGTATATGTGTATATTTGTAATTTAATATTACATTTTGCAATTCTGCAAAATTTATCCAATCACATAAATTTTTCATTCTGTAATTTTTTATTTTGCAATTATGCTATAAAACAATTATGTAGTGATACCAATCAGAGCCGAAATATGAAGATATTGTTGGATTTGAAAAAATAACTATTGTACTTTTTCAAAATAATATATTTCAAGAAAAAATAACTTTACATATTGAAAAAATCGGAGTATCTCAAGAATAAGATATGAAAAGAAGAAATCCGACAGAGATCTGAAAAGAAGAAAAACGAAAATATCAAGGTTTTTGAAAAATTAGCATGAGATGAGTGAAATGTGATAAAGCTAAGAACTCCAATGTCATTTTCTTTTCCCCTCTGACACATCATTGTATCTCATAGTTATTTTCTTAATTGATTTTTGTTTCAAGGTCATCTCTTGCTATTACCTTTTTTAAAAAATCACTACGAGACTTTTTTTTTTTAAGAAATTGGAAAGTTGGGTAGTTTTTAAGTTTTAATAGGTGATTTAGGTAGTTTTTGAGATTTAGGAAGTTTTAGGATAGTTTTCAAATAAATACCCCCCTATTTTCCTCTTAAATAATACTTAACAAATCTCAAAAACGACCTAAATCACAAAATGTTTTTTTTTAAACTACCCAAAATCCTAAACCACCCTTTTTTTTAATGATCTCTTACCATAAAGTATAGTTATCCTTGTTAATTTTGGGTTTATGGTTATAGAGTTTTCTTTGATGGTTGCAACGAGAAAAATGAAAGAATAAAAAGAAGACTTTACAAAAAAAATTAATGGTACTAAATTAATAAATGTCTTTTAAATGTTTTTTCTTGATCAAATATTAGTTTCAATGTACGTTTTAATTTTAAAGATTGTTTCAGGGGTTTTCTGTTCCTTAGATTCTTATCAAACTACTTTATAATAAACGGGTAAAACTTAAAAAAATATAAGTAAATTAAAAATATTTAATAATTTGCTGCCAAATATATATATAATTTATTCGCATTTGTACTCAAATTTCCTACATATATATATATATATATAAATTCTAAGATAAATAACAACTATATATAATTATCCATATACATTTCAATAACTAAAATCAACCTTAGAATCAAATTATAAGTAAACCAACCTTTAAAAAATAAGAAACTGCACAAAAAAAAAGGTTGTCAAGGCAATTTCCATCATCTCTGGAAAAGAGCACATCTGATCTGATTCTGGCCTGTGGCCAACACATCTCTTGTGTTAGTATTGTGCATCTGCTTTCTGTATCTACATCTAATTATGTATTTACATATATATATATATCTACTTTTCATCTTCAATCCGAGATGAGTTTCTAATTTATTCTCGAGCATCCAATTACCATTGCAAAAATTGGAGATGAGTGTGTTTATCTCGAATGACACGGTGGTTTTGTTGCAACATCAATAACCGTTTCTGCTAGTTTTTTCAAGTGGCGTTAGTGGTGGTTTATCAAAATAACCGTTCATAGTGATGTTATGCGATAATTGTTCATTCTCGTTTCATTCCGGCGTGGTCGGTTCTAATGGATAACTGTTTTCTCTATTGTGTAGAGTTTTTCTCCGGTTTTTTTGGTTTTTGTGTTTGGTTGTTGACAATACCAACAATCTATTCTCTCAATTATGCAGAGCATGCGATCCTGAAATTTTTTCCATAATAGAGAAAACTTTAGCACCAATCAAAAACCAAATATACATAGAGATCAAAGACTGGGTTATCAAACAAGGCATTAAAGGAGTAAAAACAGAGCTTTCGGCGAAAATAATGCTGGTTTTCATACGATAAAGTTTATGAAGTTTTCATGAAATTGAGGAAAATCAAGAATAAAAATCGCATATGATTAAGTTCGAGTACAAAGAAAAAATATAACGGATTGATAATTTGTTAGCGAACAAGGCTTTCGGTGAAAGCATAGTCAAAAATCACTTCTATCGTTTTTATTGTTTTTTACTATTGATAATTTTTTCGTTGTGTTTGTATCATGTTTGATCTCTGTGTAAACTGAGTTTCAAATAATAAATGAAAATGTTAAGAAAAAAAGCAAATTATAAATACATTAACCCGTGACTACAATCAAATGATAACTATACTATACAAAACTATAATCATTTAAATTAAAGAATAAATTCATAAAAGCATAGACTGAAATTTACAAAGTTTAAGAAAAAAACATTGACCGACTTGTAGTTTCCAGTATAATTTAAACACCAACGAGGTGTTGTGGAACACCCCGTCTCGGAAACCATTAAATCGGGACCGGTTAAAATCACAACAAACCACGCAAAACGAGCATTTTAAAAATTTTCTGACAACTTAACTGAATAAATAAAATCCACTTTATTTATTCCAAAACACCAGTCAAACCAGACTAACAACTTAGCAGAAGCGAATACTAAATAATCCATCTAATAAAATAATTAAATCATAAATAACACCAACAAGGACCCTGGTCATGTCATCCACTCCACCTTTGGTCCCATTTAGCCCCAAAGAACTCGGTCCTTCTGCATCACATAACAAGATGCCTCAGTATAAAAGATACTGAATGAGGCACCAACTACACAAAAACTAACATTCAATAAACACAATCATATCAACAAGCAACACATGCCATGGACCAACAACAAGAACCACGGAACGAGCACCACTCCAAGTCCTCAGACTAACCACAGTCTAACACACAAACACTCACCTTTGCTCACAACGATTTCCTTGATGGTACTTTCCTTTTTAAGAAACTTTCTTTTTTAGGAAACCTTCCTTTCCAAGAATTTTTATGGTTTCTTAAATGTCATAGTAACACAACCGCAATCTCCCATCCTCACCCTACAGCCAACCACAACAACAAAACAACCTTCAATCTAAACTGGAAAAATAACAGAAACGATCAGCCTCAAAGATGGGATCACGAATCGAAATCTAACAGTCCATATTCCAATCGCACCGTTGAAAATCAACCCCTAGATGTCCTGAAGCTACGCCCAAAGTTTCGTGATGATCCGACCATAGATAAACTTGCGATGTCTCTTTGAATCCACGTTGGTCCAGATCGCGTCTGAAACAGAGCACCTCACGAAAATATGAAAATCTTTCAGAATATTAATCCAAATCAACATCCGCAAAGTGGTACCTCTAGATATAAGGCTTACCTACAACTCCATAAATTTTCGTTCCCTTTGGAAACGATCTGCTAGGCCGAACCCCTTTTCTACCACGCCCTGTCAGTTCTGTCTCTATCTTCTTCTTGTTCAAGCTCATTTCTCTCTTTCAGTCACACTCAGCCTATCTCTTTCTTTTCTTGAAGGTGGCCACAAAAATTATGAGAAAGAACTAAGATTTCTGCAAATTTTATAGTTTAAATAGGCTTAGGGTTTTATTCTTCAATATTTTTCTTAAGTCTCTCAACTTTTCAGTCTTCCCAATTCAGCCCCACAACTCTTTAAACTATTAATTAAATCCAGCAAGAAAAACTGATTTAATTAACACGGTCCTTAACTTTTAAATATTCCAATTAAACCCTAATTAAAAGGGATACAGATGTTACATGTTGGCTGATGTTTTTACCGAAGACGTAATAACAAATATTTTATAATACAACATGGATAAGGAACAAGAGTAAAATATAGGGTCAATTTGGAAAATGATCATGAATTTAAAAACAATAAAGAAAATAGGTCCCTCAGATTTTTTTTTGTTAAATAACTAAGATTTGATAAAAGAGAATAGACCAAACCACCATTCTCAATTGATTTTGCAAAATACTCTTGGAATTAAAATAACATAAGGTGATATATGAACAAATTGTTTGGGATTTGAAAAAAAGAATTGACTGTAATAATTCACCACAAGTTTACCAATTCAAGCGGGATCTACCCAAATTTTTTTGCTCTTCACTTGACAACCCAAAAAGTAAAACTTCATTACAGCTAACGATCTATTAATATCTTCACAATTCAACATATCAAATTAAAATGTTGGTTTTTATTTAGTAAACCGATAACTAAGTTTTATCAAACCGTGATTACTAGTTTTGATCTGAATTTGGTCTAATTTCCAACAATTAAATAAATAAACAAAAAAAATCAGAACATCTTAATCAATAACGAAAAAGTTACATCTTCTTACTCGTTTCGTCAACAATGTCTCCAGGATGTAAAAGAACTTGAATTAAGCAGAACAAAAGCATCATAAGAGAGTAATCGAGGAACTTAATTCGTTAATTTTCGGTGGAATTGGATTTTCCGATGAAGCAAACGACAAAGAAATCACTAATACAGAGTGGTTCGGGTTGGGTTCTGAATAAGCAGGTCAAAGTCAAATCCATGGGTTATAGACAATGGTGTTGTAACAAAGTGTTGTTGAGTCAGATCTGTTCAATTTGAGATCTCATCTGATGGATAAAGTCAGTAATCTATTCAATTTCATCAACGGCAATGGTGGTGAATTGTGTTCTTGGGGTTTTAATTTGAATCGGTATCAAGGCAAGAACGATCCAAACTTTTTGTGGATCAGCAAACCGACAACCACCGGAATCGAGTCTCTGGCGAGATGTAATTCCAATACCAATTTCAAATTTGAGTCTCATCTAATTTCGAAGTTTGTGAAGAACAATTGTGAAAACAAAAATCTTCAAAATTTGTGTCTCGTAGAAGAAGATTTGAACATGAATTTTCTAGATTTTGGATTGAATTAAAACGGAAATTTGGGTGGATCAAAACCAAATTCAGATCAAAACCAGTAATTACGGTTTAATAAAACATAACTATCGGTTTACTAAATAAAAACCGATATTTTAATTTGATATGTTGAATTGCGGAGATATTAATCGATCATGAAGTGTAATGAAGTTCTACAACTTTCTGGGTTGGTAGGTGAAAAGCCAAAAAGTTTGAGTAGATCTTGTTTGAATAGGTAAACTTAAAGTAAATTATTACAGTCAACAAAAAAAAGTGTAGAATAGGTTATCAAACTGAATTGCTTTCATTGATGTACATAGTTTGATATATATACAGACACAACCGACTCAAAGATTAACATATTCTCCCCAATGTAAATATTCTAAATCTTAGGAGAATAGGAAAATATACATATTGACGAACCGACTCTAATACTCTCCTTCACGTTGGAGTGTTGAACACCCAACTTGAATAATATGTCTTCAAAATGGACTCGTCCTAGCGCCTTGGTAAGTATATCGGCAAGCTGTTCATGAGTGCGAACATGTTTTGTTGTTATTATGCCATCCTTAACAGCATCCCGAGCGGAGTGACAGTTGGATTCAATATGTTTAGTACGCTCATGGAAGACCGAATTTGCAGCAATATGAATGGCAGCTTTACTATCACAAAAAAGTCTAGTAGGTGAGGACTGTTCGATACACAATTCTTTTAACAACCGGCGCTACCATTTAATCTCACGAAGTGCCGCGGCCATAGACCGATACTCGGACTCAGCTGAAGAATGAGAAACTGTCTTCTGTTTCTTTGTCTTCCATGCAATTGGTGAACCTCCAAGCATAACAACAAAGGCGCTGAGCGAGCGACGAGTAACCGGACAAGAATTATAGTCGGCATCACAATAAACTGTAAGCGTTAGATCAACAACAGATTTTAAGAGAATACCCTGACCTGGAGTTCCTTTCAAGAACCGAACAACACGTTAAGCGGCTTCCATATGTCCAATACGAGGAGCTCTCATGAACTGCGAGAGTATGTGAACAGAATAACTTAATTCTGGACGAGTGTGAGTAAGGTAAATGAGGCGTCCAACAAGTCGCCTATATTGCTTTGGATTGTCTAACAAAGGACTCTCGTCTAAAGCAAGTTGATGGTTTTTTTCTAAAGGAGTTGGAGCCGGCTTTGCCCCAAGATTACCAATGTTCGTGATAATGTCTAGAGCGTACTTGTGCTGAGACAAAAAAATTTCTTCGGGACCCCGACTTACTTCAATCCCAAGAAAGTATTTCAATTTGCCCAAATCTTTCATTGCAAAACACTTGCTCAAAAACTCTTTGAATTTTTGCAACATGTAGGCATCATTACCACATATCAAGAGGTCATCAACATACACCAATACTCGAATTTCAAAATTATTGCGGGTATACGAGAACAGCAAATAATCCTCATATGATTGTATGAACCCAAAACGAAGAAGAGAGTCGGATAATTTCTTAAACCAACACCTAGGGGCCTGTTTTAAACCATATAAAGATTTTCGTAGATGACAAACCTTGTTAGGATGAGAGTGTCGAAAACCAGGTGGGAGCTTCATGTATACCTCTTCCTCAAGATCACCATGTAAAAATGCGTTTTGAACATCCATTTGGTATACTTCCCATTGTTTTGCAGCAACTAGCTTAAGAAGAGTTCTTACCGTTGTCATTTTTACAACAGGAGCAAAGGTTTCATTGTAATCTTCACCTTCAACTTGTTTATTCCCAAGGATGACGAGATGAGCTTTATAGCGTTCAATAGTACCATCTGCGTTGTACTTTGTTTTGTAAACCCATGGACAACCAATGGCAACTTTATTCGGTGGGAGATCAACCAGATCCCAAGTTTTGGTCACTTCAAGAGCATCAACTTCTTTGTACATGGCGTCATTCCATACTTTTAATCTGATTGCTTCTTTAAAAATTTTCGGCTCCGTATTGGATGTGATTGAAGCCAAATATACCCAATGTCCTGGAGAAAAGTTAGCATCGGAAATATAGTTGGTTAAAGGATAAAGTGAGTTACCTTGGACCGATGTCGCGGACGAAGATGTAGAGACTGGAAGAGCGTGTGAAGAGATGGGTGTACATTCGGCATTATAAGTCACAAAATCTTTCAGCAAAACAGACGGCGTACGTACTCGTTGACTTTGTCGAAGGGGTACTGGAACTGTAGCCGGAGGAGGTTGCACGGGTGCAACACTAACACGTGATTCATTATGAACCACTGATGGAAGGGGCGATATACTGACAACTTGTCGAACCGGAGATGATACAGCTGGTGATTCATTTGGAGCAGCTGGAGCCAAATCAACAGGAGGTGATGCTGATGAGACATCACCACTCCCCCTTACCACAGGTGGCGGAGTATACAACCAATCCTCATCAACCGTATGCGAAGAAGAGGTGATCGCCGGTGTAGAGAAGATAGTTTTATCACTAAAAGGGAACACATCCTCTCTAAAAACAACATCACAAGAAATTAAGAACTCATTTCTTTCTATGTCAAATACCCTCTAACCTTTCTTACCAAAAGGGTAACCCATAAAAATACATAGACGACTTCTTTCTTCAAATATTTCTTTGGATCGTGTCACGCGAGGAACGTAGCATGCCGAGCCAAAAATTATTAACAAATCATAAGCAGGCTTGCTTCCATATAAAATTTCATAAGGAGATATACCTTTGTGTATAGAACTCGGTGTCCGGTTTATTAAATAAGCAGCGGTCATAATTGCTTCTCCCCAAAACTTTATCGGCAAACTTGCTTGAAAGAGCAAAGACCGAGCTACGTTGAGAATGTGTCTGTGTTTCTTTTCCACATGATCATTCTGTTGTGGTGTTCCTACACAGGAGCTTTGATGTATAATGATGTGCTCTCGGAAATAAGAGGAGATACACAAAAATTCAGTACCGTTGTCACTACGAATGGTTTTCACTGACTTACTGAACTGTTTTTCCGTATACGCCAAGAAATTGGTAAGGATGGTACGAACTTCTGATTTTTCAAGCATGAGATACGTCCAAATTGCTCTTGAAAAATCATCTACAATTGTCAAAAAATAAACTGCTCCACATGAAGAAGGTACTCGATAGGGCCCCCAAACATCACAATGTATTAAAGAAAAAACACTCGGTTGTTTTATTAATACTATCAGGAAAAACTTCTCGTGTCTGTTTAGCTCTAAAACATACGTCACAAGAACTAGAAACAACCAAAGAAAATGAACTAGAAAATAAAAGTAAAGCCAAAATTGCAGAAAAACTAGGATGTCCTAGACGTTGATGCCACAAGACCTTGTCTACTGAGACGTTTACCCTATAAATCTTCGCCGAAACCACATCCGTAAGATAGTACACCCCATCATGCTCTTCACCGGTTCCAATCCGAGTCCTCGAGAAATGGTCATGTAAAACACATATTGTATCAGTGAATGTTGCAAAGTACTTTTTCTGTTTCACAATCTTTGATACAGAAATTAATATGCAATTTAGCGAAGGCACATAAAGAACGTTGGATAAAACAATGTTATCCGATAAAGAGAACTCTCCCATATTCATCGCAAAAGTTTTACTCCCATCCGCAAAACCTATTGAACACGGTGGAATAGGAACAAGATGAGACAACAAAGAGCCATCCCCAATCATGTGATGAGAAGCTCCCGTGTCAAGAATAACATCGCCAAAAAATTTCTTACCAGAAAGCTTTTCAGAACCTGACTTTTCTTTCTCGTGGATCAGTTGTGTGAGAACCCTCCATTGATCTGGTGATAATTCCGTGAACTGAGAAGCATTAGAGCTCGTCGCATGAGCTGTAGCCACGTGACCACGTCCTCGACCTGAGCTACTTCCACCACGAGTACCACGACCTCAAACAGCAGAACCCCGACCACCACCATTACGATCAGATCGGTCGTTCCACCAGTCCGGAAACCCCACGATTTGCCAACAATCTTTCTTATCATGGCCTTGACGTCCACAATGAGAGCAAAGAACTGGGCGAGATGTGATGATAGAGGAGTCAATGCGCCCCTTACTAACATCACGAGAAGTGTGTTCGCCGTGTCAAGCCACAAAGCCCACTGCCTCATGTTGTTGGTCACGAACTCGAGAAGAGCCCAACCTTGTTTCCTCTCGTATCACACAGGAATATGCTTCACCAAGGGAAGGAAGTGGATCCAGGTCGATGATGGTAGCACACACACCTCCAAATCTTCGTCTCTTGCTCTCGAGATTTCCGAAGAGGCACCAAAAGTACACACCAGAAGAGGAGCATAACTCTGCAACTCCTCCCACAAAGAGGACAAACGCCCAAACTAATCAATAACCGACTGGCCATCTTGACGACAACTTGCTAACTGAGCTTTCACTTGATGAATTCTAACTTTGTTACCAACAGAGAAACGCTGCTTCAACTCCACCCAAAGCTGATGAGCATCCGAGATGAACGTCACCGTTGACTTCACTTTGGGTTCAATGGAAGAACGAATCCATCCTATTAACATAGAATTCACCGCCAGCCAATTCTCATGGTCAGGACTACCGATGACGGGTTTTGGAATTGTGCCGGCGATGAATCCTGTCTTGCGCTTGGCTTGAAGAGCGTTTGACATCTCTCTGGCCCACTCATCATAATTTTCTCCCTTGAGAACCACATAACAAATCAACGCTCCAGGATTATCCGAACTTGACAAAGAGTAAGGAGAGTGTTTTTCCGATTGTGTCTCTGACACTGTCATAACACCACCGGTAGGCTTCAACTGATCTTCCCCAAACATGGCTTAGGATTTGGACAAAAAAACTTGATCAACTTGATTGGAAGAGTTTCTTAACTAAAGAGAACTCGAAATAAGAGAGATAAAGTAAAAAACAGAGTATGGACACGAAGAACAGAGTATCGTGACAAAGAAGAAGAAACGATTTTGAGAAGAGATTTTTCTGAGAGATTTTATCTAAGCTCTGATACCATTTAGAATAGGTTATCGAACTGAATTGCTTTCATTGATGTACATAGTTTGATATATATACAGACACAACCGACTCAAAGATTAACATATTCTCCTAATATAAATATTCTAAATCTTAGAAGAATAGGAAAATATACATATTCACAAACCGACTCTAATAAAAAACTATTGAACTTTTTCAAAATAACATGTTCCGAGAAACAATAACATGACATATTGAAAAAACTAAGATATGGTGACAAACAGCAAAGCTTTTGTAAAAAATAACATGAAATAAAAATGAATTACGTCTGATAAGACACGAAAAACTCTAATATCAAAAATTTTGGCTCTCTCTCTCTGATACATCATTGTAATCATAGTTATTTTCTTAATTAACTTTTTGTTTCCATGTCATCTATTGGTACGACCCCAAAATATAATCCTTATTCAACGCTAATCCGATTGGGTTCGTGAACCAAGACTCAAAAAATAATACATAAGCTCCAAACTGCGATCTATATAGGAAGTATCCTACACCAACAGGCCAGCGCAGAAACATCTTCCCCTCACCCCATGCCAAGGGACTCATTGATTTCCCTTGGACCTCCGATTTGCTGACCGGTCAGCAAAATATCTACGTTATCGCAAGCATCAAATAATCAGATTAAAGATATATCAATTTGCACTCTAAAATACTAAAAAAAAAACGATGAAATGGGTTCGGAACCGTAGTTACCATTTTTATCAGAAAACAAAAAAAAAAATCCGTACTTACAATTCATCGCTTCAGTCAAATATTGTAGTAAAAAATCTCTCTTTTTTTAACAAAAATCTATCTATATACAGTAAAAATTTATTTAATAGAATATTTATTTCACCGACGCAAAGAAAATTATTAAGGAACAACATCTTTTTTTTTTTTTTTGGTAAAATTAAGGAACAACACTTGATAATTCGACAACAAACAAACACCGTACCTTTGTTTACAAACATTCATTTCGTAAACACTTAATTAGAATGACATAAACAGACGATACATAGAGAACATATCGGGAACAAACAACCTTTGTTACAAGCATTCATCTATTATACGCGTTTGCATCCGGTGTAGTATTCACAACCTCTGTTCTTCCGCCCAACGGGTGCGATACAGCTACCATAGATTTTACGGTTACACACAGCTTGCTTTTGAAAGGTACGCTGAGCTATGTAAGGGCTCTTCGCCCCCGCAAGAGATTCCCAATAAAATTCAGCTTCCCCGTCTTCATGAACAACAGTGAGATTCCCCCAACTATTTATCATTTTCCCTGAGGTTGCAGCGGTAAACAGGAGGATGAGGAGGAGGAGGAAGAAGACTATTGACTTCATTTCTTCAATTATTTCTTCTTCTTCTTCTTCTTCTTCTTTTTTTTCTTTTCTTCTATGGTGTGAGGAGTTATTTTAAATTGGCTTTTGTCGGTGGATGGATAGGAAGATAGAAATAGTGGTAGACTGATTAGTTTGGTTGGTCCACATTTAATATGAACTATATAATTAATCCCCCGAGCGTAAACAATTATTTGAAAACAAATATATAACATAACAATTTTAAAAGGTTTTCTTTTGGTCTTTATTTTACTTATGATATAAATTTATCAAAACTGGGTGTTTTTGGGGGTGCGATTTAGATTTAGTTATGTATTAAAATAGTAAAATAAGATATTTATTATCGTTGACCAAAAAAAAAATTCTATTATATATTGGTTTCTACGTAAATTGAAATATCTATTAACCAAATTTTAATTTTGAAGTATTAATTAAAAAGAATACAAAATTGAATCACTCATTCGATGAAACGACAGCAAACTTCTTTTTTTGGTTCACGGATCGTTTTTAAAGAAATTTCCAAATAACATTTTGATATTTTTATTCTTCCTCTTGCCTCTATTTTGTTCTTTACCAATAATTTTCCACCGAATGTGGTTTGATCACATACTGACACATACCTGTGTACAATTTAGATTACAACATACATGTTTCATGATAAATTTTAAAGTTCAATTTGTATTATTATAATATTTTTTGAAATAATGTTATATTTAATATCATATATTTATTATTTTATATATTATATTTATTACTCGGATTAATCGAAAGTTTAGTCTCCTTTAGTTTCTGATCTTTTTTATTAGACATTAGGTCCGTGTAATAAAAAGTCCCACTCCTAGTCTACTAGTGATGTTAAAGTTAGTGGAAGTATCAGTAGAGGCCGTCATCTATATCCCACTACTACATGTTTTGCGATAGTACAACGTTCTGCTGAAATAAGTTGGCCTAATGGACGATTAAAATCAGGGCCTAAAATTGAAGGCCCATTATAAATGACTTCGTGAACTTTTGCTGAACCGGCCTATTAAAAGTCAGTTTTGACTGGGTCGCAACTGGACTTCACATGGCATCAAAAATATTAAAAACGATAATAAGTTCAATAACCAAGGATTACTAGAATGACCATAAAAAAAGAGTTAATAGCTAGAATGATTTATATATTTTTTTAATTGCTAAAATGTTTTTTAATTTTTAATTCCCTAAAATATCTTTTGGAAGTTTTGTAAGAAAAAACATAATCATAATAATGTCTTTTAAATTTCATTCTGTATTTGTTATCATAAACTTATTTTCTCGCAGACTTATTTTCTTTTACCGCCGAGTTATTAAACAAACTTAGTTATTGCACATTGTTTAACGTCATGACAGACTTATTTCCAGCTGCTGAATTATTTTCCATTACCGCAAATTTATTAGACTAACATAGTCACCGCATATTTGTTTAACGTCATGGCAGACTTATTCCAATTGCAGAGTGATTTTCCTTATCGAAGATTTCTTAGACTAATTTAGTTACCGCAGATTTGTTTAAAATCATGCCAGACTTATTTCCAGTTGCAGAGTTATTTTCTTCTACCACAGATTTGTTTAACGTCATGGCAGACTTATTTACAGTTGCAGAGTTATTTTCCATTACTGCGGATTTCTTAGACTAACTTAATTACCGCATATTTGTTAACGTCATCACAGACTTATTTCTAGTTGTAGAGTTATTTTCCATTACTGCAGATTTAATTGACTAATTCAGTTATCGCAGGTTTTTTAAAGTCACTGCAAACTTATTTTCAATTATAGACTTTTTTTTTACTGCAGATTTATTGATTAATTCTTAGTTCTCGCAGATTTATGTACCGATTGTCACATGCTTATTATTATCATTTTTGCAGACTTATTGTAATCGTTGTCGCATACTTCTTGTAATAGTTGTGGCAGACTTAATTAGTCGCCATCTTCTTCATCTTCTTCCCCTCTTGTTTTTTTTCTCCTTTGGCTACTTCATCTTCTCTCTCTTCATCTTCATCTTCAGTTAAATTTCTGGAACAAAAGTGTTGAGAGAAGATTCGAGAACGAAGTTGGTGAGAGAATGTTAAATAACTAAAACATTCGAGAACGGAGGGGGTGACTAGGTCTAGAAGTGGATTTTTTTGGTCCAAGAGTTGTTTCTTTTTGTCTCCGTTGGTTGCTTCTTTCTCTTCTTCTCCGTAGCTTTTGGTGTCTCTGCGATGCGATTTCTGTCTTGTTGGGTTGTCGCTCCCTTTCGATATGGGCTTTCTCTTCTTTCCCCTGCCTTCTCATCTTGGATCCACATTCCATGAATTTGGCTTTGGACCTATTGCATCCCCATTTGGGTCTGTTCAATACCAATGAGGCTGCCTCCTTTCAAATAATTTGTTGGGTTGCAGTGGGCTTCGGTCTGTTAATGTTCTTCTATTTGGAGTGTGCTTCATGTCTCCTCTTTGGTCTCCAAGGCGAGGTGTTTCTCCAGCCTTATCTTTATACTATTTCCCGTGTCACATTTTGGTTAGGTTCTCTACCATTGGTATGTTGCTCTTATTAGGTTATTTGGTGGCTGTTATGTGTTGCATTGTTGATCAGTTTAGTTGTTAGGTTTTTGCTTTGTTGTTGCTTTGGTCTTTGGTCTTTGTAGGTCACCTTCAGTCTTCTCCTTGATGTTATCTTCTCTTCTTTGCGTCTTGGATTGACTGACTGTGTTTTGAGGAATTTTGGAACTATGGTTACTCTTTTTAGGTTCTGCTTCTCTTTCCCTTCCTAACTGGATGTGACTTAGTGTTCTGGTGGACTCTTCTTCCTTCATCAGGATGATGAATCTGCTCTGATTGAGTTAGTGGTGTAGAGTAAGCAGTTTCGGCTGGTGATGTGTTGATGAGGCCTTGGTTTTTTGTCTTCATCTACATGGTTGCAAAAGCTTCCTCTTTGCCTCTAAGTAAGGTCCTAGCTTTGGTTCTTTGTGCTTGCGGTCAGTCAGTTCGGATTGTGGTGCTTTCTCGTTGTGGTCTCTCTTAAGCTTGGTGGTGTTATCACTCCCTTAGTTGTGTCTCTGTGCTCCTGCCTTTCAAGTGCGTTCGGAGGGGTGTTTGAGTTATTTGGTTGGCTTTTTTCCTTGATTAGTTGATCTATCGGCATTATGACCTCTATTCTTCTAAGAGAGTATCAACAGCCTCGACCCAACATTAATATGGGCTCTTGGACAACAAAAAGGACATTTTATCTCTTTTTTTTTTTGAATTTTTTGTTAAAATTTGGACTATTTTATTAATAATTTTTGAATTATTTTAAAACTTTTAAAACATTTAGGGGTCTTTTTTATGTAAAAGAATAGTAATTGAAATATTTTGAGCCCTTTTATCATAAAGTTTTGGTCCAATTTATATTTTTGTAAAAATTATGGCCTCTTTTTTACACATTCAAACAAAATCATGGGCCCATGGGCCAGTGCTCTTTTGCCCACCGTATTGGGCATGGCATGAGTATCAATTGGCTTTTCTCTTCCTATGTCGTTGTTCGTCGGTTGGAGGTGCGAGTTTTAGAGCTTACCGTGGACTTTTTGACGGTTCTAAGATTGAGAAGAAGTATATACCTTTTTGTATCCTTCCTTATTGCTTTCTCTCTATTGTCGTTCTTATGTACTATTTTACCATGTTGTAACTCTTCCCACTGCACCCATTTTTAATACAATAACATATATATTAAAAAAAAAAGAGAGAATCAACCCCTAATTGCCTTCATAGATTCACTTTTCGAAGAAAAAACACGGAATCACATTTTTAATAGAAACCAAAATTTTACATTTTTGACAGACAACAAAGCTATATGTCTTGACGGGAAAATGAGATTTAACGTTTATAGCGAAAAATAACGAAATCATGTTTTTACATACAAACGAGAGAAAAATGCAATTTACGTTTTTGGTGAAAAAACGAAATTTTACGTTTTTGGCGAAAAAACGAGATTTTACGTTTTTGGCGGAAAAACGAGATTTTACATTGTTTGCGGAAAAACGAGATTTTACGTTTTTGGTGAGAAAACGAGATAATATGTTTTTAGCGAAAAATCACAGAATTATGTTTCTACATAAAACCGAGAGAAAAACGCAGTTTGTGTTTTGGCGGGAAAACAAAATTTGACGTTTTTGACGGGAAATCATGAAATTATGTTTAACATAAAAACGAGAGAAAAATGCAATTTGTGGTTCTGGCGGGAAAACAAGATTTTATGTTTTTGGCGAAAAACGAGATTTTACATTTTGTCGGGATATCACGGAATCATGTTATTGACAAAAACAAGAGAAACTTGCAATTTGTGTGTGGTTGGCGAGAAACCATGATTTTGTATTTTATATCCGTAAAACGTATTTTAAGTTTTTGGCGAAAATTAAAGAATCACATTTTTGGAGAGGAAACATGTAATCACGTTTTTGACAGAAATATGGAATTTTGCATTCTCGATGGAAAATGTGATTTTATGTTTGTGGCGGGAAAGTGTAATCTTACGTTATTGGCGGAAAACAAAAAAAAAAGTTAGAAAATTGAAAAAGTTACATTTATAATTTTTTTAGTTATAAAACAAAATCTGATAAATATTTCATTATAAAGTAATTTTAAACATTTATTTATTCAATTAAAAAAAATCTACGGATACCCTAAACCCAATAGGGTTAATCCTATTTGAACCCTAGTGTGATGGATACCCGTCCATTTTAAATTCTCATCAATTTATCCAAAGAGAATAGAATAATATATTTAAATATTTTTAAGGGTTTAGGGTACACATCGGGTACTTACCTACATTTAACATCTCTAATTAGATAACTTGGGAACTATTACGAAAATTCTAACATATGTTAGGCGTATAACGATTACTATATATGCATAATGCCACAATACGTATATTACCAACCATATTAGCTATCAGTGAACATACAGTTGAAGTGCTATTTAATTTAATCAGCAATATGTTATTATATACTAATATTTACTTGTTTGTAATTGTACCACTGTGTCATGAGTCATGATACCTTTGGAGTACTATATAACTGCATCATTTGTTTCTTGAGCCAATCAATTTTTTGTAGCATCGAGATTCACCGAACTGTTGAATTTGTTCATCATAAGGGAACGTCATTATTGTTTGGTTGGATTCTCTTACTGTAGTCTTTCCGGAAGGTAAGATGCTTTGACAATTTTCTCTTTGGTCACTCTGAGGTAGGCATCTATTAAAGTCACTACTTTTAATTTTGTCAAATTGTTAGTAGTTATTGTAACTAACCGACGTTTGCTTTCCCTATTTTATCAAACAAATAGTCATATGAATGTCAACGTAAAACCTTAAAAGAGAGGCCAGACAGTGCGATTAATTGAATCATCATTGAAATCATTGTTTCCGTAGCTTGATCTATCTTTAAATTGGTTGAGATACCCGGTGACCACTCCGTTTGTACAGAGCAATTATTTCCTTTTTATTTTTCCAACTTCAAAACTAGTGATCACTCCTTTTGTGTTCACAAAAGAAATATATTAAGATTTGTCTCCACAACTAAACTCAATAAAAGGTACATAGGACATGCTGATTGCAAACATAGTTTAGTTATTAGTCGTGCTAGTGTAAAAAATATCGCACATCAAAAGATAGGCAGATATATTAAACAGTATATAAATAACATAGATCAATCCATTCATTATCAATTAGTTTTGAACTGAAAGCTCAAACTTAACATGGTAATAAAGCTTGAACATTCGTTTCGTCGCTAATCCAGCCCAAAAAATGGTCCGATCACCCCGCTAATTGATGACCCAAACGAAACCTCGATTCCATCAAAATAACTAGAACAACAATATTTCAAAGGGGTGTGATGGATTCTATCGAGAGTAATGGCTAGAAGAATCACTATCTTTAAAGAATATATGAAAAATATCTCACATCATACAATAAGAAAGGACCTTGATCAGTTGGTATATACGAGATATGAGACAACTCACTTATTGACAATTGATTTTGAATTAAAAACCCCCAGAAACTTAATAGTTAGAATTTGGTTTTCAAATCTGATCCTTAAAATGTATGTGTTCAAAGTCAGTGACCACTTTGTTTGTACACACAATTCTTTTTATTTTCTGACTTCAAAACCACTGATCAGATCATTTTGTATTCATGAAATGTTTTTATTTTTAAGATTTATCTCGATAACTAAACTTGATAAGAACAACATAGGACCTGATGATCGCAAACATGATTTAGTCATCGGTCAAGTTAGGATTTGGTTTTCAAATTCGATCTTTATAAAATAAAAATATTTTAATTTATTTAATACTTAATATGATTTTAATTACACGAAATTATGAAAATGTTGAAAATGATTGATCTATATCCTATCACGTTCACAATCTCAATGGTTCCAATCTATGCATTAATTATTTTGAGAATGACACGCAAAACTGGGTTAGTGTACTTGTGAATTGTGATTGATACCCAAAGAATGGTATAAAGGAGTGTGGTTTCCTTACACAACACCCAAGTACTCTTTTATTGTTTGGTTAGTTGTGCATAATCGACTTACTACGAGAAATAAAATGATGGCTTGGAATATGGGTGTTGATCCAAAGTGTGTGTTTTGTCAGGCCCCAATTGAGACGTGTGATCACATTTTTTTTCATTTGTAGCTATTCTTATGGGAGTGGTTTACTAGAGGAATATTTGATCACAGATACACATGCAGATTTAGAGATATTCTCTTCGTTTTGTCTTATTCAACTCTGAGGTTCACGTCCCGGTTCGTAGTGAGGTATGTTTTCCAAGTCTCTATACATACTATTTGGAAAAAAATACAATCGAATAAGACATGGTGAAATTCTGGTTCAACCAAACAGCTTAAACAAGAGTGTAAATCGTATTTATCGTATTGTTCGTAATCGCCTATCCTTGCTTCATGATCCGCATTCAACACACTCAAGAGATGGTCTAAGATTCTGGTTTGCGACAAGAAGTTGATCGCTGCACTAATCTCATTTAATATTTCATGCTCTGTTTTATTCAAAAATTGTTTCCATTAAAATTTAAACCAAAGCTGCATCTTATGTAACAAAAGTTTTTGGTGAATATAATTTTACATTTATACCCAAAAAAAAAAAGAATTGTGATTGATACCATGTGATATTAGAATTGAGTTGCATTAAATGTAGTAATTTATTTAACAAAAAAAATAAATGTAGTAATTTAATTAAACCTCTAACCCAAAACAAAACTGCAAGAGATGAGAGTACGAAAAGATAAGAGAGGAGAAAAAAAAGAATCGGAGGAGACAAAGAAGGCAACTTCAGTGAATGTAGACACCAATGACAACACCCACACGTGCGCTCAATCTTCACAAGTCATACGTGCATCCATATATACATATATGC
Organism: Cardamine occulta; assembly: GCA_028015245.1. Lineage (NCBI taxonomy): Eukaryota > Viridiplantae > Streptophyta > Magnoliopsida > Brassicales > Brassicaceae > Cardamine > Cardamine occulta. Next base: position 2,730,226 of record CM051389.1, read on the forward strand.
ATAACATATTATTATATATTTTCTAATCGGTTATCGATTGCTGCCCCAACAAAAGTTTAAATATTAGTACACCTACATTGTCGAACCTTAGAATGTATCATGTAGGAAATGTTAATACGGATTAGGACTAGATCTACATGTTTAAGAGATTTCGAAATATAATTATGTGTGTTTTGAGGTTTCTAAATTTTGATTCGAAGGTAATTAGATTTGGAACTTTGTTCTCGTGGAGAAACAAAATGAAATTTTATGTGTTGCCTCGTTTGTGATTCTTCTCCGGAAAATAGGACTCACCTGTTTTTTGAGTGTTCCTATTCGTCACAAGTTTGGACAATACATTTTACTCATCAAGATCTTTCTCCTCCAATTGATCTGATGGGCCGGCATTGTTAACTGGATTATGTCTCCTTCCATTTCTTGCATTTGTAAACTGGGTTTCCAAGCTGCTGCATATGAGCTTTGGAAAGAGAGGAACATGAGTCTCCACCTTGCTATCTCTCAGCCAGCTTCCTCTATTGTGAAACAAATATCCTTAACGATACGCAGCAAGTTTACAAGGGTTGGGCCCATACTCCTGCATGCACTTATTTGTTGGAAGCTGAAGGGGTGTCGTCTTGTAGCGAGTAAATGCGAAAGTTCCATAGAATATACACGTGAACTTTCTTTGTTAGTAAAGAAACAAGTTTGAAGGAAAAATAGATGGAATTTTTCTTTTTTGATCGGAAAAAGATGGAAATTTGTTTTCAGCTTTATGGGTTTTATTTAGATTCATACCATACGATTAAATGGTTGTTTCGGGTGGCGCCCATGTGCAAAGTCTTTTCCCCAAGTACCCTTTATTACACTCTTTTCCTTTAAAAAAATGAAATTGAATAAAAATAAACTTTTGGAACTTATTATTATGTGAGATAAATTGTAGAATACGCATACAAGTAGAATTATTTAATGGAAAGCATTTTATTTAAATAGAGATTTTCATGATAATTATAAGGGACTATGAGGTTTCTAGCTATAGATAATGAAAAATAAAAACTTGGTAGTTGACTTTTATTAATTAGTTCTTTTTTCACATAACATTTTCGGACCAAAATATCTCAATCGCAATTTTATAACGATAAAATATTTTTAAAAAATTAACTATAGTTTAACGGTTAATTATTTTGTTAACATGATATATATCATAGTTCTAATGTCAGAAAATAAGAGATGGATTCTGGCAGAAATTCTGATGAGAAATTCGACAAGAATCAGTTGCAGAAATGGTAATTTGATTCTTAGCATGATATATATATTGTTTATAATATATTGTAGAAAAGCTATTGTTACATTGTTTAATGTAAAAATTACAAAAGAATTACGCACATACAATATTAGCTTTTCCTTGTTCAAAAATTGAAAATATAACATGTTTTGAGATAACTCTTTGGTTACCAGCATGCATATTTTCATGCTAGGAGACAGCCAAAGTGATAGATATGTCAATTTTTCCCAAATACTATCAGAAGTAATAAGAAATATACCTAGTTGGCGTATATGCCGGCGTCGCGAGTTTTTCTTTTAGTTTTCTTGTAGATCTTCATGTAGTGTGCCTTAAATTGGAACCGGAGGAGCGGTCAATGGTCGCCGGCGGTGCTGAGGAGTGGTAGAGCCATTAGTCGAGGCGGAGTGGAGTATTGTTGAAGGCAGACCGGAGAGTTTCTCATCATGGTGGAGTCTGCTCTTTCTCCCTTCGCTGCGGAAATCGGCTGGTGGCTTGGAGGGTGAGCATCGCAAGTTGCAGAGTGTTGCAAGCAAGTCCCGGTTGAAGCAAAGTAGGTGACTGGCGGCGGAAAAGAGAGAACTTGATCAACTCGCTCCGATCCCATGCTTGTCATTGGCGGCTTCTCCATTGACCGGTCGATCGCTGAGCCGCGTCCGGGGTAAGGGATAATGCCGGAATTTCTAGTCGGAAAAGTCTCCTTAGGTTGAGGACGCTCACGGCGGCTGTTCTAGATCTAGGGTTTCTTGGTGTGTCTCCCGGTTAACTCTGGTTTTTGTAATCCGCTTCCAATTTTTGTAAACTGCACTTGCCCGGTTTGGGTTGATTTATATAATAATTAAAAAAAAAAATACCTAATTGGAGAAGTTCTACATTTTATTTATTTATTACTTTTTCTATTGTAAGTCCATCATCAATCTGCTCTCTCACTCTCTGAGCATGCTGCACTTAATTTAGCTTTCTATATAAACACTTGCAAACACACCCTTCTGGTCTCAACCACATTCTATAACCATCCCTCTCTCCGTCTCTGGTTCTGTTTTAAAACAGAGTATAAAACAGAGAAAAAAGAGAAGAGAACAGAGTGCTCTGTTTCAAAACAGAGAAAGAAAGAAGAAAACAGAGTGAGATGGGAACAATGATGGTGATGATGGGTCTTCTCATTATTCTCGTCTCTCTCTGTTCTGCTCTTCTTCGATGGAATCAAATGCGATATACCAAGAATGGTCTTCCTCCTGGAACCATGGGCTGGCCAATCTTTGGCGAAACCACTGAGTTCCTCAAACAAGGTCCCACCTTCATGAGAAACCAAAGACTACGGTAAAAAAACAAACACTCAAATAATCCAATCAAGATTTTGTTTTTCTTTACAAAAATACTAATTTAGAATCAACAGATATGGGAGTTTCTTCAAATCTCATCTTCTAGGTTGTCCAACGTTAGTCTCAATGGACTCAGAAGTCAACAGATACATTTTAAAGAATGAATCGAAAGGTTTGGTTCCTGGTTATCCACAATCGATGCTTGACATTCTCGGGACTTGTAACATGGCTGCGGTTCATGGTTCGAGCCACCGGCTTATGAGAGGCTCGCTTCTTGCTCTTATAAGCTCGAACATGATGAGAGATCACATCTTGCCTAAAGTTGATCACTTCATGAGAAGCTATCTTGGTCAGTGGAATGAGCTTGAGAATATTATTGATATCCAAGATAAGACCAAACATGTATGTGTTTTATCTTTCTCTCTGTTTTTACATTTTTTTTCTTTCTTATAAGTAAATAATGTTTTGGAATAATGTAAAATAAACGACTAATTAATTCTATTTTATAATCAATGGTTAAAATAATTTATTAATTTATCATATAGGTGAGTAGTAAAATAATAATTCCTGCATAGAATTTATTTTAAAACAAAAAGTATTCACTAAAACATCAGATTACTTTTGATGGTTTTGTTTTATCAATTTGGTAACAGTTTGCTTCCTTTGTACCAATTTGGTAACAGTTTTTGATAGAGACTGATAAACCGACTATGGATGGGTACAATAGTAAATAACTAAGAAGATTTGTCTTCGCTAATATTTGAGAATATTTATTGTCAATTTTTATTATTATTGATGTATATTTGTGTATTTCTAATTTTGTTTTTTTCGGTGGGTAAATCATGCAGATGGCATTTTTATCTTCGTTGACACAAATAGCTGGAAATTTAAGAAAACCATTAGTTGAAGAATTTAAAATTGCGTTCTTCAAGCTTGTTGTTGGAACTCTATCGGTTCCGATCGATCTCCCAGGCACAAATTATCGTTGTGGAATCCAAGTAAAATACTCGAAAACTCGATGTTAACAAGAAAATTTAAATGAAAAAATAAAATTTAATTTACTCGGTTGCTTTTCAGGCAAGAAAGCACATTGATAGGTTATTACGAGAACTGATGCAAGAACGTAGGGATTCTGGAGAAACATTCACAGATATGTTAGGTTACTTGATGAAGAAGGAAGATAACCGATATCTGTTAACCGATGAAGAGATCAGAGACCAAGTCGTGACGATTTTGTATTCGGGTTATGAAACTGTCTCTACGATCTCAATGATGGCTCTTAAGTATCTTTATGATCACCCAAACGCTCTTCAAGAACTCAGAGTATATGTCCCTAAGAAAGAGCTTAGCCGGGTTTTTACGATGCTCTGGTTTTATCCGGTTTGGTTATTTGATTTCGGGTTGTGTTGGAAATGCAGAGAGAGCATTTGGCTCTAAGGGAAAGAAAACGACCAGACGAAGCACTCGATCTTGATGATGTGAAGTCAATGAAGTTTACTAGAGCTGTGAGTATTGAACATTAATTAATGTTATACTTACAATACAACTAATCATTAACCATTAGCAATTACTTGTGATTTTTGTAGGTGATTTTTGAGACATCAAGATTGGCAACGATCGTTAATGGGGTCCTAAGGAAAACTACTCGTGACTTGGAAATCAACGGTACGAATATATATATTTTATTTCAATTCTTTTTTTTGTCTGGTTTATAATAAATTTTGTAGTTTTTAATTTATGAGAAAAAGGAGAAATAATGTGAGCATGTGGTGGACCTTAGAGTAGATCAATGATTTAGAGTGTATTATGAATACCAACCAAATCCAGCTATGAAAGCATACTCGTTTGTGTGAGCCATCCATAGGTATTTAACATCCAATAATTTTGACAGAATATAAACCTTTTTGTGCGTGTCTTTTAATTGATTTTAGTATTCTAATAATGAATCTTTAATAATTGCAGGTTATTTAATCCCAAAAGGTTGGCGAATTTACGTATACACGAGGGAAATTAACTACGATGCAAATCTTTATGAAGATCCTTTGATCTTTAATCCATGGAGATGGATGGTAAGTATTGTCCTCTCTACATTTCATAATAAACGTCGTTTTAGAGTTTTATTTCTATACATCATGCCGTTTTATATTCTAAATGCAATATTTAAATTAAATTACCATTTTACTCCTGTTAATTTAACTTAATAACAAAAAAAAACTTAATAACAAGAAAGATAATATTATACTCTTACTTAAAAACGATCTTGCGTAAGGAAATTTAATATTTTTAATATTATACTCTTACCTAAAAACGATCTAAGATTTGACATTTTTAATATTTTTAAAAACTTTTAAAATTATAATTTATTGAAACGGAAACTAAAACTTTTAATATTTTAGTGTGGTGTTAAAACCTTCTAATTGGAAGGAGGGTAATTTATTGAATTTGTGTATGTAGAATAAGAGCTTGGAATCACAAAACTCATGCTTTGTGTTTGGAGGTGGGACAAGGCTTTGTCCTGGCAAGGAACTAGGGATTGTCGAGATCTCGAGCTTCCTCCATTACTTTGTTACTAAATACAGGTGTGTTCTTGATGATGTTCTAATTTTTTTGTGTTTGGTTTGAAGTTATTGTTGTTTGAGTTAATTCTAATTCTTTGTGATGGAATAATTGTAATGGTAGATGGGAGGAAATAGGAGGGGATGAATTAATGGTGTTTCCAAGAGTTTTTGCCCCAAAAGGCTTCCATCTTAGGATTTCACCCTACTAATAATTTGTTTTTTGTAAGAATATCCAAGAAAATAATTTAGATTTTATGTACAGAGGATATAGAAGAAGCATATGAAAAATACGAGAGAAGAAGCTAATTATTTATATATTTTTGCTCTGTATTTTGACCCAGATTTTGTTCTCATTTAAGATTTTTCTTGGTCATATGTACAGAACCATAAGTAGCTTAATCTTATTGTATTTCTGTTTCTCTATTTGAAATATTTCTCTGTTAAACATTTAATCTATAAAGCTCTTTGTAAAAGATTACTGAGAAATATATAACTTCTCTTTATTAAGAAACAGATTAGTTCGTTTTATTGTTGTTGGCTTGAGCATTAGGTGTTATAGTTATTTCTGCATTCGGATACAACATTTGTATTCAAATGTACCAAATCCTAAGAAGCTGAGTCATCAAGACATATTGACATTATTGATTGAGGTAATCAAGCTCAAATAAAGATGATCATGATGGTTTTAGTTGCTGTGGTGTTTCAAGGAAATGAAACAGGGCTGTAAGGTTGGTTGTGTTTGAGTGTTCTGTTCTGTTTAAACAAACAGAGAGAAAACATAAACACAGATTCTCAACTAAGAATGAAGAGACATCTTCTAGAAGTAAATCAAGGTTTGACTGGTGGTGTTATCATGGAAAATGACAAAGAGTTGTCATTTGGTAACGTGTGACTCAGGTTTCATAAGTCAAGGAGGTTGATTATAAATTGGTTGTAGTTTACAAATATACTTGGTAAGTTTCAAGAACAAGGCTCATTATAAACACAATCAATGATTGTGTGTTCTCTGCCAGTGCAGAGATCTTCATGTGATTAAGGTAAGCAGTAATACGCCAAGAACTAACGAGATAAATGCTGGTGAGTTTTTATACATAATTATTAAATAAAGGTTGTATCTCCAATGGCTTCAACACGTAAATTCTTCTCAGTATTATAGAAACTGTGCAAGGCTTCTACAAGCTACATGACATAACACAACATAATGAGACCTCAACAACGTCCAATGACACACCAGAATCTGTACATAAGAAGGAAGAACATGAACCTCGGTGTAACATCCGAACCGCCACGGCATGGTCAACGTGTTGACTTCATGGCTTGGCTTAAAAACGCAATCTTAAATATTCGAACAACGAAGAAAACCTTTTTAAAAAACTAACCTGAGAAAATAAAGGAAAAAGAACTGAGTAACTAATTACTCAGTGAGAAGGTTAATATTGTCCACTGAAATACAATGACAACAATCCACTCATACTCAAAAATCATCAAATAGCATAGAGTCAGACTACACATTTTTAGACATACATCCAACAAACAAACAGTTTCACACAATACTCAACCTAACACATGTTCATACTACTATTTAAACCATAACACATAATCTATTCATATCGATCTGTTTCATCATCTTATATTCATGTTTTTTAACACATCACATATTTATCGTACTAGCATACTCGTCTATATACAAATCATCAATCACGCTAAACTGAAATTCCATCGGCTTAGCCACCAAACACGAAATAAATCCATGTTCATCCTATCACTAGGCACGAAAAAATCTCATGTTTGTCCTCTCATCAATAATGCTAAACCGAAATCCCATCGGCTTAACCATTAGGCACAAAATAAATCCAATATTTATCCAAGCATAATGCATGAAACAAATCCCATGTTCATACATCACATCATCTCATAACATATAATAATTCATCACCAACCATCATGTTTTATATCAAGTTATTCTATCATGCATTTTATCATCATACGATGTCACACAATATCAATCAATAGACACACGTCTAAGCACATAGTTTCTAAGCCTATACAAGTAATTCATGATAAACATGCTTAGAATGTACCAATGTATTTCCACAAACTCCCGCCCTCACCTTATCCACTAGATGACAGAGACAACTCATGCTTTCCTCTTCGGGAAACTTTGCTTTTCAGGAAACTTTCCTTTTCGGGAAACTTTCCGTTCTGGGAAACTTTCTCTTTCTGGACTTTTTTATTCTAGATTTTCCTCTTTTGGACTTTCTTTTTCTGAACTCCCGTTTCCAAACTTTCCTTCTCTAGATCTTCTTTTTCCCGGATATGAATTAGGGTTTGGAGGTAGGGTTTTCCTTAAACTATGCCATGGTTGCTGTCACCTTAAAACTCTGCTTCCGGTCGGATTTTACATCGGAATCACGATCAGCCAATGGCTCTGGAAAGTTGACATCAGCTTCCTATCTCTTTACGGTTTGCCGGGAAACTGCTCTTGAAGTTGTGCGACGACAAAATCCAATCTGAAGAGATCCGTCCCGGTAGAACAGCATAACTTTCTCTCTTTCTCTCTTTTCTCTCTTTTCTCTCCTTTTTCTCTTCTTCTCATGATCTCTCTCTCTCTCTGATAGGGAGGCACGAAAATTGAGAGGCAAAAATCCTAAGAGCTCCTTATATATGACTCCATATATTATTTTGATTTGGGCTCAAGTTGGGCCTTGTGGCTTGATCTAAAAAACGGGTCGTTACATTCGGCCTCCGTCAAAAGAGCATAAATATAATGGAAGAGACTATTCTGTTATAAACTTTGGATGGATGAATAGTGGCATCCTTAAAAGTTATGGTTCAAAGAAATCTGACCCCCTGAAGAAGAAGCATACACAAGAAAAGGAAATAACTCTGGAGTCTAATCACAAAATTCTTACGCTTTTCAAAATGGCAAGAACATCCTCAAGGGAAGACAGTGCATGGTTTATAGGAGTCTTCAGAATCCCCGGAACAATGAAGAGCACAATAGCCAGAAAGACATAGGTTGCAAAACTTTAGAAGCATATTGATCAAGAGCTGTCTAAGCAGAAAGCCTAATGGAAATAAGTTGGGAATTTGAGGAGCAGACACTACTCATAAGTGAACCATTGATGATGAAAAAAAAACAAAAGAAGAAAAGTGAACCATTGCTGGAGCAGATTGCTGAATGCTGGGAGCTCACGACGAGCAAGGATGGTGTCCCTAATTGTTATGTCTATCTGTTCTTGTGAAACCTATTGTTGAAAAGTAATTGATCTGACATCAAAGAATGACTCCATCATCTATAGTTTCAAAGCCATACTAACATAACAAAATCAATTGCAGTTATAACATTTTGTTTGTTGCTGGACATGAAGAAGCCGTGAAAGCATATTCGTGCCCTGCAGTGGAACAAAAATAATATATTTTTTTGACGTCAAAAGTAACTTTCATTCAAGAACCATGCGCAAAAGGCATGGCTACACGAGGTAGCCACAATGGCACGATAGAGTTTACAAACGAAAAGAAAAAACTACGGGTTCTCGCATAACGGACAAGAAAATCAGCATGAGTGTTAGATGTTTGAGGAACATAAGAAAGACTAAAGAGAGGTAGCTTTCCTTTGAGGGAGATGTAGTCAGCCAGCTCCATTCTTTGGGGGGGGGGGGTTCCCTTATGGAAAGGAGTTCATTACAGTCTGTTTCGAAGGTATGACAGGTTGACTTGATCTCAATTATACATTGCATCGCCCATATTAATCCTAACAGCTCAGCGTGTGTTGCCGAGAGACATATTTGAGTACCCTTCAGACCAAAGTGGATAGGATAATTTGAGGTATCAAATAGGCTCCAACCGAAGACACAAGTGTCTTCGTTCTCCTTCGACGCATCAGTTCTGCATTTCAAAGTCAGTCCATCACCTTCTGAAACAGAGTTCAGACTATCATTTAAAGTCACACCATATGATTCATTTATAAATAGTATCTGATTACAAAATTGCAAACTGAAAAAGGTGGGGTCATATATATTATATATATAACTAGTTTAAAAGTTGGCACATTATATTTTGGTGGATATTTTCGCAAAAACATGCTGTTGCCGGGACTTAAACCCGGGTCTCTCAGGTGAGAGCCGAGTATCCTAACCAACTAGAATACAACGGCTTTAACATTAACAATTAGAATATTATATTATTAAAAAAGGTTAATAACTTTACTTTTGGTAAGTCTTAATTTTCTTTTTGAGAAAATTTCATAAAAAATGCACCAACTATTTATCGATTTCCATAAAAATACATAAATTTTGTGGGTACCAAAAAACAATACATGAATTAATTTTTTCTTCCATTATAATACAAAAACTTTAAAATTGAATCCATTTAACATAAAATCTTTTTTATTTTTAATTGTTTTAATAAAAATAACATTTAAATTATAAATTATTTTATAATACTCAAAAATAATTCCTAAAATTCTTTTCAGATCTTAAAAAAATCTGTAAAAATCCAGAAATTAAAATACTAAATTATCAAATGCGAAAAAATCAAAATATTTCGTTAAATTATTTAAATATTTAAATAAGTCTAAAATTTAACATTTATATTATAGATACAAAATATTTTCATATAGCATACTTTTTACGAAAATTTTAATTCATTAAATATTCAAGTACTTAAAACATTTGTATTACCATATATAAGGTAAATAGCATATATCAAATTTTTAAAATCATACATTTATATATATTATATTATTTACAACAGAAATTACCCAAATCATAAATAAATACAACATATATTATAATATTTACACATAATTTCACGATGTTATTTTTAAAAAAATGGTAACTTTAGTACTGAAATTTTATGAATTTAAAGATTTATAATTTAACTTTTTTTTTTAAAGTAGTAGAAGTTTTATCTGTTTTTGGATTTTTTATGTATGAATTAAAATTTTTACAAGTTTTATTATTATTTTAAGACTTATTGAAAATTGTTTACATTGTTTTACAATTTTGTTGAGTTTTTTTGGGGTTTTATAAAATAGTATTTTATCATAATATTTTTATTTTAATTAAAAAATAAATATATTTGATTTTTTTGTCAAACTCTAAATGTTAAATGGTGATATCATTTAAAATTTTTTGTATTATAATGAAAGAAAAAAATTAATTCATGTTTTATTTTAGATATCTATAAAATTTGTGTATTTTTATGAACATCGATAAATAGTTGGTAATACCAATACCAAGATGAGAACCCTAGTCCTTTTCGTTCAAGCCGAATATCCTGACCAACTAGACTACAATGGCTATGTGTCTATAGTTACATTATACATAATATAAATAAACAAAAGGGGTTAATTCTTATACTTTTCTGGTCATTTTTTTCCTTTTTCGAGGCAAAGCTAGTTTTGAACTTTGAATATTATATTTTCCGGTGGTTTTTTAGATGAATGTAATAAGATTTATTAATAAGCACAAAAATATATCCTAGACAAGAAACAAAAATTACGAACACTATATGTTTCTGAAACCTTATAGAGCTTACTTTCGGAAAACGCATAATTAAAAAGAAACTCGAGCAGATAAGTCGATTTTAAAAACATTACGCCTATTTCTATAACCAGTCGTAGGTAGACTCAGTTTCTAAAAGTAAGTCCTTTTCTTATTGATGATTTATTGAATCTTATTGATGCTGTTGTTTATAATTTTTTTTTTTTCACTTTTATTGAAGCAGAACTAGTGCGTACTGTTTTTATGAATCGGCGTTTTGTATTTGATATTTATCTCTCTCTCTTTTTTCTTTCATTTAATTTTAGGTTCGTAATATATCATCTTTTGTAATTCGTATTGTATTCTCACTCCATTTTGCAGCTTCCTGTCAGAGGTATTTTTCTTCGACTACAAGAAAACATAAAATTAAGGACGGACTTGAGTTGTCGCAAAGCCGCAACAGTTTTGAAATGGAATACTGACATTCTACAAAACCGTCGCTAATTCGTGGTGAATTCAGGTCGTCTTAGCGAAGATTTTATGACGACTATAAAATACATAATACATATCAACACTACTAGCAACGATTTAGCAACGAAGGGTTGCAACGATTAAATGACTAGACTATGTTTATATTTTAGTGTACCAGTTTTATTTTACCATAAAAAAGCCATCGCAAAAAATCGTATATATTGTTTAAAATATATATAAATGATTTGAGAAAGATGAAAAGGAGAAAATATTGACCAAAATCATGTCACAATATTATGAACGGATTATACATGTTCCTTTATTCAGACAAAGGTAAAGAAAATATATCAAAGCAATTAAAAGCAGAATAATTGTCATTTTATGATCCGAATTTGGTCTGTAGATCCATGATCACCTTACGATCCAACTGATACGTCCTTGCAAGAACATTCAGGTCTATTGGTGGTTTACACCCAAAAACGGTGTTAGCAATAAGGATAACACCAGGGTTTTGGCTGCTGAAAGCAGCGAACGCAACTGCTGGGGTTTTCCCCACGTTGGATTGGAAATGGATGAGTCCCTCTGGAAACACAAACACATCACCTTTGTTAAGTGTTTTGTTGAAAAGACGATTTTCTGGGAATGATGAGACAAATCCAACGAAAATAGTTCCTTCTTGGACAACCAAGATCTCGGTGGCACGTGGGTGTGTGTGAGGCGGGTTCTGTCCATTAACTCCATAATCAATACGAACAAGTGAGATTCCAAGAGTGTTTAACCCTGGAATCTGGTTAACATTAACGGCTGTCACATTAGACCCGACAGGACTAGATTCAGTATTTCTTGCCATGTCGAGCCCTGAGAAAAAGAAGTCATCTGCTGTAGCGAGCTTCGGGTCCTTACTGAACTTTCCGTTCACAAACACTGAACATAATAACCAAATAAAAAGAGTATATGTACTTTGACCACACAAAAAAAGAGAGGAGGATATATACATAAGAAATATATTAAAAAAACCAGTGAAAGATGAGCGTTAAAAAACTGTTACTAAATAAACATTTATATACCACCATTTGTCGGAGTGTTGACACCGATACAAAAGTCTTGAAGAGAGCTTGGGTCGGAACCAATGGCTAATGGAAGTGTTATAGCCAAGAGAGATAGAATTGCAAGAAATGAGTGAGTCTTCATGCTCATATATTAAGTTAAATTATCTTTTTGGATGAAAGAAATAGTTTTTTTTTGAGGTAAGAAACACATGAGATGTATAGCTCAAACTATAGATGATTTTAGGTGCTGAGCCAATTCATATCACATTTATATAATATCAAAATGAGCTTTTTCCTTCTTGAGTCACACCTCATCATCTACTTTTTAAATAATATATACAACACAATTTATTACCTAGACCCGCTTTTAATTAATTGTTGGAAACAAAAATAAATACAAATGTGCAAATCATATCCTACACTAAATAAAAGTATCTTTTAATATTTAACTATTTATATATAAGCAAAATGAGATCTGTTGATAAAAAATAAAGCAAAATAAGATCTTGCCTAGGGTGTCACCTCTTTTTATTCTTTAGTTGGAGCACTTGTTGTGTATTTTTATTACTGTTGGTTATGTCATTATGTATTTTTTTTCGTTTTTGTATTTTTTATTTTCTATGTAATATATGTTATTGTTGTATTTTAAAAGATTATTAATTAACTGTTTAACCAATCTTAATATTTATAGGTTCGTCTAAGTATAAAATAATAACAAATAAATTAATTTGATTAAAAACTATATTAAATTTAACCTACTGATTTTCATATAAAAAAGTTCGAACTCTAAAATGAAGTAAACAAATGAAAATCTCCAACTATCAAATATAGAAATGAAAATGTCTGTTTTGGAAATGGAATGGATCGTAGGGTTAGAGATGATTTTACTACAAAATGGAATTTGGAATGGGACTGGAGATGGATAGTCTAATAGAGATTAGAACGCCTAGTGTTGTACATTGAAGTAAAGTGATTAAGTTGCTATAGGCAGTCCGCCTAGCTTGGATTTGATGTTTTCTTGGTCGGGAAAGTATGCTAAGAAGTTGCTAACATGAACATCGAACAATAAATACATGATCGGCCTTGGGTGATTCCAAAAAATGGTTCACCGAACGAAGGTGTTCTAGAAATGGTCTTGAAACCTGGCTCTCGGATATTTTCTTCTACGTTGGGGCCAGCCGCATACCAAATATTCTGGAGGATCTCAGCACCTATCATTAGGAGCATCTCCAAGTCACGTGTGATGTTCTTATTAGTAAGTCGGAAATCACCCCGACAAGTAAATAACTAACTATTGTTGTTTTGTGCACAAGAGTATGTGAGTAAGACACATTTGAATGGACTCCTCCCCCTTCCGACTTTGTCAAGGTAAATGTCGATAGAAGTTGTCATATTAATAACCAGTTTATCGGAGCATGATGGATGGTTTCTTCCGTCTTGCTGGAAGCACACAATTGATTCAGGCTACATCACCGGTAGAAGCAGAAGCAATTGCAGTCTTACACGCCCTATAATCGGTGGAAGGAGACTGCTAATCCATCTATGAAGCTATAATGTCCCAGGAAAAATTTGTTTCCATTGAAAATATCGTTATTGATATCGACAGTTGAGTGGATAAATTTTTTGAAGTTCGGTTCTCCTTGTTGTCAAGAGAATCCAATCAAATTGCTGATAAGTTAAACTAGCCTACACTCAAAATGTTACTTCTCAAATTTATTTTATTCTCCGACTAGTTTATGGATTATTTAATGATCATGTAAACTTTCAATAAGTTTTAATAAAGTTGATGTTAAAAAAAAGATTCATTTGAATCTTTTATAATGGATATCCGAACAAACCCGTAAATCTGTAAATGTGAATTATGTTATTATGGAAGTTCTATTGGCAAAAAAGGAAAACAAACCTTAGAAAATAGTATATTTGAGATGTGGAATTATTCTACATTTAAAATGTCATTGACGATACGGCATTAGGTGCCAATGATGATCCATCGGAGAAGCTCTAACGGAGTTGCAACAAACGACATAACCAATGGAATTTTGAATTTTCTGACTGGTTTATTTTGTCACCAAAATTTTCCGACTATAACTGGTTAAACCCTTGTTTTAAACTATGGCCGATCAAGCAGCGGTTAACCACTCGGCGAATATGACCATCATAATTTTGGTTCAATCCGCCAAAAATTTAGAAAAAGTAAAAAATACATCGTTTTTTTTTTCAGGTTTAGAATAGGTTATTAGTAGATGTCAGATCTATAGACCTTAAATGTAATAGAGAAGAAAAACGAAAAAAAATAAATGATGAATCAATCATGCGAAAAATTGTCAAGTCAGCCGCAAATTAGGGTCGGAGAAGAGGGAGTCTAGTGGAAGAAGATGAAGGGAGAATTACAACTGTGCAATCAACTTAATTACCACTGGACCATTGCAATTTACTTCAATTTTTGGTAGAATAATTAGGCCGAACTAGAGACTTTAATATACTTAGGCATGAATATATAGAGATAGATTGTAAAGATGACAATTATTCTTCACAAATGTGGGTCCATAATTTGTTGTTGTAAATTAATAACATAATTTAGTGGTTAGAAATTCATCACAAAATATATTTTACCCGATGGACCTTGATATTTTTGGTCAAAGAAAACTCTATCATAAAAGAGAAAAAAATTCGTGAATTTCCATAATGACATTTAAAACATTCATCCATTTCAAAAAAACATGAAACATTGATTTATTTAGGATTTGATCAAAGTAAGAGCAATGATTGACAACATCGCATGATACTATCAACGGATAATACAAGATATCCTTATTCAGGCGGAGGTACATAAAATGAAAGCAATTCAAAGCACGATATTATTATTTTTTGAACTTGACCTGTAGATCCAAGACAATCCTAGGGTCCAACTGGAACGCAGTTGCAAGAATACTTGAGTCTATCTGTGGGTTAGAACCAAACACAGTGTTAGCAATAGTGATGACACCTGGGTTTTGGCTGCTCAATCCAGCGAATGCAACCGCGGGACATTTACCAACGTTCACTAGGAAATGGACAAGTCCCTGTGGAAACACAAATACATCACCCATGTTGAGCGTTTTAGTGAAGAGGCGATTTTCTGTGTTTGACGTGACAAACCCAACAAAAAGCGCTCCTTGTGCGACATACAAGATCTCGGTGGCACGTGGGTGGATGTGAGGTGGGTTCTGTCCGTTAACTGAAAAATCAAGACAGGCAAGTGAGATTCCAAGAGTGTTTAGCCCAGGAAGGTTGTTAACATTGACGGCTGTTACGGTAGACCCAGTTTTTGGATTAGGTGTTCCTGCTTTGTCGAGCCTAGGGAAAACGAAGTCATCTGTTGTGGCGAGCTTTGGGTCCTTGCAGAACTTTCCATTCACAAACACTGAACATAATAATCAAACAAAAAAGTGTTAGAATGTAATGCATTCTCCTAACTATCGATTAAATTTATATTAAAAATTGTAGTTAAAAATGATTAGGAAGTGAATATGTACTTACCAGCATCTGCTGGGGTGTTGACGCCAACGCAAAAGTCCTGAAGAGGGCTTGGGTCAGAAGCATTGGCTAATGGAAGTGTTATAGCCAAGAGAGATAGAATTGCAAGAAATGAGAGACTCTTCATGGTTATATATAATTTTACATAATAATTTTTAATTGATAACCTCAATTCAATTGTTTAGATAAAGAAATTAATAAACTTTAATCGATCTATCAAAAACTAAAAAATAAAAAACAGTTTCTCTTAAACTTAGACGATGCTCATCGACTCTAATTTTCTCATTGACCCTTACAGTCACTATCTCCTGGTCAGTTTAATCTCCTCTACCAACTCTTGTATGAATATTTGTTTTTTTCTTATCTAGGAATCGTATTAGTCTTTGCAGATGTTTTTGTCTTTCTTTTTTTTTTGCGTAAATATGGTCTTCTTGGTTTCAATTGATTCGTCTTGTATGTAATTCAACAATTCATTCAGATATAATTGCTGGGTTTGCTTCCTTCATGCTTCAGCGGTTGATTATTATTTTATTTTTTAAAAATCTTTTTGCCAGAATTTATCCCACTAAGAGTATATAATACTTTTCACTGGTTTAATAATTTTGAATTTTTGCTGGTCTACTTGTTTTAAAGCAGGTGATAGACCATGTCAACTTCAAGAACAGTTGCACCTGGATCACTTCCTATGCGGTTGTTTACGTGTGGAACTGAACCTGAATTCACAAGGAGCTTCACATACCATTCAGGGCTGGAACATCTACCTGATTTGAAAAACCAAATCCCATCAGATGAGCTGGATCTGATCAGAAATGGTCCACTAGGAGTTCTTCTAAGGTTTTATGAGAGTAGGTTCATGTGGTCAGCAAGAATAGTGCATGATCTGCTAGTAAACCAGCTTGTAACAAAGAAGAAGTATGAGTTTTGGACTCTTTGTGCTGGACAAGCAATTAGGTTTTCATTGAAAGAGTTTGAGAAAATTACAGGTCTAAACTGTGAAGCTTATCCTCCTAACAATATGAAGGGCGAGGTTGACCTTCAGTTTCGGAGCCGACTTGGGTTGACGACGGAGAAACAACCATCTTACAGTATGGTTGCAGAAAAAATTATGAGTTGCAAGGATTGGGAAAACAAGGAAGACAGAATTAGACTTGTCTATTTATTTTTGGTTTTCCGATTTTTGCTTGCTCGTCATCCAGGATCAGGAATAGCTTCAGAAGCAGCTTTCTTAGTTGATCGTGAAAAGTTTGAAGCATTTCTGTGGGGAAGAGTAGCTTTCGAACATCTAATTGAATCAATCTTTGAAGCTACACCGGATCTGAGGAACAACTCATATGGTGTCAACGGTTTTGTCCAAGTATTGCACGTGTGGGCTTATGAAGCTATTCCTGCGATCGGCAAGACATGTGGAAAGGCAAACAAATACGTTTTTGTATAGTGACGACTTACAAGAGATTCCCATGACAAAGATGTTTTCCTGGCAGCTGCAATGGCAAGAACACATGGTATTTTGTGCACATCGAACCTACGACAAGTGCATGTCATATGCTCGAAGTTAACAACACAGTCTCATGTAGGTACTTTTACCTGAAACCGAAATGCATTTATTTGACGCACTTTTAAATGCTTCCCAATAATAGATCTTTTATTCATCATCTTGTCAACTCGAGGCGTGATGTTTGCTTCATATTGTGCAGCAGCTACCCGACGCTCATGAAACCACTTACTAAGCATATCCCCGACATACTCAAGAAACTTAACAATTGGAAGATCCCGTGCTATTTTCAATGCACTATTATAGACTCAGCGATGTTGCTAGTGGTAATGTTATATCGGTTTCCTGGAAAATGAGCATGAGACCATAAAGTGATGCCTGCTCTCTCTAAGTAGGTACATAGTCTTGGATTTCGGCGACCGATCTTACCAAATAACTCTGCAAATTCTGGCAAACTATACGCTTATGCAGTTTTTTTCACCAAACTCAAAAGTTCACTCCCTCTAAACTTGCTGATGATGTTTTTCTTCAGATGATATGTACATATTCCACGGCGAGCAGCTGGATACACCTTTGTAATGGCTTTTGCAATGGACTTATGCCTGTCAGAAATTATAACCAATTCATGACTATCATGTATAACTTCCTACAATCTATTGAAAAACCATTCCCAAGCAGCATCGTTCTCAGAATCCACAATTCCAAATGCAATCGGAAAAATCTGATAATTACCGTCTTGAGCAGTAGCAACCAACAAAAGCCCTCCATACTTTCCTTTAAGAAAACTCCCATCAACAACAATCACTTTTCGCAGAAATTTAAATCCTTTCACACATGCGCCAAATGAAATAAACAAATACTTGAACTTTTCACCATTTTTCTCAATGTGTGCTATTGTTCCAGGATTGTATCGTTTGATCAAGTGAATGTAAGATGGAAGACGCTCATATCCACTTTCTGTTGTACCCCTTACCGACCCTTTCACATGTTCTAGCAATTTCCATGAGTTCCAATATGTCATGTCCCGACCATATTTGACGAGCATCATGTTCTGAATATCATCTCGTTTGCTATTATGGCCATCTTCGCCTTGATCATTCAGGAAAAATTGGCTGATAAATTTTGCTGGCACTCTTCCAGGTTTTCTTGATTCTAGGGAACATGTATGAACATATATGTATTTCCGAACTGTAAAGTATTCAGAAGTAGAGCCTAATTTTGATGCTCTTACCATCCACTTGCAGCTATTACCACCATCACACTTAACCACAACGAGAGATGGTTCTGACTTCACAACTCGAAAATCGAATTGTCCATCTAGTTTAAGCATATTCAGCCTTTGCAGCTCTTTCTTACTCTGAAACTCTTTACCCTCATGAATGGTTGATTCAGTTATCAAATTTGAATTTTCAGCCGGATAATCCTCATATTCTTCGTCAGAACCATCAGCAGTATCATACTCAAAACTATCACCGATATCACTAAACTTATCATCATCATCATCATCATGTACGACATCATTCTGTGATAACTCATTCCTCGAGCAAGGTGTAGCATTAACATCATCGTCTTCAAACATTTTGTTCAAACAACTAAATTTTCTTTAGGTGAATCGGAAGCAGAGATAATGTTTAAGAAGAATAAAGAAAGAAGCAGTTTCGGAGAAAGTGGCAGTTTGATTTAGATAATTTTGTTTTTTTAATTAGATTTAGATATTTTTTACATAGTTAAAAGTATTTGATTTAGTCAAGATTCAGATAATATTTGTTTTAATTAGATTTAGATAAAATTTTAAATGTTTTTAGATAATGACTAATCCAAACATCATAACTAAATTTGAATTTAAATATATAATAAAAATTCTAGATTTTTTAAGATTTAGTTAAGAATTTAGATAATTATAGTTTCTATAACAGATAAGTCCATGAAAGAATAAATTATAAACTAAAATTTAATATTAAAATTATTTTAAAATTAATTTTAATTATTTATAAACATTATATTCTATATTTTTAGTCAACATAATTAATTTTTAATTATTACGAATTTAAACTATAAGATTAAAATAATATTATGAATTTTATAATTTATTTAAAATTTTGCAAAAAATTATTTTTAATAATTATAATTAGTTTTTTGTTATTTTAAAATTATTTATTTTAAAATTATTTCATGAACATAATTAAATTAAGTCAACAGTTTAAATAAGTTAACTATGTAAATAAATCAACTAATCAAAATATAAGTTAATTATTATAAAATAAGTCAATTGTAGAAAAACATTAAGTCAACAGAAATAAAATATAAGTCGACAGTTTGATAAATCAGCTTTATTAATAAGTCAACATAAAATTTAATAAGTCTACCAAGAATAAATAAATCTAAGAAAAAATACAAAAATTTAAGTATAAGTCGGCTATTATAAAATAAGTCGATGAAAAAAAGATTAAGTCGACAGAACTAAAAGATAAATTGGCAGTTCAATAAATCAGCTTTATTAACAAGTCAACATAAAATAAATATAAGTCTACCAAGAATAAATAAATCTATAAAAAAATATAAATCGGTAAACAAAGATAATAAGTTAATAGTTTAAATATGTCGACTATGTAAACAAATCAACCAATCATGTATAAGTCGACTGTTATAAAATAAGTCGATGATGCAAAAAATAAGTCAACATAAATAAAAAATAAGTCGATAGTTCAATAAATCAGTTTTATTAATAAGTCAATATAAAATTATACAAGTCTATCAAGAATAAATAAGGTTACGAGAAAATAATTTAAATCGACTAACAAAAAAATAAGTCAACAATATAAATAAGTCAACTATGTAAGTCAATAGTTATAAAATAAATCGATGATGAAAAAACTTAAGTCAATAGAAATAAAATATAAGTCGCCAGTTCAATAAATCAACTTATTAATAAGTCAACATAAAATAATATAAGTCTACGATGAATAATAAATAAGTATACAGGAAAAATATATACAAAAATTAACTAATTAAAATCCAACTATGATTTCTGTTTTTGTTAGATATTAGTTTTCATAAAAAATAATTAATTTTTAAACAAATTTAAATTAATTATAATTTTTATTTATATTATTGAAAATAAATTAAATTTTAAATGTATTATTTAAAATTAATCATCTGTAATTAAATAAATAATAAATAAGGATAGTTTGGTCTTTTGTTTATTATAAAAAAAATATTTTTCAAAACATGTAAAATTAGGTATAGTTTTCAAAGTTTGTAATAAATATGGAGTAGTTATCCAACTACCCCTATTTTTTTTTTTTAAGAAAATTAAAAAAACGAAAGAACCAGAAAGGACACTTTTGAGATAAACACAATAACTAAACAACCAGAGATACAAAAATCTGAATTTTAAAAGAAAAACTCCTTGAAATAGGCATAAAAAGAGAGAGAAACCTTTACTAATGAAATTTGACAACAGAACAAGAAGCTCAGATTTGCACACTCACAACTTAAAAATAATTTGAAATACTACGAGACCTTAGAGAGTCAAACAGAAATAGGGGAAATCTACTTTACACAAGGATGAGATGAACCTTAATTCAAGAGGTTGGTAATGAGGCCCTTGAGTGACTCATCCTCAGGTTCTTCTTTAACGCCAAGGGTGGTGTGTAAGACAGAGTCACAATATCCATAGTCTTTCTTCCTCAGGAGGCTTCTCCCATAAATTGTCGCCTTCTATTGCCAAGATTCCCTCCAAGTTGGAACTTTAGAGATCCAAGCACTCGACTCTTCGTTATTAAAACACAGGTTCCAAACATGTAGTGTAATACAAACTCTAGCGAGAATACATACTTCTGGAGTAGTGCCGGTCCAAATCCACTTCAACTGGTTAGTAAGAGTGACCCCTTCGTCAGTACCAGCTAGAATAGAAACTCTTAGAGGTTTATTCTTTCTTGTCGCTTTCCTCAGTGTTGATAGTCTTTCTTCAGAAGGGAGAAGACTTTCACCAGAAGGTTTTGACCATTCATTTTGTGAGTCGAGGCAGTCCTGAGTCTCCTCAAACATTATCGACTTGCTAATCTTATACTTTGGCTCACACATTGTAAGTCTTGTTACCGTGAATCCCTTTTCATCCATCGTCCAAGGCTG
Organism: Cardamine occulta; assembly: GCA_028015245.1. Classification (NCBI taxonomy): domain Eukaryota; kingdom Viridiplantae; phylum Streptophyta; class Magnoliopsida; order Brassicales; family Brassicaceae; genus Cardamine; species Cardamine occulta. Next base: position 2,751,512 of record CM051389.1, read on the forward strand.
GATGGAGATGAGAAATGATAAGTTGTCATTCTTCTTTTGGCTGAAAGAACTGGAAACTTTGAGAGATCAAGGGAAGAATTTTGGCTTTGGAAAGACCTGTGAATGACGGACTTCTTGAAGAGCAGCCTTCTGAAGTCTGGATTTGTTTTTCGTTCAAGGTACACACTCTTAAATGTTCAAGAGCTCTGTCTGAGTGAGCTGACCTTTTATCACTTATTTCACTCTTCCATATATCATCAGATGGTTCTTTGTTCAGATGGAGATTCTTCTTAGTCTTGTTTTTTGAGAAGCTTTTCAAGACTCTCTTGAATCTTCTTGCAAGGTCTGCCTCTGTTTCTTCGTTGGTAAGACAGACTGTACCCTTTCTGGTGCTATCAGCAAGTGTTTGACTTTTATTGACTTCTTGTTTCACTTTACTTACACACAATTGCAGAGCAATCTTTCCCTGACTCCAACTCACGATTCTAAGTAGACAGATTACTTTTAACTAAATCTTCTGACCAACTTTCACTCAAGACAACTTACTCATTATTACATAACTCATCCTTAATGAGATACCTCTCCTTTCTTTCTTCTTTTAGTATTCTTCTTGTGATACAATCTGTGATCTCCTCCTTCTTGATACTTCCTTTTTGAGTACTTGATTTTGTATATGTATGAGGGATAATATTATTCTTCCAGCTCTTTGCTTCTTATAGAGCTTCCATTTCTTTTCTCTTTTTCGAGTTGCTCTTAGATATCCACCAGATAAAGTAGTGTTATCTTTTCCCTTTTATGATGTGTTGTGCAGAAGCAAAGTCCTCTCTTAGCATTTTTCCTCATGACTGTACATGATTTTTTCCTTGGGAGTTGCAAGACACCTTGAAATCCGACGGCATCTTCATTGGTCCAGAGGACTTGCTTTTCTTTGTTTTCTATTACTTCGATCTTGACATCTGCAGTTTCCTCCTTTTGATCTTCTTGCTTTAGGGTCATGTCAAGATACGATTCTCCCCCTAAATTCATGATTTTGTACTTTGAGACTTTTTCATTTGATCTTCTCTAGCAGGTGCTTTCAAATAACACTACAAATCCTGCGAGAATTGCCACTCCGAAGCAGCCCACAGCCGTTTCGACTCTGGAAGAGTGTAGCATCCCATCACCGGTTGCAGCGAGCAGATCCTCCACGAGACTGAGAGACCTTCAACACGCAATGGGACAGAGGAGAAGACTCGCCGCTGCACCGGGAAAGAGGGGAAGACTCAATCCACGAACCAGTGAGAGGAGGAACCGGAGACTGGAGTCAAGAGAGGTTACAGTCCTCTGAGAGACAGTAGTCCAAACTGGTCACCACCGGAGCCACGCACGAACCAGAAACAGGCCAACCTCCCCACTGTCGTAGCTGTTGAAAGGAAAACAAATAGAAAGGAGAAAGTGGTGGCCGGAGCCGGTGCTAGGTAAGTGATATATGATGATTTTGGCTCATATTTACTAATGTTTTCTAGTCGTTTTTAGTGTCTTTCGAGTCGATTTTGAGTCTTAACAGGTTAGAATGAAGTTTTGGAGCATACATTGGATGGAATGGAGCTAAATGGGCTTTTGGAGCAAAAAAGCGGATTTGGAGCAAAAGGGCCGAATTTACACGCGACCACCCAACGGAGTATCTAGTGGAGCACATGCTCCGCCGCCAGAAAAAATTAAAGAGCCCGAGTTGACCTAATTTTGGCGTGATTAAATAGGTCAGCAGCCTTTCTTAGAAGACACGTCTCTTTCCTTGGAGAAAAATCAGTAGCTACTCGAAGATTCTCTCCTTCTCCCCTTTGTCACCATCGCCTAGCTCTTTGTTCTCATCTTCCTTGTTTTTGATTGCTTAGACTTGGAGATCATCTATACTTTGTTTTGAGAAGAATTCTGAACCTTGTTACTTTTCAGTATTTATTCATGAATTCTTTTTATTTCATTGCTGTGTTTACTTCTTCCATGTCTAAGTAGTCCATTAACTAGATTAGGGTTTTTTCAAAGGTATTCATGAGATGATTTAACTTGGCACAAATAGGATGCATAAATACATACTGTCTTCACCTCTAGTTGAATTTAATGCTTAGGCTAAACTGATCACTTAGTTTATGATTTTAGGTTAAACCTATTCGCGAGAGTGTTTTAGGTTGTTAGAAGAGACATTGGTGAGCAATCAGACCGTAGGTGACGAGAGTTGGTGCGGCTGAGTGTGAACATATTGAACCCATTCGTTAATGCTTATCTGCATCTCTAGGTCCAAGCGAGAGTTTAGGTATTTAGGGTGTTAGATAAAGTTGTCGACGCCACGAGAGTGGGTCGGTCTTATTTTCATGTTTGAGTTCTGGACCTTTGTTGAATTAGATCCTGAATAATTACTAAAGTTTCATCTCTGAATCACCTGCGAATTACCCTGATCTAGTGCTTTTTTTTATTAGTTTTACACCGCTTAATTTATTCGCAATTCTGTTACGAAACAAATCAAAAAAAATTTCTTACTTTTATTTACAAATCTCATAATTTCATAGTGTAACCTTGCTCTCTGTGGATTCGATCCCTTATATACTACTGCGTTTGTCTGTGCACTTGCAGAATTTTATTTGAGTTAAAATTCTGTGTATCAGTAAGCCACCGTGCTCCAGCCACGGATCTGAGTTTTGTTGGCGGTTGTGCGAGAGATGAGAGTTTAAACCCATCGATGATGAGTCCCAGCTTGAGCAGCGGCCAAACGTATGTGGTTTACCCATGTCAACTAGGTTTTTTTTTCTTTTGCTTTTATATCCGCTCAAGCTCTATTCAATGAAATATATAGTAAGTAATACGATCACATTATTACATATGAGAAACTTGAAGGCAAAGGTTAACCTTCTTCAAAAAACAAAACAAAAAACTTGAAGGTAAAGTCAACAACCAACATCGTGTCACATTACAATGAACTTATTTAATCGAATACATCAATTATAAAATGATGAAAGCAATTTGCAACACAATATTTTGCATATCATGATTAAAATTTGGCCTGAAGATCCATGACCACCTTAGGATTCAACTGGAATGCCTTAGCAAGAACAATAGGGTTTATTGGAGGGTTTGACCCAAAGACAGTGTTGGCAATAGTGATAACACCTGGGTTCTGGCTGCTTAGAGCAGCGAATGCAACCGCTGCTGATTGGCCAATGTTCGCTTGAAAATGGATGAGTCCTTCTGGAAACACAAATACATCACCCACGTTAAGGGTTTTGCTGAAGAGACGGTTTCCGTCTTGGTTTGACGTGACAAACCCGACCAAAAGTGTTCCTTGATGGACAACTAAGATCTCGGTGGCATGTGGGTGGGTGTGAGGTGGGTTCTGTCCGTTTACTCCATAGTCTATACGGACAAGTGAGATTCCAAGGGTGTTTAAGCCAGGAATCTGGTTAACATTCACAGCAGTAACATTCGATCCAACTGCATTAGTTACGGGTCTTGCATTTTGAAGCCCTGAGAAAAAGAAGTCATCCGCAGTCGCGAGCTTTGGGTCTTTGCAGAACTTTCCGTTCACAAAAACTGTACAAAACAACCAAATAATATGAGAATATGAGAAACAAAATGAAAGATGAGCGTTAGAAACTATTACGAAACCAAGAAGTACATACCACCATTTGCCGGGGTGTTGACACCGATGCAAAAGTCTTGAAGAGGGCTTGGGTCGGAAGCAATAGCTAATGGAAATGTTAAAGCCAAAAGAGATAGAACTGCAAGTAATGAGGATTCTTCATTGCCATATATCTGCTGAAGTGATTTTTAGAAGAAAAATAATGGTTTTGTTTCTTGAATATGGTTTTGTTGGAGAGATGAGAAACTTATGAGCCCATTGAGCTCAATTTATAGATGCGTAGAGGTGCTGAACCAGTCTATGTAAATGTACGTATACACACCTGTAAATCCAAGAAAATTGTATAATGAATGAATTAGAAGTTTGAAATAGTTAAGAAATTGTTTACATCGTGTTCCGTCAACACACCACGTTTATGGTGGTAATATTTCAGTAAAGAAATTCTAAGCTATATTTTAATTTTATTGAAAACTGATCCAGTTGACGTTTAAAATGGCAAGTATTGACAAGTTACATATAAAATGTTTGTTTGATGATTATATATCCTCAACTTTTCATGAATTTATATGTTCTGATTTTAATAATATTTCCTTTTGCAAATGCAGCTAAGTTGACTAAACCAAATGTCAATGTGAAACTGATAGTTGGGTTTGATTGTTTCTTTTAGTGAGTAGGTACGACTATATCAAATGGTATGTAAGTAAATCAAAATCGATGTTAAGAATTTAAAGAGATAATGCCTCTCTAGCTAGTGTTATTATGGAATATTTAACTATGTCAAGTAAATTCAAACCCATCCGTCGCAAGTGAATTGACCCGTTATATCATAGACATGACTTCTCTGCTCGTCATAGTTTTGATTTCTTCTCCATCAAGAAATGGAACCATATAAGTGCTCATCTCATACCAAAAGCTTGGTCTGTTTTGTTTTTTTTTTTTTATAATTTGGGCAGAACATCTTAAAGCTGTTAAAAGCAATATATTTCTAACAAATTTCTCATACTAAATGAGTTTTCACATTCATCTCAGAATAAATACAGGTTTTAGCAGCTTTTGAAAAGTAAGATCATACATGGGCAGACCCGCTTGGAGGGGATCCGGTGCAGTTGCACCTCCTAAAATATAAAAACTTGTTTTTATAACACTAAACAACATTATTTAAGTGGCGAAAATGGTAGATATCCACCTCCTTCAAATGGGAGATGAGGGGTTCTAACCTCTCCTAAAACATTTTGCAGTAAAATATCTAAAGATATAATCACCTTCATGTGGGAGAGAGTGTAGAAACCAATAGCTTTGACATTTGGAAAAAATTAGTGCTACAGCGCAAATAACATGACATTGGAGAAAATAACATGTAATAGAGCAATAAATACGTTTTCATCATATCTCCACATTTAGAGACAAAAAAGAATGAGAGATCCAACAAGATACGAGAGAAAATGAGCTAGATCGAAAAGAATGAATTTTTAGATGCAACTGTCTAAAAGAGTGAACGCGACCTGTTAAGAATTCTCATATCCATCATGATGAGGGAGCGAGAGAGAGGGAAAGTGAAAAAGAGAAGAGAGAGATATCAGTGATAAATACTAGATCAAGGTGAAATAGAGATAAGAGAACAAGGTGGATAAGACGTTAAAGAAGAAGATGGAGAAATCGAGGTAAGAGGGTAAAAGAGGATCTCACTGAAATTGAGAATGAGAAGGTAGATAGGGAGGGAAGAGAAAGAGAGATGGGAAGTGGAAAACAAACAATAGAATTGAGATGAGAGAGAGAGAGAGAGAGCGAGTTCTTAATTAATAGGGGGGGGGGGGGGGGAAGGTATTTTGACAGTAGGGTACTTAATTAATCAAACACCAAAGTTCTTTGATTAATGGACCGACACCCTATGGGAGGTTATATGAAAAGGCTCCTGATTATGAGCATTTGAAGGTGTTTGGAAGTCTTTGTTATGCGCATAAAGTGATAAATTTGCATCTAGAAGTCGAATGTGCACATTTGTAGGTTATCCGTATAGGAAGAAGGTATGGAGATTGTACGATGTTTAAAAATATCAGTTTTTCACTTCAAGGGATGTTATTTCTATGAAGAAATTTTTTCATATGGTACAGTTCCTGGAACCGATTCAGAGGAAGAAGAAGATGTGTTATGGGCTTCAATTCAAACAAGCCCATTTGTAGAGGAAGACAATGGTCTAATACTCAGCCCCACGAATCCCATTGGCCAAAGAGACAACACTCCAGCTGTTGCAACATTGCCGACAAGTTCATCTCTTGTGCCCTCGTCGTCCTCTGCAAATCGAAAAGAACCTGCTGTGCCGACATTGATTACGCCTCCGCCGCCACCATCAGCTTGGAGGTTCGGCCACGAGCTCTGGTGGTTCCACCACCTGCTCCGGTTGTCCCACTAGTACCGGTAATTCTGGTTCGCCAAAGTCAACGCCCGAAACAACCATCGGTTATTTTGAAGAATTTTGTCACCAATCACAAACAACTCTGTTGGGTATCGATAAAGGAAAATCATTCTATCCAATTGCAAACTATGTGAGCATATTTAGCTGCTATCATTTCAGAACCAAAAAATTTCAATTAAGCAATTCGATCTTGTGTGTGGAACAATGCGATGGGAAGTGAGGTTGATGCACTTGAAGAGAACAAAACGTGGACTATTGAAGATCTGCTACCGTGAAAGAAAGTGATTGGCTCAAAGTGGGTTTACAAAATTAAAGATGATTCAGATGGAGAAACATTTTCTCCAGTTGCAAAGATGGAAACAGTCTGCATGTTCTTGAAAGTGTCTGCGGAAAACAATTGGTTGGTTCAACAAATTCACACCATGAATTTGTTGGAGTTAGTCTCTCGCTAGTGCTGACCGTTCCATATTTTTGTGAAAAAGTCTCAAGGTCTCGTCATTTAATATCATTATGATGTGGTCGTAGTAAATTCATTAAAAATTAGTATAATTTTATGGACTAATTGTGTTGTGAATAGTTTTCCCGTTAATTTCCAAAATAAAAACATAAAACATTGATTTATTTAGATCTTGATCAAGGTAAAAACAACCACAGACATATCATGTCATGATACTAAGAACGGATGATACAAGATCTTTATTCAGGCGAAGGTAAATAAAATAAAAGCAAATAAAGCAACAATACTATTATGGTTTTTTGAACTTAACCTGTAGATCCACGACAATCCTAGGGTCCAACTGGAACGCAGCTGCAAGAACACTTGGGTTTATCTGTGGGTTAGAACCAAACACGGCATCGGCAATAGTGATAGCACCTGGGTTTTGGCTACTCAGACCAGACCAGCGAATGCAACCGCTTTTGATTGGCCAACGTTCGCTTGGAAATGGATGAGTCCCTCTGGAAACACAAATACATCGCCTGGGTATAGCTTTTGATAGTCTGGGTTTGAAGTGACAAACCCAACTAAAAGTGTTCCTTCTGCGATATACAAGATCTCGGTGGCACGTGGGTGGGTGTGAGGTGGGTTCTGTCCATTAGGTGCATAATCAATACGGAAAATTGAGATTCCAAGGGTGTTTAACCCTGGAAGCTGGTTAACATTGACTGGTGTCACGATGGACCCAGTTTTTGGATTAGGTGTTCCTTCTTTGAGGTTGTAAAAGAAGTCATCCACGGTCACGAGCTTTGGGTCTTTGCAGAACTTTCCGTTCACAAATACTGAACATAATAATCAAAGAAAAAAAGGTGTAAGAACGTAATGCTTTCTCATAAGTAAAAAATTGTACATAACAATGGTTAGGAAGTGAACAATATACATACCGCCATCTGCTGGGGTGTTGACGGCGACGCAGAAGTCCTGAAGAGGGCTTGGATCCGAACCATTGGTTAATGAAGTGTAATAGCCAAGAGATATAGAGTTGCAAGAATTGAGAGACTCTTCATGGCTGAAGCAATTCTTGGGTTTTTGTTTTCTTGAATGAGGTTTTAATGGAGAGATGAGTAACTTATGAGACACATATAGATCTCAATTTATAGATAAATGTAGGTGTTGAACCAGTCCGTATGAGTGCTCCTTCCACACTTGATATTTGAAATGGTTATAAGATTATCTAATTGTGTTCCTTCCACACACTCTGTTCTTGGTGGTGGTAATATTTTAACTGAAAGAAATAAAAGTGAAAATTAAAAAGTATATATCAATGAAATGTGACGCTCTAGAAGTTTGACAAGGCAAGTATTGCGATCGACTCTGATCAGAGCTTGACCATACGACGTATAATATAATAATCATGAAAACACTGTAGAAGAAGAGACGACTTTATTTCAGGACTTTGCAATGAAACACTGATAACAATGCTTCAACTACCAAGCTAGTGTGAGATCCATGGATTTAGTTTCTATGGAGGTCAATGATATATAGTATTATTCTATTTTCTTAAGTTTTCCTAATCTGTAAATGACTACTTACAATTTTTTTATTTTTTGTCATACAATTGTAGACCATTGGATTTGAATTTAGATTATGACACAAAAACATTGATACATACTATTCCACTACAAGGATTTTGTCATACACTCTTGTGTGTTATATATTTTTGACACTGTAGACTAATACTGCTGTATAATTTTTTTTTTGTTCGTTTTGGATTTACTTGTAAAATATTCTGTTTTTTTTTTTTTTTACCGTGGCTATTGATAGGTCAATGACATGAAGTGTCCATTAGACTTTACTAAGAAAGTATATACCACAAAATAAGAAAACATATCAAAACAGATATGAGATAATGCAGTACATCAGGATACTTATGGGCAGAGGTCAATTTACATTGTAGAAGGAGTCAACACAAGGATTCTTGGCTCTGGAAATCTATTCTTCATCTTAGGCACCAAGCAAAAGGTTTTATCAGATTCTCCTTTCATGATGGCAAGTCCACAAGTTTTTGGTTTGATCATTGGCGCCATCATGGTCCTCTTATTGATTTTGTTGAACAATCTGGCCCTCAAAGAACTCGGATAAGTGTTTACTCGACAGTTGCAGAAGCTTGTAACAGCCAGGGCTGGAGATTACCCTCTCCTAGATCAAGAGCTCCACCATTGAAAGCTCTTCGGCAGCTCCTCTTGAGTACAGAGCCACCCTCTCCTCAAAGAGGTCCGGACTATTTCAGTTGGAAGAGTGGAAATGTAGACAAGCCAAGCTTCTCCACAAGTTTGACTTGGAACACCATCAGGCGTTCAGCTCAACCTCAAGCATGGATCAAACTGTTTGGTTCAAAGGACACATACCGAAAATTGCTTTCACCTTCTGAATTTCACAGCTCGATCGCTTACCGGTTAGAGCTCGTATACATGCGTGGGGTATCTCCCCTATAAGCTGCTGCTGTACCTGCAATATCCAAATAGAAACCAGAGACCACCTCTTGCTTCATTGTGAGTTCAGTGAACATATCTGGATCATGGTTTTGCGCTAGCTAGGACAACCTGGTTTCGTATTCCACAACTGGTATGCTCTAATATCCTGGCTCTCATCTGCTTTCCCTAATGTTTCCCTAACACTCAAAAGGGTTGCCATTCAAACTACGATCTATATGGTCTGGAAAGAAAGGAACAATAGACGACTCCACAATGCAATCCTTCCTTGAGCGTAAAGATCGTATGACCTTCACTCGCCTGCTTCAAGAATGGTTTACCCACGAGTGACCAACTCTGCTATTCTGAAGCTCTATATATACTCTGTTCCATTTAGAGTTTTGTTTTTTTAATTTTTTTTTGGTCTAATGCAACAATAGTTTCACCGAAAGTTTTATAAAAACTTTGTTCCATTTCCTAATATAATTTACATATTTATCAAAAAAAGAAAGTTGGGCAAATTACATTCTTAAAATACTTGGTTAATGAAAAGAAAAAGTCTTGCAAATAAATTAAAAAAGAAACCCTTCCAAGCTAGTAGTGTCAAAATAATTATTTCAACTACTTATAGGATCCACTTTTTAGAAGTTTCCCAATTATAAAACTCATATGAGATACATAAGTATTTCACAAATCTTTTGTTTTAGAATTATTTCACAAATATTCTTTTTTATAAACTCAGATGGCCATGCAGGTTTCGAACATGCGACCAACTGAGCTAATGGGCCATTTGCATGAACTTCTAAAATTACTTTAAATGAAGTTTACCTTGTTTTTATTCAGATTATGTTCGAATTGGAGATGCAAAAAGATGTGGAAAGTTGATTATACATAGTACATTGTATATACTTTTGCAACTTGTGTCGCCATTAGAGGTTCACGATATTCTTCCTCCAATATTATCCACATATGTATGTTATGCTTAGATTTGTACATTTCGGACATGGATCGTTCTTCTAGTTTGAGAATTCTCATCCAAAAGTCCATTTCATGGAGAAATTTTAAGAGTTGAGTTCTTTAATTTCTTGTTTTGATTAAACACCTGCCAGAACTTGAAATTAGGGTGGTTTTTCGGTATTGCCAATTGATCACATTTTGAAGGGTTTTTTTATGAACCAAATATATACAGCCCAAGAATCTAGAGAGACTATTGTAATACTTTTCATAGCCAAGTTTGAAGATGAATATTTGATGTGACAATAGATGACAGACCCAACTGGACTAGATTCAGTATTTCTAGCCTTGTCGAGCCCTCAGAAAAAAAAGTCATCGGTTGTGGCAAGTTGTGGGTCCTTACAAAACTTATGTTCACAAACACTGAACTAGAGGTGTAAAAACAGATCAACTTTCATGGGTTGACAACCCAACCTTACTCATGAATCCTAATGGATTGGATATTTTGATTCTAATGGGTTGATGGATCAAATATGTTGATGGGTAGTTAGAAAAATGGGTAAAATAGGTTGGGTTGTAATGGGTTGATGGTTTACCCGTTTAACCATTTCACCCATCGATTTTATATAAAAATTGAATCAAACCAATTTAACCGATTTTTTTAACCGATTTGATTCATACTATCATCATCATAATCACCACCACCACCACTACCATCATCATCATCATCATCATCATCATCACCACCATCATCACTATCATCATCATTATCATCATCATCATCATCAATCATCATCATCAATCATCATTATCATCATCAATATATTGTAAACTAGCATTGATGATGTTTTGGGTATTAGTAAAGATGATCTAAACTTATGTTTAATAAAAGGTTTGAAGAAAAAGAAAGCTCCCCATGCAGTGTGGGATTGTATCTCGCCTTAGGAAATGGTAAAGCATGTTAAGCGTTTTGGTGAAAGCTTCCCAACAGTGTGACAACATTGAATTGGAAATGAATGAGTCTCTCTGGAAACAAAAATACATCACCCGTGTAATCGTGTTAAGTGCTTTGGTGAAAAGACGTTTTCGTCTTGGTTTCAGATGAAAAGCCTCTATGAAAACTGTTCCTTGATTGACAAGTAAGATCTCGGTAGACATGGATGGGTGTGAGGTACGTGGGTTCTGTCTGTGTACTCCATACTCTATACAGACAAGTGATGAAGTGAGATTCCAAGGGTGTTTAAGCCTGGAATTTGGTAACATTCATGGCTGTCAGCCTGTCACATTTGAGCTGACAACATAAGCTACGGTTCATGGCTTATCAAAGCCTTTGAAAGAAGTCATCCGCAGTCGCGAGCGTTGTGTCATTGCAGAAATTTCAGTTCACAAAAACTGAACAAAATAACCAAAAATAATAAGAGAATATATAAGAAATGTGTAGTGCTCGAAGAGGAGATCTTAACACTGCCGTCCATTACGTCGTTAGGACCAGTGACGAGAGCTCGCGCAAGTATTGACAAGTTACGCATAAAATGTTTTTTTGATGATTATGTACCTTCAACTTTTCATGAATTTATATGTGCCGATGTTAATACTATTTCGTTTGCACATGCAATTGAGTTGACTAATAAACCAAATGTCAATATGGAACTGTTATTAGTTGCGATTGATTGTTTCTTTAAGTGAGTAGGCACGACTATATTAACTAATTTAACTTATATGTATGTAAATAAAAATCCATGTTAAGAATCTAAAGAGATGCCTTTAGTTTTGTTACCGAATATTAACTATGTTACATAATTTTGAACCCATCGATCGCGAATAAATATTTGTGTTCACCCGTTATATCATAGACATGTTTACTTCTCCACACATCATACTTTTTATTCCTTCTCCATCGAGAAATGGAACCCTATAACTATAAGAGTTCATCTCATACCAAAAGCTTGCTCTGTTTTTTGTTTTTTTTTTTTTATCGCAGAGCTGTTAAAAGCAATATGTTTGTAACAAAACTTTCATACTAAATAAGTTTTCACAGTCTATATAAAAAAAAAAACAAAACAAAAAAAAATCAGGTTTTTACTTTTTAGCAGTTTTTTTCCTTGTTAACCAGAAGGTTCCGCATTTTTTACCACCCGACTAATCCACACAGGGTGAATGTACTCGTCAAATTGCTTACTCACCGGATTTTCTAATGGACCTAAAGAATTACATCATTTCGAGTGGTCAAATTGAGTGATTTAGATAATTTTTTCTACGCCTGAGGAAAATTGATCTCTGGCCTAAACCAACATAGCAATTCTTTTCTCAAGTGGAAACCACTAGACCACCATGCATCACTACTTTTTAGCAGCTTTTAAAATGTAAAATCATACAAATTATAAGCAGCATATATATTCTAGAGAGTCCTAACCTCTTAAGCTGAAGAATTGCTTGAGTAATCAGAGTCGTTATCCTAGACAGTCCTAACCATCTTCACTTGTTCTCTAGGGTTCTGAACAGAAGCATGAATGTATGATTGCCATAGTTTTCAAACATAGGGATTTAAGGATTTGCGACTTATTTTGTTAATGTTCTATATACAACATACTTATTTTATTATTGTTCTATATATAACTATTTGGGATCAAGAACATTCCGTCACAAAAGAGAATAATTTTTCCTTGAATTCCAAAATGACGCTATCCATTTTTAAGACCTTAAAGCATTGGTTTATTCAGAATTTGGTCACGGTAAAAGCAACCATACACATCGTGTCAAGATAAAATGAACGGATAATACAAGATCCTTATTCATCCGGAGGTACATAAATTAAAAGAAACTTAAATCTTATTAATTTTTTGGTTTAAACTTGACCAGTAAATCCATGACAATCCTAGGATCCAACTGGAATGCCCTTGCAAGAATACTTGGGTCTATCATTGGGGTAGGCCCAAACACGGTGTTGGCAATAGTGATGACTCCTGGGTTTTGGCTACTCAGTCCAGCGAATGCAACCGCAGGATACTTACCAACGTTCACCTGGAAATGGATGAGTCCCTCTGGAAAAACAAATACATCACCCATGTTGAGCGTTTTAGTGAAGAGGCGATTTTCTGGGTTTGACGTGACAAACCCAACTAAAAGTTTTCCCTCTGCAACATACAAGATCTCGGTGGCACGTGGGTGGGTGTGAGGTGGGTTCTGTCCGTAAACTCCATAATCGATACGGACAAGTGAGATTCCAAGGGTGTTTAACCCTGGAAGGTTGTTAACATTAACGGCTGTCACATTTGACTGGACTGCATTAGTTACGGGTCTTGCATTTTGAAGCCCTGAGAAAAAGAAGTCATCTGCGGTCGCGAGCTTTGGGTCTTTGCAGAACTTTCCGTTCACAAAAACTGAACAAAATAACCAAATAATAAGAGAATATAAAAAATGAGAAGTAATTTACAAATGAGATGAAAAATGATTAGGAAGTGATCATGTACATACCACCATCTGCTGGGGTGTTGACAGCGACACAGAAGTCTTGTAGGGGGCTTGGATCAGAAGCAATAGCTAATGGAAGTGTTATAGCCAAGAGAGATAGAACGACAAGAAATGAGAGACTTTTCATTGCCATATATTAGTTGCAGCAATTATTCGAAAAGAGGAAGAGTTATTGTTTCTTGAATGTGGTTGTAATGAAGAGAGATACAAAAACTTATGAAACATAGACCTCAATTTATAGATAAGTTTAGGTGTTGAACTAGTCCGTACACTTGCAAATCCAAGAAATTAAAATGACGAACTTAGTGTTTGAAATGGTAAAAGTATGTAAATTACATTTCCTCAACACTTAGTGTTTATGGCGGTAAGATTTCCATTCCACAAAATAAGAAAATTCGAATTAAGAAACTATATTTCTCCAAAGAAACATGATGCACTTGAAGTTTGAAACGGCAAGTTTCGGCGATCATATAATATTATCCGTTAAAGGTTTAATTTGTTGAATGATTCTTCCCTCAATTTGGCATTTAGTTCACGGACTCGAACAAACGGTCAATGTGAATGTGTTGGGGTTTGTTAAAATGTTAACATTTTCTGGTTTTGTTTGATTGTTTCTTTACATGATAAGACTCGACTATGTCAACCCCAGTGTGTATATTATATATTATAATGATAAGATAGCTAATGCTTTTGGAGGATTTAATTTACTTTTTTCACATAAATTTGAACCTACTGGTAGTACACTAACCAAACTTTCTTCTTCTTTTCTTTTGTTTCAGTGCATCTTGTAGCTATCAAAAAGAGATCGCGTTTTAACATACGATAATAAATACATATATCAACCCTTAATTTTAAAATATGGTTAATCTTTACAATGCAAAAAAAAAATTACCTATACATATATATATATATATATATCGATCAAAAACCCATCACAGTTTTAATATGGGATATTTTTCACAGGCACTTTCAAGCATGGATTGTCAAGTTTTTTAGACGAAACTTCCAGAGGTGTTACCAATGACTTTACGTTGGCATATTTTTCTAATCTTCTAGATGAGCTTCGTTTGGTTCAAAATTAATATTTCTTTGTTCTTTCTTTGATTTTATTATGCTATTTTATTTTATTGATAGTAATATTTACATGTACGTTAGATTAATGTATTATAAAAACTCTTGTGTTTTTAGTATACATATTTATAATTTTGTAGATTTGAATTGTTGGAAATTTAATAATATTATTGTATTCTTATGATTTTGTGTGCAATTAATATATAAATTATTATGTAAACGATATTTTATAACTAATTGTAAATGACTGCTATATCCGTTTGATACATTTTTTATATAGAGCATGTACCTCCGTATAGATTTCTAAACCGATTTAATTAATTATATGCAGTTGAACAAAAAAAGACTTCTATTTTTGTAATATCTATTTCACTTTTATGCAACGATAAAATAAAAACTAATTACAAATTGGTATTTTAATATTTAAATTAAGTATAATCATTTTTATAACTAAAATTTTGTTCTTTTCGAATTAATAATATATATATATATATGTAGCTATTATTATTAGTGTTTTACATATAGAATAAGGCTAACCGAACAAAAAAAGAAAATTCAAATAGGAGTTTGGCAAATAGAATAATTTTAGTAAATATCAGATATAATTAAATTAAAAACTGAGAAAATGTGGTTTTGATATGTTAGCACGCATTAACGCTTCTCGTTTAATATAATAGAAGATTGCCATCCTAACTATTTTGGACAAATATGGAAAGTTTCGGGACAGAAAACAAACTTTTGCTAATTCTTCAGTGATGTTTGGAAAATTATACCGAACCACACAAATGATCAATAAAAAAGAATATTAAGTATATCGAAATAGTGGTTGTGATCGTATTTAGAATCACCAGAGGACGTGGTTCAAAAAGACTAAATGATCAGATAAATAGTTGGCATGTAAAATTCTTTTCCTTGAGGAAAGAGGTTTTGATGAAGTCAATTAACATGGCCCTGCCGACGCATGTATAATGTCATGTTTTAAAGTTCCTTAGATTTTAATTTTGAAGTTAATTCGTTCAACAGCAAAATTTTGGAATAGTTTCAATAGAAGTAACGACGGTTTTCATCGTATAGAATGAGAGAAACTTGAGGATTGTCATACTTTTGTAATAGCAAGGAAATCAATTATTCAAATTCCGAAATATTTGTGTGTAAAATTTTCCCAATTTCTAGCATTTTGTTTTAGAATATACGCTTTGTCATATATATGTACATCTCCTATTCTCTAAGAAATAGACAGATATTATCTTCGTCCTCTGTTCCTTTATGGTATAAGATCTTGAAACTTTTTACAAATCTCTGAAAGAAAATCGAACACGGCTGCTCCGACTCTGACTGCTGCAGTGACGAACCTGACAACGGAGGTGAGAAGAACGATCTCACCTTATGAATTGACTTCTGCCAACAATCCAGGTGTCGTAATATCGCATCCATTGTTCAAAGGGTCAAGCTATGAAGAATGGACGTGTGGAATGAAGACTGCGCTCACCTCATGAAAGAAATTTGGGTTTCTCCACGGGTCTATTGCACGGCCAAACCAAGAATACCCGGATTTGGAAGATTGGTGGACTATTCAAGCTTTGCTTGTTTTGTGGATCAAGATGTCAATCGATCCTTCCCCCGCTCAAACATCTCGTACCGTGATGTGGCAAAGGACTTGTGGGAACAATGGAAGAATCGTTTCTCGGTGACTAACGGACCTCAAATTCAACAAATCAAAGCCGAATTGCCTTGTTGCAAACAGAGAGGTATTGCGATTGAAGCCTATTACAGCAAACTGAATCACATATCAGATAGCATGGCGAGTTACATGTGATTGAGGGTTTGTAAGTGTGTAACATACAAGTGTGATTTGACTACTCTTCAAGAACAAGATCGTGAGGAGGAGAAAGTTCATGAGTTTTTTTTACTTGTATTTACATGGCCATCTGTTTTTGGATACCATGGAGACAATACCATCTGTTTTTCAATAACAGATGGTACAATTGTTTTGGGTTCTAATCTAAGTTTAAAATCGGTATTTCCCATTGAAGAATTGCAGTCTGATCTTATATTTGTGGGTCAGTTGATGGATGTGAATAGTTGTGTAATGCAGTTGGCAGATCAATTCCTTGTTATTCAGGACCGCTTTTGGAGAATAATGATTAGAGCGGGTAAGTGAGATTGTGGAACTTTCCGCTTTTACAAAACGGAATTGGCGACAGCACTGACAACCTAAGATGCGAAAGCTTATGAGTTGTGGAATTGAATAATGGTTCATCCTTCTGTTAGAGTAGTTAGTTCTCTCTCAAATTTTTATGTTTCTGTTGATTCTGATGTGTCCAATAAAGCCTGCAATGTTTGTGTTAGCGCTAAACAAACAAGATCTTGTTTTCCCACAAGCATTAATAAAAATACATCTACTTTTGAGTTAATTGTATAATTACTTGTAAATGACATATAACTTTTAGTAACTGCTTCATTGATCTATGTGTAAAAGATATAACATAAAATAATTACAAATTGATATTTGAATATTAGAATGAAGCATATTCATTTTTTTACAAACAAAATTTGGTTCTTTTTTTAATTAATAATAATATACATAGTTATTATCGGATAAAACTAATCGAATAAGAAAACTAATTCAAATAAGAGTTTTTGACAAATGGAATAACTTTAGTAAAAATTATATAATATAATTAAGTAAATAAAAATTTGAGAAAACATGAATTTGATATAGATGTGCACTAATGGACAAATATGGAAAGTTCGAACAAGAAACAAACTTTGTTAATTTTTCGGTGATGTTTGAAAAAATTATAATAAACCATACAAATGATCAATAAAATAGAATATTAAGTATAATGAATTAAGATGGATTTTTTTTTTGATCAACGAAAAATAAGATGGTTAAGATCGTATTTAGAATTACCAGAGAAGTTTTTTTTTTTTTTTAATTACCAGAGAAGTTGGGTGGTTGAAAGAGTAAACTTTTCAATTATATCAGAGAGACTAAAATGATCGGATAAAGAGTACTACGTAAAATTCTTTTCCATCAGGAAAGAGATTTTGCTGAAGTCAATTAACATGGTCGTCTACCAATGTATGTAATATTGTTAGTTTTGAAGTTGATTAATTAGTGCAATAGCAAAATTCTGGAAGAGTTCAAATAGAAGTAACCACGGTTTTCATCGAATATATGAGAGAATCTTGAGGATTGTCATAATTTTCAAACTTGAGGATTTAAGGATTTAATTAGTGTTTAATAAATTTAAATGTTTTATTTACAACAATCTTCATATCATGAATTTGTTGGAGTTAGTCTCTCGCTAGTGCTGACCGTTCCATATTTTTGTGAAAAAGTCTCAGGTCTCGTCGTTTACATTATGATGTGGTCGTCGTAATTAAATTCATTAAAAATTATAATTTTATGGACTTAAATAATAGTTTTTTGAAAGAAACACGAATATATTTTCCGTTAATTTCCAAAATAAAAAACAGAAAACATTGATTTATTTAGAATTTGATCAAGGTAAAAGCAACGACAAACATATCATGTTATGATACTAAGACCGGATAATACAAGATCTTTATTAAGGCGGAGGCAAATAAAATAAACGCAAAAGAAGCCACAATATTATTATGGTTTCTTGAACTTAACCTGTAGATCCACAACAATCCTAGGGTCCAACTGGAACGCAGCTGCAAGAACACTTGGGTTTATCTGTGGGTTAGAACCAAACACGGCATCGGCAATAGTGATAGCACCTGGGTTTTGGCTACTCAGACCAGCGAATGCAACCGCTTTTGATTTGCCAACGTTCGCTTGGAAATGGATGAGTCCCTCTGGAAACACAAATACATCTCCTGGGTTTAGCACTTTGGTGAAGAAGCGATTGTCTGGGTTTGAAGTGACAAACCCAACTAAAAGTGTTCCTTCTGCGACAACCAAGATCTCGGTGGCACGTGGATGGGTGTGAGGTGGGTTCTGTCCGTTAGGTGCATAATCAATACGGACAATTGAGATTCCAAGGGCGTTTAACCCTGGAAGCTGGTTAACATTGACTGGTGTAACGATGGACCCAGTTTTTGGACTAGGTGTTCCTTCTTTGAGGTTGAAATAGAAGTCTTCCACGGTCACGAGCTTTGGGTCTTTGCAGAACTTTCCGTTCACAAATACTGAACATAATAATCAAAGAAAAAAAAGGTGTAAGAACGTAATGCTTTCTCATAAGTAAAAAAATGTACATAACAATGGTTAGGAAGTGAATAATATACATACCGCCATCTGCTGGGGTGTTGACGGCGACGCAAAAGTCCTGAAGAGGGCTTGGGTCCGAAGCATTGGTTAATGAAAGTGTTATAGCCAAGAGAGACAGAATTGCAAGAATTGAGAGACTCTTCATGGTTGAAGCAATGCTTGGGTTTTTGTTTTCTTGAATGAGGTTTTAATGGAGAGATGAGTAACTTATGAGGCACATATAGATCTCAATTTATAGATAAATTTAGGTGTTGGACCATTCCGTATGAGTGACCAACTTGATGTTTGAAATGGTTATAAGATTATCTAATTGTGTTCCTTCCACACACTCTGTTCTTGGTGGTGGTAATATTTTAACTGAAAGAAATAAAAGTGAAAATTAAAAAGAATATATCAATGAAATATGACTGTCTTGAAGTTTGAAATGGCAAGTATTAGCGATCATTTTTAATTATATATAGTTCAACAAATTAATTTTACATAATGCTTTAATTTTTGGAATGATTCTTCCCTCCCCTTGTCATTTATGTATATAAAAAAAAGACTCGAACAAATAAAGGTCAATACAGTATGTGCAATTGTTAAGATTTAAAATGTTAAAAAAAAAATTATTTACATTATCAGAAACGACTATATCAAAAAGAATATAAAAATCTAAAATGGATAGTTAGAATTTTAGAAAGATAAGATAGCTATAGTTTTTTGAGGATATAATTTACTTTTTCACATAAACTGGAACCCATCGATTGTATATCCTTCCTCGAGCAAAAGCCAATATATATGTGTTTCCTCTTCTTATCATCAATGATTGCTATGGAAGTTATTGTTTTGTTTTCAATATATATACCTTAGTTAGTACTAATAACCAAAAAAAAAAGTATATACCTTATAGTGTTATCAAACAGAGATGATATTGCACGTAACGTGATAATAAATAAATCTTTTAACTGTTTTTATGCATGATTAGCTAGAGCCTAAATTATACACATTTTCAAGAAAAACTACAACTAATTCTTATAATTCTACATATTTCTTGTCGTTTTACAAAGCGTTAAAGCAAAAAATGGCAAGATTAGATGAATTATACAAGGAAGCATGCGTTGATTAGGGTTTCTATCCTAGTTAAAAACCCGACTCCGAGCAGATCAGTATAATACAATACTCATGAAGAATGTACACGGTAGAGGAAGAGACGACTTTATTTCAGGACTTTGCAATGAAACACTGATAACAATGCTTCAACTACCAAGCTAATGTGAGATCCATGGATTTAGTTTCTATGGAGGTCGGTCATTGATATGCAGTATTATATGTTTTCTTAAGTTTTCCTAATAATTAAATCACTAGTTTTTATTTTGTGTCGTATAATTGTACTACACTATAGAACTTGAATTTAGATTATGACACAGCGACAACATTGATACATACTATTCGACCACAAGGACTTTGTCATACACTTTTATGCGTTATATATTTTTAATATTGTAAACTAATATTGCTGTATAAGTTTTAATTTTGTTCACTGGTTAAACTTGTAAAATATGCTGTTTTGTAAGGCGGCTATTTATCATAGGTCAACGAGATGATGTGTCTATTAGACTTTACTAAGCAAGTGCATACCACAAAATAAGGAACCATATCAAAAAAACAGGTATGAGATCATGCAGTATCATGATGATAATCATGGTCATGGGCATAGGTCAATTTACATTGTAGAAGGATTTGTCTTATTATAAGAGTTGGTCAAATTACATTGTTAAAATACTTATCCAATGAAAAGAGAGAGTTTTGAGAATACATTTATAAAGAAAGCCTTCCAAGCTAGTAGTGACAAAATAATTATTTCAATTATTTCACAAAATTTTCCATTAAAAAAATAATACTTTTTTTTAATAGCTCATATCAATTAAAAATATAAAAACGTGTAAAAACAACTCATGCTTTTATTTTATTTCAGATACATTTAGTTCCTACAATTATACATGAGTTTGTAAATTTTCATCTCGCGTTATTAGCACGACGCTCTAACCAACTGGGCTAATGGGCCATTTGCATGAAATCTATAATTACTTTAAATGACGTTTACATTGTTTTTATTATGATTATGAGTCGAAGGAGATGCAAGAAAATTTCGAAGAGTTGATTATACAGAGTATATTGTATACACTTTTGGACCTGTGTCTCCATTAGAGGTTCACGATCTTCTTCCTCCAATATTTTCAGGTAAACGAAGTAAAACTTAAAGATCATATAATATACGCATATATGCTGGCGTGTATATTATGATCGTCGGTCCCCATGGATCCATATGTTCCCTTGAGTAAAGATACAAGCCAGCCTTTGGAATATGCTACTCCTTACAGAGAATTGATTGGAAGACATTTGTACTTCACTATCACTCGTCCAAATATAACTTTCGCAGTACATAAGCTCAATCAATATCCCCAATTCCCAATAGATGTGCATCTCCATGTAGCTCACCGTATTCTGAAATATTTGAAAGGAATCCAGGACATAATCTTTTCTACTCTGCTGGTACTGTCCTATGTATCAATTCATTTGCAGATGCAGAGTGGGGAACATGTCCTAATACCAGACGATCATTGTGTCTTCTAAGGAAACTCATTGATCAGTTGGAAATCGAAGAAGCAACAGACAGTGAGCCACAGTAGCACAAAAGCAGAGTATCAAAGTTTATATGATGTTTCAAAAGAGATAATTTGGATGCAAGTTACTTAAAGACTTCCAAATCAAGGTGATTGCAACTGCCACTCTCTTCAAGATTTGAACAAAGATGACACTCTCAAAGCCACTAATATAAGCAGTGCCAATCAACTAGCTGATATTCTGACCAAGCTCCTTCATTCAGGTACATTCACATCCTTCTTAGTCGTATGTTCAGATACAAAGACTTCCGGGGGCGTATCATGAGCATTTTGCTCTCTGGTGCAAGTTAGCAAATGCTTAAATTCCCAGTGTATGTTTAGTAGTTAGTTTAGTGCATGTTAGTGTATAGCTTAATCTTAAACTTGTATATAAACTCAATTACTGGTACAAATAACTCTCTCTCTCTCTCTCTCTTTCTTTCTCTCTCTCTCTCTCCCTCTCTTGTTATGAGGGTCAATTGAACCGACCTGATACTATTTACAATTAGAAAATATAGACAATGACACCGTACAACACTGTTTCGAATCTTTTTCTGCACTTGAAAAATTCTATTATTTACATCTATGCCATTAATATCTTTTTATTTTTTTTCTTCCAATTAATCTTTTACTCTCCCTCTCTTTATCGGTTAGTTTTTTACTCTCTCTCTCTCTCTCTCTTTATTTTCTTCCAATTTTTGTTTATCTTTGTTTATTTTACAAATAAGTTATCCAAAAAAAATTTAAGCAAATTTTTATTCTTTGAAATCTTTGGGTGAATATAACAAGATCCATTTTGTTTGGGTATGCAACTGAAAATCTCTCTCGTACCCTGTCATAACCACCATCTCGTACACCATCGTAACCACCATGTCGTACACTTTTCTCGTACACCAGTTGTCTCGTACACAAATTGTTTCGTACACTGTCTTGTCATGTACACTACTATCTCGTGCACCATTATAACCACCTTCTCATACTAATTAACTATTTGCAATTCATGAAAATGACCTCTCTCAAAGATGTATTTTGTTAAATTTAGGTTTCCCTAGATTGATACCTTGTGTCATGTCATGTACACCATCCCATGTTGGTGTATAGGACATAGAGGTCTATGTGACATGTTGGTATAGAAGATATAGATGTGTATATTACATGCTAGTGTACAAGACATGTTGGTGTACATGACATTTAGGTGTATGTGATGTGACAGTGTACAAGACATATTAGTATACGGGACATAGAAGTGTACAGAATATGGTGGTATACATGGGCATGATAGTATATAAGACATAATGATGTATATGATATGGAAGTGTATGAAACATATTAGTGTACGGGACATAGTGGTATACGGGACATGATAGTGTACAAGATGTTGTATTTCTTTAAGAATGTGTTTTTAGTTAAGGGTAAAATAGTCATTTTCTTTGGTGTATCTCACAACAAGTATAAAACCTATTTTTCTAATTGTGTTTAGTGACTGGCCCTATTTTCCAATTATGTTTAAAAAATATCTCATATAGCAAATTAACCCTTGTTTTGAAGGTTCTGAGGTTTATTAATGTTTAAGTGTATTTTTGTGTGCAATAAACTTGAACGAATTCTCTTTTAGAAATTAATTGTTACTTCAGTCATATTTATGTTTTGGTGTTAGAGTTCATGCTCTCTTTTACCAAGGTAAAATCGTCGCAAAAATCTAGTTATTTTGCTGTCCTAGCAAAACCGTTGCAAAACATTGTATATATTGTTTAAAATCTATAGAAATGATTTTAGAAAGTTGAAAAGGAGAAACATTGACCAACATCATGTCACATTATTATGAAGATATTATACATGATTCTTTATTCAGACAAAGGTAGACGAAATGAAAGCAAATTAAAAGCACAACTATTTTCATTTGATGATCAGAATTTGGTTTGTAGATCCATGACCACCTTAGGATCCAACTGAAACGCCCTTGCTAGAAAATTTGGGTCTATCGGTGGTTTAGACCCAAACACGGTGTTAGCAATAAGGATAACACCAGGGCTTTGGCTGCTCAAAGCAGAAAATGCAACTGCTGGAGTTTTTCCCACGTTGAATTGGAAATGGACGAGTCCTTGTGGAAACACAACACATCACCTTTATTAAGCGTTTTGTTGAAAGAATATTTTCTGGGAATGACGAGACAAACCCAACGAAAAGAGTTCCTTTTTGGACAAGTAAGATCTCGGTAGCACGTGGATGCGTGTGAGGCGGGTTCTGTCCATTAACTCCATAATCAATACGAACAAGTGAGATTCCAAGAGTGTTTAAACCTGGAATCTGATCAACATTAACGGTTGTCACGTTAGATCCAACTCGACTAGATCTAGTATCTCCTGCCTTGTCGAGTCCTGAGAAAAAGAAGTCATCTGCTGTGGCGAGTTTCGGGTCCTTACAAAACTTTCCGTTCACAAACACTGAACAACCCAATAAAAAAAGAACATATATTCATAAGAAATATAAAAATATCATTAAAAGACGAGCGTAAAAAATATTACGACATAAACATGTACATACCACCATTTGCTGGGGTGTTGACACCGATACAGAAGTCTTGAAGAGGGCTTGGGTCAGAAGCAATGGCTAATGGAAGTGTTATAGCCAAGAGA
Source organism: Cardamine occulta (assembly GCA_028015245.1). NCBI lineage: Eukaryota > Viridiplantae > Streptophyta > Magnoliopsida > Brassicales > Brassicaceae > Cardamine > Cardamine occulta. The sequence continues at coordinate 2,775,441 of CM051389.1, forward strand.
GATAGAATTGCTAGAAATGAGTGAGTCTTCATCATGGTCATATATTTATCCATTTGGATGAAAGAATAGTTTTAATCTAGAGGTAAGAAACATATGAGAGATATATAGAGCTCAAAATATAAATGATTTTAGGTGCTGAACCAATTCATATGACATTTTTATAAAGTCAAATGAGCTATGTCATCTTGAGTAATATATGAATTGTCTTTATAGACCAAAAAAAAGTAACATATCATTTGTCTTGAATATATGACATTTTTATAAAGTCAAATGAGCTATGTCATCTTGAGTAATATATTAATTGTCTTTATAGACAAAAAAGTAACATATCATTTGTCATGAATTTATTGTCAGTTAATCTCTCGCTAGTACTGACTGCTGACTGCTGACTGCTGACCGAATGTTATTGGTCCATATTTTTGTGAAAAAGTCTCTGGTCTCGTTTAGTAACATAGTTTTGTGGTCGTAATTAATTCATGATTTTTTTATTATTTGATGGATCTTAAAATAATTAATTTGCATGTGAAAGAAAACTCCATTTATTTCCCCCGTGGATTTCCGAATTGAGTCAAGAACACTAATCCATTTACTTTATCAAAAAAAATAAAAAATTAATCCATTTAAAAGAAAAACATACTACGTACAACATTGATTTATTTAGAACTTGATCAAGGAAAAAGTAACGACAGACATTATGTCACGGTCCGAAGAACGGATAATACAAGATCCTTATTCAGTCAAAGGTACATAAAACAAAAGCAACTGAAAGCATAATATTACTAATTTAACTTGACCAACAGATCATTGACAATCCTAGAATCCAACTGGAACGCCCTTGCAAGAATACTTGCATCTATATATCGGTGGGGTAGACTCAAACACGGTGTTGGCAATAGTGATGACACCTGGGTTTTGGCTACTCAGACCAGCAAATGCAACCGCATGTGAATGGCCAATGTTAGCATGGAAATGGATGAGTCCTACTGGAAACACAAATACATCACCCTCGTTGAGCGTTTTAGTAAAGAGACGATTTTCTGGGTTTGAAGTGACAAACCCAACGAAAAGTGTTCCTTCTGCGACAACCAAGATCTCAGTGGCACGTGGGTAAGTGTGAGGTGGGTTATGTCCGTAAACAGCATAATCAATACGGACAATTGAGATTCCAAGGGTGTTTAACCCTGGAAGGTTGTTAACATTGACGGCTGTCACGATAGACCCAGTTACTGGATTAGGTATTCTTGGATTCCCGGAAGAAGTCATCTGCTGTGGCGAGCATTGGGTCCTTGCAGATTTTTCCGTTCACAAACACTGAAAATTATAACCAAATAAAAAGAGTGTAAAACGTTATGCATATTAGAATCTAACATCAAAAAGTTAGAAGGGACGAACACAAGTATAGAAGAGATATGAACCAATACAATCATTGCCAATTGGTTTGAGTTTAATTTGATACATGTAACTTAACATGGTATCAAAATCTCATTTGTTGATCTACATAAAGTAGTCCAATAAAGGTTTATTACTGGTTTTAGAGTGAGATTTGGTTAGACATAGACCGACAAGAGCCATCATTTTGAAGGAAAGTGTTAGGATCGCATATCAGAAAGTTAGAAGGAATTATCAACACTATAATATAAAAGACATAGATCAATCCACTCATTACCAATCGATTTTGAATTGGAAACTCATGAAACTTAACATTTTTCTCTTGACTATGTATCTATTAAATGTATTTTTAAAAATTGAATGAAAATTGATTAGGAAATTAACTTATGTACCGCTATCTACTGGGATGTTGACGGCAATGCAGAAGTCTTGAAGAGGGCTTGGGTCCGAAGCATTGGCTAATGAAAGTGTTATAGCCAAGAGAGATATAACTGCAAGAAATGAGAGGCTCTTCATTTTTTGTTTATGGAATTAGGTTTTAATGTAGAGATACGAAACTTATGAGACATAGATCTCAATTTATAGAGTAGTTAAGGTGTTGAACTAGTCCATATTTGAGCGTAATATTTGAAAGAGAAGTTTGCTTAAACAGGACACAATTTAGGTAAAATGACCAGAATGCGTCAATTTTTTTTTTTATTATTTAAATGTTTTCAGTACCCAAACTGTCTAACAAAAACAGTATTACACAAATGTCATTACTATTTATTTTCACATCAATAGAAAATACACACGTCCCGCCTACGTGGCAGAAAAACTGCCTATGTATATTATGAAAGTCTGCGGCAGATTTTTCTCGCCTTATTAACGGCTGACTTATTGGATGAGTGGCCAATTTAAGTAAAAGGCTGACTTATTAACTTGTTGGCTGATTTATATGTCTTAATCAGCCTGAAGTCATAGCAGACTTATAAAACATTGGCTGATTTATGAGATATCGGTTGATTTATATGTACACGACACGGCTGACTTATAAGAACTTTGACTGATTTATGAGATACTAGCTGATTTAAATGTATACGACACAGCTGAGTTTTATTCTAACGATCGAGTTATGAAAATGTTGGCTGACTTATTGCTTTAACATGGCTGACTTATATTTGGCTGGCTGATTAATCGATAATCCAGTTGACTTATTTGGCTGATTTAGTTTAAAGCGGCAGATTTATGTCAACTTATAGTGGCTGACTTATTGTAAATCTGCCATTAAAGAGCCGATTAACTGAAAAGTCGAGTTAGTTACGGCTGACTAAATAGCAATAAAGTAATTACTGTAATAGAATGCTTTTGACGACAGATTTACTCGATGTAGCGGCCGACTTAATTCTCTCACCTGATTTTTGTGTGTTTAATGGCTGATTTTATAAACTTTTATAATTATTTAAATATTCTTTCAGTGACGGCATACTTATTGTTTTGTTCAATGGCTGATTTTTAGTGGCTGATTTACATGTTCTTTTGGTGGCACGTTTTTCATGTCAGCAATTACATCAGCTCCAGAACTAGGTTTAGTCTAGCCGCCATCTTTAACATTGCTCTTTTTTATAGTTGTTGTTCATCTATCTTCTTCGTCATTCATCTCTCTTCATCATCATTTATTTATCTTCTTCATCCTTCATCTACCTTCTTATCTAAACTTTGGAGTGGTATAATAATATACCATGTTATTATTGTTTGCGAAAAATGGGTCTAGAAAAATAGATATATTTTCAACGCTGATAAGCGAGGGTGTAGAGTTCTAGATGTCACTGAACAGACAATCTTCTTCGATCTTCTACAGCCACATTATTTTATAAGTCAGCCACATAATTTTAGTAGTTAGCTGTAATATTTTTTGGGTTTTATAGGACCGTGTGAGTGGGGCCAAACTTGCGACGGTACAAACGATTGATGTTTTTAACATACAAGTTATCTGTGGAACATCTTTGCATGTTGTGAATTTGGATTCGAAAATATGCACTTGTCATCATTTTGACATCAACAAATTACGATGCGTACATGCAATTGCAGCTGCGGAACACAAGGGTGTTTCTCGTATCTAATTATGTAATCCATATTATTACTGTATGTATTTGGTTAACGCCTATGCTGGTTCAGTTATGCCTCTAGATTCGGCGCTCTCTGTTCCAGACTACGTAGCGGAACAAGTGTGTAATCCCCCAATTGCCAAAAATCAACCTGGAAGACCTAAGAATTCTGGAATTAAATCTTGTTTAGAAGTGGCAAGTGAGTAAAAACGCCCAAGAACAACACACTTGCTCTTGTTATAAACCAGTTGGTCATAATACGAAAACTTGTAAACTTAGATAATTTGAATTGACTTCAAATATTGTATTATTTTTCTTGATACATTCATATACACTCTACATGTTTCATGAACTTTTTTGTATTGCTCTGCTGTTCCTTCTCCCATGATAATGTCATAACAATCTATCTTCTCCTTCAGCAAATCAATTTCCAACGTTATCCAGTGACAGCCAAAAATTTGGTGAACCAAGTACAAGCGATAAACATCGTAAATCCACCTCTTGTGTGTCGGCATGTCGTTTGGAGGCTTCTCGTGTGCTTAATCAACATACACTTTGGTGAATTTCCAGTTTTTTGGATTTATATCAAACTGTTTATAATCCTTCACCCACATACTAACGAACTATTGATCGATAAAATCAATACGATCAGTGTGGAAAGGGGATGGAACTTTCATATACCTTTTTCCGGAGCATTCGAAGAAACGAAGTCATGTGCTGTATGTAACAAAAATTATAGCAATAAATCAACCGTGATATAGTAATAAATCAACCGTGATATAGTAATAAATCAGCCGTAACATAGTAATAAATCAGTCATCATATATTAATGAATCAGCCGTAATATAGTAATAAGTCAGTAATATAGCCATGGCCGAATCATAAATCAGCTATGACCGAAGTATAAATCAGCCATGACCGAAACATAAATCAGCCATGACCGAAACATTAATCAACCATGACCGAAACATAAATCAGCCATGACCGAAACATAAATCAGCCATGACTGAATCATATATCCGCCCTTATTTTTACTTACATAATCGTATAACCATCCATGACTGTTCATCTTCCGCAATGAAAATCCTGCAAACCCAGAAAAATGTGCGTTAATGGTTTTTCTTAAGAATCGCTGTCAAATCTTAACAAAATAACTTCAAAGTAACTTAAACACAAACCTTTAGACTTTTCGAATGTCGAAGTCGAGTTTCACTTGCAGAAATTTTCTGACTAGATTTCTAATTTGCGGAATTTCAATTGCAGAAGATGAATAGTCCTTTGCGAGTTCTTCTCCTGGGATAGTGCAAGGAAATGCGGCTGTGAGGAGACAGAGAAGATGAGGCGCGGTCATAAGAGATGAAAAGAGACACCAGCAGTGTTAGGGTTTCGATTTTGCAGCGATTTTCGCAGAGCACTTGACATTTTTTTTTTGTGAAAATGGGAAACTGAAAGGTTTTTTTTCAATTTTAAACTGTTCCAACTGATTTTATTTTTTTGAAGTAACCGTAAACATGATTTAAAATAAATTAAAATGGCATAATTCGTAATTATAGTTTTAAATTTGACTTAACTGATATTTTCTTAACCGAAATTGATATTTAAGTAATTTGTAAAAGATATGACTTTTCTGTGCTATTTAATAAATTAACTCTATTTGAAACGGAAAAAATATTTAAATTATCTTCCCTCTACACTCTGTGTTTACGGTGGTAATACTTAAATTCCACAAAGTTAGAAAATTCAAATTAGAAACTATGTTTCCCTAATGAAACATGATGCACTTGAAGATTGAAAATGGCAAGCATTGGGAAGTTTAAAAACATTTCAACAATTAAAGGTTTGTTTAGTGATTCATCCTCAAGTTGTTATTTATATATCTTTTAACAAAAAAAAAGTTGTTATTTATTATACGTGTTCAATATTCAATAGGCACGTGTTTTTTCTGTTGACTTGTCAATGTCAATATTTTAGGGTTTAGTACTTTTATTCGCCTTAAAAATATGGGGAGGGGGGGGTTTGTTTGATTGTTTCTTTACATGATACAAGTTTTTTTTTTTTGGTTTTAATGTTAATTTAGATGATATAAGTTAACACGACCGTATCAACAGATAAATATGTTAAATTTAAATAGATGTTGAGAATTACAACCATTAGAAAACCATTAGATATAATACGACCGTACCAACATAAATATGTTGAGAAAACAATTTGCAATATTCCTGAAAATATTGTTTCTTTGCATAAATTTGAAGTCATCGATTCTAAATTAATTCGTATTTCAGTACCAGTCATATCTGTATGTTTGATGTATTTTGTTTTTTATTTTACGTTTTCTTTCGACTTCTTTTTTTATGTAGTTTTGTTTTTAGGTGATTTAATTCTAGACTCCGCCGAATTATTTTTGTAATTTCGGGTGTAAACAATAGAAAATTATGAAGTTTGGAGCAACACATAGCAGCTGCGGGCGAAAAATTGAATGTCAAGATTTAGGTATTCTAAGAGAATCCGATCTAAACCTTCAAAGCGTTACTTGTTGATTTAATATTTCTCAAACTTTAGGATCTTTCTCTCTAATATTTCTTGGTTTCGTATCCATATCTAATTTAGTTTCATTTTTTTTGTGTGTGTACAAAAGCATTGTACATCGTCTGAATTTGAATTGGTTTTCATGTAAAACTCAAAATGAATATATGCAACAAAGGTTGAACAAAACAAATATATACAGAAATTTCGTCTTAAATAATGCTCACAATTCTCTTGCTAATGATAATGCATATTATATACAGAAAAATCATCTTAATTTTTTCTATGATAATATATATAAATCTTTTCTCAATTGACGGTCTCGTTCACCAGATCTTACAGATGTTTATGATCACTACCACCAAAATCTTATATCATTGATCTAAACCAAAATTATGAATTCCTCAATTGGAATTTGGTTACTATTCAAAATCATTCAGTTAACAATTCTTCCATATATGAAATACCATCAAACTATCGACTCATGAATATCGATTCTTATTCAAGTATCTCGAGAATCGCAATAAACACGTGTAGGAATATATATTAGACATGTGTGTGGAGATAAATTGCATAGACCAATCCGTTGCCAGTTAGATTTGATTAGAAATCTATAAAACTTAACATAACTTCAATTCATGTTAAATATCATAGGTTTCGTGCATCTATCCAAAAAGTATGGCACGAAAATAAATTCGCTTGATCTTCCATTTTTTCTTTCGTTCAGAAGCAAATTCTGTATTCTTTTTTTTCTTCTTCTTTCTCTTCTTTTTTTCTTTTTTTCTTTTTTTCTCATGATCTCTCTCCCTCTCCTGGTCAGGAAGCACGAAATTAGAGAATAAAAAAATCATATTATCGTTTATATATTTCTTCATTAGATTATGATTTGGATTTAATAGACTTTTTAACACGTCTCGACGATATGATCCAAAACTGCGAGAGCGGGGTGTTACACTTTAACTACCAAGCTAACGTGAGGTAATTGATATATCATGTAAAGTATAAATATTATTTTGCTTTCTTAAGTTTTTTTTTTTTCAATTTGGAGATCATTGATTCATTGTGTAGTTTTTTTTAGGTGCGATAATTCCCACCGTGTCACACGTATAGAACTATAGATCATCGAATATGAAGTCAGATTCTGACATAATTAACAACAACTAGTCATGCATTTTATGTATAAGGTTGAGATATTTTTAAAAGGGTCCATTATGATATGTTAACAATGATATTTTTTGTTAACTAGTAAAATATGGTATATTTTTTACAGTGGCCCTTAATTATCAAAAGTCAACGAGATGAATTGTCTATTAGACCTAACCCAGTAGTAAAATATAGGGAAACATCTCAGAAATATCAAATATGTATGATATATTTGTATAAACATTTTTTTTTAGATATCATATGAGATCATGCATGATGAAAATCCTCTTAACAAAAAACGAGATCATCCATAGTGATGCCGGTCATAGGGGAAAAAAAAAAAGGGTGGTGTTCATAGTTAATTGACATTGGAGAAGCACTTGTCTGATTGAAAGAGTTGGTCAAATTATGTTATTAGCGTTTCACTGTTTCAGTTAATCCCCCCATAATACTTGATTACTTCAAGGGGAAAAAAAAATATTTAAAATGGCCCATGCAGGTTTCGAACCTGCGACCTTCGCGTTATTAGCACGACGCTCTAACCAACTGAGCTAATGGGCCTTTCGTTTGATTTCTACAATCATATTACTTGATTTTTACATTATGTTTATATAGAGAATTTATCACTCAAGGGAGATAGAAGAAAATGTCGAAAAGTTGATTATTATACAATTATTACAAATATGTATTGTATATTGTGACTTGTGTCTCCATTAGAGATTCAAGATCTTCTTCCTCCAATATTTTCCAGGTAAACCAAGAAATATATAAAGATTATATAACACACATATGCGTGTGGTGCTTAGATTTGTACAGTGCGGACATGTATCGTTTCTTCTAATCTGAGAATTCTCATCCAAATGTCTATTTCTTGGAAAAGTTGTAAGAGTTGAATTCTATTATTTTTTGTTTTCATTAAAGACCTATCAGAACTCCAAAATAGGGTGGATTTAGAGAGTTTGTTGTTACAAGTTGATCAAATTTTGAAGATTTGTTTTGTTTATGAACCAAATACAATCCAAGAATCCTGGAGAGACCATTCTAATAGTTTTTAGAGGCAAATTTTGATGTGAGTAGAGATGACAGAACAATTATGTAATTTGAAGATCAAATTTTTGTTTAGTTACTGAGTTTAATGGATTATTGAATTGTCAAGTTTGATTCCAATCAAGGATTTTGAGATGAACCTTCTATGTGACTAAAGATGACCGAACATTATGTAGCTTTAACAGTTAGGATCCAAATTCTCTTGTTGTCTTAAATTGAAGATCAGGTTTCTGTCTTGTTTTGGTTCTGTTTCTGAGTTTAATAGATCCTTGAATTCTGAAATTTGATTCCAATCTATGATTTTGAGATGAACCTTTGATGTGACTAAAGATAGCAGAAAAATATGTAGTTTCACCAGTTTGGATCCAACCACCCTTGTTGTCTTAAATTGAAGATCAAGTCTCTGTCTTGTTTTGGTTGAGTTTCTGAATTTAATGGATTCTTGGATTCTTAAATTTGATTTCTGAGTTCTGACTGAAATTGGTTAGAAACACTCTTAATGGCTGAATCAAGAAAGCTCATTCAAATTGATGTAAGCTCGGATACGGTGTGTCCATGGTGTTTTGTGGGAAAGAAGAATCTTGACAAAGCCATTGATGCATCTAAAGATCAATATAACTTTGAGGTTAACTCTCACACACCGTTTTTATTAGAGAATGATTTAGATGCTTATGGTATTAACCTCTGATTAAAAATGTAGATTCGATGGCATCCGTTTTTTCTTGATGCATCTGCACCCAAAGAAGGTGTGAACAAGAAAGAGTTTTTTCGACAGAAGTTTGGAAGCAGATGTGAAGGAATGTTCACAAGAATGTCTGAGGTTATTCACTTACTGATTCTTTAAGAGAGATTATGTTCTTGTTGCGAAGAATCTTGAGATAATCTTTGGTTCATTACAGATCTTTAGTGGTATTGGCTTAGAGTATGACACATCCGGTCTCACGTAAGCACTGTTCTTTAACCAAGAAGAGAGATTTCTTATGTTTCTTTTCTAAATATTTTGTTTGATATGAATAGAGGCAACACTTTGGATAGTCATAGACTTATACATTATGCCGGTAAACAAGCGCCGGATAAACAACATAAACTTGTGGAGGAATTGTGTCTCGGTTACTTCACGCAGGGAAAGTTCATCGGTGACAGGTACTTATCACAAAGCTGTTGTCTACAAAATATGTGAAATGGTTTGCCTTAGATGTTAACTGGACAAAAAAACTCGGTAATTTATGAGGCTTGCGGATAAATTCAGGGAGTTTTTGGTTGAGACGGCTAAAAAGCTTGGAATAGAAGGTGTAGAAGGATTCTTCTCAGACCCAAACAATGGAGTCACAGAGGTGTGTTTTATTAAAAAGTAAGATGATTAGTGTTTCTTGTATAGGATTACATTGAATGATCTATTCTGGTCTTTTATTTGAAAGGTGAAAGAAGAGCTGGAGAAGTATTCACGAAATATCACTGGAGTTCCACATTACACTGTAAGTTTATGCGCTGCTATATGATCATGGCGAAGCTCTAGTTACAGACTTACAGTGAAACAGACCACCATTGTTTAATGTGTCCTTAGTCTTAAGTCTTGTGTCTCTACTTTGTATTCTGGTCAGATCAACGGGAAGGTGAAACTAAGTGGTGCACAACCTCCCGAGACATTCCAGAGTGCGTTTGAAGCAGCCTCAGCTTGAAGCCAAAACAGTGAACTCGAGAGTTGTTGAAGTTTAATTATGTCCATTGAGATTGTTTGTTTCTGTTGTGTGAGCTGTGAATTCTGACTGTTCTCAAGAATTTGGTGTAATAATTATTACAGATTTGGTCTTTAATAGTTTGTCTAGTGATTCAGAGAAGTTAATATACACAACATTCTTCTTCTTGTTCTTGCTTTGATTTCAAAAACAAGAAAGATTATTTCTGCTAAAAAGGGTCTAAAAGAAATTATGTTCTAGCTACAAAAATTATTGAAAGATTCAAACTTTTTTCATTCCAGTAAATCTGATAAATGTATATATACGAGTCTACAAATTCTCATATTTACTGTTAAAGGCATCTGGATATTCACAGAAGTTTTATGTACATTTTCTCTCTGTTTATCTTATTGAGCAAGATTCACGCCTTTTTTGTTCTTTGAGTAAATCTTTATAACAATGCTAACAAGTTTCATCAAATGCCATCACCTGAAAAAATAGATTGACAAAATTTGGGTAAGTGTCATGCTTCTCTTTTTTATGAACAAGAATAGTATGAGAAAAGGGCAAGTCCATTGAATCCATTAATGCATGCAATAAATTACAATGCTTATAAATGCAGATAGCAAATTGTAATGTAAATTGTTAAACTTTAACATCTATGAAGGAGATTGATGGAACATTCAACCAAATCCGAAGTTTGAAACTTTATAGAAAGCGACGAGTTACCTTTCCACAGACGGGGCAAGTTTCACTTCTCTCCATCCATTCATAAATACAGCTAAGATGAAAATGGTGAGAACATTTGGTTATTATCTTTGGATTCTCTGGAGTGTAATCTGCACATCACGAAACAAATAAGCGAAACAAAAAAATGCATATAAAATGGATTCAAATAAGAATAATATAGCAATCAAACTAGTTTTTTTCTTAGTTTTACCATCAAGGCAGGTTGGACAAATATCCTCGTCATCCGATTCTGCATAATAACTTTCTATCCCGGGCATTGTTTTCGACTTTTCAATGGTCGATGAACCTTTTGAATACACTTCTTTCGAACCATCTTCAGAATCAGACTTACTCCATTTGGCTCCACCACTACCCAAAGCTTCAGAACTCATTTCAGTATCACCTCTTAATGGTTCTGATTCTTCACCCGAATGGCTTGAGCCTTTAGCAAAACGAAAGTACCTAGGATCAGCGTCGTAAGGCAATGGTCTTGGAGGAGAATGATACACATTAGACAAAGAGTCATCAAGTGCAGTTGTTGAATTCATCACTGAAACAGTCTCGACTGTTGATGGTATTGGTTGCATTCCCCCTCTATTAAATAACGAAGTATACTGCAAAAACGGTACAAGCCACGTTTCAAAAAAAACGTAACTCGTATCTCCCATCAAAATGAGACTGAAAAAAGATGCCAAATTGTAACTGACACCAGAACAAGAAAACATTCAGCAAGCATAAGAAGGAAGATATTCATGTTTTCATGCACATTTTCATGCAATATGAGACTGAAACAAAGATGTATACTTATAACTGATACCGAACCAAGAAAATGTTTCAACAAGCATAAGAAGATATCCATGTTTTGATGATAAGTATCATTGCTTGGTAATTCAACACAAAGGAGCACATGATTTGAAGAGGAAGGTGAAGAACATTACCATATCCATGAAACTCTGGAGGAAACAATTGAGGCATGAACAGTTCCTAGTTAAGGAAGAGTTTGGATTGACATAACTCTCAATAAGATCAACTTGGAAGCAACAACAGAAAGCACCCATATCTTCAAAATCAATACCTCCAACCTCAAAAAGTTTTCAAATTTCACAGAAGCTTAAGCTAGAATGAGAGAGGAAGCCAATTTCACAGAAGATTTTTCACTACCTCCCGCAAACCAGAATGCTCTCTCTTTTTGGTACCAAAACTTCCTGTTCTTACAGTTGAATCACCTGTAAGAGAAACAGAACAAATTTACATTTCTAAAACCAAATGAATAAACTAACTTGAATTGTAACACATGAAAAAAAAATAGAATTCAAAAATATATTGAAATTTGTAATTCTGTAGCTTAAAAAAGATTCATTCTTAAACGTATAAGCAAAAGCATCAACCTTTCAGATAAGCATCAATCCGATGAAACCAAAAACCAAAACTAAAATAAAGGATCATAAGCTCATCGATCAACATCGGATGATAATAATGAAAAAGGTATCCAAATATTGTAATCATTCAATACAATTTAAAAGTACCAAAAAAAAAAAAAAAAAAAAAAACAGAGGAATCGATGAGCACCTTTGTGATAGAGATGCCTGAGAAAATCTAAAAGCATGAAAAGGCTGGAATTTTCCGGTATTAATTTGTTGACTAATTCTGAATTGAAGATTTTCCCGGTTTGTGAAAAACTTTCCGGCGAAAAAGTCCAAAATGATTTTCCCGGAATAATAGCGATCTTTTCTCTCTCTATCTCGTCTTTGTCTTCTTCTACCTTTTTGATCCATAGGTTTTGGTTGAAATTCAACCAGGAAAACAGAAAGTTTCGGTAATCATCCCTATAATTTTACATATATTTAATTTTGACCCTATATGTTTCAATTAGAAGTTTAAGCTATTCTAATTTTGACCCATACATTTTTTCATCACCAATCATTCAATCACACGCACTTCAAGTGGTGGTGGTGGTGTGTGGGGGGCTCCAAACTCGTTTTTACTTGCAGTGACAACAACGGAAAAGGTATTTTAAGTTTTACCAAGCTAAGTTGTAGTTATGTATTTGTGTTTAAATTCTATATACCAAATGTTTTCTTTTTGTCAAACAAACGAAAAAAGTCTTTATGCTGTGGATATTTGAAATAGTCTCTACCAATGTTTGAGTTAAGGAGCTTGCAAGTATAGTCTCCCCTAACCCTGTGCAAAATATCTGGATCCGAAAACGCAAACCGGAATTGACCTAAAAAATCCAATTTGGATCAGATTCGGTATGGCCATTTTACCCAATGATTCCTGCACACATAGTGACATAGACATGTAGATATCGGTTTTGTTCCGGATATTACCCGAGAATTGATTAGGTACCCGAATACTCGAAACTAAATACAGTAATACATATATAGGCTTTGCTATTTTGGTATTTTTGGATATTTTAGCACATTTTGAATATTTTGGTATTAAAATGAAAAAATTCAGGTTCGAGTATTTTTGGTATTTTGGGTATTTTAGTACATTTCGAATATTTTGGTATTGAATTTTTTTCGAGTTAGTATTTTTATTATTTTCGGATATTTTAAGATATTTCGGATAAAATTTACTAAATTTGGATCCAATATATCCGATAATACCAAATCCGATTGTATCCAAATTTTTTTGGAATTTATAGGTACCATTTTTTTTGGATCCGAACCGACCTGAATCCGAATAGAACCAATCCGAACTCGATCTAAAACTCTATGGGCACCTATACCAGTCCAACACTTCTAAAGCTGAAAGACCGGATCTCTATCGTTTCCTATCTGAACCCGACCCGAATATCCTAATGCGCATGGTCTCGCTAGTTTAGAACATCCTTGTTGATCACAAAGTGGGTCTAATGAAGAAAAGAGAAACTTGGGCCAGCTAAAGATGAAGCCCAATAGTGAAGCGACGTCGTCAAAGGCACAACAACAGTCATCTTCAAAGTTGGAAAACGACAAGAAACAAACACAGAGCAGAGGTGATGAAAGCTTGTACGGAGAAAGTTGCGATTCGCAGCCCTTGATACGCTTGATGCACAGGATGATGACATCTGTACTATCTCTAGGATTTTTTCATCTTATGTATAAATACTAAATGTTATGATTCCGTTAGCTTCCTTTGGTTTATTACTGATTCTGCTTCTGAGTTTCTCTTTGTAAGTGCGATTAGTGTTACTTTTTTTTGTTTTCTAAGTTTGGATTTGTTACGGATTTTGCTTGTGCATTGCCTTTTTAAGTGTGATTAGTGAACAATGAGGAGCTTTTAGTTTCGTATTAGGGTTTGTTACGGATTTTGCTTGTGTATTGCCTTTTTTCAGTGTGATTAGTGAACAATGAGGAGCTTTTAGTTACGGATTTTTGCTTGTGCATTACCTTTTTCAGTGTGATTAGTGAACAATGAGGAGCTTTTAGTTACGGATTTGTGCTTGTGCATTGCCTTTTTCAGTGTGATTAGTGAACAATAAGGAGCTTTTAGTTAGGTTTAATCCTCCTTTAGTTTAGTCATTCTTTGGTAAAGAAGCTATCAGATTGGTTCGATTTAGCCACAAACTCATCGATCTGTTTTTTTTGTCATTGATAAAAAATGTCTTCATTTGCTGTTTCTTTGATCTAGTTTGGAAGCAAAAATCTCTTGCTTTTCCTTTTTTTCGTTAATACCTCTGAACAATAAACTCTCTTGCTTTTAGTTTGGTCATTCTTTGGTAAAGAAGCTATCACATTTGGTTCGATTTAGCCACAAACTCATCGATCTGTTTTTTGTCATTGGTAAAAAATGTCTTCTTTTGCTATTTCTTTGATCTAATTTGGAATTAAAGGTCTCCAAAAGTCTCTTGCTTTTCCTTTTGTTTCGTTAATGCCTCTGAACAATAAACTTTGTGAAAATGGCTTCACTTTGATTCCTTTGTTAATGTTCTTTCCATTTTCTCTTGACATTCATAATGTACTATTGAACCTTTCAGGGTTAAGTAATTGCAGATGGCACTCCCCTATGATCCCATTTTCACAATGGTATTCACAATCGGCGGAAACACAGAGATTGAGAATGACCAAGAGCACAGTAAATTTTGATCTTAATCCCTTGTAAGATGGGAATGCATTCACATTTGATTCATTTTTCCATTTTTGTTTTGTCTTTGCAGATGAATCTGCTTCTGCTGCTATCGTAGCGGTTGATCTGATAAGCTCTGCACGGCTTGCACTTAAGCTGGATAGTGTATATACTGAGTACTCAGCTCAGTATTTGGTGGACAATGCTGGCTCACACGGGCTCAAGCTCATTGTGAAAGACTGCCTTGAGTTTGCGTTAAACAAAGGCATACAAAAAGCAGAAGATTGGCCACACTTGGGATCTGTGAGCCCCCATCATCCTATAAACCTGCTCTCGTTTCCATGAAAGGACAAGTGATTGAGGCTAAGGATTTGGAAGTCACTTGGTGCATCAACCGGTGGGAGCAAAACTGCATGTGTTCAGTCCACAAATTGAACTTCAACTACGAGTAAGTGCTCTGTTAGTTTAATTCAATATAAAATGACAAACATTTCATCTATAATATCTGTTCATTTATTTTGTGTGTTAGGGAATTTACTGTGGCTCGTCAGGTGAGCCAGCTAGCTATGTTGGACTTAGAGATGGAATCATTGTTGGAGTCGAGAAGATCCAAGGGAAGTCCATTGCAACAGTGAAGATATGGCACAAGAAGAAGTTCACATTTTTCAAAGTGGCTTTAAGCAGGATGTTTTTCGACTCCTCTCTAGGCATAGAGCCAACATGTCTGCTTGTTAATTTTTGTGTCCCACGCCTATCCATCAATTAGGCAAGATATTCTATCTTAATAAGTATGAGAACAATATGCTACTAGTGGAAGTATTTGTTTAAGAATGTTTCAGGAGACTTTTTATTTGTAAGTTAAAGATGTTGATCTCTACTTTCTAAAGAGAAATTTGGGATGATCCATTTGTTATATGTACCACCAATTGAATTGTGTGTTTTAGTTTTGTTAAAGTCAGTCCTCGTATGCAGGGAGTAGCCATGATTTGACAAATCAGATATAGATATTAGAACATGCTATTTTCATTCTAATAGTTTATTGACAAAGAACTTATGTCTGTCTGTCACATGTTCTTCGATTCCAACAAAACTTCAAGTAAGACTTTTTTCCTCTTCAGGAGAGTGATTAGCAATCAATAATTTGGTAGATGAGTATGCGTATGTTGTTAAAAGCTGGAGGGATTACTACACAATCACTGATGTGGAAGTCTTGCTTAGAGAAAACATGCAATCTTTGAATCTGTAACACAAAAAGAGCTTAATACGGATCCTGTCGTTTAGCTTCTTCTATGAGAAAGTTGCCAATCCCTAAATGAAAAAAAATAAGGTCAAGTTGCTCTAAGCTTATCTCTACACCAAACAACAGAGTTTTCAAGTTACTGGATGTCTAAGGGGCCCAAAATTGTAACAATCTCAATGTCTTTCTTGTTGCAGAGACCATCACACCTCATTATGTGAGAGAAGCCAAGTATTGTTTGAATTCAACTACCGACCTTGGCAACTTTTCTCTGCTCGGTTTGGCCTGATAAAGGGCACTGCATCTCCGTCCAACTTATCGGAACCATTGTTTCGCCTGCACAATCATCAGACCACATGAACATTTTGCTTTACTCAAAAGTAAATACACTTCATAACATATAACTGCCCTAAGAAGCAAATGCATCTACATAATAACATACTCCAAGTCCATGATGAATAAATAGAGTTCATAATTCCATAATGGGAAATACAAGTTGGAAATGTATTACAGTTTGATGAAAAGGAAAGGAGAAGAAGGATATGCGACAGATCAGCTATAGACTTAATACTCTTGCCTATATTATTACCCTTTATTAGTTTCCAAGAGTAGGAAAAAAAATGTACCTGCAGCACTTTCTGCTGAAACCACACCAAGTTCATTCTTAGCAGTTGATAAATAGTAAGCCCGTGCATCACCAAGAGACAGCTTCAAGAGTCCAAAGTTAAGGCAACTTCAGATATTATCCTCCAAAACATCATATACGTATTATTATAGACTACAACTAATCTACATTCGAATTTAAAAATAGAAGATATTATCTTCCAAAACATCATATATTATTATATACTACAACTAATCTACATTCGAATTTAAAAATAGAAGATGTGTGAAGTGAAAAAGTGAAAATTGGTGGCATAATGTAACAAATCTTAGGAATGTCTTTCGTCTGTAAGCAATGTTAAGCACTGGCCAGCTCCTAAACCCAAAAGCTAAACTGTACAAAACTTAGACACTAATAGAGACAATCTTAGGCGCGCAAAGGATACAACCATAGCTCTAACAATGTCACCAGCATGGAAAGACAGATGCATGTCAACTTTGTCAATCTCAGTTGCTCTAACATCTTGTTGCCTGTGAAAGAGCAAACACAAGTTAGATGAAAATATACATACACACAAAAAACGAACTAAACTGAGAAATTCACCTGATTATGCCAGGGAATTTTTCGCAAACGGCCTTTGAACCAACACAGAGGATATCAACAGAAGCCATACGGGCCATAACTTTAGTCACCTATCAAGAATACCACAGAATAAGGATCAAACTACTCTCTCTTTTTTTTTTTTAGGTATATGCATCAATGAATCCAATGACTCACCCTTCCTATGACAACAGAACCAGGCTCTGGAATAAGACCATGTGCCTTGTGACCCGTAACTTCCACAATAGCTCTCTGCTTGCCATTGTTATGATCCAATAAGTTACATATCCATAATAATCACAATAACAAGAAGCTATGAATGAGCTATTTATTTACCTTGCCATATAATTACTGAGAAACTGGAGATTAGGTCAAAAGGTTTACACATCCGAATTCACAATTACAAATAGAAACTATAACAATCTAATGATTTCCCAGAGGATTCAGATAGCAATATCAATGTAACAGAAGAGCCAATCAATTGAAAAACTTGGAATAAAGAAGAAACCTGGTCAAGTGATTCAGGAAGAGGAGAAACAATCCGACGAGTTCCTGTGAGGGAAGCGTAGATGGTTGTGTCGTTGACGTATGCTCCTTTTCCGGCTTTAAGTTCACTCGCTTTTCCAATTACATCTCCCGGCGTTACTAGCTCCGTCGTCATAGTTTTGAAAATTTCCGATTTGAGAGTGTGAAACTAAAACCCTAACAACACAGGAAGCAACTTGATCCTGGGGTTTTGATAGAGAACTTTTAACCAGGAAAGCATCAAGTTTCGGGAAATGTCCCTTTAGTTTTTTATAAATTCAATTTTGATCCTAAATGTTTTGATTGTAAGTTTCAGCTCTTCTAATTTTGACCCATAACGATTTTGTATTACCCAGTTTATTTGAATTAAACTTGTTTGTTTTTTAATCAAGAAATTTAATTAGAAAAATATTAAAGTTTTGGAAACCGTCACTAGTTTAATATAAAATTCAATTTTGACCCTAATGTTTTGATTATAAGTTTATATTATTCTAATTTTGGTTCCTATGTTTTTTTGTATTACTCAGTTCGACCCCGTTACACTTAATACCGGAATCCGACCCGGATACACCTAGTACCCGAGCCTGACCCGGTTAAAAATTTTCAAAACTAGGAGCACGCGTGAGTTTCACATTTCAACAGTCGAACACTTGCAGAAAAATTCGAGTTGTTTCCTTCAAATTGCAAATCCAAGCAACAAGCGGGACCTCTAATTTTGAAATATCTCTATCCAAATCCGTTTCTCCGTCACCGGAACCGGCGAGATTAGTCTTCGGGATTCCAGATCTGTTCGTCTACTTCATTCTCCTCTCGCTTTCTTCATTTGATTATCAATTCGCTCGATGATTGCTCCATTTCGCCGAATTGATTAGGTTAAACGCGTCTATGGACTTCTCTTTTTTCTCGACTTGAGTAATCTAGGTATTTCGCTACGTTTATGTTCTGATTGTTTTGGATTTGAGCATAAGACGCAAAGTATGAGTTGAAAAATTCGGAAGTTTCCTGAAGATTTGAAGGATTTGTAGTTGTAGAGGAATGCAGAGTTTATCGAGCTCAGCTCCGACACCGGAGGCAATATTAGAATGGTTACAGAAGGAAATGGGGTACAGGCAATTAGGTCCGTATAGTGGATCAAGTAAATCTCATGTTCCTTCCATTGATGCTATAAGGAAGATCTGTAGAGGGAACATGATACCTATTTGGAATTTTTTGATAAACCGAGTGAAATCGGAGAAGACAGTGGAGAGAATTAGGCGGAACATTACAGTTCATGGAGGGAGTAGCACTGCTAGTTCTGAAAATCCCGGGAAAGAAGAGAGTAAGGGTAAAGGAAGACGAAAGGAAAAGACAGTGACTGGGGAGAGTTCAAGTTATGCAGAGGGTAGAGAGACTGCATTGCAGGAAAGGGAATTAGCTGCAAAGGAGGTGGAGAGATTGAGAAACATGGTGAGGAGGCAAAGAAAAGATTTGAAGGCTAAAATGTTGGAGGTCTCTAGAGAAGAAGCAGAAAGGAAGAGGATGCTTGACGAAAGAGCAAATTACAGGTTTGATCTGAATCTTAATTTTGGAATACTTTGCTTCTAACTTGTAAGAGAATAGAATAGAAAATACCTGCACCAGTCCGCCAAAGTTCATTTAATGCTTTCTATTGTTGTGGTAATACTTTATTACCATTAGTGTTATGTCCTCAATAGAACCGTTGTAACTATAGTTTTATGTGTACCATGATTAGCTGGTCATAGTTTTGGTGGTATTTTGAATTCCTTCTCTGTGATTTAAGCAGCCACTTATACATAGCTCTGAAGTATTCTTTTTTGGTTATTCATTGATTTTCCAATGATCTTGATATACCATTAGAACAGAATATATGGGATTTCGTCAGGCTAGTTTGTTGCTTTGGTTTCATGGATATGCCACATTAACCATTCTTAAGTTTGTATCCACGCTTGGTGATATTGATGTTCGATCTGCCCCTTTAATGAAGCTTTATCCACAGCATTTTACTCTGTTGAAATGCATTGATTCTGTTGCTAAAAGAATGGAAATCTTGGTTTCTGTTATGTACAGTGGAGCTTTCAAACTGATTTGTGAGTTTTTTTTTCTTTTTTCCAGACACAAGCAAGCATTGTTGGAAGCGTATGATCAACAATGCGATGAAGCAACAAGAATATTTGCAGAGTATCACAAAAGGCTACAAGTCTACGTTAATCAAGCAAGTGACGCACAACGATCTGTCAATTCGTCGAGTGAAGTATTAAGCAGCCTCAGTTCTAACAGTGAGAGGGAAGCTGTTTATTCCACTGTCAAAGGGATTAAGTCTGCAGATGATGTCATTCTCATGGAAACAACCCGAGAACGAGATATTAGGAAAGTTTGTGATTTTCTTGCATCACGCATGATTGAAAGAATACGTAACTCCTTCCCTGCATACGAAGGAAATGGAATTTGTTCACATCCTGAGCTGGAAACAGCCAAGCTGGGTTTTGAATATGATGGAGAAATATCTAATGAGATGAAAACTGATATAGTAACTTCCCTGAGGGGTCCTCCTCTACTGCTTCAAGCTATTGCGGCATACACTTTACGCATTAAGACCCTGATATCCAGAGAGATGGAGAAGATTGATGTCAGAGCAGATGCTGAAATGTTAAGGTGTCTCCTGACTTTCCTTCTTATGCCACTTTCTGATATTGTACACTCCTGCTTCTGCAGCCTGTGGTTCACTCAAGTGCACCTTGCATGCTATTTTTGCTAATTTTCTTGACACTCAAGTGGAAGATTATGAAACTCATATTGCAAAAATTGGTACTTATGTTAAGTTCGTTGCAAGCTAGCTTCTATTCAAATCTGTGATCTGGTCTACATAAGCTGTTCCTAGACTTCCTTTAAAATATGTTTGATCAATGATTATTGTATCTCTATCTCGTATCAGTTTTCAGTTTTCACCGAATGAGTCATCTCTGCTCTCTTAAGTTCATGTTTCAGGGTTGCTTTAGGCTAACATAAGCATTTGGATGTCAATCTGTTTACAGGTATAAGTATGAGAACAACCGGGTAACAGACAATTCTTCTTCTGATGTGAGCTCGCCTTTGAGTGATCAGTTTAATGGTAATGGGAAGATAGGCACAGATACTCATTTCCAAGGATCTAACAACCAGCTCCTTGAACGGCAGGTTGCTTTCTTTGTCTAGTTTTCCTGGTTTCTTCTTGTTAATTCGAACACATAGAAAAAGGAGATTTATGCCTCAAATTAAGCAATGTTTAATTCAGACAGATATTTTCAGTAAGGTCTTCTAATGCTGTGTGTATGTGTTGCATTTTGTGGCCATATGTTTAGTGTCTGTTTATCTTAACTTTCACCCATGCTACTTTTTCTAGAAAGCGCACGTTCAGCAATTTTTGGCTACTGAAGATGCACTAAACAAAGCTGCTGAAGCTCGTAATTTATGCCACAAATTTGTTAACCGTTTGCATGGAAGTGCTGATGTGGCTTCAAATTCGTTTACTGGAGGCCCAACACAGAGTGGTAGCAACCTTAGGCAGTTTGAGGTAAATGCCAGATTCCCTTGGTTTCTATAATTATTCCTTTCACTTGAATCTAAAAAGCATAATTGGGTTGTACAAGTCTTACAATCAAAACACTCTTTTGTTATTATGTAGCAGGCACTGCATTACTGATTCTCAGTTATCATGAATGTTCATTGTATGTTTTATGTACATGCTGATATACTTGCTTGAACAAGCTATCCAATTTTTCCTTTGCAGTTGGATGTATGGGGAAAGGAAAGAGAAGCTGCTGGTTTGAGGGCTAGCTTAAGCACATTGTTATCTGAGATACAACGGCTGAACAAATTATGTGCAGAGCGAAAAGAAGCCGAAGATTCCTTGAAAAAAAAATGGAAGAAAATTGAGGAATTTGACGCTCGCAGATCCGAACTTGAAACCATATATACAACTCTTCTCAAGGCCAACATGGTAATATCCCAACTGATTCTTTCATTGAATTGATTAAGTGATGATTACCATGGGCAATACCCTGTATTATGACCTTTTTTATACATAGGATGCTGTTGCATTCTGGAATCAGCAACCACTAGCTGCTAGGGAATATGCATCAGCCACTGTAATTCCAGCTAGTGAAGTTGTTGTGGACATTTCAAACAGCGCAAAAGATTTCATTGAGAAAGAAGTGTCTGCTTTCTTTCAAAGTCCTGATAACTCTTTCTATATGCTACCAGCTACTCCCCAGGTGTGTAACTTGTCAGAGGACATTCTGATGTCTTTTATCTTTCCATTTCTGTGTGATATAAGTGTATTTCATGTAGTTTGTAAGATATATTTCACTCATAGTTGAGGACTGATATTTGTTGAATAATACAAAATAATAGAAGTTGAATATAGAAAAGTTATGTATATGGTCAAGGTTTTTTTGGTCTGTAAATCATATAATCATGCAGCATAGAAGAATTTGGAACTTTATGGTTTAAGCAACATTTTTGCTGGTCTCATAGGTGTAATGGAATGTGCAATTAGAAGACTTCATGTTCTTTCAAATTAGCAAACTTGCATTTAGATGCCTCGATTCTGTTCATTTATATGTACATCTTCTTAACCAGGGACTTCTGGAGTCTATGGGAGCTAATGGATCGACGGGACCTGAAGCTGTTGCGTATGCAGAAAAGACTGCTGCTCTATTAACTGCAAGAGCTGGTGCAAGAGATCCATCAGCAATTCCATCTATATGTCGCATATCTGCTGCCCTTCAATATCCTGCAGGTGAGATTTTATTTTTCTCTTTTTCAAAAGCAGACGGTATAAGCCTATGGTTTGTAGTTTGTTCCTCTGGAAATGTTCATGTGCATTGAACCATAGGTAATCTTGATTTCCAAGTTTCAAGGAGTTTCTTAATAAAACTATTGCTCACTACCTCTTGAATGACCATCTCTTTCAATGCAATGCAAAATTAAACAAAAAAAACTTAGGACTTTTTCTTAGAACTATTGGCTCATGTACCTACTACATAGATTGAGATATGCTAGAATAGACAAAAGGTTTAATGATGGCCACTAGTTGCATATTATTACCACGCTTTGGATCTGCTGTGGGTTTCAACCATAGAATTTGGATCACCTTTATATGAAGTACTTAATACTCTTTATAGGCAAAAAATATTCTTAGTAGTTCCATAGTAGGATTTTCTTATAATCAATATTCTTGCTTCTTAAATAGGTCTGGAGGGTTCAGATGCAAGTTTGGCCTCAGTTTTAGAGTCTCTTGAGTTCTGCTTAAGGGTTCGTGGTTCTGAAGCATGTGTTTTAGAAGACTTAGCAAAGGCAATCGATATGGTCCATATACGGCAGGATCTTGTTGAAAGTGGCCATTCTCTGTTAGATCATGCTTTCCGTGCGCAACAAAAATATGAAAGGTAAGGTGTATTCCACCATACGCTGCTATACACGGCCCACCATTATCTTATTTATTGCCCCACGCTATTTTATGTAACTTTCACTGTACTGAATGGATCTTGTATGCAGAACAACGAACTACTGCCTAGATCTAGCTTCTGAACAAGAGAATACAATATCAGAGAAATGGTTACCTGAACTTAGGACTGCAGTCCAGAAAGCACAAGCTTCCTTCGAGCAATGCAAATACGTCAGGGGTTTGGTATGGAACTACTTTTAAGTATAATTCTTGTTTGCTATGCTTAATATGCTACTGCTGGTGACCATCTTAATGAATCTTCACATGGACGTTCTTAAGTCATATCACTCCCAAAGTATGGCTTAGTCTGAACCACAAAATGAGAAGCATAAAAAGCTACTTAAAAGTGTTTACATGTTTTTCGGAGTTAGAATCCTTCTTACGGTTGCTGCTTTTTAAACTTACATTTTCCATAGTCTCCTTTAAAGTTCAGGTTTTAATTTGAAAATGGCTTTGCATAAAAGTTTTACGTTTTCACAGCCTTTCCTATAGTAAACTGGATAACAATTTTTTGTTTTGTATATCCAATGCAGCTTGAGGAATGGTGGGAACAGCCTGCAGCAGCAGTTGTGGATTGGGTCACAGTAGATGGTCAAAGTGTTGCAGCTTGGCAAAACCATGTCAAACAGCTTCTTGCCTTTTACGATAAAGGATCAATGCGAACGTAAAAACTGCTCTCAATTCTCTACTCTTGGAATTGCAAGATTCTCTCTGGCTGAAGAAACCCGTATTATACGACACTGGTGACTATAATGTTTGCAAAGTGGAAAAGCTCGATCGAGGTGCGATTTGTAAAGATAATGGTAACTCTTTTCTTTTGGTGTGCATCGTTATAGTTTCTCAGGCTTTACTTTACATCATTGCAGAAAAACATCGTGTTTGGTCATTTGTGTTTTGTGGGTTTTATTAGGTATATGATATCTTGTTCTGATTCTCTTAATCAGTCATCTTTACATTTGTATCACGAGGTTTGTTTGTGTTGCATTCATTGAATCAGTGTTATGCAAAAGTTGCTTATTTTGTAAGCCATTTGTTAATTTAGCTTCAAATCTTTGAATGTGAATGTTGAGAGATAAGTCTTTGTGTTGCCAACTACTTGTTTGTTGTTGTGTACAAATTAACGATCGTTGAGGCTTTCGAGGAATATTCTCAAACATTAAACTCTCGTGATTGGATTATGTTGGTCTTAACTCGGAAAATCCTGTAAATTAGCCATAAATACTTGTATTTATGTCAAATTAGTTGTTGAAAAGAATCTTCAAATCATGTTTTTATCCTACATTTGAAGTTCACACTTGTCATATACTCTTTGAATACACCACCGACTTAATTGTAGCCCCCACTACTTGTCAACAGCCATACTCGTGTGTCGTGATTTAATAGAAAAACAATCTACCAAATTGTATTAAATAAACAGTAATGTTTTTAACAATTTTTTTCAAGTGCTTATGGTTGATACCAGTAAAATATACATATTATATATATATCTTTGTTTTTTTGTAGATTGCTCTACTGTACATGTGCATGTTCTTGACGTGAAGCTACGAACTCAAAATTTAACTAGAAAACAGCAAGTTAATAGCAATTATGATCAACAAATTTAGGCAAAATCAATTGGTAAATATTTTCTAACATGTGAGAATCAAAAATATCAGAAACAAAGGGATAAATAACCAATTATTTGTTTCTTTGTTCTTTGTCTTCCATTAACTGAAATACAATGTCGAATCACGAGACAGAAAAGAACAAAAAAACTTATTGAAGAGCTCATGGATGTTCTCTGTCTTATATTATCAAGTCTTACCTTATCAGAGACAAAACAAAACACTTTCAACTTTAGAAACAGAGCTCTGAAATGTCTTCTCTTCTAATCTTCATCTTCATTGCCATAACCATAACTTTCAGTAATCATTCTTCAAAGGCTACAAATCTGCCAGTAAGCATCACTGACAACAATAAGCTCTACACAGTCTCAGGTATCATCCAACACAAAACTGATATAGTAATTAGAAACTTTTCTCCTCTCTGTTCTGAGATGTTTTGTTTTCTTCTGAGTGGATTTGTGCAGGCTCATCTTGTAAACTTGAATGCAGAGTTACACAAGCAAAACCAAATTTCAGACAAGAGACAAAAAGCCATCACAGAGAATTACAGGTTTTGTGTCCTTTCTCTGAGGTGAGATGTGCTAAAACTAGACGGCTTCTGAAACAAATTAGAAGAGCAAGAAGAAGACATCATCAATACAAGAAGAAGAGATCATCAAGACACCAGCAAATTGCAGCAGTTTCGAAAAAAACTTCAACAGATAAGAAGTTCTTTTTCCCACCTCCATGGTTTCTTCCTCCAAACCCGTTTAGGCCACCTTCGATTTTTCCTCCAAATCCGTTTGCGCCACCACCTTCGATTTTTCCACCCAATCCGTTTCAGCCACCGCCTCCTTCAATTTTCCCTCCAAACCCATTTCAACCTCCACCTCCTTCAATATTTCCTCCACTACCATTTCAGCCTCCTGCTCCACCTCCATCAATATTTCCTCCCTTATTTCCTCAGCCTCCTCCTGCTCCTCCTCCGTCGATATTCCCACCATTATTTCCTCAGCCTCCTCCAGCTCCTCCTCCATCAATATTCCCTCCAAATCCATTTCAGCCTCGTCCACGTCAGCCTCCTCCCACTCCTCCATCGTTATTCCCTCCAATATTTCCTCAGCCTCCTCCGGTTCCAACTCCTCCTCCATCAATATTCCCTCCAAACCCATTTCAGCCTCATCCTTCTCCTCTTCCTACTCCTCCGCCACCATGGTCTCTCTTTCCTCCTCTGCCACCAATCTTTCCAGGCTTAAATCCACCACCACCTCCTCCTCCTCCTCCTCCACCTCCATCGATTTTTCCATTTCCCCCATTCCCATTTTTTCCACCACCACGCAACCCTGGCCCTCCTCCTGCTTCATCTTCTTCAGCAAACAAACAGTCTCCTTAATCGAACAAGAGTATATACATATATATGTATACCAAACATTTAGTTGAGAGATGCACTATATGTTGTATATTGAAAATCATGTTTACATAAGGGTAAAGAATAAAGATGAGTTTTCAACTTCTACAGAATATTGCATCTGTTCTTGAATCTATAGATTTAGATACTCTGGCTCAAATCAAACTTAAGACTCAGAGAAAACATGGACTCCCTTCTATCAAAATCAAACTCACTACATGATACAGACATGTCAACAAGCACAAAATAATTTTCCCATAAATAATGTGTAGTACTAGTTTGACTACAAACAGTGTGAGAAAGAGAAGGGCAAGAAGTTATATATCTATGAGACTTGCTACATCTCTAATTATATTTGAAAAGTGCCATTAGATACAGCAATCTCTCATTATGGATTTGTGAAACTTGATAAATCTCTTCTTTTCTACTTAGAATCATCTTCTTCATCCGCGATGGAATTATAATTATCCTAATGAAATAGAAAAAAAAACATCAAAAATACAAGTTAAGACTAACAGGCATAAACTTATAAGAATCACTTGCAGAGTAAAGACTTATTTTTCTTTTTGTTTCTTTCCAATGTACAAATGTTACAAGCATACCTCAGAAGCAAAAGCAGTGGCCGAATATTTATGATCTGCTCTTTTCCGAAGGCTTAACTGCACAGATATCATGGTCTCTGACATATCGACACCCGAAGACCTAAGTGCTTCAGTTAGAGTGTGTAGTACCCTGTTCAAAAATCAAACCCAAAACTAGCGATGTTTAAGTAGAGTAGCAGTTAGGATCTTGAGTAGATAGGGAGATGAGCACTATTTCAAAGAGAGACTTTGTATTATGGCTCTTATACTGTCGGACTTCCTAAGGTCACAGCATTTATGTCATTTCACTCTATAAGTCTATCCTACAGAACTTCATAGCCAAGGCAAAACGGAAGCATCTACAAATAGCTAAGGCATCATTGGAACCTTTTATTATATCATTCTTCCATAGTAACCGCAAAGCCAGATGTTTAGTCTACTACTAACCAGCACTTACTTCCAAAAAGAAATGAATAAACTACGGAAGAAGCAAAAGCTTTTATCATCTAGATATGCCTTACCTTTGTGAGCAGACAGTGGACGAAGTTTTTTCGTCCGAGTTTAACAATTCATTTGTATTGCCAATGCCCTTAATTGATCCACAACTTGGTTTTGCTTGCCAAAAGTCATGTTGAACAAACTGTGGCAAAGGCTCTGTAGGTATATAAGAGGAAACTGCTGAAATAGGACTCTGTTCAAGAATCTTAGTACTAACTGCTGAGTCGATATCAGGATCCACAGAATTTTGCATATCCGAGACCAATCCACAAGACGGTTCAACTTTATCATTGCTCGAAAAGCTTTTAAAGACTTGAGGATAGTCATTGACCTCCATAACAGACCCATGATTATTTCTCTGCATCAAAGTTACATGAAATAGTTGTTAAAAAAAAGGTCAAGATCAATCAGTGAGAACAAATAAAATCTTATCAAAATGACAATAAACCATATAGAAAAAATCTCAAGTGAATACCCATGGAATCAATTTGGTTGGGCCTTGATACCACATTTGGTGAGATCCTTCATACATCTGAACTTTTTCTTGTAAAAAGTGAATATACTCTATAACCTGAAACAAGTATAACCAAAAAATTGATAAAACATCTACACTAAAACACACACTTTCTAATCAAAATTGCATCTTCTTCTACCTCCAATAAGAAAGAAGCTTTATCTCGTTTCTGATCATTTTGAGGTATAATGTCCATTAAACTCTGAAATCTGTATTCAACAAGAATAAAAAGTAAGCAAATTTCTAGTCATTATTACTATTTTTAGAAAATCTGATAAAAAAGATTCAATTTTGATCACCTTTCATTGATTTTGCTTCTTCTTCGTTGCTCTGTCTCTGAATGTTTCGATCTACACGAGCTTCGATTTCTCCTACCTGAAATTTAAAAAGGGTACAATAGGATTTATGTACTGAAAATGGAAGGAACAAAGAGGTGATAAATCCCAAATACGAACCTGTTGATGAATCGTTTCGAGAAGGTAAGTTACTGTATACATCAGCTTCTAATTGCTCGTCGAGGTCAGGAGAGTTCATAGTTCGATAAGGTATGACGAAATCGACAACGGAGATGACACAGTTAGTGGAGATGCGAGATGAAACTCCGGCGAGCAAGAGACTGTAATTAATTTTGTGTATAGTCAATCTATGTTTGTGAAGAAGGAAACAAAAAAATTAGAAAAAAAATGTGAAAGACTCAAAGCCCATTTTTAACGGATCATTTTAGGCCCAACATAATCATTTTAGACGAAAATTACTAGTAACTGGTAAGTCGTTTAATTTGGAATCTCGTGGAACTGCGATTTTTAATGCGGTTTCATAGATTTTTAACTTATCAAAAAAGTTACTGAATAATTGATTTAATTTTATAAAAACAAAAGTCTGCAGTTTGGACGAACAAATTATTAAGAAATTTGTTTCATGTATTTACTAATTATGCATTAGGTAGCAAATTCACATAATTTTCTGTTAAATTCACATAATTCTCTATAACCTTTTTTTTTAAGTTTTTTTCTTCTTTTAGTTTTAATCTGTAATTTTTGAACTTCTTCAATTGCAGATCCAGAATCAATAGCACTTATATCATCATAACCACCTGAGGCTCTTCATACAAAAACATGGATTCAAAAATATATTTAATGGCCTGAACAATAGATTTTTTATCCGCTATGTTTGTGGTTCCGTTGAGTGATGATATGTTGGTGATCGGGAATCAATTTAGTTGAATGACATCTAACTTAGTGCTTGATTTGTTCATGATTGCCATAATCGAAGAATTTAACACATTCATTGAAATCCAATTTTCTCAACCTAACTTTTATATTTTCGCAATTTTTTATTCTACATTATGGGTTAGAATGACACATTTTTCGATATCTGTTCATGTAGGGAGAATGTACGATGATGTTTAGCTTGTCATGCAACTCTGCATAAGAAAGTGTTAAAACCTCAACTTTTATACTTAACTTTTTTTTTAAAATGGACTTAGTTATGCAATAATCCAATGACTTCTTGCGAAGAAAATTTGGACTGATGAAATAACAGAGGCCTCCTAATGCGTTACAATGCATCTGGAGAGATGGTCTTGGCAAGTTTTGAAATTGTTACATAATCTTTCTGTTAGTCAGTACTTGTTGAGTCTTACACTTCAGTGTTTGGAATGTCTGGAATCAAAGGCACTAAACTCATGCAGAAGTTGAGATTAACTAAATTTTTTGTATCTGAAATGTTTGATGAGAATTTTCAGTTGATCTTCAATGTGATCTTCATCTGGACCACCTATATCTTTGACCTCTTATCACATATTACCAAACAATTATGCATTATTAATCAAAACAATAATAAAAGCTCATAAAAATATATATATATTATCATGTACCATTAATGTACACCAGTAATAATATAGCATAAGTTTTAAGTAAACAAAAGAAACTTACTTTGTTTGAAGCATTCCAATAAAATAAAACATAATTTGATAAGTCATTCATGTCTCTATTAACATCTTTTTAATAACTCTGATTTTATAAAATATTTGTTATGAGGAATTTTTCAAGAAGAAGCAAAGCACTAATTTGTTCATGCTCATACTATGTGAATAAAATAAATTTAATAGTCAACACATTTTGTACTATGAGGTTAAGAGTCTGAGAACATTGAATAATAAGTAGATTAAATAGAACAAATGGTGAAAATACACTTGTTCAGCATATTAATATAAAACTTCAAATAATATTTTAATTCGATGGATAACCAGGACATTATCTGATTGTTCTTGTGCAACAATATAATAACCTACCAAGTACTTGGATGGTGGTCTAGTGGTTTTGAAATTTGAGAATTAGTTTTCAAAGTTACAAGTTCAATTATACTAGGGAGGGATGATTTCACAAGTGAATATTGCATGATGGAGAGCTTCTTTCCAAATAGATCTAAAGAGAAATCAAACTAACTTGCAAACCAAAATCATAACATAAATTGAGCTTCTCTCATGATTCTTATCAAAATCGAAACAAACTTCAAATTTGAAAAACAAATTCACAATTTGGCTTTTCAGGTCAAACAAAATCAAGCATGAAACATGAAATCAAACATAAATTTACAAAGGATTTCGAACGTCAACCCTTAAGCATTGAATAACAATGGTTTTTAGGTTTAGATTTTTCCAAAATCTAGTTTATATCCATTCACGATTTAAAAAAAAAATAGATTCCCTAAAAAATAAAAAATCTGGATTTTGATTGTTTTGCATATTTTTAAAGATAATCCAAAATCATACTTTTAAGCGTTGAATGGCTAGTAGATTTTACAATAGTTTTTGATATTTGTTTCTTAAAAACTAATTTTTTAGCCATTCAAGATTTTTCTAAAAATAGGAAAACTAGTTTTTGGATCATTACAGCAAAGACCCATCCGCTAGATTCAACTTCCCCTGAGCTTGCCCTGCACACACTTGAGGGTTTTCGGATAATCTCAATATCTTGGGGGGGGGGGGGGGGGTCCTAAATACAAACAAGGCTTAATAAAAAAATAAGCGAACTATTTTTTTATTTTTTTGAAAAATGAAAACTAAAAAGAGATTTGGAAAAATAAAATATTTGAATAAAATGAATAATATGGAAGTTATAACTTAAGTGGCAAAATTTCAAAATTTTCATAGTATTAAGGTCTTTTATGCATAGATATCTTTTCATATGAATGAGTAGATGTTGAAGATTTAATTAAAAGAAATATGTTTTTTTTTCTTTTGTTAAAAATTTAAAAGAAATATTTTACTGGATAGAAATATCTTTTAGGAAAGTGTGACTCGATGACGTTGCTTCATGCGAAGAATAGGACCAGGAGCTGCCGAGCTGGTTCAATCTTTTGGCCGCCGTTGACATCTGTCTTCATTATACGTACATTCAGACAAGCTCTTGGATCGCACTATTTTGAACATTTATATTGAACATTTATTTTGAGTATTCAACTAGAAAATTTAAAAAAGTTCTTTTGAATTCAAAGCATTTATTTTCTAGGTGATCATCTTTTACTAAGTGAGGCTAGAAGACCATGTTTCATGCGAAGAATAGGACCAGGAGCTGGTTCAATCTTTTGGCCTTGGACAACTTGAATATCATAGTTTTGTAATATCTCCACAACAACTGTCTTCATTACGGTCATAGCTACCTCCTTACCCAAGCAAGCTCTTGTACCCGCATTAAACGTAAAGAACTTGGAGGAAGACACTTCTATCAACTTACCTTTCTCTGAAACCCATCTCTCGGGCTTGAACTCCGAAGCATCTGGTCCCCATATTGCTTTCATCCTCCCCAACGCGTAAATAAAGATTAAAATCTTCATACTTGGGTCTACTTTATGCCCACTTGGAAGCACATCTGGTTCTATAGGAGACAAACGCTCGAATGGAACTGGAGGGTGAAGTCTCATTGAAGGCACCGCGTAAATACACCAGTTTGTTCAAGAACTCCATGGAATCATAAGGCGGCCACTCTTTGTCAGCAGTTGGTAAATTTATTTGGATCTCTTGGCAAATGTTAGTGACAACTTGAGGGTTTTCGGATAAACGCCAAAAGAACCAAGTGAGAGCAGAAGCAGTAGTATCTCTCCCCGCTAGAATGAAAACTAACATGGTGTCTCTAAGAAACTTATCATCATTTGGTTTCAAGAGCTTGTACGTAGTTGCATCTATCTTCATGTGAGATGTCAAAAGATCCTCACCTTCTTCTCCATTGTAAGTATTTATCTTTTCTCTCTTAGCTAATATAAAATTTCCACATATTCGATTTAAAGTAACGTCAGCTTTAGACATCTTCTTCTCTTGTCCAATATTGAACTATCTTTGTAGCTTCCACAAGAACTTTGGTTTAACATGCCTATACATAACCGTTTCTCCTACATCATTGAGAGCTTTAGCAAAGTCATCAACCTCTGGCATTTCAATGGAAAGAGATCTGGGATCAGAAGAACCAGTTACTGTCATTACCGTTGTGTCAAACGTGAATCTCCGGAACACATCTTGCAAGTCCACGATCATTCCTTTCATTGCAATATCATTGAAAAGAGGGACAAGCCCGTGTTCGAGTTTTCTTCTCGTTGTACTCATTGATAGCCTTTGAAACCCTTTGTGATCAACCATAACTTTAGAAGCTTTCCTTAGATTCTTCCATAGCTCCGAGTCCGCAGCGAGTATCCCATCTCCAAGAACATCAAATACTTCTTTGTACTCAGGACTTTTTGGTGTAATTGGAGTGTGATGAGTTCACTATATGACGAATGTTTTTTTCATCAGCCGTGAGCACCATATCCATTCCACAATACCACGGGCCTTTGAATGAAAACGTTAAGTTAGACTTCTGAAGAAGCTCCACGCTAAAGGCATAGATCCGATGGAGCTCCATGAGAAGACCTGGAAGCATTCCAAGTACTGGCCAGTTTCGAAGGATGTTGTCATGAGGTTTCTTGAAGAGGAAGAAACAAAGGATAAATGAAACGATGGCTATGGTAGCTTCAACTAAGCTTATTGTTGTCACTGGAAAATATTTGGAGTTTGATTGAATGTAATAACTTGTGATGGTTTATTTTAGTGTAGAAGAAAACTTGAGTTTATAGACACAAACAATACTGTACGATGATTCTAACTTCAACGAATAAATACTATTTGCAGACTTAACGTACCAACTACTACATCATTGCGCAATATGTCAGACGACGTAGTGACGATGCTCACTACTCAGCCACAAATAGGATGAGAAGAATTTGTGGAAGAATTCCAAAGTATATTCAGTGCCGATCGTGGCGGCATAAGAGCATAATTGAGGAACTAGCTGCTCTTTTAAATCTCTCAAAAATACAAAAATAGTATTTTAAAATAGTTTAATAGTATAATTAAATTTAATTAATAAAAAGTTGACTAATTAAGAGAAGACAAACGTTATTAGCCCTGTTAGTAGATATCCGGATCCGAAAAACCGGATATCCGGATATGGCAGCTCCGGATCCGGATAATGAATTTTTGAATATGTCCGATCCAGATCCTGAGAAAATTCCGGACCGGATATCCAGATCCGGCAAAAAATATATATATATTATCTGAATTTGGCAAAATAAATAAATAAATAAATAATAGTTTTTTTAGTTCTGAATATCCGGATCCGACCAAAAAAATTAAAATAATAATTATAATATATTTAGTTATTAAAAAATAGATCCGGATAATGAAATCACGGATCCATTGATCCGCCTACCCCTAAACGGTATAAAGAGTTTCTCCTGAGATTCTTCACCAAGAACCATTCCCTCTCTTCTCATATTCTATTAGTGATTTTTATGTTGTTTAGTGTTGAAAAATCCTATGAGAGATTTCTAATAGAAATGTTCTAAGAGCATCATTATCACTGGTTCTTAACCATTATCTTAACAAATTAAGTGATTAAAATAAATAAAAGTTTGATAAAAAGAGAATAGTCGTTTTTTAAATAAGAATTGGAAGAAACGGTTCTTAGTAACCACGTGCCAAGTGGAGGATTTTTCTTTCTTTCATTTCATTTCTCTTCCTTCTTCTTTCTTCTTCTTTCGTCTTCTTTGTCATCTGTTTATCCTATGTTTATCAGATATTTGCTTTTCATTTCATCTGTTTATCGGATCTTTGTTATCACCGAAATCTACAATCGATGTCAGTGAGGTTTTGTCACTTAATTTCTGTTTCAGAGCGATTCTTGGTTGTTTCTGATGTTTGTTCTTGAGTTTTTTTTGAAGCTTATGGCTTCGTAGTTGTTCAAAGATAGGGTTGAGTGTTTACTTATTTGTGTGTTTAGTTAGAATTTGTGCGATTTAGGAAGCTTCAGATCGTCAATTTCGTGGAGATTTTCTTAGTGTTAAAAGTCAATTTCATTTATTCGTTTATGTTAGTGTTAAGCTCGCTTTCTCTTATCTTCATTAGTAGCTGATTTTATTGCTTATATTGATCTGAGCTAAGTGGAATTGAACTTTATGAGGTAACTTGTGTTTGTGACTTCACTTATCCAAATTTCTTTCTCAGTATTATAGCTCATATCCGAAGATGTTTGATTCGTTTCGAGCGAAGAAGAGGCATATTTGAAGAGGAATAGAAGCATATTTGGAGTGGATTGCTAGAAGTGAAGCTGCCAAGAGAAAAAGTAGCGGCCTCCTCCGCTACAACCATCCGCTAGAAGTAAAGTTGCAACGTGAAAGTGAATTTTCTTGATAGATTTTTGATATTGATAGTTCAAAATATAAGTAACTTTTAACTGAATTGGATGGCTAGGTGATACGCATGGTGGGTGAGAACAATGAAAGGTGGTTGTTTGTGATAGTTTTAGGTTTGGTAAAGAGTTAACTCTGTAATTGATTGCTTATAGAGTAAAGGTGGTTATAGCTTTTAATTAATTATTGACTGCGATTGTGATGCAGTTTAAATTCGATTGTTGATAAGTAATTAGGTAAGGAATTAACTCTGTGTTGCAACGTGATGGTATTTATCCAAAATGGGCATTTTTATCCAATCTATTCCAATTCCACAAGGCCCGAAAGCAGTTTTATTTGCTCAACATCAAGAAGCTACCTAAAAAGATATCGAGCGTGCTTTTGGAGTCTTGCAAGCTCGATTTGTCATTGTTAAAAACTCATCTCTTTTTTGGGATAAAGTCAAAATAGGAAAGATTATGAGAGCATGTATCATACTGCACAATATGATAGTAGAAGAAGAACGAGATGTATACACTCAATTTGATATATCGGAATTCCAACAAGGAGAAGGAAACGGAAGTTCACGTGTGGATCTCACGTATTCTACATATATGCCTACAAATCTCGCCAATATGATGGGTGTTCGAACTAAAATTCGTGATAAACAAGCGCATCAACAATTGAAAGCTGATTTAGTTGAGCATATATGGCAAAAATTTGGACGTCATAAAGATAACAACTGAGCTTTGATGCTTATTTGAAATGTTTATCGTTTATTATTTCGAAACCTATGTTTAAAATGTTTTTATGTTTTTATTTATAATGTTTAAAATATTTTTATGTTTAAAATATTTGTATGTCATGTATGTTTAATTAAAAAATAAACTCTATTTACAATACAACAAAAAATTTTAAATTAATTTTTTGATAATAAGATCCCATTAGGGGTTTTTCCATTGTAAGACACAAAATTAAGGTTTCTTAACTAAGTTTCTTAAATTAAGTTAATTAATTAAATAATATTTAAGAACTCCTAATAGGGTTCTCCCTATAATGATGCTCTAAGAGCATTTCCATTTGAGTATCTAAAGTAGATACTCTTTAATAAAATAATTAAAAAATAATGAAAAATAATTGAGAGAGATGGATTCTTCTTTAAGAACCAATAATATCTTAACAAAATCTCCATGAGACACATGTCCATCATATATAACAAAATTCTATTAAAATAATCATATTTATTGTTTAAAAAACGCTTAGAGGTTCTTACCCATAGAAATGCTCTAAGAGCATTTTTAGTGAAGTTAACATGAGTTTCTAACAATTAAGAAAGAAAAAAATAATAGAAAAAGAAGAAATAAAATAAGATGGGGTTCTTAAAAGACTCATGAGAACTCCATCCAACATGTGTTTATAAATGATTGGTTCAATTCATTTAAGATTTTTAAAAATTAATTACATAATCAATTTCTATTAAAATATTAATATTTTTTTTGTTTAAGAAAGTAAGTGAGTCTCTCATCAATGTTTGATGGTCTAAGTTATCCAAGTGACGACTTAGAGCATCATTTTTTTTGTTAATGGAGTTAAGAGTATTATTAAAAGCATGTTTTTTTTTCTTTTTTTGGGTTGATATGAAATTAATCCTTAGGTCTGTTTCTTGGATTTTTACTGTTACTTTTTAAGAACTCTATTATTTCATACCCTCATTATTTAATAAATTCCGTAGGGCATCGAAGTTATATTTTTTTATCATTTATTATGTTCTTATGTAGATGTTTTTCGATTTTCTCTGTATTTATGAGAATATCTTATGTTTTCAAGTATCACTATTCCACTATTTGTTGTTAACAAAGTATATCGACCTAAGTGTCTGAAATAGTTTCAATTAATATTTTAGTGTTACCATCTTTTAAACGTTTGTGACAACTAAATTATATATCTACATTTGATGGTATCTTGATACTATAATCAGAATATTATTGTTTTTTTAGAAATATTAATATTTCAAATGTGTTAATAAAAATGATTTGTATTTTGGCTTCGCTTAGGGCATTGAAAATGTTTGGACAAATGAAAATGAAAAAAAATTACGTGTCCACACCATCGGTTTAACATTTACAATCATAGTATTTATATGAATAAACCATATTTTCGTGATCATATGAAATTTGTCAATTTTGTTCATTTAAATAACTCACATCACGCTTTATTTACCTGTGATCTGGTAACTTGATGGAATTTTTGTTAAATATTTTGCGCGTAATAGAATTGTTTTAAACTTCCCAACCGTTAACTCATCCCTCACGTTCTTTTAATATTTTGCAATTGTGTTAAGTTACAAAACATCGTCCACTTACATCATCAACAATTTTAGCTAGAAAAATAATCAAATACATTGAAGATTAACTAGAGTAGCACTTATAGATCATTCATTTTCATGAATCTTTATCCTCTGAAATTGAATGATCTTTTTGTAGAGAAAGGGGCTCGAATCTATGAAGCTTAACGTTTTTTTCTTGTAAATTTCATCTCAGGGGAGCTCTGGTAGGGTATGAATTTACAGTATGTGACCAAGAAACCCCAAGAAGAATGGATGCAAACTTGGACAGATCAATGTTTAAACCACTTCGATTTAATATCTCAATAAAACGAATAAACTTGCAAGAAAAACACAAAAGAACACATCTTCAGAAGAAACCTAATCCCTTAATCTCAAGATAAATGCAATACCAAGAGCCAAACAGATATGGAATATCATAAACAATGAAAAAAGTGCATTTATATACTCCCACTGACATACAAAATGGAGAAAGCTACGACTTACATAAGGGTAAAAATTACAACTCTATATGAAACACACAAGTAACACATTATCAAAAGCTGCTAACATAAGCGAATTTTTGGAGAAACAGTTCAGAAAAAAAGCTACTAGAAACATAATAAGTGCAGATTTTTCAGTATTATTTGTTAGCTGCATCCTATATGATATCATGTCGATGAAACAATAATCAAATCATGTGGACCTTTGTTGAGTGAAGTGATGTTTGTAGAAATATCTGGAAAGCTTCTTAATCTTGAGCATCCATACATGTTGACCAATTCAAGAGATTTCAAGTTGATGTGAAGTGGAACAACTTGTAGCTTTTTGCATCCCATCATATCCAAATACTTTAGCTTATGCAGATAAGAAAAAGAGGAGGGAAGCTCTACTAAATTCTTGCAAGCACTCAGATCAAATTCTTCGAGATTTGTAGCATTTGAAAGATCCGGAAGTTCCTTCAAATACCATGAACTTGAAAAAGACATCTTCTTGAGATTTTTAAGGGGCTGAATGTAAAATAGATGGTAGAGGAGGAACATAAGAACAGAGAATGTAAGTCTATTACTAATCTCTGATATTCGTTATCTTGTTTTCCATCAAGATTCATAGAATGTTATTGTAACTAACCTGAGTTCCTTTCCATAGCTTCTCTAGCAGGCTATACTGCATATCAAAATTGACAAGATATTCCAAACGAAATATAGGAGAAAGAATTTTCCTCGGACATGCGATCCAATGTAGTAACCTTAAACGAGGTGGAAACTCTATGTTCTCGGTATGTGCACTCTATCATTTCCATCATATCCTATCTTAGAGACACTAAGGAATTGACGATGCTGCATTCTTTTAAAAGGTCAAATGATATCGCTGACACAATTCTAGTACCCTGAAAAATATTCCAAATAGAAGAAATTGTTAGCACAATCTATAAAATCTGTTAAATATTTTTGGTTTAGATCATTGAGGACTTACAGTAATATTTTCAAGGACATCAACATCTATTAAGATGTGGCGTTTCCAAGGTTCTTGTCTTTGAATGGCTTGTCTATCCACTTGTTGTAGTAACATGTGCATCACTATTTCTTCATTCATAGATATAATTATGAGAGATTTATTGGCGAGTCTTTTCAACCCATGTCTGAGATCCAAGTTACTATCTATGAACATGGCGATCACAAGATGGCCGTCTTGACTGTTGAAGAATACTGCTATGCGTAGATATAAAGCTTGCTCTTTCTCATGTAAGCTTACTGCAATGCGTAGAAATAAAGTTTACTGTTGAAGAATACTGAAATTCAGTCTCCCATATCTGCATAAGCATCAAGTGGTGATCTTTGTCTAAAACATTTCTGCAAAAGATCTCAAGAGCTTCTTCTCTAGATGGAAAATCCACATGGTAGGTTTATACCATGTTGCTGCAAAAGCTCTTTGTCTTCTGTTGTCACAATAATCCTACTTCCAGGACCAAACCACGTTGTCTGATTAGCCAACAAACAGACAACGCATACAATGGTTCGAGATCATTCACAACATTGAGAATGATGAGCACTTTTTGGTCGTGTAAACTATCTCTTATTGTGCCTAAATGATGTATCCTATTACCTTTTCGTTCATAATCTTTGAAAGAAGTTGTTTTTGTAAATGAAACTTCATAGATAGTCGTCAAACCCAAGATTTAGACTTCACCTAACATTTTCCATAACACAACATAGATGAAAATTGCTAGAGAGTTGGCTTTGTAAAGCTCTAGCAATGGTAGTCTTACCAATTTCTGCAGGGCCACATATTTCTATCGTTGGCTATCTTTTCAATCATGTTTGCTGTATTTTCCCTAACATGAGAGAAAAAAATCATATCAAACATGCATAATAAAAGAGATGCGTAACTCAACAGAAAGCCCCAAATTAATCGATTGAAAACAAACGAACCAGTTTAGTAAGTGTTTTCCAACTATGTTGCCCACATAAATTAAATCTTGGATCCATCTCCGCTTCTTCTCCTTTGTTTTACCGGCACAATGTTTTTGGAAAACCTTCCCAAAATCTCCGGTCTGTTTTCGCACATCAGATGGATCAACTTGGTAGAAGATTGTCATCACTGTGTTTTTGCACTCCAAAATCTCCACCAATTCATTCAAGCACCAGCTCAAGGAAGCATAGTTCTTTGAGAGAACCAAGATCGAGATCCTCGGTTCTCTAATCGCTCGTATGAGATCAAGGGCCATGGTTTGGCTTTTCTCAATTCCTTGACCATCAAACATCGTAATCCCCTTCGAGTTAAACTTTTTGTGTAAATGAAAAAGAAAAGCCTTACGTATATCTTGTCCATGGCAGCTCGGGAAGACGCTGAATCTCCAAGTTCGAGAAGAAGCCATGAGAGAAGGTCGTGAGATAAGTCTGTGTATGGATAAGCTCTATGAATGGACAAAATGGCAAGGGCTTATTCACTTTTGACTTTTGAGAGAGACAAAGAGACAGAGAGACAGAGGTATGCATTATTTATGGGCCCACCTTAATATAAAATATATTTATGAGATATTTAACTCAAAACTTTCCGTTAAAAAAAGAAACCAGGAATGCTCTGGGTTTAGAGTGTGAATTTACATTTTACAATATGAAGCACTGTATGATCGAAATCACCAAATCAATGATGCAAACTTAACAGATGTTTAAGAAACTTCGATCTTCCTTTAATCCGATGGCTCGCTCTCGGGACTCAATCGCCAATCAATATCCCAAACGATCATTCAGAGATGTTCGTCCATCACCAGATTGTCCTGCACATTTCAAGTTATATATTAGCCATAAAACTGGATTTGATTCAAAATGCATAATGTATTTGTAAACATTGCTTTACTTTACCTTTAGGAGGTATCCATGAATCATAATCTGTGCTTTCATTCAGATATTCTGGTTTATCAGGACCAACTACTTTTTTAGCCTTCTTCTTCTTCTTTCTACTATGGCCACTTCCTTGCTTATCTTCTTCCTTTTTACTGATTTCTTCGTCTTCTTCGTTCACATGATGTCCTAGAGAATGTTTCAATAAGAGAGCAACTGCGTCTTGTGCCATAACCTCTGCTTGCTTTTCCTTTGACTTTTCATCTTCTTCTTCGTTCTTGTCTTCTTGCTTCCGTTTTCTTATTATCAATCCTGTTGCACCTTCGATTCCTGTGCTGGTTAGAACCTTTTTCCTATCTTTATAGTCAACAAACCCATCAACATCATCTGTGCTACTGCTATCAGTAGCAGCTGCTACAATCTCTGGTTTTTTCTCTTCAATTGTGGCTTTATTTGCAGAGGAACCCAGCCATTGGGGTTTTGATGGAACAAACACAGTTGTTTTCTTCTCTTCAGCTGTTTCACTTGCTTTCTTTTCAACTTCAGGCTTCTTGTCCGAGTCCGTTAAATCTTTGGACACATCTTTCTCCTTATGCTCAACAGGATCAGCTGGTTTTAGAGGTAAGCTGTTCTTCTTTTCTACAGGAGGATTTTCAGATTTCTTCATTTTTGGTTCTTGCGACTTCAATTCCCTTTTCTTAACCCCTGCTCCGGTTGGGTCAGCAATCTTTAGAAGGTACAAGATCCTACTTAATTCTGACTGAAGAGCAGATAACTCTTGTTGTATCTGGGTGGTTTTATCTTGCACTGACACAAATCAAAGGAAAATTCCATGAGATCATTCACAAGTTTTTCCTAAAAGTGAACTAAAGCACAAATGTAAATTAGTAAGACAGAAAAAAAAAAAGAAGAGTAATTTACCAAGTGTAGTAGAAAGCCCGGTCATGTATGCATCAAGGGAGTCTCCTGTTACAACATCTGTTACATTCTCTGTCTCTATCTTATTCTTCTCTGCTGAAAGCTGTTCATTCTTTTCTTCTATTTCTTTCAAGACATTGTCTCTCTTATCAAGAAGAGAATCAACAGTTTCTACAGTTTGGCTTTCGCTGCTTTTCTGTGTTGATGGTTTCTTCTTGGTCCGATCATAGAAGTCATCTTCATCACTGAAAAGAACATAACATCCCCTATGAGAATCAGAACACAACCGACACAAGCTATAGTTTTACATAAAGATGCAAATATAGAGGTCCAACACTTGAATAAGCCTTTGATTGAAACACAAACACACCACATGATACCTTGGAGAAAAAAAAAGCCTAAACACAATAAAGATTACCTTGACAAGTCTTCCTCATCTTCTACTGTTCCTTTCTTCTTGTCGTGGGGTCTTCTCCCTGTTTTCGCACCCAAACTTTCTCGGATGCTGTCATTCAGTGTCTCCTCCAAGTTCTCAAGTTCTTCTAGAAGCTATCAGACATTTTATAGAAATGGAAAGTCTATTCAGATAGATGTATAAAAGAGACTATGAGACTGAAGGCTAGACAGAGAGTTTTGCAACCAAAATAAAAGATTTTGTAAGAACAGTTCAGATAAACATGAAGGTTACCTCGGCTGTTCTCTGCTCATTCCTGGCGATCTGTGTTTGTTGACCTTGTGTCAATCCACCCTGAGAAATATCTTTGGCTCGAATAGCTGCTATTTCCTTCTTCATATGGCCAATCTACACAGAAGTAAACATAAAAAAATGAAGCAAAGTGGGAGTAGTCTAGAAATTAAACAGAACATCTATAATTCATATTTATGAATAAAAGAAAGTCGGAACAATCTATAAATTGTAATGAGATACTGAAGGGTGAAACATTGGAGGGAAAAAAGGACGAATCTAAAGACTAAGGTATTAAAGCATCAGAGAAATATATGATTTTATATTGCATCGAAAGAAAAACATTGGGAATGAGAAAAACTAACCTTCTCCAACCGTTTCAGTACTTTCTCCTTAGTTTTTTCTTGCTTTGGAGTGAGTTCTCCGCTATATGTTTGCCATGTAATTTCCTCAACATCTTCCTACATGTCCAAACAGTAGAAGAAAAAAGGTCAGTCAGAACGATTGATTTCACAAATCCTGAACCTGAGACACTTGAGTCAACAACATGAACAGAGATAAAAGTTACGATTACCTCTTCTTCTTCAATGGCATCTTCCCCCATGCCCCATGAAACACCATCAGCCATGGATGCTTGCTGTCTTGCTCGCCGAAGTGAAGCTTCTCGTTCCGACATTTCTAGTCTCATCTTTGCTTCTCTGATTAATTGCAAGTCTTTCTCCTAAAAATCAATACCAAAAGCAAATCAAGGGGACAGCGATAACTAAGGCTTGATGATAAGAAAAAGTCAACAGACGAAGAAAGTAACAGAATATCTTCAAAATTCTTTAGTTATATTTCTATAATAGCAGCATTGGTAGGAAATCCAAGACTAAGAGGAAGAACTATAGATAGCAAGGACACACATTGTTAGGCACTGTGCATGAATAGGTGCATATGAATTCATTTAGACTGAATAGTTCAACTGAATTAAGTGTTCAAACGGATATCTGGTATGTTAATAGACTTTGAGGATCTACATGATAAGCTGTGCAAAAAATATATCTTTTCTTCATACTCAGACATGCATGGAGCTTCAAGAAAACCCATGGGAACTCATATGAAAGATCAACCCAACAACCGCAGCCAAAAAGTATTCTAGACCAAAAACTAAATTGCATAAAGTGAAATGTTTATCTTACTGGTGGCATTAACTCCGAAGGTCCTTGGAAAATGTACAGCCGAGACGAACTACATAAGAAACAAAGAAAAAGCTCAGGAAAATCAAACCAAAAAACTGACAAGGTAATCATCATGAGCTTAACAGAAGATTAACTCACAAGCCAAAGCGAATAACAGCACCAACATGCAAATCCACAAAAACCCTTTTATCCACCTGCAATAATCACAACACGAAAAGATCAGTCTATCAAAAGCTTGATCAAAAAGAAAGAACATATTGAAACCACAAATAAAAACACCTTCTTCTTGTTAATCAACGTTCCATGAGTACTGCCAAGATCAAATAAATATGCAGCTCCACTTCTCTTGTACTGAATGACTGGCAAAATCATTACAAAACAATTAAAAACAGCTTAATCTAAATTTAGAGTATTAAGACTCTTATTCAAAGCATAAAGTAATAATCACCTGCATGAAACCGAGAAATCGAAGGATGCTCAAGAGAAAAATCACAGATACTGTCACGTCCAAACAAGTAAGCTCCTTTCTCATGTCTGCAAAGAGAAATTAACATTACAAATCAAAATTGCTAAATTTTAGAAGAAAATAGATTCAAAAGAGCTATACTTACACGTTCAATTGGTCAACAATGGCGCCTTCTTTGAGGACTTCAAGCTGAAATTGATGACACGGAGGGCCACTCCACTCTGGAATAGTATAGGGAACAGGATTCTGCTTCACGGCTCGAGCACGAGGTGGCTTATCCGCGTCTACAGCGACGGAATCGTCCTTGGATTGTTCAATTAGCTTGGGTTCTACTACTTCCGTTGTCTCGAGATTAGGTTCGTTAGGGTTTCTTGGAGGCGGAGGGTTCATTGATGAGACTTCCGCTGGTGCCGAGGATTCTTCGTTCTGTGAAATTGATGTGGTGTTTGGTTCAGGCTCGGGATCACGGTTAGGGTTTCGCGGTGGAGGAGGATCCATCGCCGATGTAGTCATGGTTGCAGATGGGAGGATTTAGAAACTCGGCAAAGAAGAGAGATCAATGAGGCGGCAAGTGTAAATCGGGTTCAAATTCGGGTAACGCAACGGGTCCGGGTTTGAATCCGGAATCCGGTATAGCCAGTTATAAACTAAACGGCAAAGATGAATCAAAATGGGCCGGGCTCGGCCCATCAATGTAAAACGGGTCAAATACTTTTTTGATTCGAGGTAATTAAGTTATAAAAATATAAAAATGAACAAGTCGCGTGAGATTGAGAAACGTAAAAATAAGAAAGGGTTTTTGGATTTTTTCCTCTTCGCCGTGAAGCTGTGATTGAGAGAGATGGAGGCTGAGAAAATGGAGTTGAAGCTATACAATACGATGACGCAACAAAAGGAAGTGTTGATTCCGATCAATCCCGGAAAAATCGGATTGTATGTCTGTGGTATTACCGCTTACGATTTCAGCCATATCGGACATGCTCGCGCCGCCGTTTCGTTTGATGTTCTTTACAGGTCTCTTTTCTTCTTCTTCTTCTTCTTCTCTATGAAGTTGTTTGGAATTAGGGTTATTTTGGAATTGAATCTGTTAGATTTATAAGATTAAGTTTGGGGATATGCATGCAGTTCTTAAACCTGATCTCATAGCTTTGATTTTAAGATAAGAATATTTGAATTTTTTTTTTTGCAAATTGGTTTAGCTTCCTCTTTAGTTATTGATACTTGGATCAAGGAATGTTCTTGGATTTGGCTTTTAATTATCTTTACTTGTACTGGTTATGCAGATACTTGATGCATTTGGGTTATGAAGTTAAGTTTGTCCGTAATTTCACAGATGTTGATGACAAGGTATGATTTTTTTTTAAAGCTCAACTCACAACTGCATTGAACATTCTGAATTTAACAAGAATTTTTCTCGTTTATATTCGGTTTTAAGCA
The DNA here is from genome assembly GCA_028015245.1 of Cardamine occulta. Taxonomy (NCBI): domain Eukaryota; kingdom Viridiplantae; phylum Streptophyta; class Magnoliopsida; order Brassicales; family Brassicaceae; genus Cardamine; species Cardamine occulta. The sequence continues at coordinate 2,820,176 of CM051389.1, forward strand.
ATTTATGGAATTAGAATTTGCTAGTGGTTTGTAGTGAATGTTGGTCTAACTAGATGAAAGCCACTATTGTCTTTTTGTTTTTCCGTTTCTTATGTTTAGGTTCATGTCATATTTTATAATCTTTCAATCTGAATTTTGGATTTCTGTAGATTATAAAGCGTGCTATTGAACGTGGAGTGGACCCGTTAGAGTTGAGTAATGAGTTTTGCGAGGAATATTTGGTAGATATGGGTGCTCTTCAGTGTCTCCTTCCCACCCACCAGCCTCGTGTCAGTCAACATATGGACGACATAATAGAGATGATTGAATTGGTATGTTAGCTTGATAAGAGATCTCACTTTCTTCTTCTTTTTTTTTCTTATTTGGTCTCGCTAAATGCTGTTAGTTGAAAGATTCGATACAACATGAAGTTGGAATTATCAGTAATTTGTATGATCCACTTGCTGTTACAGATCATTAAGAATGATTGTGGGTATATAGTGGAAGGTGATGTTTTCTTTTCCGTTGACAAATCACCGAATTATGGTAAATTATCTGGGCAAATGTTGGAACATACACGAGCTGGTGAGCGTGTTGCTGTTGATTCAAGAAAGCGTAACCCTGCTGATTTTGCATTATGGAAGGTTCAAGAATCAAAATCTTTTGTAACTTTCATTCTGAGTCTGCAAATTGAGTCTTGTAGTTTATGATGAAGTGTGGTTTAAATATAAATTTATGTAGGCTGCAAAACCTGATGAGCCAAGTTGGGAGAGCCCTTGGGGTTTGGGAAGGCCAGGATGGCACATAGAGTGCAGTGCAATGAGTGCTCATTTTCTGACTCCGAAATTTGACATTCATGGGGGTGGTGCAGATCTTAAATTCCCGCATCATGAAAATGAGATCGCCCAGACATGTGCTGCAGATAAAAATGGTGGTGTCAATTACTGGTTGCATAATGGGCATGTCACCATCAACAACGAGAAGATGGCAAAATCAAAGAAAAACTTTAAAACGATTAGAGAAGTATGTTTTTTATTGGTTGCTAGTATAATTATTGAATTTTTCTTTGGGTGTGTTCCCATAGCTAAATGCAGAATTGTTGACAGATTTTCATATTTTTTTGTGTCAATCTGTGTAGATCACAGCTAACTACCATCCATTGGCTCTGAGGCACTTCTTGATGAGTGCACAGTACCGTTCCCCTCTGAGTTTCTCAGAGTCGCAGCTAGAGAGTTCATCAGAAGCTTTATATTATGTTTATCAGGTACAGTTTTCAAATTATTCAACAAAAGTTGATTAGCCTCTCTTCATTTGCAGTGTTTTATATTGGAACACATACGAGAGATATGTGAAACAAATTTATAATTTATATTCAGTTCTGATTATAACCTTTGATCTTTGTTTCTCAGACTTTAGAAGATCTTGTTGAAGGTTTGTCACCATATCAAGAAGCATTAATGTCTGAAGGTGGAAAAGCCGAACCAACTGCAGAAGCCAAAGACATCATTAACAAGCTGAAAAGTGAGTTTGAAGCAAAGATGTTAGACGATTTGAATACCGCACATATACTTACGGGTGCTTACCAAGATGCATTGAAATTCATCAACGCTTCACTCAGCAAGCTCAAGGTTTGTACTTTTGCTTCTTCTTTATCTGTGCCTCTTTGCATTCACAAGTATACATATCAAAGTTGTCTGTTTTTTTGTCTCCAATTTCAGAAAATGCAGAAGAAGCAGCGAATGTCGATGCTTGTGTCACTCGTTGAGATTGAGAAAGCAGCAAGGGAAGTTCTTGATGTGCTTGGTCTGCTCAGTACTCTGACCTATGTCGAGCTTTTGAAAGAAATGAAACAAAAAACACTAACAAGAGCAGGATTAGGAGAAGAAGATATTTCACAGTTAATAGAAGAAAGGATAATGGCGCGGAAGAATAAAGAATTCGAGAAAAGTGATCAGATTAGAGAGAAATTGACGAGACAAGGAATAGCATTAATGGATATTGGCAAAGAAACTGTGTGGAGACCATGTTTCCCTTCTCAGGCTGAATCCAGTGATTGAACAAAGAACTGAGAGAGATGGAGATGGTCAACTCATAAAAGTTAAACAGTTTCTTCATTTCTCTTGGTCTTGTCTTTAGCCTCTTTCTTTATAACTCTGTTTTTGGAGGTTGTGTGATGACTTTCTAATATACACTTGTTACTGTTTATTGTATTTTTAACATTCACAATGACATTTGTAACAATATTTTACTTTGGAGTTTGTTTTATGGGACAATTTCTTATATTACAAACAAGTTGAATTTAGCTATAATATAACTGTCAATATCTTTCTTTTTCTCATCTCTTCCCTTTAAATCTGTTGCACCCAAAATCCCGATTTCCAATTTCCCGAGCACAACGGGCCATAATCTTTAGTAAAAGCTCTATAGTCGCTCAGTATTGGACGCATTCATCAGCGACGTGATAAGCTTGATCAATGGCTAATTTCATCTTTATTCTGCTAGCAAACCGCCTCGAATCACTGGCCGGTTCGACCTGAACCGCCATTTCAATGCCGTAGACAGAACCGGTGCAGAACTTGGAACTTTAAGCGTATGCATTCTTTATGTCGATCAATTCTATGTATAGAGTTCCTTCCAACGGCTCTGACACTACAAAGATTAGATCTTGATTCCATGAGGGGTTCGAACCGGAAGAAACCGAAGGGGTCCAATTTTTTATCCGTAGGAAGCAAATCGTGAGCTGAGACAATCGTAACCCTAACGTATCAGAGACTTGGAACTATGTAAAACTTAGGCCGCGTGTTGATCACGAAAATAGCGCTCACCTCGAACGCATCTGAAAACCATGCTTGTGAATAAACCTCATCGACTAGTGTACCGAAACAAACCGACATCAGTAAATCCATGTGATAATCGGTTACGCTAATAAAACATTTTGGAGAATGCATCGAAATATCTTCCTTTCGAGAATCCAAGCGATCCAATTTATATACAAACGTTACAAGTCGATGTTATGACATAAATGCTTAAACTATTCACACAAGTCGCTGATTTGAGTTCAATCTCTCACAAGTTTCTTAGGTTTTTACATGACGGCTTATTTAGAATCAGGACCTCGCTTGGTGTACAAGGAAACCGTAGCAGAGAAAGACTGAAAATTAGTGTTTCCAACGAACCACTTGAGAGCCCATTTGAGGTTGAAGAGAGTATACTTTAATGCTTTCGTCCAACTCTCGTGCTTGTTGTTGAAGCTCTTTGTTATTGAATACGTCTCCACTTTGTCATTTTCAATCCTTCAAAACAAATTTTATATGAGAAACTTTTAAGGTTTTCGAAAACAATTTTGGGTTTTTAGGAGAGTGGGGACTTACTTGAATGTTAGTTTGAACCATTTCTCTGGTGGAATATTGTTTTCTTTGTCCTTTGAGTTTGCGAAATCAGCCAATTCTTTAAGACACTTCAAATACAGTGTCATGGCTTTATCGTACCGACTGCTCCAAAACAAGTTTACAGGACCAAACCTGACAAAGATCATCAAACAGTTTTTAGTTAAAAATGCTGAAGAAACTCACCAATAGAAGTTGAACTCAATACTTACAGCTCATAAGTTTCGTTGTTGCTCTCTACAATTCTAGGATAATTCCCCTTTGGCTGTAGTATCTTAACTCGACATCTTAAAACTGGTTAAGGATAAACTTCATAAACAGTAAATAGTAATAAAACAGAAAAATATTTACACAAGGATACTGAAACTTTGGCTGGAAATAGTTACACAAAGACAGGCTTGGCCCCAAGCAGCATTGATCTCATCCCACTCAACGTAATAATATATTTTATGTGACCTAAGTTTACACTTTATATGAGAAGGAAGAAATTATAAACATTCAAGGAAACTTGCAATTAAAGCTTTCTACCTTTAAGTGAGGCAGTCTTCCAAGTCGAAAATTGTTAATTTACCAAAATCTCCATCATAACTTATGGGAAAAGCATCAATCAGAACATTTGTCTTATTTAGTAACTCTAAATGTGCTTGTGAAACTTCAATCTTTGCCAAGATTGCATCTCTCTCTTCCTGTTAACAAAGACATATATCATTTACACTAGATCTAAGAAAAAAGTGTTATACTGATAAAAGCCTAAACCCTTCACAGATATACAACATTTGAATACTTAAACTTAATCAAGTGCTATTAATACTAATACCACAATGACAGAGAACTATTAGCAACGCACCTGATGGGCTATGAGTTAAAATTGAAAATGATTGAACTCTTGCCAATATCTATAACAAAGGAAACCAGAAAGTTATAAAAACATGTGAGAAAATAAGAGAGAGCATTATAAATGTATCCTTTGCCAATAGGGGTAACAATGAGAGAGCTTAACCGATCTTCGAGTTCGTTAAAGCGATCTCCCTTTGACTCTAGCTCCTTCAGTTGATGGTTAACCTCAGCATTTTGTTTCTCTGTTTCTTCTATAGCTGCAACAAGTTTTCTTTCTTCTTCCTCAATCTAAGTAGAGCAGGAAACAACAACCAACTTGTTACTTAGTAAAAAAATATGCTTAAAGCTGAAAATGACCTTCTTCTTTTCCTTGAGAAAATCAGCTTCACTAAGAACATCTTGCGTCTCTTCTTCTATCCGCTGAACACATGCTTCGTATGCTTCCACGTCTCTCGTCACATCCTCTACTTCTTTTTCAAGTTTATCAGACAGTACCCTCATGCATTCTAAGCACAATGGCTGTTCAACCTAAGAACTCAAAAAGAAAACATAGTATCAGGTCCATGACTCCAATATAACCAGAAGATTCAACCAAGAACCAAAATGTTAACAGCATCCTACCTCTGTCTGAGTTCTGGCAATATCGAAAACACGCGTTAAAACGTGAATCCTCACATTAAAGCCAGAGTTATTTGAATGTAACGGATTGTAAGAACCGCTTGAATCAGAAGCTGACTCAGACTTATACACGACTACAAATGATTCTTCCATTGCCTTTACACAATGACTTGCATCACAAGGTAAAACAACAAAAGAGTTTTCCATACGTGTTTGAACCAAGAACACTCTTGGCTTCATTGATAGAGGAGCCTTGTATTGCTGGATTTTAACAATTGCCCTTGTCAGACAATTTTCATAAAACTTTATAATATTGAACGAATTCTAATTCGATGAAGCATTGAAAGAATTAGATAAATCAACAAGAACCCTAACGGAAATTAGCATCTATGAGGAACAAAGTTCCAATTACTAAACATAGATTCCTGAAAAGTATTGATTGTGAGAGAGAGAGAGGAAGAGAAGCCCTAACCGGAATGAGGGGAATCGACGCCGACGATGGTAAGGGAGTGGTGACAGTTTTGACAGATCCATTTGGGAAGATTCGGATCGATCGGGATAGTTCGAATTGTATCTGGAATTTCTTCTTTCCTCATCGCTCCCTAATTTTGGGGAGGAGTAATCCTTACGCAACCATTCTAGGGTTAGGGCTTGAGTATCAAGAAATCACTCTCTACTTATCAATCTGTGTGATGCTTTGTTACTAATCATTCGCCGGCTAATTTAGATTTCTCTCCGGCCGATACAAATCCGATGACTTCTCTAATGAAAATTTGTCTCTTACCGGTCAGAGAGAAACGTTGAAGAGACTTGGAATTAATATAAATAAATTTCTCTCATTAAATTAGCGTACTAATAATGAATAGAATTAATCGGAAGTCAACTCATCAAAGTCAACGCTTTCTTCATTTCTCCTAGTATGTAAGGAACATCTTTCATTTTTCAAGTTTTTACAAGGTAATTCTCACTTTTTACAATTGTTCAATGTAAAAGAAAAGAAGTAAAAAAAAACTGATCTCTCTCTATATACAGAGATTCTACAACTATTCTCAATACAATTCAAAGTCATCTACAGACATATTTGGTTTCACAAGGAGTGAGTGAAAGAAGAAACAAAATCACTGCTTCTCATATTGGAAAATTTGTTCTTCTTGAATAAGGCGTAAGCGTCACTGTAAATGGCGATTGCATTGGAGAAAACCGCAAGAACAATCATGAAAATGGCTATAGTCTTGTCCCAGTTTGTTGCTCGGTTATGACGATCCCTGAAAGAAGACGAGAAAAATACATTCAAATAATGTTCCATTAGAGGTTCCAAAAGCAATCTATCTTAGCTTATGAATCAATCAGATCTTACTTTAAGATAACAGCAGCGGGGAATATGAAACCGATGCAGACAGAAGCGGTTGCTCCAGTGAATTGGAAAGCATCCCAAATGCTTGGTATGAAGTTTGCACCCAAGAAGATAACAGAAATGAGAGCAGCAGTGATTGAGCCAAACCTCAGATTAGAGGAAGTAAGAGATGGAGCCATAGGGAAAAAGAGACCGTCGATGTTAACTCGCAATGGATAGAAGACAATAGGGAACACAAGCATGAGATGAACTGCATAGCTGAATCTCACTGCATCATTTAGAATCGAACCAAAAGGGATTCCAAGATCTGTATCAAAGTTTGCTAGAACATCATCGAGTGTATCATCACCAAATAAGAGGTATCCGAATAAGCTTGTCATTATGTAAACAGAAGAGCACATCCTAAGTGCTGATCTAACAACAGGTTTTATCTGAGAAGGGTCTTCAAGCTCGTTCTGTATGTTGTGAACTGAAAACAAAAACCAATTGAAAACATGATCAGTTCTTGTTTGAGTCTTCAAAACGTTAACTTTAAGCATCAGCCTGTACCGTTATAATGGCAAATGTATGCATTTACAAGCACAGGAACAACCGTGAAAAGCTTCCAGAACGATGACAAGTCAGTGAAATTTGGTAAAAGTCTTGGCATCATCAAGCCATCACTAAACAACTTTAAGATTGTAATTCCAGCAGTAATGACAAGAAACACAATTGCTAATGCAAGTGATATGGCAGATGTGAATCTCAAAGAATCTGCAAGGAAACATCAATCCATTAGAATACATAAACTTGGAAAACTCACATTACTCTTCATTACAATCTAAGCTTATCAACATCTTCACAAACAGTCAATTGTTACAGAGAAGCCAAAACATACTAACCAATCCGTTTGAAGCTTGTCAATGGAGCAAACACAGAGAGAGTAGTAATAAGAAGAACAAAAGTTCTTTTGTTCCACCAAGTTTTCCCAAACCATCCTTCAAGCATACCATCATGATGGATTCCATTTTCATTCTTTCCAGCCAAAACATCACCTTTATAAAGTCAAAACAAAACCAAATCTTATCTCCATGCCTAACAAATCAAGAAACCAAAGTTATTAAGGCAGAGTAAGTACCAATGATGATCATATAAACGATCAAAACACCAATGTTGCTAACAAAAACAGAAACTTGCAACATAATCCTTCCAAGTTTCCCAAAAGAATCATCCATAACGCCAACATAAGATCTTTGTTTCCCAATTCTACTAAACCGAAGCAAGAACTCAACCGAAGCATCGGTCAAGAAAGCCATCAACACAATCATCGCGATTCCAGATATAAGTCCAAGGATCTTCATTGTTGCAGGCAAAGCCATGATTCCAGCACCGATGATTGTTGTAGCTAAATTGAAAACAGCACCAGTAAATGAAGCTCCATTGAATTCTCCTCTATCTCTCTCTGATTCTTGCAACAATGGAGCGTTAACATCGTCATCATCAGAGGCGTTGATTTGAATCTCGCTCTGTGTTTTATCTGCAATCGCCATTTTTCCTGAAAGATTGAATCTTGAATTAGTAGATACAAAGAAAAACTCGAATTGATGAAATTGAAGATAGAGAAGTAGGAAATTGGAAACCTGGATAGCGAAATTGGATGTTTCTTGAGAATGAAGATGATCTCAAATAGGAAAATGACGCGCGAAAGAGAATGTGGTTTGTTAGGATCTATATAAACCCTAATTCTCGAAACGATGGAGATGGTTTTGAAGATTTGAGAATTGATTTAAGCGAAGAAGATTTTTAATTTGGGGGAGAAGAAAATGGCAGAGAATGAGAGGTTGTGAGATTATAGCTTTTGTGAGATTGTTGGCGCTCAAGCTAATTAATAAGAGACTTTTGAACGGAATTTTTTTTTTCCAACATTTTTAACGTAATATGTATTTATACTACCTATGGCATGAATGATGAACTTGGCTGTATAAAAAATAAAATAATAACAATATTTATTTAATTTACTCTTAATAGTTAATACCATTTTTGTATACCTACCCATATATTGTAAAACAAAATTATTTTTTTTTTTTGTAAGGTAAAATTTTATTTTTTCCAATTGAATAATTGATATTAATTGGTCTAATATATTTCTTCTTCGTTTAATATTTTTTACAACTTTTGTTTTCTTTTCTTCTTTTGTGGGTTTTCTTTCTTTTTATTATTTTGTATGTGATTCTCACCAACACATGAACTTTGTTAGCAGCTTCTTCCATCTTATTTTGAAAGCAATTAGCAACTAGTAAAAACAAAATTTGTTAGACTGGAAACACTTTAACAAAAAAAAAACACTAGTAAGTAATAACACTTACATATCAATTAATATTATTGCTTTAGCTTAAATAAAGTTCCATAATCATTAAGAAAAAAGTTCCATGGTCATACCACAAAGCTCTTCCAAAAGTTCAAAAAGAAAAAGAAAAAGCCTTAAAGCCGTTTCATAGGTGCTTAGTGATTAATTTCTTTTGATGAGTTGTATTTGAAGAAAGAGAGCCAACACAGATTTTTGTATCAAACCATTACATCAAAATAAATTCTCAGTAGATAATGTAATTGAATCAATATATTTTTTCCCTTCCACAAATATATATATATATATATATATATTTCCTTTTTGTTTTAACTTTTAATCCTAATATAAATTATACACGTTATAGCTGCATGATTGTTAGATGCTTTAATATTGGTTTGACCCAATTGAAGAAACCGGGGTCCACTGTGTCCTCTATAGTCTATATGAACACTCTCTTCACACACCAAAGATTCATCACAGTTCATAAATCCTCATATCTTCAATTTCTCTCATCGCCTAAGGAAACAACCCTACCTTGCATCCCAAGTCTCCACCAATAATGCAACCATCAACCAACATTTTCAGCCTCCATGGCTGCCCACCTTCTTACCTTTCCCATTTCCCTACATATGGCGTCAACGGAGAAACCACAAATCCATTCTACAGCTTCCAAACTGGTGTGAACACACCACAGTTCATGAGTTTGAGCAGCAACAACTCGACCTCAGATGAAGCTGAAGAGAATCAGAGGGAGATAATCAATGAGAGGAAGCAGAGGAAGAAGGTATCAAACAGAGAATCAGCTAGGAGATCGCGTATGAGGAAGCAGAGACAGATGGGTGAGCTTTGGTCACAAGTGATGTGGCTTAGGAATGAGAATCATCAGTTGCTTAATAAGCTTAACCGTGTCTTAGAGTCTCATGAAAAGGTTATTGAAGAGAATGCTCAGCTCAAAGAGGAAACCTCTGAGCTTAAGCAAATGATTAGTGATATGCAGCTTCAGAATCAAAACCCTTTCTCTTGTTTTAGAGACGACATTCTATAGATTATTTTAAGTGGCTATAGTACGTATTTATAGATGTATCTAGTGATATGTCTCATATATTAGCTAGTAAACTAGTCATTTAAATAAGTTATGTGAAAAGAAGGATCCAACGACGTTCTAATTAAGCTTCGATTGTATCACAATTTTTGCAATTGTGTCTAGATTGATTTAAAATAAAGATTCATATTCTTGAAATATAAATATTTTTACTTTTTGATAAAGATTTTTGCAATGCAAGTGTCAAAAACAAATGGTTGATTTCTTGCCGTTTGTAATTAACGTTTGTTTTTTTAATTAGTACAGAAATTTTGTTTAAAATGGCAATGGTTGTAAGTTTATTCCCGTAAATATACATCAAACACAAACTTCAAATATAAAAAAAAAACGTTTGAATTTGACTTTTACATTGACGATTAACAAAAAAAAATGTCTTAAATGATTAAGATTGTTAGTTTAAAAAAAAATGTGAGTTTATTTTGAAAGATCTACATTAAATGCATACGGTAGACTTAACACACAAAAAAGTTAAGGTCTAATCTGCAATTCTCCAGGCCCACTAATAACTTAATCAGGGTATTATTTTGGTTACTTGTATTGGTAGCGCATGGACTGAGAACTGTTTTGCAAGACTTATCTTACATAACAGTAAATATTTTGCAAGATTGTTGATGTTCTAAAATTTGAGGAGTTATTTGACTGATAATTTTTGAAAATATTTCTAAAACCAAATGTTATTGAATTAATAATTTTAAAATGTAAAATCAAATCTACTGTTATTGAAAATATCTTAAGAAATGATTTGAAAGTTTTATGTGAGATTTAGAATTTCTTAATTAAAAATACAAATATTAAAATCTCATAGTTTTATATGACATTTCATAAAACTTAATAACAAATTTTCTAATTCAACCAAATCTTATCAAAACTCAATAAAACTTAAATCACCCTAAATCCCCTAACTTTCATCTCATTTTCAATATTTATCACAAAATTCTGACGAATTTGATAAATCTTTAACTTTTAGCATTCCTTTAATTTGACGAATCACATTATTATTCCCAATACTTCCGCTTCTTGTTCTGCATTGATTTAATACGATCTAAAGGGCTTTGGTGGCAAGTTAAACTTTCTTAAATGAATCTTGCTCCTTAAACACACAAAAGCATATAGCTATATATCGAAGAGGCTTAAACTAAGACACGTGATCATCAGATCTAATAGTTTGGGTTAATTGAGAGAACCACTCCCTAATTAAGATTACTCTCTAGTCTCTACTTTACATTGATCACACATCAGAGGAAGACAAACAAACAATCTTACGTAAGGAAACACTTTTCAGTCAAGAAAACAAACGGCTTTTCTCGTAATTCGTGTAGCGAGAAACTTACGGGTCAAGAAAACAAAGAGCAACCAATGAAATCACAGAACATAACGTTAAGTGGAAGACTGAAAGAGACACTTGTGATTGAAACAGCCTAAGAAAGAAAAAGAGACAGCTTTCCCAAACCACCTCAAAAGTTGGAAAAACAAATGAACAACGCACACCACTTTATCAGTCAAGACATGAACACATAACCAAGTTTTTTGTCTTTTTGTAAGCCAAAATTACAACAGTTTGGTCCCATCTCACAATCCTCGATTCTAGTTGTTCTTCTTGTTTTTTTTTCCTCATTATGATCATTATATAAATATTTGTCACAATCTCAGTCTAGAACTCTATATATAGGTTTGTGAGCGTGTGTACTAAAGTAGCCTCTGTAGTTGAGACAAGTATGTTTGCTTTCTTTATTTTCCTTCCTTTTGCTGTCGCACGGTGATTGGTTGTCCCCCTTTTATTTTAATAGCTTATAACAAATGTAATTGTGTTCAACCATATATGATATATCAAAGTTTGTTACATATCAAACTTATTCTCGATGTAAAATACAACTTTCTATGGTTTGCTACAAAGTAAACTTGTTTGTGCATGGTGCAAAACGACTTTTTTAATAGAAAAAATACTCACTTTTGATTTAAGTAAACGAATTTTATGGTCTTAACAAATAAAAACTTCTCTAGAGTATAGACAATTCTAAGAATTTTTGACTAGATAGCCATGGACATTTTTAAAATAGTGGCCACTTCGACGATATTATGTGAGCGCGTGGACATTGTCAATGGCTAAATGAGCTCTATCTTAGTCCATGGCCATTTAGGCATGGTTAAACCATTAATTACGCTGTCATTATTTCTTGCAAATTTTGATGGTGGCTCGGTGATGGTCAAGTCATAGCTATTTTTCCATTAATTATTTATAGGTTTTCATTAATTCTTGCAAATTTTGATGGTGGCTAGGTAATGGTCAAATCATAGCTATTTTTATGGTAACAGGGAAATCCATGACTAAAAACATTTTTATATCGTAGTGCATGGGTGTTTTCAAACTTTAACTATATTTTTAGAGACAACTTGGTCAAGATATTTATATTTCGTTGAATATATTCTTCAAAGATTATATGGTTTATCTGGAAAAATTAAAATTAAAAGGTGTTTCAGATTTGGATTGCGTACCACCCGATATTTTTAACCAGGTGAGGAATGAGTGTAAAAATTGATTGGAGGCATATATTACTTTTAATTATGGTCTATTAAGGTTTGCTGCCGACCTCACCAGACATTTAGAGAGGGCTACTTAGGTGACAATTGTTCCTCTGATACATTTCTAATGGGAGTTAAGAGCCAACGAAATAGCCTTTTACTTCCTCTACGTTTACAATTATATATATGTCTAGGTTTGGGCCATATTCTACATTTTGAATCACCAGATGGAGTGATAGCCTTTTACTTCCTCTACGTCACATTTTGAATCACCAGATGGACTGTCCAAAGTTACTACATGTATTTATATACTTTAGGGATAAGTGTAATCTCTTTTCGATGTTTTACACTCCTCCCATCCCAATTTCTAAGACCAATTGTTTGTTCCATATATAGTGTTATCAACAGGTTTTAACCTTATAATCATACCCCAAGTACATAGCAAACGCAATAGTATAGTATGGATATCAAATCTACAAGGATCAACCGACTATATTATGAATTATTATGGTTCAAATTAAGTTAGAATACTAAATGAGTTTATCGAGAAATTCAGTGTATAAGCAAATTAACTTCAATAACGTAAAACATTGGGTGCTGAGAATTCTTTCAGAGATTCATGCGAATGAATGCAACAATCATTGGGAATGCATTAAGAACTGTTCTAGAACTCAAATTACGTATATAAAGTTATCTTGCTTTCGCATGTAACAACTATCTATGTAATAAAAATCCTAACAACTAAATTGTCGTTGTTAATAGAAATTCATGCAAGCAATGAGGTCCTAACTTGATATGTTCACAAAGTGCAGTAACATCAACTGTCATTGGCTAAAGACACTTTTTCCATCTAAATAGATCGATCATCTCAACAACACTTTTGGTGCAACGATGAGATTGATTTAGGATAGAGGCTAATTAGCCAAATTAGGCTAAGCATGAAGAACAATCCTAGATGAAGAACTATATGATCAATTCCAAGTGAATCCTAGCATGGATCTACATGAAAGTCTCCTTAGAAAACTCAATACCCAATGGAATGATCTACTCACACATGGACAGAGAATACATGATAGAGATAGATGAAAACATCATAATAGAATTACAAAAGAATAGCAAAAGAGTCAAAGAATCTCTCAACAAAGTAAAATCTCAAAGCAACACCTTAAACTAAGCAAATTCGTACTATTTCGTCTCTCTGGCTGCTATGTCTGTAACATTATATATATAGTGAAAAGGAGAAGCTATAGAAATGGAAAAAAAACTTTCATAAATCTCCTACCGATTGGTAACAAGTGTGCACCGATCAGTTATCACCGCCTTGAGCACCGATCGGTTGCTAGTGTATACCGATCAATCTTTGTCTTCAGTCTCTTCTTCTAGCTAGATAATGCAATGATCCATTTTCACTCCAAAACTCTCATTTGACTACAGCAAGTGTAAAAATCTAAAAAGACACAAAAGCACCAAAAACTATCTTATTCTTAGTGAAAATACTAAAGATTCAGTGTTAAAAGGAAAAATAACATTTTTAACTTTCAAAGTGACAAATGCTAACACTTTAAACTTTGAAAATATTACACTAGCACTTTAAACCTCCAAACTAGTTTCTGCGTATTTTTCTAGATGGAACGGGTAACCCCATCTAAATCTCTCTTCAATTTTCTCTCTTTCAACCTCGTCAATTTGTTTTTTTTTTCACTCTAAAACCTTCAAATTTTTGCTCATTTCTTCTCCACTATAACACAATATTTGATCTTGGATTTCATTCTCTTCAAATTTCACTTTTTAAAACTCATTTTTACTATTTGTTTCTCATTTTCTTTCGACGAGGTTAACGATGAAAAAAATACGGGGTTAGTTTGCGGCGCATAGGCTAATTTAGAGGTTTAAAATCTTGGCAAAAATAGTTTGAAGGTTTAAAGTGATATATTGTTATACTTTCAAGTTTAAAGTGCAATCATTTGCCACTTAAAAAGTTTAAAATGTTATTTTCTCTTAAAAGACTCTAAAAATTGATAGAGATGGTGGTTATCATATAGTACTTATTATCTTATGCTAATAATGTTTTTAAGATAATTTCCAGCGGTTGAGCTGGTAAATACTGACCTCGAAATTATAAACTATATATGCTTGAAAAATATCTTTTGTTTTATAACTTAAACACATAATCAAATGAAAATTTTGTTGCTTGACTTTGATTAACGTCAATCTTTTATACAATCACATTTTCTGTCATCGATCATTTCTAGAGTTCAACATGTTATATTATAGGGTAGATATGAAGCGAATATCCTAAATTATGATAGTATTTATGATTCTTCGTTCCGTCCAAATCAATATTTTTTTACCCATATTTGCTTCGAACCTAACTGAATATCGGATGTCAGGAAATTCGCTAAAATCTAAATTATTCGTGGATATTCGATTCGCTCTGTAAAAATTTTAAAATAATTATTAAAATAAAAATAAAAATAGAAAATTTCAAAATTGATCCCAGAAATAGCAATATTTTATTAAAATATATATTTTCTTAATTTATGAAACTTTAGTATTTATATAATTAATTTGATGAATAAAAATTTGTAAATTTACATATAGATATAATCATATATATATACATACATAAATCGGAGCGGATATACTCACTTGAAAATTTTAATATTTGTTGTTTGCTTAGGTTTTAACGAATATTATTTTTAATATTTATTTTGCTTTGTAAATTACGGATATTCGATATTTGTTGTATCAAATCGAAGCGAATCTCACCGTTATGTTATATTTGTTAATATATATATATCTTAAATATGATCATAAATTATTTGCAGTAGCAAGGTAGTCTCGTCATGTGTCAAATCGAAACGAATCTAATGAATATTTTGCTCACTGTTATGTTATATTTGTTAATATATCTTAAATATGATCATAAATTGTTTGAAGTAGCAAGGTAGTCTCGTCATGTAGGATCATTCCTATATGGACTGCAGCTTCAGCCATGTTTTCTATTTGGGCCTGGATTTGCAAGTCGAGCAATTTTGAGTTAAATTAAGGTTATATTTATATTTCTTTTTTTCTCTCTTCACTTCCATTTTATCCTGAACATTAATCTACCTCCAGTACTAATATCGTTCTCTTTTTCCCCTTGGATGTATTTTACACAACATTGTTGAACTACGCATAATATGTGATTTGTTTTGCACTTCTATATATATTTTTCTATCCATCATAACAATTTTATTACGTACTTGAGAAAATGTACACGGTGAACACGAAGATATAAAAAATTTAATTGGGGAAATGTATGGCGTATCAAAATTGAACAGAAGAAAATATACGTATGAGGCTAAAAAGTATAAAATTTTTCACACAAACAATATATTATTAACCAAATAATGATTGGAAGCATATAATTTCTGGCATCTAGACAAATTTAAGAACATTATTTTGGCTTCAATTTGTGAAATATTTAATACAAATAGCTATTTAATATTGAGTTTGTGTGGAAGAGTTCCCATGTTGGTGGCATGTGTATGCGGTGGATCCATTTTCTCTTTACACCCACAACTATTCACATCAGAACGTTTTCAGAGAAGTTTTGGGCAAAACACAAAGCCCCAATATGACAATAATTGAAACTTGTCTCTGTGAACACCAATCACTACACATGCATTCTCTTCTCTTTTCATATGTCATATAATTCATGACAACATATCAATTACACGTCATCATCATCATAATCATTACTAGCTTTTTTGGAGTGATCTCTCTCAAAACCAAAAATTATGGGATAAACAATCTGTTTTACGAATCAAAGAGAAAATTTTAGATATTTGACAATTAAGATCACAATGATGTGATCAACAAACCGTACAGGTCTTTTCTTTGAGAAATATCGATTCACAAATAAAAGAACTGTAATCAAAATGAAGGACAACATTATAAACATCAATCAAAACACATCCAAACTAAAATGAAAAAAATAGATAATAATAATAATAAAAAAATTCCTATCCTTGAGACATAAAAAACCCCCAAACAGAATAGGAAATCACAATCGAAAATCGGAATATACAAACACTAATTACATATTAAAACATAAATATACAAATATTAATCACTTCATTCTATAGGTATTCTTATTTTCTCTCTTTTTCTTCTCTTTTTTCTTGTATGAATTACCAGTTTTCTTATCATTATCATTACTTTTAGAATTACCTTCACTTTTCCCGTTCTTCAAATCAGACGCCTCTCTTCCTCTACCTTTGTTGTTCTTTTGGTGACACCGTTGATAAATTGGCCCAGACGAAGCATCCGAGGCCATCGAATCATCGCTATCTTTGCTCCTCTCTTCTTCGTTTTCGCCTTTACGAAAGTAACTATAGATGTTATACCCTTCATGATAGTCCTCTTCCATGACCTCATCTTCGTCTACTTTAATTGGGGACGAAATATAAGTCGTCCAACCGGATTCACTACTGCTGCATTCTTCCTTATCCATCAAGAACTCAAGAACCCTAATCTTGATTAGGGGGAGAGAGAGAGAGAGAGAGAGAGAGAGACGTTTTTTTCTTAGAGCTCTAGTTGTGCATTTGATAGGAACAAGGCTCGTATGTATATATTTGCATGTGGTAGGAATAAGACTGCTCGTATGTTTTAATTATTTTTATTGCGTTAAGGACAGCCTATGTCCTAACGTTTAAAGCTATCTCCGACATGATTCGAAAAAGAATAATTGTTCTTTTTTATGAACTTTTGTTTCTTTCTAATAATTTATGTGTTGTCTTCTCTTAATGACTCGATTAATTAGGTTCACCAATCCTACGGTAGTTGAGAAAACTATTTTTTAAAAGATGATGTTTCTATCTCTCATATATTGCACCCCTGTTAAAAGATAACATTATTTAGGTTAGATTACTAAATAACCAAATAAATGGGGTGTGATTAAAAAGGGTAAGGCCATTTTAGTTTTACGTTATAGCATGAGAGGAATGTATCTTTACACTTAGAATTCTCTGTATACGAAACCAAACACGAACCTTCATGAAGATTGATGTTAGGTTCTGATCACACCCATGTTCTATAACATGTTAGGATAATGCCACTTTTTATCTTCTTTCTGAGCTACCGTCATCATTTGCTATTTTCTATGATAAATAAATATGAACAATTTTTAAGAAAACAAGATTTAATGTTTTTTTTTTAATCATCACCGAAAATCCGTTAATATATCCATTAACAAAAAGTCAAGTATTACCAAAATCCAAAATTACATTTTTAAATAAAACTTTTAGGTTGAAGAAGGACTTTTAAACATTAAGGAAAGGGTAAATGATATTGTAGAACTACTTCTAAACTTCTTAAAAAGAAAATTACTACTAAGAATCATATTTAAATTGTTAAGAACTCTTCCTCAACCTACTGTATTAAAGAACTATTTCTAAAAAAAAAAAAAAAAAAGAGAACTTATATTTTCTTATCAACATATAAAAATTAACTAAAATGATTCAAAATCTAAACCAAATATACAAAGCACACATACATAATATTACGGATAAAGTATAAGAGCATCCACATTGCTAAGAGACTAGAGTCTCTCCAACAAAAAAATTATTAATATTTTAATATAAATTAATTATATGATTAAATTTTAATTTTTTTTAAAGAATTGAACCAATAAATTATTGACACATATTGGATGAGGTTCTCGTGAATCTCTCAAAATCTTTCATTCGAGAAACTCATCTTAAAGATTTCTTATTCTTTTTCTTATTTTTTTTATTATTTTTATGTTTTTAATTATGAAAGATTTGTTTTAGAAACTCCCACTAAAACTACTCTAATGCATACTAAATTATCCGTCTTATATGTTGATAAAAAAACATTTATCCGTCTTATAATTTATATTACGTGACATTAATAAAATTTAAATCTTTATATTTTGAAATGTAATGGTATTTAAAATTTAAAATTTTATTATTTACTTAAAATTTGGTTGTATTAATTTTAGAGTATATATTTCTCTGTTTTTGTATATCTATAACACTGAAAAAAATTTATAATTCAAATTTATATATCTATAACGTATCACTGAATCATGTTTTCACAAAAAATAAGAACCTATCTAAATTATAATGATTATAGTCGCAGGAATATTATTCTAACTTCAAACAGTACGTAGAAATAGAAAGATTCGTTTTTTCTTCTTAGTCACAAGATATATACTCGTTTTTTTTCCGGCCAATAAAGACTTGAGTAAATATTACTAAATAATTAGTTAAGATTTGAAATAGTTTCAACCGGGGTATTTAATTTGTGTACACGAGTTAAATCAAGATGTTCATATGCAACGTACGGACTTGTGGCAAATAGATGTCCACATTTGTGTGCTATCTTTGTTTGCATTCGTTTGTCTCTTTACGGGGATGATCAGTCGGTGTCCTCTTGTCTTTGTAAATTAATTATTTGATGATTTAATTATATACTTTAGCTTCAAACGTCCAGAAAAAAAAAAGTTCAACAAACAGAACAAAATAACATCCATGGGGTATTAAGAATATGATGTTATACGAACATTTAAATCTACAAAAAAATAAAATTTGATTTTACTAAATATATACAAAAGTTATATCTTTAATAAAAAAGGGTTAAGGAATATATGTTTTCAATCTTAAAAAAAAAGAAAAAAAAGAATATATGTTTTTACAAAAAAGGGTTAAAGAATATATATTTTTAAAAATATTATAACATGTAATCTAGTAATTTTAATAGTTATTGCCGTTATGTGACCTCCAAAATTCATATTTGGATATTTTTTAACAAAAAAAAATTCATATTTGGTAGATTGCATAACAAAAACAATTTTGGTTTGAAAGATGTTCTGGTTGAAGATACTTCGAAATCCGATACTAGAGATGATGAAAAAGAAATACACCATAACCCAATTATTATTATAACTTTTAATAACCTTCTGTTTTCATTATATATATTTTTTTTCGTTTTCTTGGTTCAATTTGGATAACCAATTGGTTAGTTTTTCCTTTGATTGAACTCACCTAATAGTTTAGTCGTTTTGTTTACCTTCTTTTATTATAAGACTAGATTTTAGAAAGGGAATAATTTTCTTAAAAATATTAATTTTTTTGTTGTTGTTGTAGTAGTGAAATATTATTAATATCTATATAAAATGGACTTTTATTCTTGAAATGAGCCTTCTCATCTTGGGCTTTTTCTTTATTTTCAATCAAATTTGAAAATTTCAGATATATGAGCATCTCCATTGATTTAGAATATCTCATAAATATTATATTAATATTTATATTAAAATTTTAAATATTCAATTAAATTTTAAATAATAATAAAATTGAACCAGTTATAAAGATACATATGTCTTTAGAGTTTCTAGTATTTTTTTGAGAGTTTCTCTTTCTTCTTCTTTTTCTATTTTTTATTTTGCTTAATAGTAAGATACATATTGGAATAGAAATTACCACTAAACTTGTCCTAACATTCAATTTAACAGAATACAATTGAGTGACTATAAAGTCACAAGAAGAAACAAAAAATATATATGTTCAAAGATCGCACGGGACTCGGGTGATGGTGAAGAAGAAGTAGACTATAGTATTATAATCTTTAGTAACTTTCTACTCTTACTATGTTTTTGAATTTATTTTTTGGACAATCTATTGGTTAATTTCTCCTTTGACTAAAATTATCTACTAGTGTACTTGTTTTGTTACTTTCTTTTACTATAAACTAGATTTTTGCAAGGAAGTAATTTTTTTAATAGTAATGAACTATTATTGGTATACCTTAAATAATGATTAATGTGAAAAGAAATTAAAGATATGATAAAGAAGAAGATGATTCAAGAAAGTAAAGGAACATTGAATAACAGTTAAAAATACTCCTTTACAATGATAAGTGTAATACATCTATAAAAAGATGTAATTTTCTTAGATCTAGAACCATCAATCAAGTTAGGTTTTGTTAGCGAAAGTAGGATTGCAAGAGAAGAAGATCGCCCATTTCAGTTCCTATGCCAGAAAGATGTACCTCTGCGTGTTGAATTGAACTTTACATACATTGGCGAGGTGGAGAATGTGATTGCAATTGAGAAAGTTATTAAATTGTTAAAAGATCATCTAGTTGCTGCCTCTATTCCCATATTTAAAACATAGTACATTGAAATTGGAGATGTAAGTGCACTAAATTCAGTCATTTGTTTTACTTTTTTTTTTCATATGCATAATACCTACCTATATTATTATTTTTTAAAAACTTATTGTGGGTTTACTTCTCCCGAATCACAGTTTGAATCGATGCATGCAATAAACCTTATCGGCACTAAACTAGATGAAAATGATTAGAATACTGTAATTTATTCTAACACGGAGATACGAAAGAGAGACGAGTAAGAGATTTGGTAAACACATCTGTAAAAACAGTTTCAATCATATATTTACTTACCAAATAATATTAGTAGGATTGAAAAATGAGTTTGAAAGACTACAGAAATGAAGAAACACTTTCAATCATACATTTAACAAATACAACAAACAAAACCAAAAAAAAAGTTATAAAATTTACTTGACCAAAATTCATACTGAAAATTTAAAATTATATATTTTAGGAAACCATATAAAATTTAGTACTTAAGATTTTATAAGTATAAAATGAATACATTATATTAAATAAAGATATAATATTAAGATTGATATAAGATAAAGAGTTATAAGTTAGTAATAAAATATTATTAGCCTAAAATACCAGAAATTAACAAGGGGATTTAATCATATAAAGTAAAATTTTATATTGTAAAAGTAAAATTATATTGTAGTTTATGATATAATTGTAAAACTAATATAGTATGTTAGTAACCATATCAAAATTGTAAAATATTAGTCATAACACCTACCAATCACCTTATTGGACTTTTATTCTTGAAATGGGCCTCGTCTTAGGCTTTTTCTTTCTTTTCAAAAACATTTGAAAATTTTCGGATATAAAGAGATAATACTCAGTTTAACGGAATAAAATCGAGTTGTATCGAAGGAAGAAATTAAAAATAGCCGTTTGATGATCGCTCGGGTCTTCTTCTTCTCTCGTTCCATGAACAGTATGTTTTGAATCCAAATTTGCTTTCTGTAGAGTTTTTCTTAATGATTTCGTTGAAGAATATTCAGATTCTTTTGGGTTTCTCTCAATTTTTTTTTGTGATTTGTCTCTGTAATTTTCCTTTTCTCGCGACTGTTCTCTAGAATTTTGAATCGTCTTTTTTTTGCTCTTGATATGGGTTTGTTTAGTTTTTACTAATTCTAAATGTGTTGTTCATTTCTTTAGTTATAACATAAACATAGCGAGAAATTGATTAAATTTGTCTAATTTTCATTTAGCGGCTTGAATTTAGATGTGGATGTTTGGGGATAAACTCTAAATCTCCGTTACTCTCGCTTCTATGGATGAATCCTCAGATAACTTGATGCAAAAGGTACTATATCTTTCTTATTTGTCTCCGAATGTTACCAATATGACTCCAAAATTCAAAAATGATTATTTCTTCACATATATGTTTATCTGTGTCTTCTGGGATTTTTTGTTCGTAGTTGATCACAAAGATTTTTTGTTCGTAGTTGATCACAAAGCTTTACAGGGCTACCAAACTCTGTCAAGTTTCTGGGATTTTTGGTTTGTACTTCTTTGCCTTTTTCTTTCTCCCCAAGGTATGTTCTCTTAAATCCTCTGCTTCTACTTGGTCTTTTGAGTTTGCTTTTACACTTTGATGTTGTGTCTTTTTTCTTCCGCAGCAACATGTTTCATAGTTTAATATGACGCATCTCAGAAACGAAAGAATGTTGTATGGGTTGTTCTCAATCACTTAAAGAAGGCATAAATGCATACATACTTACTTACTTGTATAGATTCACATTTACTTCTATGATTCGTTTGTTTACTTAATTGCTTTCTTCATTTTTTGTCTGTTGTTTTTGGCTTACTAATTTTATTCCTTACTAACTTCCTTTGTACTTGCTTGCTTTGTTGCTTCCTTGCTTCCTTCATTACTTGCTTCTCAGTTTGTTTTTTATTTATTTCTTTCTTCCTTGGTTCCATGCGTGTTTGCTTGCTTACTTCCTTGGTTCTTTGCTGAGTTGTGTGCTTCCTTGTTTCATTGTTTACTTTCTTGCTTGCTTCCTTTGACTCATTACTTTCTTCCTTGTTTCTTTGATTGCTTCCTTACATGCTTAACTTGTTCACTTTCTTCCTTATTTGCTTCTATAGGTATTGCTTTATTTCTTTGCTTCTTTAATTCCTCTACTTAGTGCATTGCTTGTTTCTCTGCTTCGTTGATTTCTCTGATTAGTTCACTTCTTGCTTCTTGGCCTCTCTGATTTCACTGCATAGGTCATGGTTTACTTCTTTATTTTTTCCTAGCTTTATACATTGCTTGTTTTTTTGCTACATGTTGAACTTGTGTACTCCTTTAACTTGCTTATTTTGTTACTTCTTAGTTGATGTTATTATGTGCAAGTCTTTCTTGCTTTCTTGATTTCTTGTTTCCTTAATTACTTAGCTTCTCAGTTTGTTGTTTGTTTATTTTTCTTCCTTGATTGCTTAAATCCTTGGTTCCATCATCCATGCGTGTATGTTTGCTTCCTTGGTTCCTTTTGTGTTTGTATGCTCTCTTATTTTCTTCCTTGCTTCCTTGATTCGTTGTTTGCTTTCTTGCTTGCTTCCTCTTGATTCCTTACTTTCTTCCTTGATTACTTCCTTTTTCGATTACATGCTTAGCTTGCTTACTTAATTTCCTTACCTACTGGACTTGTTTAACTTCTTTACTTTCTTAGTCACTTACTCATTACTAAGTCTGTTGCTTGATTTCTCAATTTGTATTAGATAGTTCTTACTTTAAAATAATACAGATGGAGAATCTGAATGTCTATCAAGGTGATGGTGTGGTCCTAGCAAATAAATTGTATCAAAACTGAATATTTGTCTATCCAATTCACAGTCATGTCTATTCATCAGAAAAGGTATCTAAGTTTTAACTAAAAATCCTGTCAGAGTAATCAAACGAAACCAGACTAAGGTTTCTAAGTTTATTTATGTTTAATATTCTGCATTTTGATTTTCCCTCGCAGGAGGACAAAGAAGAGAATTACTATGTTGCTAAAGTAACCGAGCAACAAGGCTTCTTGGTGAGATTTAACTTCATTTACTCTTACAATAACTTTGGTTATCTTAAAAAGAAGAATCAAACCTACTGCTACTTTACTTTAGTAATGTTAAGGATCTAATGCTGCCATTTGATTCCATTCTTAGGAGAACCAGAGAGAAGACAATGGCGGTTGGGAAACTGTGAGAAAAAAAGGAATCTGTAAGGCAATCGCATTAACTGAGACTGAGCCTTAACCGCTGATTTTGACCCGTACTGTCACTGATTTGGTATGTGTTATCTCTCTATCTTTCTCGGCAGGTCCAGAAGGAGCATTGGCAAGACAATAAACGTGATGCGGGTCATTTGTATAAATCTGCGCAAGTGTTAAATTAATTTATATCCAGAAATACATTGGTGAAATCCCTCATTTGTATGTTTCTGTAGGATTTGCAGCAGTCCATAGCTCTGAAAAATGGACATAATGTTACATAGAATAGCAAAAAACTAAAGCAAGAAACCAATTTGTGAAAAGGTAATTCAGTAGAAAACAACTGGGAGGTTGTTTTATAATAGTTTTGAAATTAAATTCTAAATTTTAATCTTTTGATACGTTCTTAAAATATTTCTTTATGTTATGGTATGTCGTTTTGTATGTTTAGAGAATGAAATACTTTTTCTACTTAAGGCGTAGCAATCTCATAACTGATCATGTATCTTTTGATTAATCGTATAAATTTAGGTGAAAACAGCCGGTAGAGACGTGGATGAACTATTCCATCTCGACCTGATGATCTGGTCCTGGCTGCAGTGACCACTTGTTTACAGTCAACATATATCAAATCAAATAAGGAAGGTATTACAGTTTAAACTATTCTTAATCTACATATATAGTGAGGCCAATCAAACTAAACCAAAAAACGATTATGAGTTTACCAGTGGCAAAAAGTGGGAATTGCTAGAAGAACTTGCATCTTTGAGTAAGACACGCTACACCTATGCAAACCACTTTGTAAGTTGTCATTTTGTTCGTCTCAAAACAATCTCTTAGACATAGGGACTATTTGTTTTCGCAAACTCAGTATTAATGGGTCCTCTTTTTGTTAAACTATGTCATATGACTCATATATGAATCCCTTCATTTATATGCTTCTTTTGAAACTTTTAGCTTAAAGCACCCCATTAATAGAAGCAAGAAATCAATTTGTGGAAGGTAATTCAATAGAAAAGACTGAAGCACGTATTATATACACTTGTTTGCAAATCAAAATGTTTGGCTGACAACCTCTAGAGTTCCATCCTCTAGTTTCTTAATTTTAATTCTTGTTTCAGGTATGTTTGAAGCTATATATTATTCCTCTGTTTGTAAAAATTTCACATTATATCTCATGGTTTAGCCATGTATAGTCACCATTTTCTCTGGTATTCTGATATAATAGGTACGGTGGATGATACTTGTGAGCCTATCGAAAGACTCAGGTGAGCATAACATAAAGAATGCTTGCATTAAAACTATATATGTCAATGAGTTGTTAAAGTCTCTAAATTTATCTGTGAACAGAAATTGCCGAGAAAAAATCAAGGAGTTTGTTGAGGAGGGTTATGAATCTAGCATCCTTCCATTACCAGTATGTATATTTTATACATATACTTGATTTTTTTTTCTTTCTTAAATACAACTTTCGTTTATGAGTCGTATGTATAGATAACGTACTTAAATTGGTTAGTGTTTGTGTTTTGTTGTTCAGGAACTAGCAAAGTTTCTTGGTAAAGGTTTACACTCTAGCGAGGTTTTCTCTTATGTTATTTCTTTGCTCGGTATTAATGTATGGGTCGATGATGTTTTTGTATCTTTTCGTTTCAGATGCTTCCTCAATTCCCACTTCCAACTCACGATCTCGTCATGAGAGGATCTATACCTAAGAAGTTTGAGGTAAGACTATATATTATAGTAGTCTTCATTTTTTGTTCTCTTTTAGTTTGAATTGATCGTCTCTTATTTGTTATTTGTTATATGCAGTATCTGATTTCATAACCAATGTGACTTAACTCATAAACCAAAAAAGTTCTACATAGGTACTACGCTCGGATTAAGCTATTGACAGAAAGGAAATGATCTCGGTTGATCTCTTGAATCCTGAACATATTGTATGCATACATCCCTGCATACATACATATATTCATGCATATATGCATCTTTTGCTCTCTTTTTTACTTGATTATGTGCTTTGTTCATTACTTCTTTGAATACATGGTTAATTTGTTTATTTGTTCCTTCTTTTGCTCACTTCGTTGCTTTCTTCTTCTCTTGATTGCTTCCCTTACATGCTTAACTTGTTCATTTTCAGGCTTATTTGCTTCAATAGGTATTGCCTTTTTCATTGCTTCTTTAATTCCTCTGCTTAGTGCATTGCTTGCTTCTCTACTTAATTGATTTCTCTGATTAGTTCACTTCTTGCTTCTTTGATTCTGTGATTTCACTGCTTAGGTCATGGTTTACTTCTTTATTTGTTTCCTTGCTTTCTGCATTGCTTGTCTTTTTTGCTACATGTTGAATTTGTGTATTCCTTTAACTTCCTTACTAGATTCGGACCCGCACGTACTTGCGGGTTATATTTGTAAACATTTATTTTTGTAATCAGTATATCATTCATAATCCAGAGACAAACTGATTTTGGTATTTGGTTTAGTATCCGGTTTGTTGTAAGGTGGTTTATTGATGTAAAATTACATGATTTATAAGTTTATGTAAGTACAAAAGAATATTAAAGCAATTTACAAAGTTTTTAAAAATAATGAAAATTATAAATTATATGTGCAAAAGAATGTTAAAGCAATTTATAATGTTGTAAGAAAATATGAAATTTATAAATTATATGTAATATAATGTTTTTCTATTTAAAAATCTATAGTTATTATTTAAAATAATTAGTAATATTTGTTTAATAATTAAGTTATTTACTATTTATTTGAAATTGAATTAGCTGGCCCATGATTACCCATGAATCAATTAATTAAATAGATTTTTTGGGCCGACTTTATTGTTTCACAGACCCAACAAATGAGGCCTCATGAATCTATTGGTTATTTGTAATATAAACAAAACCGACAACTAATCATCAAATTATTCATCGATTATTCAATTTCTGATTCCACAAATTTGTGCCCGATTATAGACGAATCTCTTTCATTTGGAATTAATTCATCAAATTCGTGTATAACTGTTCATCTTCACAATTGAGGTAAGCCAATTTACTCAGATTTATAGTAAAGATGTTTTGTAATTTGACAATTTGTTCTTAGTAGTCAAATAACATTCTATTTGTATACGTTCTTAGTAGTCAAATAACTGATGTTATTTCTTTCTTTACAGATGACAAATTACTTCAAATATCAAGCGAGTTTAGATTTTAGCCAAAAAAATTTGATCATTTCATTTTTCTGGTTTCTTTTTTGTCTCTGTATTTAAGCTCACACTGTGTTTTCTTTATCAGATAAACATCGATCCAAAATCTTAAGTTACCTAAGCGTAACCCTAAGCTACATAGAATCCTAAGCCTAAACTCAAAGGTTAGTTCCATTTTGTTTTGTATACTGTTTGTTGATGAGATTTCATGTAGACGTGATGTTCTTATGTAGATGATAGTGTTGATATCATCTAGCACTTAGTTGATTGCTATGGAAAGTAGAGTACTTAACATAGTAATTGTACTGTTTTAAAAAAAAAATTATAGCCAACTTAAATTTGGGAACATAGCCTTTTTGTAAGAATCTATCTTGTTTCTGTAACTGAAAATACATAGTGCTTCGAGTCATCCAAAATAACTTTCATGTTTATGTAACTGAAATTTATGACATTTCTTGTTTTTGTTCGAAATGATTAAAGAAGCATGTAAATATAGGCAATACTTAGCTATTATTGAAAATTTTGAAAATGCTTTGTCTTGACATCTAGCTTTCTCTTGACATCAAGGTTTTAACATTAAACCTTAATATCAGAAACATGAAATGATTTTTAGATTTAGAATGATAGATAAAAGGATTTGAATAAATCATATAATTTGAACTGTTACCTTTACCAGAGATGGGTTTTTTCAAAACCATACTCCAGGTTTTGAAACATTTCGGAAAGATTTGTGAAAGCAGCCATAGTTAGAAACAAAAGCTTGATATGAAAAGAATGTTTGAATGATTAGTGTGTATTTTAGTCGAGTGTATATTTATCGTATTTACAAAGTCGGTTAAGCTTGAGGATAATATTCGTCAAATATTTTGTAGTAACTAGTAAGATTGTAGATATTTTAAAATCATTGATTCCACCTTATGTACAAATTCCGAGTTAAATCTTTATTTTTAATTTAAAATTTCATTCCAAGATTCGTGGTATAGTTCTGATTCCGAGTTAATTTGAATATTTTCGGAAGATTTTCTATATATTGATGTTGAATATTTAATAAGTCGGTAAGTATATATATTGTTTGTTAAGGAAATCTTTGTATATTTATGTTTCTTAATTTGGTTTGTATAGATTTCTGAAATTTATGGCCCAATCTTGAAAAAACCGTCCAAAGTCCGACGCCCAAGATCCGGCTCCTAAAAGTAAGATCCGCGTCTTCTGTAAATATAGGTTGCCGAAATTGCTCAGCAAAACTTTTTTTTATTCTTTCATTTAATGTAATTGTTTACCACTTTAAGTTCATTTTACAATATGTGCTTTCCAATTCATTATATAGATTTTGTTACTTTTTAGTTGATTTATTATGTGCAAGTCTAGCTATATCTGTCTGTCTAACATGGTTTTTCAACAATGAATCACAATCAAGTTCTTAAAATTTGACTTTCCTCGAATTTAGAAAAACTATATTGATAAAATCACAATCAAGCTTTTAGATTTTTAGATCTCCAACAAATTAGGGAGTCTAGTTTTTACTTCATCTTAGTTATTTTTCTCAAAAACCAAAAACCATTAAAAAAAATCTAAAACTAAAATATAAAATAGAAAAACTAAAAACCAAATCCAGAAACTGAGGCTATGAATTTCAGTAGATTTTAAATTGGTTTATAGATTTTTTTTCGATTTTGAATTTTGCTATATATTTAAAAAAAAATGGAATATAATCTCGATGCAAAAAAAGGTTTTTGATAAGAAACTTAAAAATCATGGTTTTAAAAATTTATTTGAAACTTGGCTAACAATTCAAAAACTAGATTTCCAAGAGAACTAACTTTTAAAAAATTTGAATGGCAAAAAATAGATTTTCAAAACAATAAAAATTACTTAAAAACTTGTAAAAGTTCAAGGCCTGAATAAAAAATAGCATCCATTCATGGTCTTATTTATTTATTTTTTTTAAGATTTACTGCGATTAGCATTATTAACTCGCACACTAACTAACTATCTCTCTAGCATGATTTTAATAGTATTTCCCCGTCTGGTCACGTTGGACGCTTCTCACTTGAGCGTGAGAGAGTCCTCTATAAGACACAATAGAAATGGCTACAATATCAAATCTTTTAGAAATTGAGATCTTTTTTTTTTATCTGTCAGCACGTTTTGTAGACATGTTTTGGCAACTCTATTTATTTGGTCAACTTTTGTCACTGTAATCTGTAAGCTATCTTTTTAGAATCTTTTTTTTTAATCCTATCGATCTTTGTAGAAAATTATACGCAACATTTAAACTTCACATTTTTTCCCACGTCCAGGACATGTTCATTCTTATTATTAAATGCTAACATGTTCCAACCTTGTTTAAATATGTAACTTTCTTTGATCTCCTTAGTAATATCTATTGAAACTAATACTGCCAATAATTAAGAGAATAAAGCTCATAGTCAAACACACAGTCATGCCAATATCTTCTCAATCGTATCCGATGAGCGGCGGTGACGATCAACATAGTTACATCCATAATTCTTCATATCAAGTATGTAATGTAATCTTTATCTATATTTTATATATAGATATTTGACTGCAATTATGATTTTTTTGTGATCCAAATCTCTAGATATATGTAGGATCTAGCATACGTAATAATTAACGTATACTTTTGTGATACAGAAAGCAGCCGTAGATGGGATTGAAGAAAAGACACGGCAATACATTTTAGAAAAACTTGATCTCTTGAATCTAAATCCCGATCTTACTTTTACAATTGCAGATTTTGGTTGTTCTATTGGCCCTAACACGTTTCATGCTGTTCAAAATATCATTGATGCTGTGAAACTTAAAAACCTTAAAGAAAAACAAGAAAATAGTCTTGTGCCTCTCGAGTTCCAAGTTTACTTCAACGATCAACCCAACAATGACTTCAATACACTCTTTAAAACTCAACCTCCTTCCTCCCAGCAAGAATATTTCTCGGTCGGAGTTCCAGGCTCTTTCTATGGCCGAGTGTTACCAAGAAACAGCATCAACATTGGATACACTTCCTACACGACTCACTGGCTTTCCAAAGTTCCTGAACACGTGTGTGACCAGAAATCCCCAGCTTGGAACAAAAGTTACATTCAATGTAATAATTTGATAGAAGAAGTTACCAAGGCTTACAAGGTCCAGTTCATAAAAGACATGAGTGTTTTTCTGAAAGCTAGAGCTGAAGAACTTGTCCCTGGAGGATTGATGATCGCATTAGGACAATGTTTGCCCGATGGTGTGCCCATGTATGAGACATGGCCGGGTATTGTGAAGGATACCATCGGTGACTGTCTTCTGGATATGGCCATATCAGTAAGATATAAATTTTCAAAGCCTTTTTAATTTCCTTTTTTTTTAATATCCAAAGCATCATATATAGTTTTTGAAGCATAGATCATACATTTTTTTAATGCTTAGGGTCAAAAGAAATTGGTAGTAAACATCATTTTTTTTTCTTTTCTTTTTTTGGTAGGGATTAACGACAATTGAAAAGATCGAATTGTTCAACTTGCCCGTGTATTTTCCCGAATTTAGTGAATTGAAGGGAGCGATTGAGCAAAACGGAAGCTTTACAATTGAGATGATGGAGACTGAAGACCATCCATTAGAGGCTATGCAATTAACCAATGACTTCATCACTTCCATGTATCGAGCTATTTTCTCTAAAGTTATAGAAGAACATTTTGGAGATGGTGTGGTCGATGAGTTATTCGATAAACTTGCTAAGAAACTCTCTAAGCAGCCGATTGATTTTGAAAAGTGTAAGAAACAGATGGTCTACTATATTGTTCTTAAACTAAAATGAATATTGAGATTATATTCATTACTCATTATGTTTTATCTTTAACAAAAAAAAAAGACACCTTCGTTTTTTTTAATAAATTATATATATATATATATATTTGCTCCATTGTGTAATCAATCCCCATGATATTATTTGTGAAGTCAGTTTGTGTAAAAGTCCTTATGTGTCCATTCACTATACATTGATATATAATAATATACATTGATCATGAATCAGTCTGACGAAATATGATTTTATACCATTCACTATTTCACTTATTTACACCAATGCCACTAGCAAGTTTATTTTCAATTTAGGATCCAAGAATACAGAAATCTAACTTCTTTGTTATGACTCAGACCGAGAATGAGTTGGATGATTCTTTCAAAGAAACTAAATGTTTATACCCAGTAGTGACTAAAGGGCTAATGATTGATGCAAAAGAGGAGACCACAATTCCAAAAAATCATGGCTGTGCCTAAGAAGGTAAAAAAGAAACACTCGTCTAGGGTTCTCAAATATTATAAGAAATTAGAGGACAAATTTACTAAGGTTGCTATGGCTTATTGGTAATATGTTCAAGTTTTTATCCACAGTTCAAATCCCCACTAGCTATTATAAAACACTACTTTTGCCCTTTTTTCTAATCACTAATGTTGATTTTTTTTCCATTCTTTTATTTTATTTTTTTTTCCAGAGAATCTAAAAGATTAAAGAATTGGGTGCAAATGGATTTCTAAATGATGTGTTTCTTATATAGGATAAGGGATATGAGTTTTTTTTTTATTAAGAAGAAAACTCGAGATCAAGTTCTTAGGAGGTGGGGGAGACTGGTGTAGAGATTAAAGAGTACTTTGTTAGTGGCATTGGTGTAAATAAGTGAAAATAGTGAATAGTATAAATCATATTTTGTCAGACTGATTCATGATCAATGTAGAGCTGACAGATCAGCACTTTTACACAGACGGACTTCACAAATAATAATATTATGGGGATTGATTACACAATGGAACAACAATATATATAATTAAAAAAAAACATAGAAGTTTTAAAACGTTTACAAAGGATGGAGATAACACTGAAATGATTTGAAGAAAACATAACGAGTGTCTTTTTTTTTGTTAAAGATAAAACATAACGAGTTATGATTATAAAATCTCGGTAATCATTTCCGTTTAAGAATGATATAATAGATCATTTCTTTCTTACACTTTGCAAAATCAATTGGCTGCTTGGAGAGTTTCTGAGCAAGTTGATTGAATAACTCATCGACAACGCCATCTCCAAAATGTTCTTCAATAATTGTAGAGAGAATAGCTCGAAACATAGAAATGACGAAGTCGTTCGTTAACTGCATATCATCCAATGGATGATCTTCACTCTCCATCATCTCAATTGTAAAGCTTCCATTTTGCTCAATCACTCCCTTCAATTCACTAAGTTTAGGAAAATATACGGGCAAATTGAAAAATTCGATCTTTTCCATTGTCGTTAATCCCTACAAAGAAAAAAAAACACTGATGTTTACTAGCAATTTTTTATAACCCTAAGCATCAAATAAAATATATGATCTATGATTCAAAAACGATATATGATATGCTTTGGATATAAAAAAGAAATTAAAAGTACTTTGGAATTTTATATCTTACCAATGTGGCCATATCCTGAAGACATTCACTAGTGATCTCTTGCATAATACCCTGCCATGTTTTATACATGGGCACACCATCGGGCAAACATTGTCCTAATGTAATCATCAATCCACCAGGTACAAGTTCTTCAGCCCTAGCTTTCAGAAAAACATTCATGTCTTTTGTGAATTGGACCTTGTAAGCCTTGGTAACTTCTTCTATCAAATTATTACAATGAATGTAACTTTTGTTCCAAGCTGGAGATTTCTTGTCACATACGTGATCGGGAACTTTCGAAAGCCAGTGAGTCGTATAGGAAGTGTGTCCAATGTGGATGCTGTTTCTTGGTAACACTCGGCCATAGAAAGAGCCTGGAACTCCGACCAAGAAATATTCTTGTTCGGAGGAAGAAGGTTGGGTTCTAAAGAGTGTGTTGAAGTCATTGTTAGGTTGATCGTTGAAGTAAACTTGGAACTCTAAAGGCACAAGACTATTTTCTTGTTTTTCTTTAAGGTTTTTAAGTTTCACAGCATCAATGATATTTTGAACAGCATAAAACGTGTTAGGGCCAATAGAACAACCAAAATCTGCAATTGTAAAAGTACTAAGATCGGGATCTAGACTCAAGAGATCAAATTTTTCTAAAATGTATTGCCTTGTCTTTTCTTCAGTCCCATCTATGGCTGCTTTCTGTATCACAAAATTATGTTAATTAGTACGTGTGCTATTTTTTTAAAGAATGTCATTCTAACATTTTACACACAAATTAAGAAAATAATGTAATTTTTTAATCCTTTTTTTAATACATTAAGAATGTTTTTCTCTCTTATTAATAAGGAGAAATAATAGGAATAAAATTGAGATTTAGATTAAAAATTCTCATTGAAAACAGAAAATGACACTTTTTGTGAAACAAAAATTATACTTCCAAACGACATTCTTTCATAAACGGGGGAGTGATAATTACAAAACCATCATAATTACAGTCATATATATATATATATATTCATATATAAAATATAGATGAAGATTACATTACATACTTGATATGAAGAATTGTGGATGTAACTGTGTTGATCGTCACCGCCGCTCATCGGATACGATTGAGAAGATGTTGGCATAACTCTGTTTGTGGATGTCCACGAATTTTACTCTCTAAAATGTTGGCAGTCTTAGTTTTATAGATATAACCAAGAAGGTCGTAGCAAATTGCATAATATTTAAAAAGGTTAGAACAGGTTCGCACTTCAAAAAATAACTAGCATGCGCTGGACGTGGAAAAAAATATGTAGTTTAAATGTGGCATATAATTCTTAAAAGATAGCTTACAACAATGTTTTAAAAATTGCTAGGTGTTAGTTAGGTCGTTAACTAACGCCTAGCGCCTAAACAGTCTATGGTAACATTAATTAGGGAATAGACGCTGCAAAGAACTAAAAGAAAAATATGATTTATATATTATTGTAATCCATATGATACACAAATATTACAGTAGCTTAGTGGCTTTAAAGCACATTTTTTCACTCCTGGATCTGGGTTTGGGGTTTTTTATAATCAAAATGTCTCATTTTTAATTTTAATGAGAGGAGAAAAATTGTAAATTTGTGCACGGATCATCTTCTTCCTCAGAAAATCCTATGTGCAACTGATCCTATACGTTTTCTGCTTTGATTTTTTTTTGTTTTTTCATCATTTCTCACATTTATAACATATTATAATACAATCTATTACTGATCAAAGGATTTGTGATACAAAATTGAAGTTTTTAATTGTTTTCATTTTTGGCCGTTTAAGACAAAATCGCCGCGACTCCCTGTTGTATAGCGATTCCTCAGCCGTTGAGGACGATTTTTAGAACATTGGCTTACAATGACAAAAGCTAACCAAATAAAACAAAACTTGGTCAACTTTGTTTTGTTGTTTGTTAGTTATTTATATAGTTTTCTGTCTTTTTGGTCTTCTTATTATCCCTGTAATATCACAATTTTTAAAACGGTATAAAATTTAATATTCTACCAAAATTAAAAAATTGTCCAAATGACAGCTGCCAAACATATCTAGAGAACGTGCTGATAATAATGATACCGAATAAAAAAATTTGTATAATTTATTATTTCATTGAACATTTGCCAACCATATTTTCAAAACTCGCTTAGTTGCGATTAGTATATAACACCCGATCGGGTATTTTGTAGTATCGGATCGGTTCTTTTCGGATTCGGATATTTTCGGGTATAACCGAACCCCGACAATACCCGATAGTTTCGGGTATGTTCATCTGAAATTAGGGAAAAAAACCGAACTTAACAAAAAACTAAACATCGACACAAAATTCTAAACTTAAACTGAAGTGCCTAAAACTCAAAAGAAGTGATTCAAAGTTATACAAAAGTTCTAAAGTTCAAACCAAGTAGAAAACATAATGTTAAAAACAGAGAGAAGAAGATAATGTTCATTGTTAAAGACAAGAGAACCAAGTAACCAACAGAGCTGATTCTGATCCTGTGAGTAAAAAACACCAAACACCGAACCCAAACTTCAACTTCAAGTTTTCAAGAACTGTTATTGTCTTCTTGTGTTACTGTGAATATACAAACCCCATATCCTATTAAACTAATATCAATGGAAACTTAAAAACTGTGACACATATGAAAACATAAACTTAGAGTAGCAAGTTCCCTTACAATCCTTATGCATCCGGGTCTGGGGTTTCAAACTCTGAATAAGACAAACATAAACTTGTTATTACATAAGAACTAAAGGAATTAACATTAAGTATAGAGTCCAAAAACGTACCTCTCTCCAGATTATCTTCAAACTCAACATCAGCAAGTATTTGTGCAATTGTAAGCACTTTTTCTTCATATTTAAGGTCTTATTTCATCCACTGCTCAGTGCACATCAAAACTTCAACCATATAGTGAGTTAGACAACTCCTATATGGTTCTACTATCCTTCCACTAGTGCTAAAAGCACTTTCAGATGCAACAGATGACACTTGCATAGCAAATAAATTCCGAGCCATCTCTGACAAAATGGGATACTTGTCACAGTTTTTTTTCCAATAAGATACTACATCATACTCAAATCTCATAACCAGTTCTGGATTTTCGAATTTGTCTTTCAGATACGAATCCAACTCATTTGTGTTTCTAACTCCTATCTCTTTAAGCATGTTATTGTACATTTTCTCAATCCTATGGTAACCAAGCTCATCATCAACCAACTCCATCGAATCTATTTGCTGCTCTTGAGTAGACTGAGATGACTGAGTAGATTGAGACTGGGCTTGAGATTGTTGCACTGCTGCATTTTTCTCATACCTTTCACTATACTCCTTAAACATATCATCCAACAAATAATAAACTGAATCATACAACTCCTTAGCCTCTGTAGATCCTTCCCCATACAACTCCTCAAAACACATTTTTGCAAATTGCATCTTCTTCCTAGGATCAAACACAGTAGCTACTACCAACAGCTTGTTGATGTTCTTCAAGCCATCCCAATACTTATCAAACTTGGAAAATATTTCTTGAGCCTTCAACTTCAGTTCACTATCATAGTTGTTAGATAACAACCTAAGATTCGATGCTATGTTCACTATCTCTCCATAACATCTATGTGGATTCAAAGTAGTAGAAGCTGAGACTACCAATGTGGAGTTGTAGAAAATGATAAGGAATCTATTTAATCTTTCAACCACACGCCAATCATTGAATGAAAGAGGGTCAATCCTTTTCTTTTCTTTCTCAACCTCCAAGAAGTGGTCATTGTATATTTTGTCTTCTAACTCCATCTTATCAAATGCAGCCTTGAACTTAATTGCCCGTAGCAGCATCAAATAAGTCGAATTCCACCTAGTTGTCACATCTAATGGCAAACTACCCCGTGTTATCTGACCAGATTCTACCTTCTGTGCAAATGCATTTTGCCTAGTTGTTCCAGATCTAACATATGAGATTGCATTATGGATTACAGTCATACTATCATTTGCTTTCTCCAATATGTCCCTCACTATCAAGTTAATGATATGACTAGCACATCTCATATGCATAAACTCTCCTTTCACCACTAAAGAATCATCACCTATTAAGGAGAAACTAGATTCAAACTTTTTCAAAGCATTACTATTAGCTGTTGCATAATCTACAGTCACACATAATATCTTCTCTATTCCCCACTTAGCCAGGCATTCTAGAAGGACGTTAGAAATGGTTTTACCTCTATGATCTGTGACATACTTGAATCCTATGATCAGTTTCTTTAACCGCCTGATACACAATGTTTTAACCCAAATAAATCTGCAAGTGCACAGACAATCGTAGTAGTATAAATGGGATCGAATCCACAGAGACCAAGATTACACTATAATTTTATGAGATTTAAAAATAAAGGTAAGACAAAAGTATGTGATTGGTTTTGTAACAGAATTGCAAGTAATAAAACGGTGTAAACTTAATAAAGAAAAGCACTAGATCAAGATATTTCGCCGGTGATTCAGAGATGAAAACTTTAGCAACTATTCAGGATATAATTCAGCAAATGTCCAAAACTCAAACATAAAAATAAGACCGACCCACTCTCGTGGTGTCGACAACTTTATCTAGCAACCTAAATACCTAAACTCTAGTTTGGACCTAGAGATGCAGACAAACATTAACGAATGGGTTCAATATGTTCACACCCATCCGTAACATCAACTCTCATGGCTACAGACTGATTGCTCACCAATGTCTTTTCTAGCAACCTAGAGCACTCTCGTGAATAAGTTTAACCTAAAATCATAGACTAAGTGATCATTTTAATCTAAGCATTAAATTCAACTAGAGGCGAAGACAGTATGTATATGGATCCTATTTGTGCTTAGTTTATCATCTCATAAATACCTTTGAAAACCCTAATCTAGTTAATTGACTACTCATATATGGAAGAAATAAACACAACAATGAAGTAAAAGGAATTCATGAATAAAATTAAAAGTAAATAAGATTCAGAATTCTTCTCAAAATAAAGCAGTGGATGATCTTCAAGTCTTAGAATCGAAAACAAAAGAAGATGAAAACAAAGAGCTAGGCGATGGCTAACAAGGAGGAGAAGGAGAGAATCTCTAAGTAGATTCGAAGTCAGCTCCAATGTAAGACATGTCTTTTAAGAAAGGTGGCTTGACCTATTTAATTACGCCAAAAATTAGGTCAAATCGGATTCTTTATTTTTTTCTGGAGCATGTGCTCCCGAAACCGGAGCATGTGCTTGCGTGTAAATTATGTTCTTTTGTTACGAATCCACTCCTTTTTACTTCAAAAGCTCCAATAACTCCAGTCTATCAAATCCATGCTCCAAGACTCTCTTCTGACCTGATAAAACTCAAAATCGACTCTAAAACACTAAAAAGGATTAGAAAACATTAGTAAATATGAGCCAAAATCATCATATATCAACTCCCCCGGATCCGCGAGTTATCAAGCCATGTGCCTAATTTTTTTTAACTCGTGTACCTGCATGGTCTGCTTTTCAAATGCAGGCTTGAGATCAAAGTTGAACATCTTCACTGCCTAGGCCACTTTGTATTCTAACTCAACCGGAAGGTGACATGCATTCCCATACACCAAGTGAAATGGCGTGGTTCCCAAAGGCGTCTTGTACGCGGTCCGATATGCCCAAAGTGCATCATCTAGCTTTGTAGCCCAATCTTTCCTTGTCATGCTCACGGTCTTCAGCAGAATGCTCTTGATTTCCCTGTTAGAGATTTTAACCTGACCGTTGGTTTGAGGGTGGTAAGGAGTCGAGACTTTGTGTTTCACGCCATTTTTCCTTAGGAGATTCGCAAAAACTTTGTTGATGAAGTGGAAACCTCCATCGCTAATCACTATCCTCAGAACACCAAACTTGGGAAAAATGATAGACTGAAACATTTTGACCACCACTCTAGCATCGTTTATAGGGCTTGCCAAATCTTCAATCCACTTGGACATGTAATCGACGACAACCAAAATATACTCATTCCCGAAAGAGGATGGGAATGGTCCCATGAAGTCTATTCTCCACACATCAAAAACTTCAACTTCCAGAATAAAATTTTGAGACATCTCATTCCGTTTGCTGATGTTCCCTCGTCTCTGGCAAGCGTCACATCTAGAGATAAAGCGTTGAGCATCGCAAAACATGGTAGGCCACCAAAACCCGGATTGGAGCACCTAGGAAACAGTCTTAAAAGTAGCGAAGTGTCCAACATATGATGAACTATGGCAATGATAAAGGATCCCTGATATCTCTTCTTCGGATACATATCTCCTGAAATCCCATCCGAGCAATGCTTGTACAAGAAGAGTTCATCCCAAAAGTACCTCTTGATGTCCCTAAGAAATTTCCTCTTTTTGTTTCCCACGAAGTCTTCCAATTCATTCTCAGTAGCCAAGAAGTTGGATATCTTTCCAAACCAGGGAAAACTGGATTGGTGTCCCTTTTCCACCAAACTGAAGAAACATTCAGAAGCAGGTGCTCCGACTAGGTGCTCCGCTGGGTGCTCGTTGACTTTGCCAATACTGATCACATAAACTTGCTCATCGAGAAGACTATCATCTATGGGTGTTTCCTCTTCGATGTTCATCCTAGATAAATAATCTGCAACACCATTTTCGGCTCCCTTCTTGTCCTTAATCTCCAAATCGAATTCTTGCAACAATAAGATCCATCTCAGAAGTCTAGACTTGGCGTTTTTCTTTGTTAGTAAGTATTTAAGGGCCGCATGGCCAGTGTGCACAATCACCTTTGATCCCACAAGATATGATCGAAATTTCTCAAAGGCGAATACAATTGCTAGCAGCTCCTTCTTGGTTGTTGCGTACTTGCACTGAGCCTCGTCCATAGTCCGAGTTGCGTAGTAAACAACATAAAGCTTGTTGTCTTTCTTCTGGCCCAGAACTGCCCCTACAGCAAAGTCGATAGTATCGGT
Organism: Cardamine occulta; assembly: GCA_028015245.1. Lineage (NCBI taxonomy): Eukaryota > Viridiplantae > Streptophyta > Magnoliopsida > Brassicales > Brassicaceae > Cardamine > Cardamine occulta. The sequence goes on from CM051389.1 coordinate 2,859,238, forward strand.
CATGATCTCAAAAGGAAGGTCCCAATCCGGTGGCTGAACAATATGAGCACTTATAAAAGCTCCTTTTATTGTGTGGAAAGCCTCCAAGCAAGTGTTGTCAAACTCAAACTTCATCTCCTTATAGAGAAATCTTGTGAGAGGCCTAGCGATCTTAGAGAAGTCCTTGATGAACCGGTGATAGAACCCAGCATGCCCTAGGAAACTGTGGATTCCTTTTACCGAGATAGACGGCTGTAAGCTCATCATCACCTCCTAGCACTATCCCGTCTCGCACCATGAAGTGACACTTCTCCCATGAGTACAAAGTATTTTTCCTCACACCTTTGCAAGACCCTGCACAAATTCGACAAACACACAGAAAAAGAACTTCCATACACAGAAAAATCATCCATAAAAACCTCCATAATATCCTCAATGAGGTCGGTAAAGATAGACATCATGCAACATTGGAAGGTTCCTAGAGCGTTACACAAACCAAATGGCATCCTGCGGTACGCGAAGGTGCCATATGGACAATTGAACGTCATCTTCTCTTGGTCGTCCAGATGGATGGAGATCTGGAAGAAACCTGAATAACCATCTAAGAAACAGTAATAAAGATGATTAGCTAAGCGTTCAAGCATCTGATCAATAAAAGGAAGTGAAAAATGATCTTTGCGAGTTGCAGCATTCAACTTTCGATAATCTATGCACATCCAATGTCCGGTTACCGTCCTGCTTCGTATCAGTTCATTCCTATCATTTTTCACCACTGTGATACCTCCCTTCTTAGGTCCTACATGCACAGGACTGACCTATTTGCTGTTGGAGATAGAATAGATTAAACCAGCCTCCAGAAGTTTCATTATCTTTTTTTTAACGACATCCTTTAGATTCGGGTTTAACCATCTCTGATGCTCGATAGAAGTCATTGATTTATCTTCACGTGCATTCTATGCATCCAATGAATACCCTAAAACCTTCTTGTACTTTCTCAATTCGCACAAAAGCAGGTGCTCTCGGCGTTAGAGCGGGTGCTCCGTCCTTATCCTTGATTTTGCATCTCCTTCCAGGCTCATGTATGCAATCATGTGCTCTACTCCGAGGTTAGAGTCCAACATCTTTGGAAAACTCTCGGTGTCCTCACTCAAAAACCCGTGTTCACTTTTAGCCGTAGTCAAGGCGAGTTCCAATGGGTCTTTCACCAAAATCTTTTTAATTATCCCTTCAGCTATCTCCGAATCATCATGAACCACAAAGGTTTGCCCATCAATCATTGGTTTCTGGAGAAGCTTGTTTATCTGGAACCTCACAAGCATATCTTCCAAGTGGAGATCGACGATTCTTTCCTCGGCGTTGATGATTGCACGCGCTGTGCAAAGGAATGCGCATCCCAAGATCAGAGGGTCTTTTGGCTCTTCATCCAACTCCAGAACCACAAAATCTGCTGGGATAAGTGTATCTCCTATTCGCACATGCAGATCCTCAATTATTCCAATTGGTAGCTTGGTCAACCTATCCGCGAATACCAATGAGATCTTGGTGGGTTTGAATTTTGTGAACCCTAAGCACTTTGCCACAGAGTATGGCATCAGATTAACGCTCGACTCCAAGTCACAAAGAGAGCAAGCAAAGGCCATTGGTCCGATCTTCACCGAGATCACGAAACTCCCCGGATCGCCCTTCTTCGTTACACCTTGTTCTGGAGTATTGCCTACATTTCTTTGTGATCATCATCACCTTCTCTTCCTTTACAACCTTACCAGCCACCAGTTCTTTCATGTACCTTTTCATGGCTGGTACCATCTACACGGTATCTACCAAAGGGAGCTTCACCGTTAAGTCTTTCAGCATCTCCCTACACTTCACATCTTCCAAATCTTTTCGAGTTTTTTTTGGAGGAACTGGGTAGGGAACCATGGGTACGTAAACTCTCTCTGGAAGAGTTTCTGTAGATTTTACTGGAGCTTCTTCACCTGAGCGGTAACGGCTTCATACTTCGCATTGAGATCATTGTACATATGATCGACTTTATTATTGATCTTAGTTGCAGCATTCTACTAATTGACTAGGAGTGGCTGCATAAGACCCTTCTGTTCATCTTGAAAATTCAGCGTAGGGGCGGATTATTGAGCGGTTGCGAAGTAGAGTTTTTGTTGAGCTCCTTCTTGAAACCGGTTCTGGTTTTGCATGGAGACGTACAGTTTTTCCTGTTGGTTTGCTGGATTAGAATTTCTGAAACTCTTGATTTTGTGGCAACTGATTCTTGCTTCCTCCTTGCCACGGATAAACCTGGTCCTGTGGATTCTCGACGTTGGTGCTGCGGTAGGAAAGGTTAGGGTGGCTTCTGTAGGTTGAGTTGAACCCACGGTTCTGCACATATCTCTGGCCAGTCACGTAGTTAACCTCTTGCATACCAGCATTATCATATTTTTCAAACTCTTGGTAGATAGGTGTGCTCCCATCCTCATCCACAAAATGAATCGAATTTTGGTTTCCCCTACGGAGTAGGTTCACCTTTGCCGTCAGTTCATCAATCTTTTGTGTCTCCATGCTGTTCACCTTCCTGGACCTATCATACTCGAGAGATTTGTTGTTGGAACTCGAAGCCAAGTTCTCAATCAGCCAAAAGCGTCTTCCTTGGTCTTGGTCATGAAATTACCATTACTAGGCGCGTTCATTGCATTCCTATATTCCCACTCAACACCATCATAGAAAATACCCAAAATATGCTCATCCTTAAATCCGTGGTGAGGGCATTCTCTGCAGTATTCCTTCAGCCTTTTCCAAGTCTCACAAAAAGCTTCCCCGGAATGCTGTTGGAATGAAGATTATTGTTCCTCAAAGCCGCGGTCTTCGACTTAGTGTAGAAATAGTTCAGAAAAGCTGCTCTACATTCTGCCCATGTTTTCAACAACCCCGGTGGTAGTGACTTCAGCCATTGGGAGACCTTGTCCGCAAGTGAGAATGGAAACAACTTGCACTTCAAAGATTTGTTAGGCACCACATTAGAACCCGTGGTGCTGCAGATTTCCTCAAAGTTCTCGATGTGATCCATGGGTATTTCAGCTGGGAGTCCATGAAAAAGGTGTTCCTTCACCAACGAAATCATTTAAGGTTTGATTTCGAAGTCTTGCCTCTAAATAGGAGGAGGCACAATGGCGGCTCGGTTCTAGTAGTAGGCATGTCGATTCTCCGAGTCTCCAATACCAGGCAGTGGTTGCTGAACCTCTTGTCTATCTCTCCGCAGTTGCTCCATCTCAACCCCAAGCATCTGCAACTGATCAGGCAGTCCGTTATCTTGTTCGCCCATGTCAGCGGTGGTGAGTTTTCGCTGTCGGTTCTCCCTTTCTAACCTAGCGAGCTCTTCGTTCGAAATATTGATCAGTTCCTCGGTGTGATTTCTTCTTGTTCTTCTACTGGTCATGCACCTGAAACATAGGAAATAGAGAAAGAGAAATAATTAGTAGTTTCTTAAAATGAATTTAAAATCAAAAATTAAAGGTAAAATCAAAAATCTGCAAGTGCACAGACAATCGCAATAGTATAAATGAGATCGAATCCACAAAGACTAAGGTTACACTATGATTTTATGAGATTTAAAAAATAAAGGTAAGACAAAAGTATGTGGTTGATTTTGTAACAGAATTGCAAGTAAATAAAACGGTGTAAACTTAATAAAAAAAAGCACTAGATCAAGGTATTTTGCCGGTGATTCAGAGATGAAAACTTTAGCAACTATTCAGAATATAATTCAGCAAATGTCCAAAACTCAAACATAAAAATAAGACCGATCCACTCTCGTGGTGTCGACAACTTTATCTAGCAACCTAAATACCTAAACTCTAGTTTGGACCTAGAGATGCAGACAAGCATTAATGAATGGGTTCAATATGTTCCCACCCATCCGTAGCATCAACTCCCGTGGCTACAGACTGATTGCTCACCAATGTCTTTTCTAGCAACCTAGAGCACTCTCGTGAATAAGTTTAACCTGAAATCATAGACTAAGTGATCAGTTTAATCTAAGCAATAAATTCAACTAGAGGCGAAGACAGTATGTATGTGGATCCTATTTGTGCTTAGTTTATCATCTCATGAATACCTTTGAAAACCCTAATCATGTTAATTGACTACTCAGATATGGAAGAAATAAATACAACAATGAAGTAAAAGGAATTCATGAATAATATTGAAAGTAAATAAGGTTCAGAATTCTTCTCAAAACAAAGCAGTGGATGATCTCCAAGTCTTAGAATCGAAAACAAAAGAAGATGAAAACAAAGAGCTAGGCGATGGTGAACAGGGAGGAGAAGGAGAGAATCTCTAAGTAGCTTCGAAGTCAGCTCCAAGGTAAGACGTGTCTTTTAAGAAAGGTGGCTTGACTTATTTAATTACACCAAAAATTAGGTCAAATCGGATTCCTTATTTTTCTCTGGCGGTGGAGCATGTGCTCCCGAAACCGGAGCACGTGTTCGCGTGTAAATTATACTCTTTTGCTGTGAATCCACTCTTTTTTGCTCTAAAAGCTCCAATAGCTCCAATCCATCAAATTCATGCTCCAAGACTCTATTCTGACCTGATAAGACTCAAAACCGATTCTAAAGACACTAAAAAGGACTAGAAAACATTAGTAAATATGGACCAAAATTATCATATATCACCGCCACCATGCATCAATGTAATGTGCAGTTATAACCATATAACTTGTACCTGTGAAAATAAAGTAATATTAATTAATATTAAACATAATATGATAGTGTAATGATGAAGTCAATAAACATTACCTGTAACCTGAGAAACCCAAATATCAGTCGTGAGTGATACTCTTTGCTTGTTAGCTATGAACCATTTCTTCTTACTAGCCTTTCTATCAACAAATATTTGAACAATGTCTCTTACTGCTGTCCTTCTTGAGTGAGGCTTGTACAGGTTCATCCTATTGCAGAAGTGTCGAAATGCCATACCTTCCACGAAAGACAAAGGCAACGCTCCTATGACAAGCATCTCATTAGTTGCTTCTCTAAAAACACTCTTAGGCACTTTAGCATTCTGTAGATTTCCTTGCTTATTAATAACTTTATGATTCTGAGTAGGATCTTCACTCTCTTGCCATGTCTTGAATTGCCGACAGCTTCCAAGATGATTATGCAAATTTGTAGTCCCTGACTTCGTTGGACATGCATAATTATTTTTGCAATAGTTGCAGATACATCTGTCACGATTGTTCTCTACTCGTGTGAAATGAACCCAAACATCTGACCTTGTTGGGAGTACCCTCTGGCTCTTACTATTTTCTTGATCAGAAGCTGCTGCACCTTGAGGAGGTTGTTTCCGTTTGACCCTTTGATTTGACTTTGGAGTAAGAAACTCTTCTTCTTCCTCGCTAATATCATGTTCATCTCTGTCTCTATTGTCTTGTTGTGCGGCTGATGATGAATCCATCTGCAAATAGTAAAATAAACAATTATATGCTTCAGTCACTCATCATCAATAATATTAAGAACAAGTTAAGAGTTAGAACTAGAAGTCAAGAAGAACATTCAATTTAAAATTAGCCAATAAAAACATTCATTGAGTTTCCAAACAAAATCTATTTTACCAAACTAATCATGCGTCTCATACAAAAAAATAACTGCGAAATAAAAATCAAAGTCAACTTCAAAATAAACAACGAAAAGAAATACAAACTCAAACTCAACAAATTATACTATAAAAAAAAAATTGTGTGTACAAACTCAAACAAGATGGAAATGCACTGCGCCATCAAGACAACACTTAAGTGTAGAACTAGTTTTTAGAAAACCATTTACCAAAATTAACTATTTAAAGGCTAGTCTAATAGAAAACCACACTGCAATTTATAACATTCATGCTCATAGAAAAGATGGTGATAGAATAATTTGCTCGATTTATCGTATAAGCACAAAGCAAACTGTAATCATATAATCTATTAAAGACAAGAAAGCAAACTGAAATCATTACATGTAAAGCATGAATTTTTCTATTCAGTTCAAAAACAAAGCATAAACGAAGCATAAACTGAAAAAATTAACACGTTATGTTCAAAACCAAAGCATAAACGAAGCACAAACTGAGCTGATTCTTCAATCAAATTGATTTTCTAATTCCAATTACAGAAGCCACTAAGCTCAATTACAAACACAAACTAATTACAGAAGCCACGATTTCAAACACAAACCAATTACAGAAGCTACTAGTCTCGATTACAAAAGCCACGATTTCAAACACAAACGACAAACCAATGCTTTATTTAAACTAGATTCAAATCGGAGTGAATAACAAGTCTCACAGCATCAAATTCAACATAAATTCAGACAATAACATCGAAGCATAAGACAAAACTCAAACTGAAAACTCGATAGATGACTCACCTGTGATTGCCTCTGTGAGTTCTCAGATGGAGGAGACGTTGCCAAATAGTGTAGGGTTTTCAGTTTGAGTGGTTGGGAATTTCAAGGATTGGTAAGTCGAACCGGTTGTAGCAAGTCCAGTCATGAATCTCGGAGTCGACAAAGGAAATAAGGGCCAAAGGGGATTTAGGGTTATAGAGTTAATCATAGACTTATAAACTATCGGATGTATTCGATTAACGTTCGGTTATCGGATAATACTCGAACCCGATCGGTTATTCGATCCTTAGAAATTATGAATCCGATCGGGTATTATGCTATAACCGTACCCGAATCGAACCACTTACTTCGATGCGGGTTCAGGTTCAGGTTTCGGATGCGGATATTTTGCCCATCTCTAGGATCAATCCAGTGTGAAAATGCGATCCTCGAGACATTTCACTCGTTTCAAGAAGTATATAGTGATTGTCACAACTCGCTTAGTTACGCCTGGAAAAGTTCCAGACAGTTTTTTCGGCACATATTCAATCAAATAGTATTGATTATTTCAAAAGTTTATCAGGCGTTAGTTGAGCAGTCCAACTAGGCCTAACGCAAACTAACACCTAACTATATAATCAAAAATTAATTGGGGAACTTTTTAAGGTTTTTCAATACTCTATTTATTTCAAAATATAAGTTGTTTTGGATACATTTTTTAAAGAAATTAACTTTTACATTTTATAAGACAAAGCATCATTTTTGGAAAAAAAAATCATTTTATTTCTATCCTTTGTAAACGTTTTAAAACTTCGGTTTTTTTAATTATATATATTATTGTTCTATTGTGTAATCAATCCCCATAATATTATTTGTGAAGTCAGTTTATGTAAAAATTCCCATAAAAACTAAAATGAAAATAAACTTGCTAGTGGAAGTGAAATAGTGAATGGTGTAAAATCATATTTCGTCAGATTGATTATATCATTGTATAGTGTGAATGGACAAACTGACTTCACAAATAATATTATGGGGATTGATTACACAATGGAACAACAATATATATAATTAAAAAAAAGACAGAAGTGTAAAACATTTACAAAGGATGGAAATAACACTGAAATGATTTGAAGAAAACATAACGAGTGTCTTTTTTTTATTTTTTGTTAAAGATAAGACATAACGAGTTATGAATATAAACTCAGTAATCATTTTCGTTTAAGAACGATATAATAGATCATTTCTTTCTTACACTTCGCAAAATCAATTGGCTGCTTGGAGAGTTTCTTAGCAAGTTGATTGAATAACTTGATATGTTGCCATTTTAGCTTGTCTTAGAAAATATTTTTATCGCAATATTAATGGATAAGTATTTATTTAACTATTAAAAATATTTAGACTGTTATCAGCTATAGTTGTAACAGTAATTAGTTTTTTAACATGATAAAAAACATAATATCATCTAACATATATGAATTAACATCTAAGTTATTATTTATCGTGACATAAAATATGTTATGAACATAGTAGTATATTTATCCAATGAATGATGGATAAAGTTTTATCAGTAATGTATATGTTAACATGATATATATTATGATATACTGATAAACATAGTTACCATGTTAACAAATAAATTATCGATAAAACTTGTATCCATCATTCATCGAATTAATACATTAATATATTCAGAATTTATTTTACATCACAATAAACAATATACTTAAGATGTTAATCCATATATGTTAGATGATATAATATTTTTTATCATGCTAACAAACTAATTACCGTTGGTACTACAACCGATAACATCCACCTATTTTGATAATTCAATAAATACTTACCCGTTAATTTGCATATGGCTATTATGGAAATTTCCGTCCGTAATAGTAGAGCAAGAGTTGCAGGAGAGAGAATGGTGGTGAGAGAATTATTTTGGATTTCTCCATAGCTAGTCTTTATAATTTTCCATGTATCATTATTGTTTACACATGTAAATATGCCCAATGTTTGGTAGAAGTTGAGTTGTTTATAATTACTTAAATCAGTTTTATTAATATGTTTAAGCAGAAAGGAGTTCAGTTCTTTTTTTTTTTCCAAAATGGGCTTCAGTTTAACAATTTTGGTTTTATTTTAATACTCTCTGTTTCTTTATAAGTATCTTTTATGGTTTTTACACAAACATTAAAAAACAATTAAATTTTCTCTTTTGTACTTAATTAATACAATACATAAAAATTTCCATTGGACATTACACTAAGAAAAATAGGAGTATAACCAATGTTCGGGATTACGCTAGGCGTGAGTCGGGCGGTTGGTCCGGGCCTAGCGAGTAACCGAAAAATTAGAGATTAATCAGAGAGTAATCGGGGACTAGTTTTTTTTATAATAATTTAATATATTTAAACATGTTTATGTTTATCTATAAAACATTTCATTCCAAAAAATACATAAGAAGCCTTCTTCTTCCAATACACATCTAATTCAAAATACAAAAAATTAAATTCCATTCATGGGATACACAAAAAATAAATTGTCTTGATCTTGAGAACATACAAAAAATAATGAAAGGATTGTAAGTCTTCGTCCTTTTCGTCATCAAAGATCAAGTAATCACCGTGAATTGGACAGATGTGTTAGAAGTTAGATCTTGTAATATACACCTGAAATGATAAGTTTTAAACTAACCTTAAACATAGACAAATACATCAAGTTGAAACTAACCTTAAACAAACACAAAAACATGATAGAAAGACAAAGACAACAAGTTCCTCATGTTATCTCATCATCACGTCTAAACATCATTAAAGTAGACAAAGACTAAATTGAACAAACTAACCTTACTAAGCAGATTATTGTGAGTCACAAAAGACATGAATATCTGGATACACATCAGATTCAAACTCCATGCCCACAACATCTTCTTCTTCTTCCTCAGATTCAAAATCATCATCATATAGATCTCTTACCCTTGGAGCTTGGGTAGTAAGCACGAAATTAACATCATTATCTATATCTTCTACACGGTCCACAAGCCAATCTTCAACTGTATCTTCATTACCATCATCGAAGATCACATCAACATTTTTTTCTTTGATTTTTTTCTGCTTCTTAAACAGCTTTGCATTAAACTGGACATACACTAGGCTGTTTAACCGATTGACATCTACTCTATTTCTTTTCTTCATGTGGATCTGCAATAAAAGATTATTAAATTTCTGCAATATCAGATTCATAAAACAGAAGGAAGAAAACTAATAAACTAACCCCTTCAAAGCTACTCCAGTTTCTTTCACATCCAGAAGAGCTTGATGTCAAAGCAAGGATCCTTGTTGCCAACTTTTGAAGAGTTGGTGCACCACATCCATATGTCGACCACCAATTCCCTAAGATCAATTAAGTAATTCGTACATGATAAATAAAAGACAAATGATAAATTAAAGACAAGTAAAGTGAAAAGACAAACCTGGATCAAACTTGTCATCCTTCTTTTCACATCCTTTTAATGTTAAAGTTCTACCAAACGAGCCAATTCTGTTCTTGTAAAGACTAAGTTCATGATTCACCACTATATCTTGCTTTTTGAAGTCGCCATGATAGAAAGTCTCTACACAAGCTATGAATCCTTCCATGATCTCAAAGTTACTTTGGATATTTGGTTCTTTGTAGAAGTAAAATGTATTGAGGAAGTAGGCAGCAATATGCAAAGGAGAATCCAACTATCTTTCATTTTCTCATCAATAATCTGAAAGATAGCTTGGTAATTCTTCTCCAAATTATCCGAAACTTCCTTGATAGATTTCTTAGCTTCTAAAATATCACCATATATAAAGCCAAGAGAAGGTACCTTCTCTCCATCAGCCAACCTTAGAACCTTCACCAAAGGGCTGAAGATCTTCAAAACAACCATCACAGAACTCCAAAATCCATGACTCATAACAATATCAAATGCATTCTTACCCTTCACACACTTCGAATGCTTACAATCATGCCATTCATCGCTACCAAACATGCTCTTCAGTTGTGCCTTCTTGTCGTATAGGCTATGCAGTGTCAAGAAACAAGTTGCAAACCTTGTTGCTCCTGGTCTCACAACATCTCTCTTCTTTGTAAATGTTCTCATCATAGATAAGGTTTTATGATGAGCATATACAAAGAGAGTAACAGCCATTACTTGATCGATTATCTTAGCGAAACCAGGAAGCTTAGAAATTCCCTCAAGCATCAAATTTAAAGTGTGAGCAGCACATCCAGTCCAAAATATCCTCGGTCTCTTCTGTTTAAGCATCTTTGTAGCTGCAATGTTGTTGGTAGCATTATCAGTCACTACTTGCACAATCTTTTCAGCCCCTACATCTTCAATACACTGGTCAATGTAGTTGAAGATATACTCACCCGTGTGAGAATCCTTCGACGTATCTTTTGATGAAAGAAAGCATGTACCTCCTCTTGAGTTGACACACAAATTCAGTATGCTTCTTCTTTTCATATCAGTCCACGCATCTGTCATCACTGAGCAGCCTTTTTTTTCCCATTCTTCTTCTAGACTCTTCAACTTTATCTTTGTCCTTTGTTGTTCTTCATTTAACAATGGTTCTCTCAGCTGATACGGACTTGGAGGCATCCAACCAGGCCTAAACTGTCCCAATGCTTCAAAAAATAACCTGAAAGTTTCATTGTCAATGGCGTTGAAAGAAATACTTGACTGGTAAACCCATCTAGCACAGTATTGGCGGACAGCATGTGTCTTCTCTTTAGAAATGGCATCATGGATACTCTGTTGTCGTGTTTGTGCAGCCAAAGAAGCTTCAGGGTTAATGCAGGTCGTATACTGATCAATGGGACCTTGGAAGTGAGGAGGGTTAAGAGTTCCAAGCTCTTTTTCCAATTCCTCAATAATGTTGTCCTTGTTTATATTGACCTCTGCCCTCAAAGTTTCCTCATGTTTTCGCTTCAAATTTTTCTTCTCTTTTGCATCAATAATCGCTTGCTTACACTTCTTTTGATCCTCTTTAGTTGATAGAGGACAAGCTGACACATTTTCTTTCTTATGAGCAATGTGTTCCTTTATTCTATACACACCACCAGAGAATTCTTCCCACACAACTTACATTTCACTTTATCTGGATTTTTTGGATCACATAAGATTCCATATTCCCATCTGACATCATCTGAGTTCCGTTTAAGAGGTGAAGATTTATTTATTGGTGGATTATCCATCCTTTCCTAACCTGAAAAAAGAAACACCACACAAGAGTAACATTCAAAATAAAAATTGACTAACTCACCAAAATTTCAAAACTGACTAACTTTTAAAATTTGACTAACAAACAAAACTGAGACTTTCATACAAAATTCAGAAGCTTCAATAACAAACAATACAATGAAAACAAGAACAATCTGAGAATAATTTCATGAAACTAATGCACAAAAATCATCAAAAAAATTAGAGGAGAGATTACGATGACAACAACAATCACATGCTGAAAGAATCCTCGGCCAGGTTTCTCTGATGTTCTCTCAACTCTCAAAATTTTACAGATTGACACTGCCATAGAAGCTAAACATCAAATCTATCAGAATCATCAGAATCATCGATTTATACATAATTTTGAAAAATCCAAGCGCATTATCATAAATGAACAACATCAATCTGAACGAAATCAATCCTACCCTTCAAAATACATACGAAACCAGAAATGTATCCTAATAAACTCATATCGAAAATCCAATTTGAAACCAAATCCCTAAATCAAAAACTCAATTTGAAAACAAAACCCTTAATCGAGAACCCAGATTATACAACGATGATGGAGAGAGTGAGATTAAGAGGGGAGATTGAGAGGGAGGGTGGCTATCTCAGGATGGCAATGGAAAAAAACATAAGTGAAAAAAAAAACAAGAGAAGCATAAGAGATTTTTACCTCAAATTCACGAAATGAAAGAAGGTAGACAATGGACGAATTTGTGAAAACAGAAGAGATTCAGTTTGATGTCGTCGAAAAAACATAAGAAATCTCAACTTGATTTGAGGTTTCTCAGCCTAGGGTTTGATAAACGTGAACTTCATCTTTGCTTGATTTCATCTCAAAAACGTGGGCTTGGGCTTGGCTGAATTTTAAAAAAAAAATTGTAATGGCCCAACTCGGTTTCTGCAAATAACTCGCCGTGTTTTGCAATTCTGCGGCTAACGCGGGATAAAATCGGCGCACGGCCTAACTCCACCGCCTAGGACCATTTCACCACGGTGACACTCCGATCGGCGATTACGTGGCCGCGTAACTCGCTAGGCGGCCGCATTTTTGAACAGAGAGTATAACTAAGAATATTATAAAAATTCTTCATTAAAAATAAAAACGACATTTATGATAAAATATTTTTTAAGCTTTAAATGATATTAATATCAAACGAAAAGAGTATGGTTTATTTGGTTTGGAAATATATGATTCCATAGTTAGGTTTATTTTATTACACGGTTGGAAAATGCCGACCCTCAAGACATTTCATTGGTTTCAAGGCATTACATTTTTCTTCGCCGGAATTTTGTTTTTAGGTGGTATAGAAGTTTATAGAAAATATATTCTCTTCTTGAATTTAAACAAGGAAAAATATAACAACTTATCACCAGTAAAAAAAAAATCAATTTTAAATATAAACAAATCAGCAGAACATTAGTCGATAATATACATAGATATGGTCTCGTCCTGCCCATCGAACAAAACACTAATCGGAAGAAAACATTAAGAAGCATAACGAAAGAAAAACAAAACACTAATCTAGCGATATTGGACTTGATCATTAAAGACAATATTGGTCATGGATTGATCTTGGTTGGCTTAGCAAAGAAGGTAGGGTTTTCATTACCAGCCATTATAACAACAATCTTTGGTTCCATCTCTAGTGGCTTCAACACATGCTTCTTTCCTAGTTTCTTTTGCCCTTCATTGGATAAATTCGAAGCATTTTGCTTGTTATAGCAAGCACAAGCCATGGCAATTAATGAAACCGCAATAAGCCCCAGCATTATCGCCCACGCACAAACCTTAGAGAGAACCGAAGAGTTCAAGTTCTCTAACCCGTGGTTAACCGGGGCTGTTGAATCACTAACCATACTCATTGCCTCGTTGATCTTGAAATCTGATCTTCCCTCTTCCACCAGAATTTTTTCTTCTCGAATATATGGAGGTTGTTTATCATATATAGTTAAAAAAACAAAAAAAAAGTGAGACTTTTGCACAGTATTATGATGCCAAGTTGCCTTGTGAGGTTTTGTCCAAAAGGTGTTTATTCTTTCTTGAACACTAGGAGATTCTTTCTCTCTTTTCTTACCAAGTTTAGATCCTTTGTGTTTGTGAAGATACAGTTTTCTTAATAACTGATTTGTGCGTTTATGTTGATTCTATCAAAAATTTTTATAAGATATAAATTACTATGTATTACCTGTATCAAGCGCATGATTATATACACATGATTAATTTTTACATTCATGTGAATTTTTTCTTTTTTTTGTTAAAAGGCTTTATTCATGTGAAAATTAATTTACATCTACCTGATCCAACCAAAGACATCAAATGTAAAAATTAAGGTTTCCAAGGAATATTTAGACTTTTCATTTAAAAAGGACTAGTTTTATAGTTTTATCAAATTTGGACTTTTAAAATTAAATTTTGCTATAAAATTTCGCATATTTTATGAATTCTCCTTTTTTCTTATTGGTATACAGATTTGACAGAGTCTTTACGTTAGTGACTAGTGAGTAAACGGTGTTTGTTTTTTAGTTTTTTGTCAGAAACTTCTTCGAAACATTCTCTCTTTTGCTTTATCAGTCAACGATTGTTGGTTGACCCATAGACTCACTCACTGACTCACCACCAAATAGGCTCCGTCACCGGCGGTGGAGAAGGAGCAACGGCCACATACAAGCCAGACGATTTTTTTTTCATCAACTGCGGTGCAACCTCCAACGCCACCGACACCGGAGGCCGAACTTGGACACCGGAGCTGCAGAAGGTTCTTCAAGGGTTCTCTTCACATGCGTTATACCCAGAATCAGGTGTTCTTCAAATGCCCTACATGACGGCTCGGATTTTCCAATCCGAGTTCACTTACAGTTTTCTAGTCACTCCTGGCTGGAAATTCCTCCGGTTATACTTTTACCCGACCCGTTACGGTTCTGATACCAACGCTGTTAATTCTTTCTTTTCTGTTAGCGTCAACTGTTTCATTCTCATGGGTAATTTCAGCGCGGACTCAACGGTCAAGGATTCTAAACCGGAGTCAAAAACTCTAATCAAAGAGTTTATTGTTCCGGTGCACCAGACTCTTCTTAATCTCACCTTCACGCCGTCTCCGAATTCGTTTGCTTTTGTTAACGGAGTTGAGATTGTCTCCATGCCTGACCGGTTTTACTCAAAGGGAGGATTTGATGACGTGATAACAACCGTTGGTAGCAGCCTTGAAATGGAGATAGATGATTCAACGGCTTTCGAGTTGAAAGCACATGATGTGAAGGTTAACTACACGGAGAAAACTCCGGCGTACGTTGCACCGGAAGATGTGTACCTCACGTCTCGCACAATGGGGAAAACCGATCACCCTGAGGTAAACCTGTTTTTCAACCTGACGTGGCTATTCCCAGTCGACGCCGGGTTTATTACCTCGTAAGGCTTCATTTCTGTGAGACTCTTCTGAAAGTGAAAAAAACCAACGACCATATCTTCTCCATCATCATAGGAAATCAGAGTGCCAAGCTTGAAATGGACGTGATTCGGTTGAGCGGTGGTTCTGGGAATCCCATGTATTTAGATTTCATTATATATGTCGACGACGATGGAACTAGCCAGAGACCTGATCTTCGACTTGACTTGCATCCTTACAAGGACGCTAATCCAAAATAGTATGACGTTATTCTGAATGGTGTAGAAATTCTTAAGCTGAATGACTCTGACGGT
This sequence comes from Cardamine occulta, assembly GCA_028015245.1. Classification (NCBI taxonomy): domain Eukaryota; kingdom Viridiplantae; phylum Streptophyta; class Magnoliopsida; order Brassicales; family Brassicaceae; genus Cardamine; species Cardamine occulta. The sequence continues at coordinate 2,874,521 of CM051389.1, forward strand.
TTACACAAAAAAAGTAAGTACTCTAATGGTAGTCTTGCCATACCTAATCCACTAATGTCACGAGGTAAGTTACATGTTCTGGTGATAATCCTCATATCCGTTGGATCTGCAATTGGGCTGGCGGCTTTCATTGTTGTCTTCATTTTGTCGATAATTCAGAGGAAGACGAAGAAGAAAAGGAAAGAAAATAGTGTGGTCATGTTTAAGGTACTACTGAAACACTAACTTATGCAGAATTGAAGAAAATTACAAAGTCATTTTCACACACCGTTGGGAAAGGAGGATTTGGAACTGTCTATGGAGGAAACCTTTGTAATGGCCGTAAGGTTGCAGTAAAGGTCTCGAAAGATTCGAATGCAAATGGTGAAGATTTCATCAACGAAGTCGCCAGCATAAGCCAAACATCTCATGTAAACATTGTTTCTCTGCTTGGTTTCTGCTATGAAGGGTCTAAAAGGGCGATTGTGTATGAGTTTTTGGAGAATAGGTCTCTTGATCAGTTTATCTCTAGAAACAAGTCACCAACTCAGGATGTTACAACATTATATGGAATCGCGCTAGGCATTGCTCGGGGATTGGAATACTTGCATTATGGCTGCAAAACAAGAATTGTGCATTTCGACATTAAATCTCAGAATATTCTGTTAGATGGAAATCTTTGTCCTAAAGTCTCTGACTTTGTCCTTGCGAAGCTCTGTGAGAAAAGAGAAAGTATTGTGTCATTGATAGACACAAGAGGAACTATAGGTTACATTGCACCTGAGCTGTTCTCGAGAATGTACGGCAGTCTCCTACAAATTAGATGTGTATAGCTATGGAATGTTGGTCCTCGAGATGATTGGAGCGAAGGACAAAAAGCTAGAAAAAACCACTGTTTCCAATGCTAGTTCATCTTACTTTCCGGATTGGATCTATGAGGATCTTGAAAATGGAGAACAAACATGGATATTTGGTGATGAAATAACCAAAGAGGAAAAAGAGATTGCAAAGAAGATGATTGTGGTGAGTCTCTGGTGTATTCAACCATATCCATCAGATCGTCCACCCATGAACAAAGTTGTCGAAATGATGGAAGAAAACTTAGATGCTCTTGACGTTCCCCCTAAGCCTTCTATGCATATCTCCACTGAGATTATTTATGAATCTTGTTCGTTTTCTGATGGGGGAGAAGCTAAATAAAAACTCAAATAGTTGATAATTCTTAGCATGGAAATCTTATTTTTGTTGCTTTTGTTAATCGGATTAAAAGAATGGGAAGAATTGTAAAAGATAAATAATAAAGTCTTCATTGATTTTTATTTATTTATAATAAATCTCATCTTATTATATAAATCTTGATTGCTTTCTCCAGAAGTTAAGACGTGTCAAAATTATAATTAATAAGATCATGACACGTGTTGGTTGATCGATAAGATTATGATACGTGTAAAAAATATTTAAATAAATAATCAAAAAGACAATTTCTACCTTTCCATTTTTACATATTATTTTTTAATCAAAAAGGAAAACCAAAAAAAAGAAGAAGGAAAAATAAATAAATAATCAGATAGATAATCTTTACTTTTTGTTTTTTACATATATAAGTTTGGACAAATTTTTAAACAAGTTTTTAAACAAGTTTTAATGTTTTAAAATTAACCTCAAATAAATGTTTAGATTTTATTCATTTAAATTTATAATGAATTAGGTTAAATTTTTAGATAATATATATTTTAAGAACCATATGTATATTTAATTAACTATTTACTTAAATTATTTCTTTAATAGAAAAGGATACCCAACAAAAAAGAGAGGAAACAATAAATAATAAATTAGATAATTTTTATTTTCCATTTTTTTAATATATGTTCCATCTTATTATTTTCATAAAATTTAAAAAAAAAATTTCAAATTTAGATTTTCATATTTCTATATTATTTAGAATCCAATCAAAATCCAATAGTCATCAGATCCGTTTTCTATATCTCACATAATGATAAAAAATAAACGATAATATAAAACCAAAATTTATTGGATGTTATATAAATTTTAATATGTTAATAATGAAATTGTAATATCGAAATTTAAATTAATTTACTGGTGTAAAAAAAAAACTTATGTATATAACTCTCTTTTTTATAGCATTTATAATTCTCTTCTGTAATGAAATATGATTTCTTCTTCTTTTCCTAAACAATTTCAAGATATAATTTTGACAACAAAATTTTAACTCAATGTTTATGCTTAAATATAATTTATTTTAAAATTTTAAAACTCATCCATTGGACGTGTTCTAACCTAATTAACTATAAGAGATAGATAAAATCATAATTTTAAACGACACATTTACAAAAAAAAAAAAAGGTAAAAATTAAGGCTCTAAAAGACAAATTCTTAAACATAGATTTAATTAAAATATGATAGGGATAAAATATATTTTAAAGGGTGAATTTGATGAAAGGTGGTTAATCTTATATGTTTTTAACTTTTTTTATCTTCTTATTAGTTCATCATCTTGTTAAATGCATTATTTAAATAATTATTTTTATAAAATTAACATTATAATTGTATTTCATTATAATTTTTAAATTTTTAATCGTTACTCAGTTTATTTAATGGTTTTGTTTTATAAATATTGTTAAATTTATTCAATAGATGTAAATAAATATGTATTTAATAAATATTTTAAATTATCTTTAATTCAAAAGAAAAAATTTGATTAAGCAGACACTCCAGATGGAGAGATGACTCCCTAATTATAGAGTAGTATATGAAACTCCAATGTTGTCAACAAAACCGCAAACATTATTTCAATTCTGCTCGCAAAATACAATAAAAGTAGTAATACTAAAAAAATAAAAAAACCAACAGTCTGAATAATCAAACCGTTAAACCCAATCTTTAGGTTCAGAAAATGAAATAATGTCTTATTTGGAAAAAAAAATAGCATTATTAATCATATGATATATTGTCTTCATTTGTTCAAGCCAGTCGCATTCTTTACTGATTCGGAAGCTCCGTGTGCCTTCTCCTTAATCTGCTGGCCCGTCTACACAAATATTTACACGTAAAACAATTTAATCCCAAGTTATTATAAGAAATCTGATTTAATAATTTATTTAGGTGGAATTTGATTTAATCATGAAAATTGTTTGGATTTTACGAACCTCTTGCAGAGACTCCTTGGCAGATTGGGCAGCATTGCTTGCCTTATCCATAATAGAGCTAGCCTTCTCCTAAACACCCATCAACGAATTAATTATATATATATGTACTATAAAAAAAAACAGACTATTTGCGGTAGACATTTTCTCACCCTTAAGTCCATTCCAAATATTTGCCAATTAATTTTCTGACTTCGAATAAAAAACCGGTAAATAGATTAAGATTTAACAGTTTTGGTTTGTATTTTTCTTTGTTTTTTCAAAATTGTCTCTCTCTCTCTTTATGGTTGTCTTTTTTTTGAAAATTACCTTGTTGTCACCGGAGTTTTATCATTTTTCGTCAGTTTAGTTTTAAGGTATCTATTTCTTTTGTATATAATTCCATCTATTTTTAATATATTGAAGAGGAAATGAAGAAGACAAAAAAACTTTTTAACCCTGGTAATTTTGGGTCAGCCCTTGTAACAATATTGTATTTGGAATAATTTAGGATTACCTGAGTTTGGCCTTTGGCCTGGCCGGCTTGGAAGCTGATGTTCTGGTTGCTTGACATTTTTGAGCTTTAGTTAACGAAAAGATAAGTTTTTTGAATCAAAGTGTGATTATGGGATCAAACTGAGTTATGGTTTCGTCCAAAGGTTCCATAATTTATAGAGCTCTCATGAAGCATTCATTATTTGACACGTGTCAGTTAAGTGTTGGAATATGGTGTGTGTTTATATTCGTCGTTTGACTCGTTGTTTTGGATATTTTTAGCTAAATTGACTGGTTCTAATGATTGTGATCTCGTCTTTAGTTTTAGTTCTTGTTTGATTTGATTAATTCAGCATTCTTATTATAAGGGATGCATCTTTTTAGGATTTGAAGTTTGAATATTATAATTGATGGGTTCCAAACTAGGAATTTTAGTTCTATTGTTTAGATTAATGAATTTTTAGATGTCGTTATCACTAGTGTTTTTGAGTATTATTTAGATAACTCTTTTAATAAAAAAAAAAGTTTAAATTTCGATCATAATGATATTTATCTAAGTTGAGCTAGCGCAAACTTGTCGCCTTACTAAACAACATTGCTCAACAAAGGAAACTCAAACTCTCTTAAAAGCATGAGTTCTCTTAAAAGCATGAGTTGAGAAAATTTTGATTCTTCATGAAAATTAGAGAACACAAGAAACTTAAAATTCTTAACCATTTCAAAACTCAAAACTCAAAATTTGATTCTTCATTAAAGTTATATGGGTACCCACTTCACAAGACCTCACTTCTGTTCATTTCCCGTAAAATACTCTTCGATATAAGACATCTATCACCTACATGACTCCAAAAGAATCTCAAAACATCATTATCACCAGCGTAAGAGGCACTAAGAGATTTATACAGTTTCAAGTTTACCATCAACCGTCGATTATACATTATATCGAACAAAGCAGAAGCTTCAGTGACCTTCCCTGTTCTCCAATATGCATACGCCATGGTCGTGTATATAACGCTATCTCCCATTAAACCTTTCTTTTCCATTGATTCAAACAACACTTTGGCGTGATTCACCTGTTCTAATTTACAAACCCTTCTTATTAATCCTCTGTATAGAGCAACATCAGGACAAAGACCTCTCTTTTCAAACTCCTCTGGGAGTTTTGAGATTTCGTCTTGCTTGGTCTGGTTATAGAATCCATCCACGAGCCAAGAATAGGTTGAATATCCTGGAGATAAGCCTTTCTCTAACATAGTAAACAGCTCCTCCTTTGCATTGTCCAGTTCCAGCACTTTACAAAACCCATGAATCAATGCTTTGTGTGAATACATGTCCAGTTTCAGCCCTGATTCAATCATCTTCCTTTTTACCTTCACTGAAGATACCATATCTCCGATTTTGCTATATGCGTTGATCAATGTATTGCAGGTTATATTATCAGGTTCTATCTTTTTTCCACTCATCTCAGTCAAAAGCCGGTTAGCTTCTCTTACTCTTCCATCTTCACATAGCTTACGTAAAATCGAGTTGTAAGTCACAACTCCAGGAGAGAACCCTCTTGCCTCCATTACCTCGCATAACCTCAAAGCTTCATCTATATCATTCATTCTACAATATCCATCAATCAAAGTAGTATAAGTAACTTGATTTGCCGTAACAACACCTTTGATCTCTCGAAACAACCTCGTTGCTTCTCTCATTCTACCTTCTCTACAAAACCCATGTATGAGTGAGTTATAAGTGACAATATCAGGAGCAACCCCACTTCTCCCCATCCTATCTTGCACGGATAAAGCCTCGTAATGCATACTCTTTTTACAATACACCGAGATCAACGTGTTATAGGTAAAAAGATCAGGAAACACAGCTTTTTCTTTCATTTCGCTCAACAATTTCTCGGCTTTCTCAGGATCGCCGGATTTAGAACAAGCATGAACCAATACATTATACAAATGAATGTTAGCCACAACACCTAACTTAACCATCTTCTTGAAAATCTTCCAAACTGTATCAGTCAATCTCTCTTTCACTAAACTATTCAGTAACACAGTACAAGCTTGCAAATGAGGCATCAATCCACAATTCCTAATCTGCTCAAAAACCTCAATTGAATCATTGATCATCCCGGATTTAGCATAAAATATCATCAACCAGCTTAAAACGTGAGAGAGAACTTCTGGGTCTTCTGAAACACTTCCAACCAAAGATCTCAAAACTAAAGGAGATGACAAAAGCTCTCTCTGAGACAATTTATCGAGCAGGTGGTGTGCAGTTTTGAAATGCTTGTGTTTTGTTAGAATCAAAATCATTTTCCAAGATGATTGTAAACTATGTTTGCAACTTGGTAACGAATCAGTCCAGCTAAAGAAACTCCATGAAAGAGAAGGTCCGCCATAACCAGAATACGAAGAAAGCTCGGAGATTACCTGAGTGATTATTGCTGATGTTAATAATCCTGAATCAACTTTGTATTTCAGAATATTTTTCCAATTTCCCTTCAATATAGCTCCAAAGATGCTTTGTGCAATTAGGGCTTCTCGATTTGCAGACGCTAAATTCACCATTGTTGTTGCTCAGGTGTTGTAACAGAGACGACTTTGAGGAGGCGTCAACCGGTTTGAAATTCCTGAGTAGAAAAACCAGACCGGATTATGTATGACTAGCGAAATTGGACACCAACCGAAGAAGCGAATCGATTGTATTGTATATAACCGGGAATAGGCCGGTTTACAGGAAATACGAATATATCCTGTCGTCTTGCTATTATTTACAGCCTTATCCCTGTGTCTGCTTCAGTTGAAAAACCTCAAATCAAAAACCCTAATTTTAACATCATCGTGGCTTGACTACTTTTAATTTTCCCGAGAGTGTCGACGCCGATAGTCGCCGACAGAGTTATCACGAGAAAGAAAGAGATGAAGGAGATGAGAAGGCTAAAGAAGAGAAATCTCCAAGCGGGTTAGTTTAATTTCTCGTTTTTGTTTACTTCCCTCTTAGTTCGATTCTGTCATCAGAATTTGTGTATACTAGATTGTGTTCTTAGAGTTAACTAATTCAATTTGGAAACGTGAGAATTTCAATTTGGAACGGCTTTGAACTCAATTACAAAGGGTTTAATTCCTCATGTGTTATTTTGAATTTTTTTTCTTTAATTGATGTGATGGTTAAATTCAATGCAGAAGAAACTGATGTAAAGAGAGTTGGAAAAATGCAGAGGAAGAAGAAAGAAAAAGTGAGCAGTATTGGTCCTCAGGCTACACTTCAAGGTGAAAGTTTTGGCTTTGATGGATTTAGAAATTCTTTAGTGTTATAAGATGTGTTCTGGTGTTGAGTTTAGTATCTTGTTTATTTCCTTACCAGCTAATTCAAGTGAGAAACCCAAAATAAAGAAGGTTGAACTGAAGAAGAAGATACAGAAGAGTAAAAAGATGGCTGAGGGAATAAATAGCGCTCCAGTTGATAGTAAGCTCAGTGAGAAGTTAAAGAAGAGAAAAGTGAAAGGAAGCAATGTTGATAAAAGTAAACAATCTCAACCGAGGCTGGAAGGTGAATTTTTGGCAGATCTGGATGCAATCTTGTTGTTAGATTTTGGTATTGAGTTTAGTATCTTTTGTTCTTGATGTAGCTACATTAGATGAGAAAATCGAAGGAAAGAAGGGCAAAATGAATAAGACAAAGAAGAAAAGGAAGGCCGAGGAAATAAGTAGTGCTTCAGTTGATGATGAAGATGGTCATTTGACAAGCGAAGGTGAGGGAGTTCATTACCATGTTAGTTATATTTTCCCGTTCATTTCACATTAATTCCCTCAATCAATTACATGAGGGACTTTGGCTCGTTTTTAACTCCTTGTATAATATTTTATTTTAGTAGTATGTGAAGTTTACTGGCTATTTAAATCTGTCATATGATGTTAATCTGATGTTTTTGTGAATCTTATTTATGTTTGACAGTTGATGGGGATAATGGAACTGAAATAAGAAACCGTAAGTTCAGACCTTTGCTCTCATGAAGTATTTGGTATATTATTGGCGCAGTCATTGTGTGCTTGGGTTCTTTTTCAATAAAGTAATTCGTTTTCCTTAGGCAAGTCTAAGAAATCAAATAAGAAGAAAAAGATGGACCTGGCCTCTACAAAAGAGAATGAAAGATCTTCAGATAAGATAAACGAAATTGAAGAGGAGGAAGATGTTTATCAAATTTCTTCAGGCGATGAGGATTGCTCAAAGGGAATGAAAAGTATGAACGATTGCTGTTTCTTCCATTATTAGCTGCATATGATTAGATAAGCCTGAAAGCTGTTGTATCTGTTTCTGACCATAAGTTGATGAGTCCTCTGTGAAAACTGCAGAGTGGGTTACTGATTACTATGAGAGTAGACCTGGTTTGGACGAGCTGCAAGAGAGAATCGATGACTTTATGACTGCTCACGAAGAACGCCTTGAACAGGTTCTTTTATCACTCCTACATATTGAAGCATTCATGTCTATTGTCTACTGGTTACAGCGTTTTTTGTCTAATGCTGTCATATGTATTGGACAGGAGAAACAAAACCGAGAAGCTAAAGCTGCAGAAGGTGGATGGACTGTTGTCGTGCATCACAAAGGAAGGAAAAAAACCACAGAAACTGAAACTGGAACAACGGTTGGATCTGTTTCCCAGGCTGCTTTGGAGGATAAGGTAGCTAAGAAGAAACAGAGCGAGCCTGTAGCTCAAGGTTTCTACCGTTTCCAAAGGCGAGAAGCACAACGCAATGGTAAGTCTTGGCTTTTCTATATTCAAAGCTTGAAAACATGGTTTGGGTCAGATTTTATATGAACCCCTAGTCACAAGCGGTCCTTGGATCTGTCTGTCCTGATTCTGATGATTGATTCCTGGTTTGTGTGTTTCTTGTGTATTGTCAGAATTATTGGCGCTTCAGAGTAAGTTCGAGCAAGACAAGAAGAGGATACAACAACTTCGAGCAGCTCGTAAGTTTAAGCCATACTAAAAAACAACGGATCCTTAAATGAATTTTTATGGCTTTAGCCTCTCATGAAACTCAGGATCAGTATGATGAATGTGGTTTTATGCTTCCTCGTTTAAAATTTGTATGTATCCAATTTGAAAGTCAATTTTATGCTCAATTTTATGTATCCAAACTGAATACGGACCTTACACATAAAAACGCTAAGAAACTAACTTGAAGAAACAATGTGACCACTGACCAAAAGTCGAAACAAAGTTTGATAAATTATATTTAAAAGACACAACAAAAATAATTAAAAGACAATAAACGAAGTAACAAACTGCACAAATTTAGAGTTTAGGAGTAGAAGTGTTGAAGAGCATAAACAACAATCATAAACACGGCAAACCCAATAGAAACATACTCTGGGATAGTTGGCGTAGCAGCGATAGTGGAAGAAATGAAGACAATAGCTGAGCCGACTCTATCCATTAGGAAAGCCATTTTTGGATGCGTCCTTGCAAATATAGCATTTGCTGCGATTAACAGACACAGGGCTACGTGTCCAACTCTGGGAGAGTGAGCAAGAGCTTTCATGAATCACTTTGGTGGACTCAGGACTCAGGAATCAGGAATCTTATTCCCCCGATGCTTTGGTAAAGTTGTGTATCCCAAAAGAAGCGACAACAAAACTAAAACAAATTCCTTACAAACATGGAGTCCCAAAAAGTCGATTTACTTTTAACTTCTGTCGACTTAACTTCCTTACAAAGTCAACATGAAATAAACTTCCTCATAAAGCTTCTTTCAAAATTTATCCATAAAGCTGTGTGGAGCGTTGCCACGTGTAACTTGGAGCAAAAATAATAATAGTACGTACGTGTGTGGAGCGTTGCCACTGCCAACTTGGCATCAACGTACGTACGTTTATATTCTCCAAAGCTTTAGAACTTTTTGTTTTGTTTTGTTGACACTGACATTTTTTTTTTCTCCCATCACTTTTTTGCTTATATATACAAGTCAACATGAAATGAACCCTTTAAAACCAAGCTCCACAAAAAAAGGGTTAAGCTTGTGTGATTCTCTGTTTCCGTTTACTAATTCAATTTTCAAGATCATCTCTGTTCTATAAACAATATGGCCTGTTTCGTAGTTTTCTACACCTTCTTAATTCAATTCTTTGTTTTACCAAACCAGAACACTGAGGAAACAATAGATCCTCCAACTGAAGTCCCACCACCACCGCCGTCACCGTCTCCATCACCACAAGTTTTATTATAACTTGTGGGTATTGCTTTGTTTGATCTGCTAATTCGTTTTTTCTTTCTGGGTATCGTTCGTTTACTTCAATCTCTCGGTCTTTTGAAAACAAATTTGATTCCTTTTGATAGCAGGATCTTACTAGATTTAATCGGTTTATAATTATTTGATCTCAATTATTTTGACACTACTGTTCATGCGATACTGAGAAGTAGATCTTGATTAGGTTTGAGGTTATGGGGATCGTGTGTTTTGATTAGATTCTGTTTCTCTAATGATGAGTGATCTACTGAAAGCTGATATTTTTGCCCTTAAATTGTTTCGATATTTGATTCTGTAAATATTACTTCACATTGATGCTGTTTGGAGGATTTCTGACAAAGTTCAAGTTTTGATGTATCTGCAGAAGAAAGCTTTTGAAGATTACCTCGGAACTTTGCTACTTAAAGCCTAAAGTTATCTCATACTGCTTAGAAGATTGTTGAAAATCATAGATGTCTTCGGCCGAGATAAACAAGAATGAAGTCGACATTGTCATTGGGGCTCTTAATGCTGACCTAACATCGTTCTTGACCAGCTGGAGGCCCTTCTTCTCTGGATTCCATCTGATTGTTGTCAAAGATCCTGAGCTCAAGGAAGAACTCAACATACCAGAAGGCTTTGATGTAGATGTCTACTCAAAGACTGACATGGACAAAATTGTGGGTGCATCCAATTCCACCATGTTCTCGGGATATTCTTGCAGATATTTCGGTTATCTCATATCTAAAAAGAAGTACATTGTCTCAATCGATGATGATTGTGTCCCTGCTAAAGATCTCAAGGGGTTCCTAGTGGATGCTGTTTCTCAGCACGTGACCAACCTCGAAAATCCAGCCACACCTCTCTTCTTCAATACACTTTACGATCCTTATTGCGAAGGAGCGGATTTTGTCCGTGGATACCCTTTCAGCCTCAGAAGTGGTGTCCCTTGTGCTGCATCCTGTGGACTTTGGCTTAATTTAGCTGATCTTGATGCTCCGACTCAAGCTCTCAAGACAGAGCAAAGGAACACTTCATATGTTGATGCGGTTATGACTGTCCCGGCCAAGGCTATGCTACCCATAAGCGGAATCAACATCGCTTTTAACCGCGAGTTGGTGGGTCCAGCTTTTGTGCCTGCACTTAATTGGTTGGAGAAGGGAAAGTGAGATGGGAAACGCTTGAAGATGTTTGGGGGGGGGGGGGGGGTCTGAAACATATCTCTGATCATTTGGGCTATGGTGTGAAAACCGGACTACCTTATGTGTGGAGAAATGAGAGAGGAGATGCGGTGGAGAGTTTGAGGAAGAAATGGGAAGGAATGAAGCTGATGGAGAAAAGTGTTCCCTTTTTCGGGTCATTGAAATTGCCTGAGACTGCGCTTAAAGTTGAAGATTGCGTGCTTGAGCTTGCCAAAGCGGTGAAAGAGCAGTTGGGGAGGTCTTTGTTCCCAACCAGAACCGTATCCACTTCTAGGCGGCATATGCTGTGGAGGATAACCGCCAGAATTGGGAGGTCTGAAATGTGAGCCCTGAGACTGATACGGTCCACCATGGTGGTAATTGTATGGCATTGAGTGGGGCCCATGAGGACCACGCGAACCCCATTGAGGTGGACCACCTGGTCCTCGAGGTTGGTAAGGAGGTTGGTTAAAACCACCAGAATAGTGTGATGGCCTTCCATCCTACAAAAGATACAACCATGAAACCTCACTTCAGAGACAACAAAGCAGAGATAACATCTCACACAACTGATAGAAAGAGAAACACAGAAAGCACTGTTATTATATCAGAAACTTAAAACGAATTGTGCAACAAAGCAGGCAAGGTTAACGGCAATACAGCATAGATGGCATTCGGAAGTGAACATTGCAAGACAGCAAAGAAATTCATCAAACAGGTCACATGCAGATGGCGCATTCGGAAACATGGCATGTATTAAAAATTATTATATGCAATAAAAGTAACAACTCTGCATACAATTCAGCTGTCAATAGCATTCCAAGCTGTTTCAAGCTGAACAACAAGTTTGCCTCAACTTAGCACCTAGCCTATTTGAAACTGCAGTATATGCTTGAGATCATATTAGAGCTGATCATTTACAGTAAGCACAAAGGTCTCCAGGCTCCCTTTAAGTATTTCCATGATCATCTGAGCATACCTAACACAATTTTTCTGCACTTGGTTGTAGCAGGAGTATTAAAAACAAAGTTCTGTTGACATTTCAAACTTGGTGGTTGACATAAATTCTAGATAAACTTTTTCTTCAAATAAGTGCAAGCATCATAGGTCATGAAAATCTGGCTGCTAGATTTACTCAACAGTACTGTAATATATCCATGCTCACACTAAGGTCTTGAAGTTTTCAAAGCACAAAAGCAGCCTTACCGACTACTAGAACCTGCAAGCATGAATGATAACTGCCAAATACGTTCTTCCGTAGACCTGGGTGATGTCTATTGTACACCAACAAGGCAATGCTGATCCCAATTGAAAGGTAATAGCCACATCTGCATTTTTAAAGCCAACACCAATTCGAGATCGACACCTTTAACTTTAAATAACATGGCAAGCGACATCATCAATTAATAATCAATATCTAAGCAAGAAACTAGAGGAACGTACTTCTTTGCTTTTTGCTTATGTTCGTAACGTGTGTCCTGTGTACAGATTTTCTCTCTAAAATAATTGTTCTCCGGAAAACATGGAGTAGAGCTTTGACTCTCATCAAGAGACAGACCAGAACCAGGATAACTGCAACTTTCACAACAGTAACTTAGACCATGTTAACATTCTTATACGAATAAAAAACTAGATAAAAAAGGATCCAAGTGTGGCGGAATGTCATCTTCAAAAACAAATCTTTGGAAATTTCAGATCAAGTAATAACACAAGTAGGAGGTCAAAGCACCTGACAAAGGATTGAAACGAATGATCCATGAAATGGTTGTCCCGTAACTCCCACAGAGCCTGTGCATTCACTCTGTGCTATTCTGCTCTTCATTAAACCACCGGAACTACGGGAGTTAAGAGACGGACAAGAGCAGGTGAATCGGAGATCGGCTTCATTAAATCCAGGCTCTGTGGTATCGATCGCTGATATACTTCGGGAGATTGAAGACGATCAGGGAGACGAGAAATCAGCGGGTGTAGGAACTTCTCGTCAGCTAGAAGATGGAGAAGGAGAGAAGACGCCTCCGTCTTCAGGATCGGCGGCGAATCAAACAAGCGGAATTTCGAGTTTTCTGGCTCGGAGTTCAATGGCGATGAAGAGATCAGTTTCGACTGGGAAATTTGTTCTCCCGAGTTACGATAGAGCAAGAAATTACCGTTTACCAAATTAAAAATGAAAACGAATCATTTTAGGAAAGTTGAATTTTTTTTAAAAAAAGTCAAAATGCTAATTGGCTTTTAAATTTTTATTCAATGCAATCTTCGCACAAGTGGCAAATCCAACCAACGTCTCCTTCCGGGTTCAGCTTCTGTCTCTGCTCCTCAACGTAGCCCTCTCTCTCTTAATCGCAGCAAATGCTATATTTGCAAGGACGCATCCAAAAATGGCTTTCCTAATGGATAGAGTCGGCTCAGCTATTGTCTTCATTTCTTCGACTATCGCTGCTATGCCAACAATTCCAGAGTACGTTTCTATTGGGATTGCCGTGTTTTTAATGATTGTTTATGTTCATCAACACTTCGCCTCCTAAACTCTAAAGTTCTAGTATAAAAGATAGTGCAAATATAATAGTAGAGTCAATGTTATAATTATTTTATAAAAGATAGTACGTTTCTATTGGGATTGCCGTGTTTTTTGATTGTTGTTTATGCTCATCAACACTTCTACTCCTAAACTCTAAATTTGTGCAGTTTGTTACTTTTGTTTATTGTCTTTTAATTATTTTTGTTGTGTCTTTTAATATAATACATGTTCTAGTATGAATTAGTTGACCCCGAGACGTCTGCAAAATAAAGCCATATTACAGTATTTTAAATCAAGGCATATTCACTCGAGATCTCCTAAACTCTAAAGTTCTAGTATGAAAGATAGGGTTCGGTTGTTCCAATGCATACAAAACAAAAATATATTTAGATACTCTGCTATAAACATTTTGACAAAACTTGACTGTTTGTCAGAAAAGAAGGTGTAGAAAACTTAAAAAGAAATTTGTTTATTACTTGTTTTGGTATTACATGTTATTACTCTGCATTCAATGTGTTATTCAAAACAAAGGTCAAACAAATAAATCTGATATAGTCTTCATTGTTATCTTAGTGCCTACAAAATAAGAAATAAAGTTTCATTTCCTCTTCTCGATTTAGGTGTAAGCAATGCATATCAGCATATATATATATATATATGCTTTTAGCCAAATTCATAATACATTACAAAATGCAGTGTCCGGTGTTCCTATAGAATCATAAAAATAATAATTCACAACTAGTCTGTATTTTTAAAACGTGCTAAATGACATTTCTGTTCAAAATATTTAACTATAGCTACTCATTTATTATCTAATAAAATATCATTCAATATTTTAATTCTTCTCTTTAGTTAAGAGGAATGCGAACCTAAAGTATTATTTTTGTTTCTCAGCCTGAAATTGTCAATTCCAAAAATTTATCATAAGACCACATTCATCATACTGATCCTGAGTTTCATGAGAGGCTAAAGCCATAAAAATTCATGTAAGGATCCGTTGTTTTTTAGTAAGGCTTAAACTTACGAGCTGCTCGAAGTTGTTGTATCCTCTTCTTGTCTTGCTCGAACTTACTCTGAAGCGCCAATAATTCTGACAATACACAAGAAAACACAAACCAGGAATCAATCATTAGAATCAGGACAGACAGATCCAAGGTGATAAGAAAGAACCCAGAATCTTTTATTTTCAATTGAAAGAATACAAAGATAACAGAGAAATCCTTAGTACATCACTAGAAACGAATCTCTCTCTCTCTCTCCTTCTTTCTCGATGACTCGCAGGTCACTCACAACGACACTTCCACCCCTAGATTCTAAGAACAATTCTTTCTTATATACACTTGTTCCCTAGTCACGTGACTTCCATGAGCTGAGTCTTCTCTTGACTTCACACGTGCTCGTCTTCACTCCCACGTGACTTCTTCTTCCGAGTGTATACATATAGAGGCTTATCATTACCCCCCCCCCCTTCAACCTGAAGCTTGTCCTCAAGCGATAGTGTAGGAAATTGTCTCTGTAATTCTTTGATCTTTTCCCACGAATCCTCATGACTTGGTAATCCTTGCCAGTGAACCAATGCCTCCAATATTCCATCGTCATTATATCGAGTATCTAACACATGTTCTGGTTCTACCACCAATTAATCTTGTGCATTGAACATGTCAGGCAGAGGTATTACCTGATGGTGAACCCCCAGAACCTTCTTCAATTGTGAAACATGAAATACTGGGTATATTTTTGATGACTCTGGAAGTTGCAATCGATACGCAGCTTTAGCCACTCTTTCCATTATCCGGTAAGGTCCATAGAATTTAGCTGCCAATTTCTGAAAAATCCTTTGACATATTGTTTGATCATCACAAATCAGAGAATAAACAACAAATCGATCGATATACGGAAGAAAACATCCAAAAATACACAACTGGAATCGATAAAGATAAAAACGAACCTCAGGTAGCGTGAAACGAGGCTGATGAATCCGCTCTTCTCGTTCTCACTGAAACAATAGAGAAACAAGCAGATCAGTCGAATATTCCGATCTAGAATTCTGGATCCAACAGATTTTGGAAGAAACGAGACTAAAAATCAAAGAAGCGAGAAAGCATAAATAAACGCGAACCTCATCTCAGTAAGGCCATCAGTGGCGGATTTGAGTTGAGGGAGATTCTCAATGGTGATGATGTATTATATCACGACCTGTTCTTTTTTGTCCAGATATGTTGGTCGTCCTATAAAGTTGGTCGTCATATAAAGTAAATAATTACATATATTGTAATCTTAATAATATAGCTACACGCTTCTCAAATTGTCCTTAAAACGATTGTAAATTTTACCATAGGGGAATTTTGTTTTTTCCCATAGAGGCAGAGAGATCTTAAAATTCTAGGGCATATTTAGCCTCGTCATCCTCTTCAACGGTGAAGGGCACAAACGACCTCGGGAAATAAACAATCACAATTATGCCCAAACACATGACTTTAAATTGCGTAATTTTGTTTAACTTTTGCCGGTCATTCGATGGGAAGAGGAAAAATGTTAAGCCGTTGAAGAAACCGGAAGCTGCCCGTGAATGGACATTACCATGCATTTTATTTATTTTAAAAATTATACAAATTGATTGTCATTTTCTTTCCAATCACTGTCCTTGACTTTTTATTGACTTTCATTCCAAATGGAACATATAATGGCAATTGTCTTCTTCTCATCTTGAAAGGCAATCTTGCAAATGCTTGTTAAATTAGCAGCCTAGGAATGATTAATTTATCACCGACCCTATCTCCTATAATAACTCTAGCTTCAACCACAAATTCAGCCATTAAAATAAAAATTGGATGGAAAGAATAGATTATTGTTTTTGCTCATCAAGACTTCTCCACCTAAACTCAAAATTATTGTTTTTGATTATTGTCTTTTAATTATTTTTGTTGTTGGACCAAAAAGAATTTTGTTGTTTTTTTACTTTTGTTGTTGCTTTTTTTTTTCTTTTTACCCCAAGAGTTTCGTATGTTGTAATTTACTTTAACGAACAAAATTCTGTTGTTTTGTTAGTTTGGTTAATATGGTTAATTTTATTGCAAAAACACATTAAACCAAAATAGTGTCTTGTGATAGTTTTTTTTTTTTTTCCTGGAACGCAACTGCTTCAATGAATTAAGTTCCCATGATTTAGATCTTGTAGAATTGATTGTCAAACAAGACTTGCTTTTATTGATTCACGATATAGACATATATATATACAAAGATCTATGAGTTGTGTCCTAAGTTACAGACTCAAACTTGCCTATTCTATTCACCGACTTAACCTTGTCACATACTTATGGGCTTACATAAACCAACTCAGCCCAATACTCCCCCTCACGTTAGAGCATGAAGGTCTTGAATGTCCAACTTGGACAATAGATGATCAAATTGAGTTCGTCCGAGAGCTTTAGTCAACATATCGGCAATTTGTTCAGTTGTACGAACGTGTATAGTAGTGATGGTACCATCATAAACCGCATTACGGACAGAATGACAATCATTCTCGATGTGCTTAGTCCTTTCATGAAACACTGGATTTGCAGCAATGTGAATGACAGCTTTGCTGTCGCATAACATTTGAGTTGGCGCAGTTTGTTCGACTCCCAATTCTTTCAAGAGTTTTCTCAACCATTTTATCTCTCGTAGAGCAACTGACATTGAACGATACTCTGCTTCAGCAGACGAGTGAGATACTGTGTCTTGCTTCTTTGTTTTCCAAGAGATAGGAGATCCACCAAGTAATACAACAAATACACTCAAAGATTGACGCATCAAAGGGCAGGAAGACCAGTCTGAATCACAATAAACTGATAAAGAAATATCGGTAGATGAGCTGAGTAGAATTCCCTGACCTGGAGCACCCTTTAAATACCAGACAACTCGCTGTGCGGCTTCCCAATGATCTCGATGAGGTTTTTTCATAAACTGAGACAATAAATGGACCTAGTAGCTTAACTCAGGACATGTGTTCATGAGATAGATCAAGCGCCCTACCAGACGTCGATACTTCAAAGAATCATCAAGTAAAGGACTCTTGCTCTCAGCTAGTTTGTGGTTTTGTTCGAGTGGGGTTGCAGTTGGCTGAGATCCCAAATGTCCAGTTTCAACAATAACATCCAATGCATACTTGCGTTAAGACAAAAAAATTCTCTCTGGACCACGACTAACTTCAATCCCCAAAAAATATTTTAATTTTCCCAAATCTTTCATGGAAAAACATCGACTCAAATATTCTTTGAACTTCTTGATCATATAACTATGATTTCCACAGATAACCAGATCATCAACATAAATTAATACCTTCAGTTCAACACCATTCTTGGTGTAAGAAAATAGTGAATAGTCATCGTAAGCTTGAACGAAACCAAACTTTATCAAAGCATTTGATAACTTTTTAAACCAATATCTTGGTGCTTGCTTTAGCCCATACAAAGACTTTTTAGGACGATAAACTTTACCGGGATGAGTATGACGAAATCCCAGAGGAAGCTTCATATAAACCTCTTCCTCTAAGTTCCCATGAAGAAAAGCATTATTGACGTCCATTTGATAAACTTCCCAATTTATGGTTTGTAAATAAGCTTATGGAAAGATTATTGTTGATAATTGATAGTTGAACATTCGCTTAATTTCACTAATTTGTATAAAAGTCTGAGACACACAAAAAAAAAGACATGCGATATACGAGTTCCTCTAAGCCATGAGATGACCAAAATTTTCAACTTCAGTATACCCCATGAAAATGTCTTTCATTTAATTGTAAAAACAATAATTCTACATACACGCTGGTATTGTTAACATAGAAAAATAAAAATATTTCAGAATCAAAAATATATAATTAAAAACTAATAGACGCAAGAATGGTCGCATCCACCTCTAAGGGAACCGAGTTTTTGCTGTACCAACAGAGTTGCCACCAATCCGAGGAAGAGAACACGCTATTAATCTGTTGCCAGGAAATGGTCCAATAAGCGTAAGACCTTATCGGTATCCTCATGCACATAAGGATGCAATGGAAAAATTGGTTGAAGAGATGTTGGAAACTGGGATCATACGACTCAGCCATAGTCCCCTTTCAAGCCCTGTTTTGCTAGTGTAAAAGAAGGATAAAACTTAGAGGTTTTGTGTGGACTATAGAGCATTAAATAGAGCAACAGTTCAAGATAAGTTTCCTATTCCAATGATTGATCAGTTGTTAGATGAATTAAATGGAGCCAAGATTTTTTCTAAACTGGATTTGAGGGCTGGTTATCATCAGATCAGAATGAGGAAAGAAGACATTGATAAGACAGTATTTAGAACGCATGATGGTCATTACAAATTCTTGGTAATGCCATTTGGTTTGACAAACATACCAGCTACATTTCAAGCATTGATAAATGAGTTGTTTCGTCCATTCTTGAGAAAATTCATATTGGTATTTTGACGATATTTTGGTGTATAGTAACAACATACAACAACATGTGCAGCATTTGGAAGTAGTAATGAAGATTTTTACAAAACATAAGCTGTATGCAAACAAGAAGAAATGTTTGTTTGGTCAGGATCAGGTGGATTACTTAGGCCATATTATATCCAAAGATGGTGTAGCTACTGATCCATCAAAGACAGCTGCTATGATGAAGTGGATAACGCCAAAATCTGTTAAAGAACTAATAGGTTTCCTTGGCTTAACGGGATAATATAGACGATTCATTAAAGGATACGGTATGTTGGCAAGACCATTAACAGAGCTTTTGAAGAAAGAGAGTTTTGAATGGAGTATGACAGCACAAGTGGCTTTTGATGATTTGAAGAAAGCAATGACATCTGCTCCGGTCTTGGCTTTATCTGATTTCGAGAAAACCAATTTTTCGCTGAGACTAGGCGAAGCAATGTACGAACTGTAGTCATCTTGACAACCGGAGCAAAAGTGTCACTATAATCCTCACCTGCCACTTGGTTATTACCTTGGACAGCAAGCCGAGCCTTGTATCTTTCAATCGAACCATCCGCATTATACTTTGTTTTGTAGACCCATTAACTACCAATGGCTACTTTATGATACGGCAAATCCACTATATCCCAAGTATTTTGAACTTCTAGAGCATTGATTTCCTTCGTCATAGCATTATTCCAGACTTTAATGCGTACAACCTCTTTAAAATGTTTTGGTTCATCAGCTACGGTGATAGCCGCCAAGTAGGCATGATGACCTGAAGAAAACTTGTTATCAGAGATATAGTGTGTAAGAGGGTATAGTGAGTTACCTTGGACCGATGTCGAGGACTGAAGAGAGGACTTGGAGAGAGCATGATGAGTTTTTTCGTTACTCACAGCATTGTAAGCGATGTAGTCTTTGTATAACACGTTTGGGAATTTTTCTCTCTGTCCTTTGCCGAGTTTGGGAACAACCAGAGGTGTTACCGGTGAAGGAAAAAGCTCAACTAAAACTGGAGCTGGAGATGGCTGAACTTGGACTGGAGTATGCTCAACTAAAACTGGTGATACTGGAACACTAGATGGACTTGCGGTTTCTACATGCTCACATTGTTCTGGTTCTTGTCGAGATAAAGGTGTTGTAACAGGTGGCACAACAGTATCAGAACTCCCCGTATCTTCCAATATGGGTATCTAAGTTGGTTCAAATAGCCAGTCATCATCGCAAGTACCCATAACACGTGGAGGAGAGGAAGGTACCTTGCTCTCGACGTAAGGGAACACATCTCGAGATATTATAAATTCTTCTCATTCTATGTCAAAGACTCGCCATCCTTTCTTTCCAAATGGATAGCCCAAAAACACACACAACCGAATTCTTTCATCAAACTTGTCTTTGCTCCGTGAAACACGATGAGTATAACATGCTGAGCCAAAAACTCGTAACTGATCATAATCTGGTTTCGTGCCATGTAAAATTTCATAAGGTGACCGACCATGATGTATTGCGATTGGTGTGTGATTTATCAAGTAAACAGCTGTTAACACCGCTTCACCCCAAAATTTTACTGGTAAATTTGCTTGAAACAACAAAGCCCTCGCAATGTTAATAATGTGTCTATGTTTTCTCTCCACTCGTACATTTTGTTGAGGAGTCTCGACACATGATGTTTGATGAATAATTCCATTTTCTCGAAAATAAGTCGATAAACACATAAATTCTGTACCATTATCACTTCGGACGGTTTGTACAGTTTTTCCGAACTGTTTTTCCGCATAGACGATAAAGTTTGTTAGCACACTGCGCACTTCAGATTTCTCAAGTAGTAGATACGTCCACACAGCTCTGGAAAAATCTTCTACTATTGTTAAAAAATAAACTGAACCATGAGAAACAGGCTCTCGATATGGTCCCCAAACGTCAACGTGTATTAGAGAAAAACAATCACTTGCTTTATTAATACTATCAGAAAACACTTCTCTTGTTTGTTTAGCTCTAAAACATACGTCACATGTATAAGAACCAACAGAAAAGGAATTATTCGAAAAGATAGGTAATGCTGAAAACACCGAAAAAATAGGATGCCCTAAACGCTGATGCCACAAGGCTTGATCTGAAGAGACGCTTGCTTTGTGAATCCTCGCAGTAACGACATCCGTAAGATAGTAAACCCCATCATGCTCTTCACCAGTTCCAATCAGAGACCTCGAGAAACGGTCCTGTAAAACACAAACCGTATCAGTAAAGGTAGCAAAACACTTTGTTTGTTTAGCAAGTTTCAAAACCGAAAGCAAAATGCAATTCAAGGATGGAACATAAACGACATTAGTTAACGAGACTGTATCCGAGATATGAAAAACTCCCATACTCAAAGAAAACGTCTTACTACCGTCTGCAAATCCCACCGAACAAGGTGAAATTGGCACAACATCGGATAAGAGAGATCTTTTCCCAGTCATATGATGGGATGCCCCTGTGTCAAGAATTACTTCACCAAGATTTGGCTTACCAGACAATTTATCGGAAGGTCCAGAAGTCGACTTCTCTTGAATTATCTGAGTGAGAACTTGCGATTGTTCCTTTGTAAACTCCGGAAAAGCAGACGCATTAGAGCTCGTTGCATGAGCTGCTGTCACCTGACCTCGACCATGACCCATGTTTGGACCACGACCACCACGTCCTCTTCCACCAGAAGCATGACCACTATTACCTCGCTCATTCCACCATTCCGGGAAGCCAACAATTTGCCAACAGTCATTTTTCTCGTGACCAGACCGGCCACAATGTGAGCATTGAGGTGAACGATGAGGCTGCAAGATCGAATCAGGTCATGTGGCCTGATCGGTTCGAGGAGACTAATTATCATGTCTAGTGAAGAAACACACGGCCTCTGTTTGCTGCTCGCGAACTCGGTTTCCTCTCAAGCGATACTCTTCATGGATTACTTTAGAGTAGACTTCTCCAAGGGACGGCATCGGATCTGTTCTAATAATGTTGGTACACAGGCTTCCAAAATGTGATTCATCAAGGCCCATTAAGAACTAATGAGTTCTCTCGTTATCTCTTTCTTTTGAGATTGCGGCTGCTGCACCACACGAACAAGGAGGAAGAGGACACACCACTTGTAGTTCTTCCCACAAATTACACAATCGCCCATAGTATTCAAGGACAGTTTGTCCGTTTTGTCGACATGCAACAAGTTGAGACTTGACTTGGTAGATTCGAACTTGATTCCCCACCGAGAAATGATTTTTCAACTCTTCCTAGAGCTGATAAGCATCAGAGATAAAAGTCACAGTTGATTTGACTCTTGGCTCTATAGAAGCTCGAATCCACCCGATGATCATGGAGTTAACAGTTTTCCAATTTTCAAGGTCGGAGCTATCAGGAGATGGTTGCAGAATTGTTCCATCAATGAACCCCGTTTTGTGTTTGGCCTGAAGTGCGTTCAACATCTCTCGAGACTATTCATTGTAATTTTCTCCGTTCAACACCACTGGTGAGATTAGAGCACCTGGATTTTCCGAACCCGATAACGTATACGGTGACGGAGTTGTGTTCTCTGGCGACATAACAACACCACCTTTGATAACAGAGGACTCCTCTGTGTTAGACATAACGAGAATAGAGAAGCTTTAACAAGAATGAAAGCTTCAATGGAAACAAACGACAAAGACACGAAACACAAAAGCTTCAACTAGAAACAAACGGCGGACACAAGAAAGAAGAACTTTTTAGAGTTTTTGTATAGGATCTTGCTCTGATACCATGTAGAATTGATTGTCAAACAAGACTTGCTTTTATTGATTCACGATATAGACATATATACACAAAGATCTATGACTTGTGCCGTAATTTACAGAGTCAAGCTTGCCTATTCTATTCACCGACTTAATCTTGTCACATACTTATGGACTTACATTAACCGACTCAGCCCAATAATCTGGGGATTCATTTTTACTATGTTTAACCTTTTTATTGGTTAAACTTCACTCAACTTTGAAAGATTCCATTCTTTTCAACTAGAAATTTAAACCCAATTGAAGACATATATTTGCAAAGAGGCGTCCAAAAATGGCTTTCCTAATGGATAGAGTCGGCTCAGCTATTGTCTTCATTTCTTCCACTATCGCTGCTATGCCAACAATTCCAGAGTACGTTTCTATTGGGATTGCCGTGTTTTTGATGATTTTCTATGTTCATCAACGCTTTTACTCCTAAACTCAAAACTTTTGCAGTTTTGAAATCAAATTTGAAGTTTAAAATGTAAACCTAAATAAAGCAAATTGAAACTATCGAATGTGTATGTGCTCTGTTTTACCTCAAGAAAGGAAACTGAGTATTTGCTCTGTTTTGACTAAAGAATGGAAACAATGTTAAAGTTATGTACTGTTTTGACTGGACTTCACTCAACTTTGAAAGATTCCATTCTTTTAAAATAGAAATTTAAACCCAATTGAAGATATATAGATAAGGATGTCTTTTCTTGTTTATTATTTTCATCCATGTTTCATTTTAGTTGAAATTTTTTCTTAATAACATGTATCTTTGGAATATGTCCTTTTAAGTTTACTTACTCTACCATTGTAATTAATTTATAATTTTGTACATGTACAGATATTTAATCTATATTTATATATTTTAATAGATTTATTTTACTTTTACTGTATATAAAACATGTAGTATAATTACTCATCATATTTGAACGAAAAAATAAAAATGCAAAAGAGAAATAGGTAGCATTTGCGTTTGACGTTCATTTTATTCATTAGTCGAAGAAGAGTTTTTCTTCTTCTTTTGATTTAAATGAATTATGTTGTATGAAATGTATCCTTATATACATTGAATTTTGACTATAAGATGGGAAACCAAATAAAACAATAAAGACGACGACGACGACAACAAAAAAGCTAATCATAAATACAATTATTAATACCCTTTTCGATATTTTGTAATTGTAAATATTGCAAATTTTCATCTTAGATGGAAGATGATGAGCAGTGGACACGTAGTAAAAATGTAGACAAAAATGATCATGTTGGTTTAGTGGTTTTGATGTTTAGATCCCCAATTAAGAGTTCATTTACATATTCAAGTGTTAGAGTTTGAGGTACCGGATCCCGAATTAAAGATCAATTACTTAGAAGATGCGGACACGTATTCAACATCCCACTATGATAAAGACGGGACGGTTCGGTCCAAAGAAATCAAGTCTGGTGAACCGTTGAGAAGCTCGGAGGAACGAGACGAGAGCCGCGGAATGGCCACCTAAGAAAGTCAAAAGAATAAAGGTCCGAAGAAAGCTCAGTCAAGTTCAAAAATCGAGGCGTTATGGCAATTAAAGCAGAATCAAAACCGACACATATAAGAAGAATCATAAAATTAATTAACAGCACTTAAGTTTCTATTACGTATAAATATAGACCCTCATAACTTTGTAAAAAAAAGCTGCTTTTTCGATCATTCTAAACAATAATATACATCTTTTACATAGTTTAGTTTTGTATTATTTTATTTGTAATTTGAATATTCTATGGAAACTCTAATACAAGGCGAAACAAGTTATTTATACCAAATACCAAATATAGAATATTTTATATACAACAGTTGCTTCATAAATTTATGTTGTCACCTACCCATGACTTCTTATAAAAAATTATCAATTATAAGAAATTAGCTTCCATGTATTGACCTACATGATGTTATTCCAAAAAGATGTTATACAAAGTGTGCGCCATGGAGAAGGATAGCGAAATTTCTTCATATATCCGTTGTCCCGCCCACACCTCTGTCCGAAATTTCTTTTATTGACCAACCCTTAATTGTTGTTTTAGATTTTAAAATTTGTTTTATCTACCATTTTGCCACTTAAGTAATGTTGTTTGGTGTTATAAAAGCAACTTTTCACATTTAACATGGAGTCGCACCCACATGGGTCCGTTCCCATGAAAAATTTCTAGTATCCCCCCCCCCCCCCAAAGACCATCCACATTGGTAAATTTGGTAATGGTGTCTTAAGTACTAATAACATTATATGTTTGTGATTGATTTAACATTGGACGGACGCGTATGTTAAATTCTAAATGAACTTAGCATTTTTTTAATTTTTTTTAACATATGAATAATTGAATTAAATAGTATTAAAGTGTATACAAATAAGATAAAAAACGGCTAAAATCAACCTAAATTATTTGTAGAGTATTTTTTCTATCTAATTTATGCTACTTTGCATTTATAGTAAATCAAGACATTTTCAATAAAAAAAAAAAAAAAATAACAAATCATGACAAAGTAAGAAGATGCACTCGACAATGATTAATAATATTATAAAGAAGAAAAAGAAGAATAATACTTTTTGATACCCTTGTGGCCTATAAATACCCCAATAGACACAACAAAGAGAAGAAAACAAAGAGAAGAAAAGAGGCCAAAACTCTGTTTAAATGACAAATCTTTCGTTTCCACTACATCTCATCCACCGTTTCTCCACCGTGAGTCCTGTCGGTTCTCCGACAACCATAAACCTGGAGATTCTTTGCTTTGATCAACTAAAACCAGACGTTGACCTGATCTCTTCGATCAAGCTCATCAGATCTTTGATCCTGTCCCAATCTCCAACATGCTCTGCTCAACCGCAGTTCTTCATGCCACGTCCGTATGCCCTAATCCTATGGCCGATCTTGGCTCGTGGCTCATGAGTTCGAAGCTCATGGACGCAATCTTAACACACGATGAAGAAGCAGCTGTACCGAATCTCTCCAACAATGTACATGATCCTCATCATATGGACACACTTAGCTGGACGGCTCTTGGATACTGCTTCGCGGCAGGTCTTGAATTCAATGCAATCTTCGCAAAAGTGGCAAATTCCAACAACGTCTCCTTTCGGCTTCAGCTTCTGTCTCTGCTTTTCTACGTAGCCCTGTGTCTGTTAATTGCAGCAAATGCGATATTTGCAAAGACGCGTCCAAAAATGGCTTTCCTAATGACAAATCTTCACAATTAATTTTTATATGAAAAATATTAGATTTTAGTCAAATTCATAAATAAAAAGGGTTGTGTATATAAAGGCCAAAAAGTCGTAGGAATAAAAACTTGACACGTATATCAATATGTGTGCAAAAAAGTCGTAGGAGTCAAAATTCGACAAAGAGGTCGCAGATTATTTACAAAATTAATTTGATCGCAGATTATTTGCAAAATTAATTTGGTCGCAGATTATTTAATTATTTACAAAATTAATTTGTTTTTGCAATAAAATTAACCGTATCAACCAAACTAACAAAACAACAACAAAATTTTCATTAAGACAAAAAAATCGGTTAGATCTCTTACATTTTGTTTGGTCGAAATGACTTTGGTTTTGTTTGATTAAGAATAATATAATACTCATTTTCCAACAAAAAATAATCAGATTATATTTTTATTGTAATTATTCTTCTACTTGATTTGGAATAAATCCCACATAAATTTGATAAAGGTTTATGCCTACTTGAAAATATCCCATTTGCTGCAATTAAGAGACACAGGGCTACGTAGAGGAGCATAGACAAAGAATAATCAGGAATATTTTTATATTCGTATATTGTTATTAAACTGGTACTACTTATGTCTGTTTGTTATACTGTATTCTCAATTTTTGTATGGTTTCGTCATAATAAACTCAAACTACATTAGGCTTGAACCTGATAGCATATGAAACTAATTGGTCTAGAATGAGAAATTCTCTATCTTTTTAATTGTTGATTATAGCATGATTGATGGTACGTCTGTACTCACCTGTTGCATATGTTTGAATCATCAACCAAGTCCTCACTGTATCTGCAGACAAGTCAGCTAAAGTATGGGAAATCTCGGATAACGGTAACGGTGCATTGATGACCACATTGAATTGTCCTGGATCATCAGGTGGAGTGGATGATATACTTGTTGGGTGTCTGTGGCAGAACGATCATATTGTCACTGTTTCTCTAGGTGGCACAATCAGCATATTCTCAGCAAGCGATCTTGATAAATCCCCCTTTCAGTTTTCGGGACACATGAAGAACGTCTCCCCTTTAGCTGTCTGTGCTCAAAGGAAACGCTGACTACATATTATCCAGTAGCTATGAAGGTCTGATATGTAAATGGATGCTAGGCCGTGGTTTTTGCGGTAAATTGCAGCGGACACAAAACTCTCAAATAAAGTGCTTTGCTGCTCATGAAGAAGAGAATGTGACCTCTGGATATGACAATAAGGTAAATTGGTTCTCACTTAAGATCATTTCACTAGTAAAAGAGCCATCACTGAAGGCCAAATTGTCTTTACCATGTGGGACTAGCAGTCACTAACGTTTGTATTTCGTAGTTGATTTAATCGCTTAATTTAGAATGGCTATAAGCATGGTTATTAGTGAATTAAGCAACTAAATTGCGTTCTTTCACAACGTGATACTTATCCAGATATCCAGGATTTCTTACAAAGATGATCAATGTACAAACGAAGGATCTATCGACGTTGAAAATCAACCAAAAGATCTAAGCCTTGCACCACTCTCACCCGATCTCCTTCTGGTGACCTTTGAGTCAGGAGTTGTGTTATGGCGGGATAGTAGTGTCAACCATCAACCTTGGGTTCACTGTCACTGCTTTGGCAGTAACACCTGATGGAACCGAAGCCATCATCGGTGGCCAAGATGGCAAACTCCATCTGTTTTCAATCAATGGCGACTCTCTCACTGAGGAAGCAGTTCTTGAGAAACACAGAGGCGCCATCAGTGTCATACGTTACTCCCCAGATTTCTCTATGTTTGCATCAGCTGATTTGAACAGAGAAGCAGTTGTGTGGGACAGATTCTCCAGAGAGGTAATTAAGAAAGATTATTGAGAAAGTGTCCATAAATCTCCAACACAAACAAACACTGATCTTATATCGTCTCTCTTTGAAAACAGGTGAAACTGAAGAATATGTTGTACCATAACGCCTGCGTAAACTGCTTAGCTTGGTCTCCAAACAGCAGTATGGTTGCTACAGGATCGTTAGACACATGTGTGATTGTATATGAAGTGGACAAACCTCCTTCCACACGTATGACTATAAAAGGAGCTCATTTAGGCGGAGTTTATGGTCTGGGTTTTGCTGATGATTCCCATGTTATGAGTTCTGGTGAAGATGCTTGTATCCGAGTCTGGAGCATAACTCCGCAGTAAGACTTGAGGTAAATTATGAATATCTCTGGAAAAGTTTCCTCCTCTTGTCTCTTTGGAAAGCTTCTTGCTACTTTTGAGGATCGAATTGAGGCTTTGGATCTTCCTTTTGGCCGTGGCTGTGTTGTGTTTGTGTGTGCGAGTCTTTTTTTCTTGTCTGCATATTGTTGTCAAAATGATAATTTTCTGTTTGTCAAATCTTTGTGAAAAATCAGTTCTTGAGTCATATTTTGTTTTTTTTTATAACAGAGATTACTGATAGAGAATGGGACTTGACATTGTGCCTTCTCTTCTCAATGATTTTGAGCTCTATGATATTTGATCACAAAAATTAGTACTATATTTTTGAATGTCATATAACAACACACTTGAATCATTCCCATGCAAAAAGTTTGCCAACGAATAATTAGGAATTTAAGTTTCCTGCATTATAACTTTCTTTTCGTTAGTTTAGCATAATTTTCAAGTGAGTATATTTTTCTCAATTAACCTACGAAATAGTGATTAATCTCATTAGTTAATCAAAGAAACCTTGAGATCCTCCCAAAAACGCTTAACAGTCCAAAACTGGGTCACATGATCTTGTCTCTTAGTGGCCTCGCTCTCTCAGTCTCTCATGTTTATTTTTCTCCTCCTCCTCTCTGCTTCCCGCTCCGGCGACTCTTCGCCATCCGGAGACGGCGTCCCATTGGATACCGGCGATCTTAACAGGCAACAATTTTCGGAGGGATTCTTATTCGGAACCGCCACATCAGCATATCAGGTCGAAGGCGAGACGCACCAAGACGGTCGTGGTCCAAGCATTTGGGATGCATTCGTCAAGATTCCTGGTAAGTAAATTACATTACAAGTCAAACAATTTAACCACAAAATCGGTTAATATAGTTAATTAATCGTTTCAATATTTCACCATTATAAAAAAAAAATCAGGGAAGATTGCCAAGAATGCCACTGCTTAGATAACAGTAGATCAATATCATCGTTACAAGGTACTACTTTATAATTACTAAACTTTTAAGATTCTTAACCATCTTTAATGAATCATGCATGATATAACTTATCCCAAAAACAAATCAAAAGGAGAGTGTGTCACATTTTATTTTCACAAATGTGTTCAATGTTCATTGATAATGATCACATTTCAGGAAGATGTAGATTTGATGCAGAACCTGAACTTCGATGCCTACAGATTTTCCATTTCATGGTCCAGAATATTCCCTGGTATTACTTGATAAATTACATTGCTTATATTAAAAATTAAGATTGATTTATAACTTTGAAGCTTATATATATGATCACAGAGGCAACTGGTAAAATCAACTGGAACGGAGTTGCTTATTACAACAGATTGATTGATTACTTGATTCTAAAAGGTATTAATATATAAGGTGACATTCTTACATTTGATTTGATTTTTATTTTTTGATGAACATAATTTAATGTTTAGGGATTGTACCCTATGCGAATCTGTATCACTATGATCTTCCTCTAGCCTTAGAACAAAAGTATCAAGGTCTTCTTAGTAAACAAGTAGTGTAAGCACCAAACTCTACTTATCTTATTTTTCTTTAGTCTCTTATTGCAAAATCCTTAAAAGATCCAATATTCTTTTGATACAATATATAATGAGACAATTTACAGGGAAGATTTTGGGGATTACGCAGAGTTTTGTTTCAAGACATTTGGAGATAGAGTGAAGAACTGGATGACGTTTAACGAGCCACGTGTAGTAGCTGCCCTTGGTTATGATAATGGCATTTTCGCACGGGCTAGATGCTCTAAAGCATTTGGAAATTGCACCCAAGGAAACTCTGCGACTGAACCATACATTGTTGCTCATCACCTTATCTTAGCACATGCAGCAGCGGTCCAGAGATACCGCCAAAACTATCAGGTATATAATAACTACTCCTTCATAGTTGTTTGTATGATATAAAGAAACATATTTGATTACTAAAGATTATTATGAATACATTATCAGGAGAAACAAAAGGGAAGAATTTGGATTCTATTGGATTTTGTTTGGTTCGAGCCACTTACAAGTAGTAAATCAGACAATGACGCTGCTCAAAGAGCAAGAGACTTCCATGTTGGGTGGTAAAGGTTTCAAACTTTTGGAAATCTTAAAACTCATATTTTTACCATTAAAATTTTAGTGAGCTTATAACAATGTTTTTTTGTTTGGGGATAATGTGAAGGTTTATTCACCCAATTGTGTATGGAGAGTACCCAATAACGATGCAGAACATCGTCAAGGAGAGGCTTCCGAAATTCACCGAGGAAGAAGTGAAAATGGTGAAAGGTTCCATTGATTTCGTGGGGATAAACCAATACACGACTTATTTCATGTCTGATCCTCAAATATCTACCACACCTAAGGATTTGGGTTATCAACAAGATTGGAACGTCGCTTTTCACTGTGAGTTCTTGTTCATATAAATATGTTTAGATTATAGAACATATTACTAGCTAAGTTAAGGTCCATTTGTTTCAAAAAGCAAATATGTTAGTGTATAAGAAGAATCCTCTAGACTTGGATCAAAATTGAGGCTAGTATTGGACTTTGACAATTTCAGTGTGCAGCATATTATATAAATCAAGTGCTTACTGAGAAATCTTACTCTGTTTCACATGCAGTTGCAAAGAATGGGACACCAATTGGTCCAAGGGTGAGATATATATGTTTTCTTGTGACTTTTATTAACTTTCTTTAATTACTTAAGTGTTTGATTATGAATTACTGAATTTTTATTAGGCACATTCGGAATGGTTATACAACGTACCATGGGGAATGTACAAGGCCTTGATGTACATTAAAGAACATTATGGCAACCCAACTATGATTCTCTCTGAAAACGGTATTCTAACAACAACAAAATTTAGTGTTATATTTTCAAGGTTTATAGAAATGTGACAAGTGTTAAAATTTGCATATAATCTTTATAGGTATGGCTGATCCAGGCAACATTACTCTAGCTCAAGGACTAAATGACACAACGAGAATAAAGTATTATAGAGCCTACATAACACAGCTTCAAAAGGCTGTTGACGATGGAGCCAATGTAACTGGATATTATTTTATTGATGTTATTTTATTGGGTAACTAATATTATCAACAATGTTATCAACAAAGATATGTTGATGTTATTTTATTGGGTAACTAATATTTGCATGGAAATCAAGAAAAGACATCCTTATCTATATATCTTAAATTGGGTTTAAATTTCTAGTTTAAAAGAATGGAATCTTTCCAAGTTGAGTGAAGTCCAGACAAAACTTATTACTTATTAAATGCCGTTATGTTTGAATGGAATATTTAAAAGATCGTTATGAATCCTATCATTAAAAAACGTATGTATTTGGATTGCAAGAAGACACAAGAAACATAAAATCGAAATGTGAACGCAAAAGCAAGAAATATTGAAGACGCCACGTTATCGTTTTTCCCTCTCAATTTCAACTTCTATCTTTTTTTCCATTTGGCAGTTTTTTCCAACAAACGCATGTGAAATGATAACGTGGCGTCTTGATGTTGGCGACAGCTAATGTGAATAGATAGATTTTGATCAAAGTATTCCAAAGAAAAAGAAAGAAGAATCTGTAAAAGTGACTTAATTATATCATCATAAAAGTTATATTTTATTTTCCTTTTAAATATATTTTATTTTCAAAAAAACGTATGTGAAATGAAGACATTTAATAACAATATACGAATATAAAAATATTCCTGATTATTCTTTGTCTATGCTCCTCTACGTAGCCCTGTGTCTCTTAATTGCAGCAAATGGGATATTTTCAAGTAGGCATAAACCTTTATCAAATTTATGTGGGATTTATTCCAAATCAAGTAGAAGAATAATTACAATAAAAATATAATCTGATTATTTTTTGTTGGAAAATGAGTATTATATTATTCTTAATCAAACAAAACCAAAGTCATTTCGACCAAACAAAATGTAAGAGATCTAACCGATTTTTTTGTCTTAATGAAAATTTTGTTGTTGTTTTGTTAGTTTGGTTGATACGGTTAATTTTATTGCAAAAACAAATTAATTTTGTAAATAATTAAATAATCTGCGACCAAATTAATTTTGCAAATAATCTGCGATCAAATTAATTTTGTAAATAATCTGCGACCTCTTTGTCGAATTTTGACTCCTACGACTTTTTTGCACACATATTGATATACGTGTCAAGTTTTTATTCCTACGACTTTTTGGCCTTTATATACACAACCCTTTTTATTTATGAATTTGACTAAAATCTAATATTTTTCATATAAAAATTAATTGTGAAGATTTGTCATTAGGAAAGCCATTTTTGGACGCGTCTTTGCAAATATCGCATTTGCTGCAATTAACAGACACAGGGCTACGTAGAAAAGCAGAGACAGAAGCTGAAGCCGAAAGGAGACGTTGTTGGAATTTGCCACTTTTGCGAAGATTGCATTGAATTCAAGACCTGCCGCGAAGCAGTATCCAAGAGCCGTCCAGCTAAGTGTGTCCATATGATGAGGATCATGTACATTGTTGGAGAGATTCGGTACAGCTGCTTCTTCATCGTGTGTTAAGATTGCGTCCATGAGCTTCGAACTCATGAGCCACGAGCCAAGATCGGCCATAGGATTAGGGCATACGGACGTGGCATGAAGAACTGCGGTTGAGCAGAGCATGTTGGAGATTGGGACAGGATCAAAGATCTGATGAGCTTGATCGAAGAGATCAGGTCAACGTCTGGTTTTAGTTGATCAAAGCAAAGAATCTCCAGGTTTATGGTTGTCGGAGAACCGACAGGACTCACGGTGGAGAAACGGTGGATGAGATGTAGTGGAAACGAAAGATTTGTCATTTAAACAGAGTTTTGGCCTCTTTTCTTCTCTTTGTTTTCTTCTCTTTGTTGTGTCTATTGGGGTATTTATAGGCCACAAGGGTATCAAAAAGTATTATTCTTCTTTTTCTTCTTTATAATATTATTAATCATTGTCGAGTGCATCTTCTTACTTTGTCATGATTTGTTATTTTTTTTTTTTTTTTATTGAAAATGTCTTGATTTACTATAAATGCAAAGTAGCATAAATTAGATAGAAAAAATACTCTACAAATAATTTAGGTTGATTTTAGCCGTTTTTTATCTTATTTGTATACACTTTAATACTATTTAATTCAATTATTCATATGTTAAAAAAAATTAAAAAAATGCTAAGTTCATTTAGAATTTAACATACGCGTCCGTCCAATGTTAAATCAATCACAAACATATAATGTTATTAGTACTTAAGACACCATTACCAAATTTACCAATGTGGATGGTCTTTGGGGGGGGGGGGGGATACTAGAAATTTTTCATGGGAACGGACCCATGTGGGTGCGACTCCATGTTAAATGTGAAAAGTTGCTTTTATAACACCAAACAACATTACTTAAGTGGCAAAATGGTAGATAAAACAAATTTTAAAATCTAAAACAACAATTAAGGGTTGGTCAATAAAAGAAATTTCGGACAGAGGTGTGGGCGGGACAACGGATATATGAAGAAATTTCGCTATCCTTCTCCATGGCGCACACT
This sequence comes from Cardamine occulta, assembly GCA_028015245.1. Lineage (NCBI taxonomy): Eukaryota > Viridiplantae > Streptophyta > Magnoliopsida > Brassicales > Brassicaceae > Cardamine > Cardamine occulta. The sequence continues at coordinate 2,908,252 of CM051389.1, forward strand.
TTGTATAACATCTTTTTGGAATAACATCATGTAGGTCAATACATGGAAGCTAATTTCTTATAATTGATAATTTTTATAAGAAGTCATGGGTAGGTGACAACATAAATTTATGAAGCAACTGTTGTATATAAAATATTCTATATTTGGTATTTGGTATAAATAACTTGTTTCGCCTTGTATTAGAGTTTCCATAGAATATTCAAATTACAAATAAAATAATACAAAACTAAACTATGTAAAAGATGTATATTATTGTTTAGAATGATCGAAAAAGCAGCTTTTTTTTACAAAGTTATGAGGGTCTATATTTATACGTAATAGAAACTTAAGTGCTGTTAATTAATTTTATGATTCTTCTTATATGTGTCGGTTTTGATTCTGCTTTAATTGCCATAACGTCTCGATTTTTGAACTTGACTGAGCTTTCTTCGGACCTTTATTCTTTTGACTTTCTTAGGTGGCCATTCCGCGGCTCTCGTCTCGTTCCTCCGAGCTTCTCAACGGTTCACCAGACTTGATTTCTTTGGACCGAACCGTCCCGTCTTTATCATAGTGGGATGTTGAATACGTGTCCGCATCTTCTAAGTAATTGATCTTTAATTCGGGATCCGGTACCTCAAACTCTAACACTTGAATATGTAAATGAACTCTTAATTGGGGATCTAAACATCAAAACCACTAAACCAACATGATCATTTTTGTCTACATTTTTACTACGTGTCCACTGCTCATCATCTTCCATCTAAGATGAAAATTTGCAATATTTACAATTACAAAATATCGAAAAGGGTATTAATAATTGTATTTATGATTAGCTTTTTTGTTGTCGTCGTCGTCGTCTTTATTGTTTTATTTGGTTTCCCATCTTATAGTCAAAATTCAATGTATATAAGGATACATTTCATACAACATAATTCATTTAAATCAAAAGAAGAAGAAAACTCTTCTTCGACTAATGAATAAAATGAACGTCAAACGCAAATGCTACCTATTTCTCTTTTGCATTTTTATTTTTTCGTTCAAGTATGATGAGTAATTATACTACATGTTTTATATACAGTAAAAGTAAAATAAATCTATTAAAATATATAAATATAGATTAAATATCTGTACATGTACAAAATTATAAATTAATTACAATGGTAGAGTAAGTAAACTTAAAAAGACATATTCCAAAGATACATGTTATTAAGAAAAAAATTCAACTAAAATGAAACATGGATGAGAATAATAATCAAGAAAAGTCATCCTTATCTATATATCTTCAATTGGGTTTAAATTTCTAGTTTAAAAGAATGGAATCTTTCAAAGTTTAACATTCTTTAACATTGTTTCCATTCTTTAGTCAAAACAGAGCAAATACTCTGTTTCCTTTCTTGAGGTAAAACAGAGCACATACACATCCGATAGTTTCAATTTGCTTTATTTAGGTTTACATTTTAAACTTCAAATTTGATTTCTAAACTGCAAAAGTTTTGAGTTTAGGAGTAGAAGCGTTGATAAACATAGACAATCATCAAAAATACGGCAATCCCAATAGAAACGTACTCTGGAATTGTTGGCATAGCAGCGATAGTGGAAGAAATGAAGACAATAGCTGAGCCGACTCTATCCATTAGAAAAGCCATTTTTGGACGCGTCTTTGCAAATATCGCATTTGCTGCAATTAAGAGACAGAGAGCTACGTAGAGGAGCAGAGACAGAAGCTGAACCCGGAAGGAGACGTTTTTGGGATTTGCCACTTGTGCAAAGATGGCATTGAATTCAAGACCTGCCGCGAAGCAGTATCTAAGAGCCGTCCAGCTGAGTGTGTCCATATGATGAGGATCAGGTACCTTGTTGGAGAGAGTCAACGGATGTGGGGGAGCCACGTTGAGGAAAGAATTGCTCTGCTCTATTGGTAGAAGACGAGATGGTGAGGAAGAAGCTGGTTGTGGTTGTGGTGGTAATTGTAGGGAAGAAGATGACGGCGGTAGTGGTGGTGGAGACGGTGACGGCGGTGGTGGTGGGACTTCAGTTGGAGGATCTATTGTTTCCTCAGGATTCTGGTTTGGTAAAACGAAGAATTGAATTAAGAAGGTGTAGACAACTACGAAAGAGACCATTGTTTCTAGAACAGAGATGATCTTGAAAATTGAACTAGTAAACTGAAACAGAGAAGAAGAAGAAGACGTTGGAAAAGTTGTGTGTTTTGGGTTTGTATATGAAGACAAAAAAGTAAAAATCGAGATATAGCGAGAGAATCTTTTTATTAGCTTGTTACTATAACACTTTTCTCTATTACATGCGTAAGGCAGTGAAACTTGAATGGGTAAAATATAATATAATAAAATATTATGATAGATAATTATCTTTATATATATTAACATTTTATATTTTAATACTCCTTCTTAATTATCCATTTTGTATTACGTACTGTCTCATTAAAAACTTTATCATGGAAAAATTTAATGGAATAAAAATTATGGCAAGGAAAAAAGTGTATAGTAACGTAATCTCTCCCTGAAATGCTGGGTGTAGTTTTTCCTTCATAAATCTCGTAAATGACATATTTCGATACTATGAATATGTTTTCTAAACGTAGTAGTGGGAAACGCTTTCGTGAATAAATCCGCTGCATTGTCATTAGAACGAATGTATTGGATGTCTACTTCTTGATTCTTTTCAAATTCTCGTATGTAAGAGAAAAATCTTGGGGGAATATGCTTTGTTATGTCACTTTTGATATAACCTTCTTTGAGTTGGGTGACATAGGTAGCACTGTCTTCGAACAGTTTTGTTGGCTCTTTATTAATGACTATTCCGCTTGATTCTTGTATATGTTGAGTCATCAATTTGAGTCACATACATTCTCTACATGCTTCATGAAGTGCAATGGTCTTGGCATAATTTGATGAAGTAACGACCAAAGTCTGCTTTTGGGAATGCCAAGAGATTGCAGTACCTCAAACTGTGAAAACATATCTTGTTTGCTATCGGGCTTTATGTGGATCTGATAGATAGCCTGCATCTGCAAAACCAGGTAAAACAAAAGTGGAGTTTCTAAGGTAAAACAATCTCAAGTCAATTATTCCTTGAAGATAACGAAAAATATGTTTTATTCCATTCCAATGTCTACGCGTGGGAGATGAACTATATCTTGCAAATAAATTTATAACAAATGCTATATCTGGTTGGGTAGAATTTGCAAGATACATAAGTCCACCAATATCGCTCATATAAGGTACTTCAGGACCTAATACTTCTTCATTATATTCACAAGGTCGAAATAGATCTTTATCAACATTAAGCGACCTATTGACCATTGGAGTACTCAAAGGAGTCGTTTTATCCATATAAAAGCGTTTTAAGATCCTTTTCGTATAATTTGATTGATGTATGAAAATTCCATCTCGATGATGCTCGATCTCGAGTCCAAAATAAAATTTTGTCTGTCCAAGATCTTTCATTTTGAACTCTTCTTTCATATGAATTCTGGCATCATCAATCTCTTTTTGAGTTCCAATTATGTTCAAGTCATCCACATATACAGCGATGATCACAAATGCAAATAAGGATTTCTTAATAAATATACAAGGACATATCGCATTGTAGGTATAATCTTTACTCAACAAATATTCACTTAAGTGATTATACCACATGCATCCGGATTACTTTAATCCGTAAAGAGATTGCTGTAATTTGACTGAACATATTTCTTTAGCTTTTGAGCTTAATGCTTCATGTATTTTCAATCTTTCTGGGATTTTCATATATACCTCATTACCAAGTGATCCATATAGATATGCAGTCACAACATCCATATATGCATTTTTAGATTTTTGGATGCCGCTAAATTCATCAAAAATCTGAAAGTAATTGCATCTATAACCAGAAAATATGTTTTTTCATAATCAATTCCCAGCTTTTGAGAAAATCCTTGAGCAATAAGTCGGGCTTTGTATCTTGTTACCTCATTTTCTCATTTCTTTTTCAAACAAAAACCCATTTATAGCCAATGGGTTTTACATGTTCGGACATTGTGACGATAGGTCCAAAAACTTTTCTTTTATTGAGGGAGTTCAACTCAATTTTCATGGCCATTTTATATTTCTCCCAATCAGATCTTTTTTGACATTCCAATATGGACCTTGGATCTGAATCATCACTTTCATAATCAATTTCCTTGGATATAGAGACTGAGAAAATTTCATCATCATCTTCTATCTCATTTCTATCCCATACTTTTCCATTTTGGGCATAGTTGATAGAAATCTCATATTTTTCTAAATTAGTTTTGTCTTCAAGATTTTTATTTTCGTCTTCGAAACTTTTCGCTGTATTTGGTTCTTCTGGACTAGTCTCATTCATTTTTCCAATTTCTTTTTCTTTCGGAGATTTTTATCCTTTGATCCCACTGGCTTCCCCCTTTTCAATTGAACTTTGGGTTCATTTACTATTTTTCTAGCAGTTTGTTCTTCTGCAATATTAATTCTTGATGGAACATTTGCTGCGGGTATATATGATTTCGTCACTTTTTTGTATTAGTGAACGCATCTAGTAATTGATTTGCCATATTCTGTAAATGTACAAATTTTTAAACTTCCAGTTCACGTTGTTTCATAAGAGGATCAAGATACAACAACGACGATGTGCACCATGTAATATGTTTTGGAACTTCTTTAATTTTTCCTCTTAACGCTGGGAATTCATCTTCATTAAAATGGTAATCGGCAAAATATGCCCTAAACATATCACCAGTTTGCGGTTCAAGATATCAAATTATACTTGGTGATGTATACTCGGTATATATTCCTAATCTTCTTTATGGTCCCATTTTTGTTCTTTGTGGCGGAGTTATAGAGACATAAACCGCACACCCAAAAACTTGGAGATAAGATATATCTAGCTCCTGGCCAGATGCTAATTGTTTTGGGAAGTACGTATGATATGTACTTGGTCGTTTTTGAATTAGTGAACTGCATGCAAAACTGCATGACCCCATACTGAAATTGTGAGCTTTGTTCTCAATATTAACGGTCTACCAATAAGTTGTAACTGTTTAATCAAAGACTCAGCCAAGCAATTTTGTGTATGAACATGCAGGACCAGATGTTTAACATCAATTCCTAATGACATACAATAGTCAATGAAGGCTTGTGAAGTGAATTCACCAGCATTATCAAGTCTCACTTTCTTTATTGTATAATCAGGAAATTGTGCTCTCAACCTGATTATCTGGGCAATAAATCTTGCAAAAGCCGTATTTCGTGTAGTCAACAGACATACATGTGACCATCTGCTGGATGCGTCAATCAATACCATAAAATATCGAAATGACCTGCTTTGTGGGTGAATAGGCCCACATATATCGATATGTATTCTCTCTAAGAATACTGGAGATTCATTTCCTATTTTAGCTGGTGACGGCCGAGTTATTAGTTTTTCTTGAGAACAAACATTACAATGAAAATTCTCTCGATTGAAAACTCTTCTGGTTTTTCAACGGATGGCCATTTGAATTTTTCATAATTTTTTTCATCATGACTATACCAGGATGTCTTAAATGCTCATACCAGATTTTGAATGTAATTGTAAAATTCGAGTTTACAGTAACATAGGATTCAGTCATATTTATCTTTGTGGAATATATTCTGGAAGATAGAGCTGCTAGCTCTTCTAATATCTATTTTCTCTTCGAAATAACTAATGTAATGCAAAGATATTAAATTTCATTCTTATTCATAGTTTCTATGTGATATCTATTTCTGCGGATATCTCTGAAACTTAACAAATTTCTGTGAGATTTAGGGGAATATAATGCATCATTTTTTTCAAATTTTGTTCTCCTTGGCATTGAAAAACTGACTCTTCCGGAGTCCATAATAATTTTTGCATTACCAGATATAGTATTTACGTTTCCAGCAGATTTTTTTATTTTAAGGGAGGATAAATACTTTTTATCCTTAATTATTGTGTGCGTTGTAGCACTGTCTGCCAGACATATGTCTCCATCTCCGATATCAAAGATTGACATTTTCTGAATTTAAGAATATTCATAAAAGATGCATTAATATAACAAAACAAAAAGTTTATATTACAATAAAACTATCTTACAGCAAGCAAAATAAAATTAAAAAAAACACAACTAAAATATTAGGAGTTTTACTTTATTTTCTTCTTTAGGAAGATTAACAAACATCATGCCATAATCTATTCTTCAGGAAGATCTTAGTCATTTGGTTTTTCGTTGATGGCTTTAGGATAATCAGCAATATCGAGAGAGGTATCATCATTTAAGCCATCGAAAGAAGGTCCGGAGTCACCATGAATAAAATTGATTTCATTTGCTTTTTTCTTTCGTTTTTTGTGATTCTTGATACAGATCGGCCAAATGTTTAGGCATACGAGAAGTACGGAACCAGTGTCCTTTCATGCCGCATCTGTAGTAACCATTCTCATACTGCTTATTTGTCACATGACCAACTTCGTTCTCTTTGAACCTTTTATTATTTCTTTCAGCGTTGAAATCATTAAGACGAAACCTTTTTTCTTGTCCACATCCATGTCCATATCCTCCTCGTCTATGGCCATGATCATAACCTCGACCGCATCTACGTTCATAATTATAATTGGATGACGCAATATTTGCTTCTGGGAATGAAGCTGATCCAGTAGGACGAGTTTGATGGTTTAACATCACAAGTTTATTATTTTGTTCAGCTACCAATAGAACTTACATCAACTCTGAATACTTCTGGTATCCATTCGCCCGATATTATTGCTGTAGGATTACGTTTCCAGGATGAAAAATTTGGAGAGTTTTCTCGATCATATCATAATCGCTTATCTTTTCTCCACATAGAATTATCTTGGAAGTAATTCCGAACAAAGCAAAATTATATTCACTAACACTTTTGTAATCCTGAATTCGTAGATTCAACCACTCATGTTTACCTTTTGGTAAGATCACGTGTTTCTGGTGATCAAACCTATCTTTGAGTGATTGCCAAAGATCTGCAGGATCTTCTTTTATCATATATTCATCTTTTAAACCATCATGGATATGGTGGAATAAAAATATCATGGTGTTAACTTTTTTCTCTTCTGGAGTTGGCTTTGATTTATCGATGGTATCAAGAAACCATCTTCCTTTTAAATGCATCCTTACTGCAACTGCCCATCTCATATAATTATTCCCAGATATATCAAAGGCAGTGATCTCGAGTTTTGCTAAATTTGACATGATAACTGTATAACAATTTATTAAGCATAAATTTAATTAAAATTTAACTTAAAAATCAAATTTAAATGGCATAATAAAATTTAAAATTTGTATGCATAATAAAAACATAAATTAAAATAACATGATAATAAAAATTAAAAGAACAATAATTTAAAGCGTATAATTTGTCTTCTGGACAAATTTATTATGTAGTTCTTCCAGAACTTTTCATGTATGTCTTCTGGACATAGAGTTCTTCTATAACTTTTTCAATATATGTCTTCTGGACATTTAATTATAAATGAAGCACTGATCTGAGGTGACATAGTCTACCATATGATCATAAGCCGTTTGAGGTGGCAGGACCTACCATATGATTATGATAGTAAAAAGGTGTAGCCCTCAATAACGATTGATTCGAGGAAGACAACGCCTATCATCCCGAAATAACATATAAACGGAGAAGACAGAGCTTATCTTTCCGTTAACAGAAAATAAATTGAACATAAATTAAAACATAAATTAAATCTCACATTCTCGGTATTAAAGCAAGTAGTGCTGATAACATGTTATGAAATATACCACTATATATATTTATAGTGGAGTGAGATATATATATTATATATAAGATGAGATATATTATATCTTTATATGTATATATATATATATATATTATAAGAGATATAGCGAGAGAGATGAAGACAAAAGTTGTGTGGTGGAGTGAATCTTTTTATTAACTTCTTACTATAACACTTTTTCTCTAATACATGCTTTATCAAAGTTACACCCCTCTTATACATATATAGTAACGCGAGGCGGTAAAACTTGAATCGGTAAAATATAATATAATAAATATTATGACAGATAATTATCTTTATATATATTAACATTTTATATTTTAACAAAAATAAAATTCAATTACTTTTTGAAGTCAATATTATATACATTTGTTTATCAAAAAAAACCCATGAATTAGTTTTATCAAAAAAAAAAACATGAATTTAGCAGCTTATATATAAATTAATAATAATACAAGTCAAACGTGTTCGTATGATACGTTCATTAGTAGTGATTGTTGTTAAATTATAACTAGATAATGTAAAAAATTAATTTAGTTCTATTTATGTAAGATGTGTAATGGTTAAAATCTTTTTATTATTAATATATTTTTACTAATTCGATTTTGGGTATCAGTTATATATTTTGGTTTTTGTATATTAGTTAAATGCTTATTGTATTTCTGCTAATAATATATTAAATGGATAATACTTTTTTTGTTTTTGGACTTTCTGCAGAATTTTTATTGCTTCTAGATCGATAAGTGATTAAGTTTTTTAATTAAATTCCATACTAATTATCATGTCTGTTAAATCATATGATGACTTAAAAGTTTTGGTTTTGTATGCATTGGAACAACCGAATCCTAATACTATTAGTATGAAAGTACGCTTGAAAAATATACTTTAAAATATAAAATATTACAGTAAATGACATTGGAAATATGATTAAATTTTTGATAATTAAAAAAATAATCTAAAAATGATAATTAAAAAAATAATCTAAAAATTACCATTTATATAATATTTATTTATTTTATAAAATAAATCACTTATCGATCTAGAATCCATAAAAAATCTGCAGAAAATCTAAAACAAAAATTTACTATCCATTTAATATATTATTAGCAGAAATATCATAAGCATTTGATTAATATAGAAAATCCAAAATATATAATAGATACCCAAATCAAATTAATAAAAAATATTAATAAAATAGAACTACATTAATTAATGTTTTATATTTTCTTCGTTTCTAGAAAAAAAATTGTTGAAATTTATCCAAAACCTTGACAACAGTTAAAGGTTCTGGCTTTAAAGAAGAACGTTTTCCTTTTGCTACAAGCATTTCTACTACACGCCACAAGTCTCCGAGTTCCTATAAATCGAGAGAACTCAAAAACCCTTAGAGCAAACACATTCCACTAAAACAACCTCATTGATCAACAACAACATACCTTATTTTGCTTCATAACCTCATCCACAGTTTCATCATAAGCTTTGGAGATTGAATTGATAATGGAATCATCACTAATTCCCAATACCAATCCTTCATGAGCAGAGGAAATCTCATTTGCCGCAAGATAAACAGTAGCGACTAAATCTTCAGGAGTAGTGGCAATAACAGTTCTCAACATGTTACATAGTATATTAATGATCAAAAGCTAATGAGAGAAACATAAATGGAACTTTCTCCCCATTCTTCCACCAAAACACTTTCTTCGGATCGAAATCAAAAGGTTTCTCCTTAAGCAATCTAATTTTGCTCTTCAGTTCGTCGATTTTAACCTTTTGACTCAAAGGCCCTGACTTTGAGGATGATTCTGCAGTTGATGGCGTAACCAATCTATGTTTTGTGGAATCAGAAACAGAATTGCTCGCCAAGTTAGTGACTTTGGTTTCGCAGACTTTCGATTTCTTCCTCGAGCGAGATGAAGTAGAAGTCTGAGGCATCTTCTTTTTCTTGGCGGCTGTGCGAGCAGCAGACATGAGAGCATCGTTTACGAACAGGCGAGACGAAGACATTGAATCTATGGTACGAAGGTAAGACGCAAGGAGGAAACTTGACGGTGAAGAAATTGAGTGAAACTAGGGCTTGAGTACAGATTCTGTAAGAGAGAAAGAACTAAGCACAAAGACAACAAATTTAAGAAAATATTGTGAGAGCAAAACCCAAAATTGTGAGGAGGAGACACTGGAAATAAAGAGAAATTGCTAAGGTTTTGTTTTCTTTTTGTTCTAACAAAGTTAATAACGATTTATCAAAAAAACAAAGTTAATTACGAAAATTGTAGCTAACATGAGAATATTTTTTTAAAAATAGTTAACACAATATTTACGGATAAACTATGGATAGTAAAAAAAAAGACAAACTATATGGAAAATACTAACACTTTTTTTTGGAAATTTTTCAAATGCCATTTTGATCAAATCTTTTATTTCATTTTATAATTAGTTTAAGTCTTATTTTTTATTTGATAGATATATTTATGTTTTATGTATGTAAATTTTTTAATATAAAATTATATTTGAAAACGGCTAAATATATAAATTTAAAAAATATTTGTCATAGTATATTTAAATATACTATTAATTACCAAAAATTTTAAACAAAATATATATTTACTAAATTTTAATTATTCATATGATTAAATGTATAAACAATTTTAATGGCAATGTGATGTAATTTTGATTAGATTTAAATTCATTTCTATAAATGTAGTTCTCTAATAATAGTATACTAGATTTGTATCCACGCTACATCAGAGGAATAATGTTTATAAACCAATTGATATAATATTTGATCATTTAAAATAATTTGTTGTAAAAAATTTTGTGGTGTTAAAGGTATATTTTATTAATTTTTATAATCATGTTCAATCTAATTTTGGTTAAAGATCCATTAAATGTTATAATTAATGATTACGGAGTAGTATTTATGTAATATAATTTTTTTATGGTCCGTGCTAGTCTAGAATTGTCTAGTAAGTGTGACCGTGTACTTCTCCTCTCGTGGTATCTCTCATATTTCTAGTAAGCTTTTTACTCTATTTTTGAGTTTGGTGGGAAAGAAACACACACAAAAAAAAGAGACTTTTATCCAGGCGTTTTTAGTCATGGACCTCTTTTTAATCAAACATGAGTTTCTTATATATTTGCAAATGCCCATTTAATATACCGCATATATTGTGATCTATATCCACTCGAAACTTTATTTTGGCTTAAAATCTATATTACTGAAATGTAGTATGAGCTTTTCTATTTAAGATGACAAAATAGTACATATATATATATATATTAAAATACTTTGTAGTAAAAAAAATTTCATCATTCTTTGAAGGTAAATCAATTTACTAACTCGGTAAAAAATATATATATATATGCAACAAAAATTTGTGGACTCGGATGTTTCTCTTATTCGATGCATGACTCTTATTAGATTTTATAAAGAAAATAAACTATACAGATACTTTACTAAATCTGGAAACACAGTAACTCAAGATATTGTTTAAAAAATCTTAAGGTTTTTAATTTAGGTGACTTTTGTAGTTTGATTTTCTAAATAATAAATTATATTGACCATATAAAACCAAACTAATTAATGTTAAGATAAAGGAGAGAGAACCCTCTTGCCTCCATTACCTCGCGTAACTTCAAAGCTTCATCTTTATCATTCATTCTACAATATCCATCAATCATAAAGTTTTTTTTTTTTCTTTTTGAAAATGGGAAACTGAAATGTTTCTTTCAGTTTTAAACGGTTGTTAAACCAAATATCCTGCTCTATCGAAGAATAAAAAGTATATCCCATGTTCCTCAATTAGCTCCTGCAAACAATACAAACAAATTAGATCCTGCAAAAGAAAAAGAAAAGAAAAAACACACTATTTGTTCCTTCATTGGTATTAAGGTTGTGGTTAAAAGTCAATGCATATGATTTTCTATTTTAAAAAGTTATTTTTCTAAAAAAATTAAACGCTTTCCGTTCATAAAACATAAAAACCCAAACGGCTTTTTTTTTAATTATTTATTTGCCGCGTTTACCATTTACAAAATGTTTTATGTTTAACGTACCAAAAGATAGACTGGATTCTCAGTTGGAAAAAACAACCATTGATTATAAAAAAACAGTACTAATGAAACAAAAAACAAAAACAAAAACCATATATGTAAGATATATGTATTAAAAATTTACCACTATATATATATATATATGTAAAATGGTGAAAATAGGCATGTAATATGTTATTATCAAAAATAAAGGCATGTGACATGTGCAAGAGTAGAGTAGAAAATGAGAGTAAAGTGCAGATTTTAAATTGGTATATATATATATTGACTTTTCGAGGTTTAGCCACTTACGTTTTTACGTGGTTTAGACAAAGAAATGCCTCTTTGTCTCATGTGTAGTTGTCTCTTTCTCAACCTCACTTGTTTTTTTCTTCCTAACTTGCAAACCAAACCACAGACACTCATCATTTATTAACCATGTCTCTTCGATCTATCTGCTCTTGAACAACGTGTCTTTCCATTTTCACATGTTCATTGTAACAAAACTCTTTATATCTTTTGTAATTCTATATATTTTTAAAAAAATTAAACTAGCTACGGATCATAATCCTGATCAGAATCGTTTAAAAATAATGTACTCGTAATATAGATGATGATTTATTACTAAAAATCCTATAATATACAACTATATTAGATGGGAGTATATATAGATTATTAATCAATATAACATAAGAGTATGATCCGTCAACCAAAGTAACAACATATCTAGTGAAATTTGAAGTTTCCAGTATAATATACAACGTATGTTAGGTAGCAGCTCATATATAAATTAATAATAATACAAATCAAAAACGTGTTCGTATGATACGTTCATTACTAGTGATTGTTGTTAACTTATAACTAGATAATATAAAAAATTAATGTAGTTCTATTTATGTAAGATGTGTAATGGTTAAAATCTTTTTATTATTAATATATTTTTACTACTTCGATTTTGGGTATCAATTATATATTTTGGTTTTTGTATATTAGTTAAATGCTTATTGTATTTCTGCTAATAATATATTAGATGGATAATACTTTTTTTTTTGTTTTTGGACTTTCTGCAGATTTTTATTGCTTCTAGATCAATAAGTGATTAAGTTTTTTTTTAAATTAAATTCCATACTAATTATCATGTCTGTTAAATTATATGATGACTTAAAATTTGGGAGAATTAATATAATAGACCAAATTTTATGGTAAAATTTAGAAAATAAGTTAAATCTTTTTAAATTTAAAAATTAGTTTTCTTTTAATGAGTAAATGTCCAAATAATCCCTGAGAATTTAACAAAAAAAAAAATCAAATCTCATAGTCTTTTTTAATTTAAAATTTTAAATAAATAAATTATTTTATTAATTCTCCCGACGATGAAAGTTACAATTTCAAGATCTAAAATTAACAGTTTTTTTTATTACAGTATACAGAACATAACTTTTATGTCGATCCTCGCCGCATTTCTCTCTCCAAAGCTTCAACATTACCGTGCCGATATATATATTTCTTCTATTTCGAATCTAGTTATTACTGTTTCAGACCAATTTCTCTCGTTGTCGTGTTTGCTTTTTTTTCTTGCTTATGATCTTCTGATTTCAATGCAAAAAAAAGATAAGAGTTAGTTGCGTCATCCATAGAGTTGTTTTTTATATCTATCTATTTTATATTCAATTCTCTGAGTTCTGGAACCAAGGATTTCAAAAACTGAACTCTGATGTGGTTTCTTCACTAGATTGTAGTTGCAAAAAATTTTCACAATTGGTATTTTGTTTCTAGGTGTATTATCTTTGATTTTTTCACTGGATGTCAAGTTTACTGCTTAAAGTGATAAGAGTATACTTTGGTATCTTTAGATTTGTTAGAAGCTTTGTTAATAATAACTATGCATAATAACTTTAGAGTGTTTAGAAACTTATCAAACAAAATCAGTATAATAAATGTGCATAATAACTTTACGAAATAACTAATACAGTAAAGATAGTTATAATAACTCTGTAAAACTAATTTAGCATACAACTCTGCAGACAAATTTTTTTCGAAAACTATACCAAATAACTGTACATTGAAATTGATTTCTTACCAAAACTTTACCAAACAACTATAATATTATTTATGTGCGAAACTAAATCTCAAACAACTCTATATAATAACTTTTTCTAAAAACTTTATGAAACTACTTATATATTAAATTGATTGTGTGAACATAATTTTTCAAATAACTCTGCAGTTTAACTTTTGCGAGAAACTCTAGAAAAAAATTGTACATTGAAATCGATTTAATAAAACTAAATTTGCCAGACAACTCTGCAAAATAAATTTTTTCAAAAAATTTACAGAAAACTATACATTAAGAAACAATATTATCCTGAAATCAATAAAACTTCCTCCATAACTATGCTAAATAAATTTTTGGAAGAATTATGCAGAAAAATATTATGAAACAATTATGCACATACCAATTTTTTTGTAGAACTCAAAGATCATTGTAGATTTTGATTAGTTTAGCACAAATCAAAACCTAACAACGTTGTTCTGACTGGAAAAAACAGTATTGGTATAAAAATTATTCTTTACAATATTCTTTTATGATTTATAATTTTAGGGTTTTTTTTAAATCATTAAAAAATCTAACGTTAAGCTTTTATAAATTGAAATAGGGGTAGTTTTATCTTTTTGAAGTCTATATTTTTAATTTTAAATTATTTGTCCTATTTTTACAATTTCAGTTTTTTTTTTGGTACTTTTTTCATAATTTCCCGTTAAAATTTTTTGCTTTTGTATGCATTGGAACAACCGAATCCTAATACTATTAGTATGAAAGTACACTTGAAAAATATACTTTTAAATATAAAATATTACAGTAAATGACATTGGAAATATGATTAAACTTTTGATAATTAAAAGAAATTATGTAAAAATGATAATTAAAAAACTTATCTAAAAATTATCATTTATATAATATTCATTTAATTTATATAAAAAATCACTTATCGATCTAGAATTTGATTGAACTTTTTTACATATTGGTAATGAATTGGAACTTACTTGCAGAACATATGCCTCAAAAGATAAGTGGGTTGATCTTAAAGGAAACTTTTCGATATCGAATAAGCCCGACCGTGTTGTTCGCTATTTGGAAGGTCCAACTTCAGGGACAGATCTCCTGATACGTTCAGTTACCTCTTCTAGTGACTTGCAGGTAAATCTCATACCAGCCATTGTCATATGTTACTTGACAATTTTGGGATTATTATAGTTTCACTTGCCTTGTATGCAGAGAGGCCGAGCATCCTGCTCAGCTCCTGAAGCTGATCATAACATCTCCATGAATTCGAGCTTTTCCGATGACCTCAATCATTAGTATGGAAGTGGATGCAATCTTATGTTACATAAATCTCTAGCTGATGGGAAGATAAAACCGCATTCTGGAAAGCGTTTTGCTTCTGCAACAAAGCGCACAGATAAGTGGAGTGGAATCCAGCAAGATATAACGAAAAGAGTCCAGCCAAAACTCGTTTATGAAGCATCTTCTATTGTTCGACTATCGCGTACCAATCACACCATGGAGGCCACTTTGTGTGTTGAATACCTTGACAAACGTAAAGAGTACATAAGCATTTCAGATTTTCGCTGTTGATCGTAAAACACAGTTTAAGTATCTTAGAGGACAAGCTGATAAGGTAAACCTACGAATCATTTTAATCATTAAAACTTCTAAAATGAAATTTCACTTTTCATCAATGTTGTGTCTTTGTTATCCAGGTTCGTAAACGCGATGTTTACCTTAAGTTCTCAGGTTTGGATCATAGTGAACTGTCTGGCGCAACGGTGAAGACCGAACAGACGCATAATAATTTTCCACTCGGTTCATGCATTAATCGAAGCAATATACATAGCAAAGATTTTGTGGAGTTCTTTACTATCAATTTCAACAGGGCAGTATTTGGTAATGAGCTGAAATGGTACTGGACAGAGCCAGAGCCAGGAGAATTCAATTACTGCGATGCGGACGAGATGATCAGTTTCTGCAAGGAAAATAACATAGAAATTCGAGGCCATTGCATATTTTGGGAGGATAAGTCCCATATTCAACTGTGGGTTCAACAGCTTAGCGATTTCAAGCTTAAAGCAATTGTTCGTAGGCGTGTAACTGATCTTCTTACCCGTAACAAAAGGAAATTCAAACACTGATGTGAACAACGAAATGCTCTTCTTACCCGTAACAAAAGGAAATTCAAACACTATGATGTAAACAACGAAATGCTCCATGGATCGTTCTATCAAGAACGACTAGGTTCAAATGCAAGAGAAAACATGTTCAAGATGGTATATGAGTTAGACCCGTTAGCGACTCTGTTTCTAAATGAATACCACATAGAAGACGGGTATGACTCGAGGTCATCGCCTGAGAAGTACATACAACTTTTCCAATAGTTGCGGGAAAAGGAGGCGCCCATGGGAGGAATCCTGGTTCAAGGACACATAGCCAGTCCCATAGGACACATCGTCCGTTCTGCACAGGATAAGCTAAGCACACTCAAGTTACCGATCTGGTTCACTGAAATTGATGTGTCCTCGATTAATGAACATATAAGAGGAGATGATCTTGAGATGATGCTGTGGGAAGCGTTTGCTCATCCAGCGGTTGAAGGAGTGTTGCTTTGGGGATTCTTGGAGCTGTTTATGAGCAGAGAACATTCACATTTTGTGAATGCGGATGGTGAGATTAAAGAAGCTGGGAAGAGGTTTCTTGAGATCAAACGCGAGTGGTTGACTTTTGTGGATGGAGTGATTGATGATGAAGGATGATTGAAGTTTAGAGGTTATCATGGAAGTTACAAAGTGGAAGTTGTTACTTCGGAGAACAAGTATGAGAAGAGCTTTGTTGTTGACAAAGCTAATTCTCCAATTGATATCATTATAGATCTTTAAATTTTCATAATACTGATAAGTGAAGAAGACTAACATTTTATACATGCTAAAACCAGAACACATTATACATGTTTATTTAATGTCGTGTGGATACAAGCCCTAGTCTTTGTTTTCTTGTGCAGATGATTTTATTGAAATGATTTTTTCTTTTGTACTTTCGTTATTGCCGCACAATAATAGTATATATATATATATATATCTTTGAAGCCTTAAGTCCAGCTCCTTTCTCGAAGCTTACGGAAATCTAGATTTAAAGAGATTCAAGATGCTCTATCATGTTCATGACCACGATGATTCTCTTTCTGAGTTGAGGATCAATGCTGCGATTATGGCTAGGATTCACTATCTAACAGATCAAAATGATATGGATGAGGATGATGGTGCGGAGGTAGTAAAGGTGTCATGAATTGAGCTAACTTATAAGGCTGTATCTGTTAATTCCAGTTTTATAGCCAATTATCTGCAGAGACATCACAAGGTTGTTAACCAGTAGTAACCCAGGGTGTTGATGGAGGTTTGATGTTGTGTCAACACATGTCATCATTCTTCTCCCCTATATTGGCAAACACAAATGTGTGTCAGTGTGTGTCAAGACTCAAGAGCACTCTTAGAGACCCTAACACATGTCTCCAGATGTGTCAAGACATTGACAACAAGAGTTTACATTCCGTTAGGGGATCCGATTCAAAACCGTTATATTTGTCAGTCTAATAGAACTCACCTTATTGAAACCACACAAAATTTTTTAATAAAAGTTCGTTAGGACAAAATCAAGTAGGCTGTGTTAATGTTCTGGCCATTTGGTTATTTGAGTCTGTTCCTGCTTTAGGAAAAATGTATGGGTTTTAGAGGAATTTGGATGATGTTCCACCACTACTTAATTGGCGAGGAAGTCGAAAGCGATTTAGATTTTAAGACTTAATAAGAGAGGAAAAAGCTAAACATGGAAAGGTATGAATTCATTATACCACACTTTTTTATGATGAGAGATACTTGTTTAGTGATGATATTGATATGGTACTTGTTTGCTATATAGGTTCGTGTGAGGCATATGCTTCTGGTTTCATTAGAACACAAGTACCGTATATGGAGTGACAATGATAAAAACTTGGATGTGAAACTTGACAAGTTGATTGATGACATCATTGGGGATAGTTTGGTTCCAAATGCTTGGCCTGTAAATGAAGAAGTGATTTTGAAGCATGTCCTACATGCGAATTCGAAGACTTCTAGGACTCATGGAGGTCAAACTTCTAGGAAAAGGAAGAAGAGCGAAGGAAATGAACATTCAGATGTCAGTTTTCTTGTTGCTTATTTAAAAAAACATCTTTGTTTGTGATCACTTACTTTTATTATTAACTCTTGGTTTTAGAAATTTTGTAGGACGCTGAAGATAATAAGGTTACCTTTGCTGGAGTGGTTAAGGTCATAGAAAGTTTAGTTTGCTCCGTTAGCGACTTGGGCACAAGAATGAAAGGTTTTGAGACAAATGTTCATGGGAAGCTTGCTACAATTAAGGAAGATATCAACGATATGCGAGATCGAGGAGGGAAGGGAAAATCTAAGGATATTTTTCTTACCAATTCTAACAAAGAACCACAACAACAAGATGATAAAGCGAGTAGTAAAACATCGGTTAGTTGATACAACATTATTTAGCTGCAAATTTACTTATCTATTGCCAGAGATTTATATAACTATTGCTGCAGATTTATTTTGATTTGCGAGAGGAAGAAAAGAACGTCAAATCAAAAAACGTTGTTGTTACCAATTCTAACAAAGAACCTCAACAAGAAGATCATGAATCAAGTAGTAAAACACCGGTTAGTTGATTGAGAATTATGTATCTGTTGCCGCAGATTTTATTTTATGATAAGCATGTTTGTTTAATTATTGCCGCGGACTTATTTTTATGAGAAGCAGTTTTGTTTAGCTATTACCGCAGACTTATTTTTATGAGAAGCATTTTGGTTTAGCTATTGCCGCAGACTTATTTTGATGAGAAACATTTTTGTTTAGCTATTACCGCAGACTTATTTTGATGAGAAGCATTTTTGAAGAAGTTTTTGTATCACATGTGTAATGGATTGGTTTAACACTTATATGTAGTCATGGTTGGTAGTGGAGACCAAAAAACCATTGGATAAGCTTCCAGCTAGAAGAGTTGTTAAGAAGGAAATTTTTTTTGAAAAGAATAGTGAGGCTCTAGTGGGGAAAAAGCAAAAGATTACTGAAGATGATGTTGTAGACATTACTAACGAATTTTATAAACAAGAACAAAACTTGGAAATGGCATCAACTTCCGAAGAAGGGTCAAATCCTCAAGCGGACATTGCTAATATAGCAGAAAAATCGAAGGCCTTGGATGAAAAGACACGTATGCCAAAAAGAGTTCCACATTTGGCGTACTCTCAAAAATTACCATACATTGGTAACTCTACTGTCAATCGCATCATTTTAGATGTCAAACGCAGACTTTCATGTGTTATAACTTCTGAACATGACTATGATCCTATGGAAGCCGTTGATGAAAACAAATGGCGGAAGCTAATGGATTTCATAAAAATTGATAAATATGTATCTAATACCTTTTATCTTATATAATCATCATCGTCATAATTTTGAAATTTAAACATGAATGATTTTTTTTTTTTAAAAGGGAACAACCACTTGGAAGCATCAATTCAGATATGGAATATTTTAAGCGGCTAATTACTCCTAGAAAAGACTGGCCGAAGGGTGATAAAGAATATGGATGGTTGCAAGATACGGTAATTAATTTACCTATTGCCGCATATTTATTTACCAATGACCGCAGATTTATTTAGATATTTCCATATATTTATTTATATATTACCGCAGATTTACATGTATTTTTTTAAACAGCACTTGGCAGACACAATGACAATGTTCCACAATAGGTCTATTCGTTCTCCTTCACCTTACCTCGAAAGGATAGGCTTCCTTGATCCATATTTCATCTCTATCATGGCTGTTGATTTCAAGTATGCTTTGCCAAATTCAAGAAAAATTTTGTTTGACAAAATGTATTTAGACCATTTTCACGGTCTAATTCCTTCCAAGCCGACCAACAAGAGTTGGTTCGAGGATATTGAAAACTTGTACGGTATTCTAAATGTGAAAAAGGATCATTGGATTGCTTTCGACATTGGATTGTATGGTATCATCAACAACCACCACTTTCCGCATGTATGGAAATCCATTGACGCTTGCACTAAATGCTAGAAATAAATACTTGAATCTTTGATTTTCATCAACTTCAAATCGTGTGTATGTTCTGGGATTTGCTCTTCTAATCATGTATAAGTAAGCAAGTAGTAACTTATATCCACTCTCCAGACTTCCCTTAACCAAATTCTGAGCATGCCTTAATGTCCGATATGCCATCCAATAACTAATCTATACAAAATAAAACAAAACAAAATTAATAAATCTTCGACCAAATAACCTGTAACTCAAATAAATCTGCAACCATGTACCTTAATTTGAAATCGTTTATTTAGAGCATTGGCAACATGCATTGGCAATACAGTTGGTCCAACTCCACCAACAAAATCCTTGTATAGTACCCCAAGTATCTCATGAGTTGCTTGTCGGCATCTTGCAGAACGCTCTGTAACTGAACATGTATGTTTCGGGACATACCCCCGAATATGAAATCTTGGATAATCTCTGATTGGCGAAGCTCGTACAATTCATGAACATCCTTTCACCCCAACACTTGAGAATCCATAGATCCAATGTGGATTTATATACAAAGAAATTAAAATTTTGGACGACAGCTAGAATCTTCATTCTTGTCTCTAGATGCTCTTTCGTTTCATAACATTGTCCAACAGCTAAATCCACAGAACTCATTTCTAACTTTGAAAAATTAACATTTTCATTCCCTTAACTTACATAAATTGCGGAACCTCTCTTCTTGATAGGTACTTTTGGCTTTTTTCCCCTTCCTCTTCTTCAGGCACCATCCCATACGTTGCAAAATTTTCATCACCAGAATCTGTTCCGTCGGAGTCGTCACAATAATCAAATCTAAATTCATCATCTTCATCATCATCTTGATCACCATCGAAATCATGGGCGTCCATATTCTCTTCAACTTTTGGAAGCTTATCTTATGATTTCTTCTTCATATCCACTTTTTCCTTCACTTCCACACAAAGATGAAGCATATTTGCTTTGGATTGCCCCACAAAAATATGGAATTGCCTATAATTTTCAACATAAACCAGAGGTGTGTCATGAGGCAAATTCTATTTAATCTTCTTTGGCACCTTGTAGCTCAATTTGGCATCATAAACTCTCTTATCCATCCCATAATCCTCATACACCATTCCAATGAAATTCTCATAACTACTACTACATTCAACTGCTAGAATTCGAGATACTAAATTAACATCAACAACAAACAACCATATATTTCTTTCAAACTTCAATTTTTCACATACAAGATTAATCTGCTGCTCTATATCTACACAGAGAACGACAGCTGCATAGATGAACAAAAAAAAAGGAGATAAACGAAAGAGAAGGTGAAGATGAGTGAACATGAAGATGAGAGAAGTTGAAATTTTTTCTTACAAGATCAGTGAGAATGAAGATAGAGAGAAGAGAAAAAATGAAGATCACGACGAAACTCTCTTCAGAGGCGGTGGCTGGCCCAACTCAGAGAAGAAAACCCTACATCGTGTAGTCCTAAAATATGTCTGCGACAACGATAAAAGAGTAAGTCTGCGACAACGACAATAAAACAATTCTGCGGTAACTAAATTATTATAAAAAGTCTGCGGTAATGGAAAATAACTCTGCAAGTGAAAATAACTCTGTGATCACTTTAACATGTCTGCGGTAATGAGATTTATCTCATAACTCTGCAGTAATGACAAATAACTCTGCAAGTGAAAATAACTCTGCTATTACATTAACAAGTATATGATAACGAGGTAATTCACATAACCTTGCGGTAATGGATAATAAATCTGCAAATGAAAATAAGTCTGCGATAATGTTAACAAGTCTGCAGTAATAGAAAATAATTCTGCAAATCATAAATAAGTCTGCCATGACGCCAACAAGTCTGCGGTAAGGAGACAATTCACATAACTCTACGATAATGGCAAATAACTCTGCAAGTAAGACAAAAATCTACGATTACTTTAACAAGTATGCGGTAACGAGGTTATTCACATATCTCTACGGTAATGGCAAATAACTCTGCAAGTGAAAATAACTCTGCGATCACTTTAACAAGTCTGCGGTAACGAGGTTATTCACATATCTCTGTGGTAATGTCAAATAACTATGCAAGTGGAAATAACTCTGCGATCACTTTAACATGTCTGAGGTAACGAGATATTTCACATAACTCTGCGGTAATGGTAAATAACTCTGCAAATGAAAATAAGTCAGCGATTACATTAACAAATTTGTGGTAACGAGGTTATTCACATAACTCTGCGGTAATAGACAATAACTCTGCGAAAATAATAAGTCTGCGATAACATACACGGAATGACATTTTTGTAAATATTAACCCCGCTGGAATTTAATTATTAATGGCAGTTTCGTAATATTGTTTTTCTTTCTAAAACTTCCGAAGGGTACTTTAGGGGTTTAAAATTCCAAAAATAAACTAATAATTAAAAAAAAAATTGTGTTATTCTAGCAATAAAATGATTTACTTGTGTCAATCTACTAATTCTCCCTAAATTATATTTAATTACAAACCACATAAATATGGAATAAATAAGGTTTAATTATACGACGGATCAATATGCAATGTAAGGAAGCTTTGGATTTTATTTCTGAATTCGAGAAGCTCAAGCAATGGAAGGAAGCTTTGGATTTTATATGGCAAGCATTGACTTTCATATTGAGTAACAGGTATGGATACGAGTCATACGACACACAGTTATGTTATTTTAATTAATATACATTTTATACTAATTAATAGTAATGTTTTTTTATAGTAAACAACAATCAAACTTTTATTCGACTGGATTATACTTTTAATAAAAATTTACTTCATTAATGTTGAAATTCCATATTATGCAATATAGGTTCCAAAGTGAAAAATATAACTAGTATATTTATTTTTGTTAAAGGTAACAATTTTATTTTATCTTATAAAATTAAATTTAATATAATCTAATACATTAGTATAAACCTAAAGTGAACCAATGGTTTAAGCTGATTATTGAAATTATTAGAAATAGAAAATGGATATTTTTTTTAAGAAGTTGATAAGTTGGTCCAATAAAAGAAAGGAAGAGGAAAAATAATAATCCAAAATTTTTGTTTTTTTAATAAACATGGTTGGGCTTATTCGATATCGAAAAGTTTCTCAATTCTGATCCTCAAAACTCCCTTGTACATTTATAACTCCATGGCATCCTTCGAAAATTTAATTATCGTATTATTAGTAAAAAGTTTCCTTTAAGATATATTAACCTTTAAGATAATAGGAAACTTTTAATTATCTTATTATTAGCAGAAATACAATAAGCATTTAACTAATATAGAAAAACCAAAATATATAATTGATACCCAAAATCGAATTAGTAAAAATATATTAATAATAAAAAGATTTTAACCATTACACATCTTACATAAATAGAACTACATTAATTTTGTATCTGCTCCTCAACATAGCCCTTTGTCTTTTAATCACAGCATATGGGATGTTTGCAAGGACGCGTCCAAAAATGGCTTTCGTGATGGATAGAGTCGGCTCAGCTATTGTCTTCATTTCTTCCACTATCGCTGCTATGCCAACAATTCCAGAGTACATTTCTATTGGGATTGCCGTGTTTTTGATGATTGTCTATGTTCATCAAAAACACGGCTCCTAATCCTATAGAATAGTTCTGAATTGTTGGAAAAAAAAAGGAAAAAAAAAAAAAAAAAAAAAAAAATTTAGGAAAGCCATTTTTGGACGCGTCCTTGCAAATATAGCATTTGCTGCGATTAACAGACACATGGCTACGTAGAGGAGCAGAGACAGAAGCTGAACCCGGTAGGAGACGTTGTTGGGATTTGCCACTTGTGCGAAGATTCCATTGAATTCAAGACCTGCCGTGAAGCAGTATCCAAGAGCCGTCCAGCTAAGTGTGTCCATATGATGAGGATCAGGTACATCGTTGGAGAGATTCAACGGATGTGGGGGAGCCACGTTGAGGAAAGAATTGCTCTGCTGTCTTTGTGGAGATGGTGAGGAAGAAGCTGGTTGTGGTTGTGATGATACTTGTAGGGAAGAAGACGACGACGGTAGTTGGATGTTTAAGTTGAAAAAATATATTGAGTTCGAGATTTTTTATGGTATTTTTTCGAGATACTAAAAGATAGACAACTGTACTAAAAAAACAGTATTTAATATAGAAATTATATCAAAAATGTCTTTTTATTGTTCAAACTTGAAGTTGACGTGATAAATTTATTAAAAATTACCAAAAATTATACAGTTACATATTTAAAATACTCAACTATATTAAATAATATTTATTTTTCTCATTAGTATGAAATTGACTTGTGCTAAAAATTTGGTTGACTTTTCGTAGTTAACTAACACCAAAAACGTTTTTTTTTTTTCTTTTTTCTTTTTTGGTGCCAATCTCCAATTTCGTAGCTATAGGTGGTGTCGTGTAACCGGGGCATTGCCGAGATTGGTGGATTTTACTTTTATGAATCCACCGTCTCGTAGGCGTCTTCATTAACTCAGTAAGAGCCGAGGCTCACGATCATGGTGGATTACGAGAGGAGTAGTCCCAGCGTCAACATCATCTGCGAGGAGACAGTACGATACTCCTTCGTCAGCCACCTCTCCGCCGGTTTTCGCCGCGAAGGCATCTCCGTCTCTGTATTTGCGGATTCAAATCTCGATTATCGGAATCAGCGAGCTCGGGTTTCAGTGGTGGTTTTCTCCGAGACCGACGCGTTCTCCCTTCCTTGGATTGATAATTTCGCCAAGGTTCTCGAGCTTCGAAGGAACAACGGCCACGATGTGATTCCAGTGTTCTACGGTGTTGATCCGTCGGTTGTTGATCAGGAGTGGCTGAGAATGCTGCTGGAAATCGGATATTCAGCAGGACACCATTCAAGGTTATAATACTTTGGACGCATATCTTCAAATTAGGATTCAAAGTTTACAATGATAGTATCAAATTTTCAATCTGAGCAATGAAGGAACTGAATAGGGTTTGCTTTGATCTTCTCCTTTTGTTTGGTAGGAACTCAAGCAATGGGATACGCAGCGACTCCGTACTCGTGGAAGATATCGTCGGAGATGTTTATCGGAGGCTCTCTCCTACAGAACGAATTGGAGTAAACTCAAGGATACTGGAGATTGAAAACCTGCTTTGCGAGCAACCTTGGGATGTCAGAAGCTTAGGAATCTGGGGCATGCCTGGCATAGGCAAGACGACACTTGCTAAAGCAGTATTTGACCACATGTCCAATGACTATGATGCTTCTTGCTTCATCGAGAATTTTGATGAACAACTTCGTAAGGAGGGACCTCATCGTTTGCTTGATGGAAAAATTGGTAAAATTCTGAAAGAAAAGTTTGGCGTAAGCAGTTCTTAAATGTCAAGACTGAGCCTTCTTAGGGACAAGCTATGCGATACAAGGATTCTTGTTGTTCTAGATGATGTGCGCAATCCTCTGGTTGCAGATTCCTTCCTTGGTAGGCTTGATTGGTTTGGTCCTGGAAGCTTGATAATCATTACCTCTAGATATAAACAAGTGTTTGCCCTTTGTCAGATCAGTCAAATATATGAGGTTCAGGGTTTAAACAAGCACGAGGCTCTACAGTTATTTTCTCAAAGTGCCTTTGAAAAAAGTGTGCCAGAGCAGAATGACATGGAACTGTCAATGAAGGTGATTGAGTATGCTAATGGAAACCCGTTAGTCCTCTGTATTTATGGCCGAGAGCTGAGGGGGAAGAAGTCAGAAATGGAGGCTGCATTCCTCGAGCTCAAGCAATGCCCACCAAAAAAGATTCAGGATGAGCTAAAGAGTGTTTATAGTGCACTTGGTGACAACGAGAAGTACATATTCTTGAACATTGCTTGTTTCTTCGAGGGAGAAAATGTCGACTATGTGGTGCAACTGGTTAAGGGGTGTGGTTATTTTCCTCTTGTTGGAATAGATATTCTTGTGGAGAAGTGTATGGTGACGATTTCAGAAAACACATTGCACATAAATGATCTGATCCAAAACATCTTCCGAGAACTCATCGTTGGAGAAAAAATACTTTGGCAACCTTCCAGCATCAGATATCTACTAGAAGACAATGAACTCAAAGCAGATGGAGAACCCAAGGACACACCTAAATGTCTGCTGGTCTGTTTAATTCTGCTATATTCATATATAACTTAGTCTTTGAAGATGAGCCAAACTTCTTGATCTATCGGCTTCCCTTGTTGTTACAGGTCGCTGAAGACATTGAAGGCTTATCTCTGGACACATCAAACTTGATATTTGATGTCAATCCCGATGCTTTCAAGAAGATGGTTAGTCTGAGATTCCTAAAGATATACAACTCCTACTCTGTAAATGTTCTTGGAATAAACTTTTCCAAGGGACTCAATTCTTTGCCTCGTGAGCTGAGGCTCCTCCACTGGGAAAACTATCCCTTCGAATCCTTGCCTCAAGGTTTTGATCTCCGGGAACTTGTCGAACTCAATATGCCTTTCAGTCAGCTTAAGAAACTCAGGGCAAGAACCAAGGTAGGCATATATTCATTTCTTAGTCACTTAATACATTGCAGTTCTGTTATTAATTATATTATTTTCAGAACCTCGATATGTTGAAAAGGATCAGGCTTTGTCATTCCCGACAGCTAGTTAAATTTAGCATACATGGATATGCTCAAAATATCGAGCTGATTGATCTCCAAGGTTGTACACGATTGGAGAGTTTTCCTGCCATGACGAAATTACAGCATCTCCGAGTTTTAAATCTCTCAGGTTGCAGAAATATTAAAATTGTCCCAGGGCTTCCACCAAATATCGAGGAATTAAATCTCCAGGGAACTAGCATAGAAGAGATACCAATATCCATTGTGGCCCGCTCCTCCCAACCAAACTGCAAAGAGCTTATGAATCATATGAAACACTTCCCGGGTCTTGAGCATATTGATTTGGAAAGTGCAACAAATTTGATTAAAGTTGGCGCATATAGTCAAGGAATTTGCAAGCTTGTCCGCTTGAATATGAAAGATTGTTGTCATCTGAAAATTCTGCCTGACATGTTCAATTTAGAATCTCTCCAAGTTCTTGATCTGTCTGGCTGCTTAAACCTTGAGGAAATTAAGGGTCTCCCAAGAAACATGAAAGAGCTATATCTTGCTGGAACAAGCATACGAGAATTGCCAGAGTTTCCCGAAAGTCTAGAGTTCTTGAATGCTCATGATTGTGACCTTCTGAAGTCAGTTTGTTTGGAATTTGAACAGCTTCCTCGACACTACATGTTCAGTAATTGCGTTAATTTATCTTTAGAAACATCCGCTGAATTTCTAGAGAAAGGTCTGACTAAAGTAATTAGGTTATGGTTAGTCAGAGACCAAATTCAGGTATTTCTGTCATTCTCTTGTCACATGTGCATATACTCTCACGTACATGTATTGGTTATCTGATTGGATTTGGCCTTGCTGATACAGGAATACATTAAAGCACCTACATTCAACATATGTTTTCCTGCAGTCGCTTGTCCGTGGTTCTATTGGCGAGAACACTCATTTGCTATGGTAGAGCTTGCTCCTTCCATGCGAAAGAATCTCTCAGGTTTTTCTATGTCAGTTTGCGTTTCATTTCGGGATGATTACCACAATGCCGTAGGTTTGGGCATTAGGTGCATATTCACATGGGAAACCAAAGAAGGCCACTTTGATAGAAATCATAGAATAGAGAGAGTATTTAAGTGTTGGGCTCCAACAGAAGCTCCAAGAGTTCAAGTTGATCATATATTTTCCCTCTATGATGCCGAAATGCATCCAGGTTCTGGTGAAGGAATAGATCAAAATGTGTCAGCTGAACTCAAATTCGAATTTCAGACAGTAAGTGGGGAAAACAAGCCTTTAGGTGCTAATTGTGTGGTGACAAAATGTGATGTCAGGGCAATTATGGATTCAAAAGGTGATACAAGTTTTAGTGCAGTTTCAAGAAGTTTTAGTGCAATTTCAAGAGCAATCGAGGGAAATATTGAAGAGGTTCTTTCCCCTTTACCGATAATGCCATTGCCAGAGGCAAATATTTGTTCTTCTCCATCTAGACAGCAGAGAAATTCTTTCCTTAATGTGGCTCCCCCACATCCGTTGAATGTCTCCAACAATGTACCTGATCCTCATCATATGGACACACTTAGCTGGATGGCTCTTGGATACTGTTTCGCAGCAGGTCTTGAATTCAATGCAATCTTCGCACAAGTGGCAAATACCAACAAAGTCTCCTTTCAGGTTCAGCTTCTGTCTCTGCTCCCCTACGTAGCCCTGTGTCTGTTAATTGCAGCAAATGCGATATTTGCAAAGACACGTCCAAAATTGGCTTTCCTAATGGATAGAGTCGGCTCAGCTATTGTCTTCATTTCTTCGGCTACCGCTGCTATGCCAACAATTCCAGAGTACGTTTCTATTAGGCTTGCCGTGTTTATGATTGTTGTTTATGCTCATCAACGCTTCTACTCCTAAACTCTAAAGTTCTAGTATAAAAGACAGTTTTTTCCTTTGTTTGTTGTCCTTTAATTGCTTTTGTTGTTGCTCTATGTTTTTATACCCTAAAAGTTAGTATGTTGTAATCTAAAGTAATGAAAATAATCTATCGTTTTGTACTTTCGTTATTTTTGATAATATGGTTAATTTTATTGCAAAAACAAATTAAACCAAATTAGTGTCTTGTCACAGTTTTTTCTTTCTGGAACTCAAGTGTTTCAATGAACTCAAAATTTTGTTCTTTATATGCGAGAAATGTGAAAGCTTTGGCCCGACCCAAATCCGATTTATATGCGAGGAGAAACGTGAAGATGAAAGGTGATTACAAATTAATTTGGGTTAACATTTGGGAATAAACTATATGAGCTTTGATCCGTCCCCATATATAAGAGTAGGTCGAGAGAATGAGCCTTTTATGATGTTTATTGAATGATACAATTTATTGAATGGGACGGATCAAAACTCATCTAGTTTATTGAATGATATAATTTATTGAATGGGACGGATCAAAACTCATATAATAATCATTAGTAGCTAATTAAATAATAATCATTTTCCGTAGACTATTGGACTCAAATACGTGATACTGCCACCTCAGAGAAATTTCTATGAAGATGTTTACATTGTAAATGAATTTATGGATGTTAACCTTTATGAAGTCTTGAGATCCAATCAAGAACTAAACCAAGATCATTTCATGGTTTGAGTTTGAAACTATTTCTTGTAACTTAAAATTCATTTGATTAAATTAGATAGTCTTGAGAATGTTAAATTTGCCTATCTCCTTAACATTCTCAAGCTCTCAAGACTATCTAAGGTGAATTTAAGTTAGAGAGCTTGAGACCTGTCTAATTAACTTAGGTCCTGTCTCTCTCGTCAACGAATAATTGACCGGCTGCTGACGTCAGTGAACGGTCTTGAGCAACCACGGTCACGTTTGTCAATTCCCATTTGAAGATGAGAATAACACCGTGTTGAGATTCCCAGTAGAACGTAGAAGCCTGATACATGTTTTATTCTCATCAACATATATAATTTTTAAAGTGATCAACAAAATGTTGGCTATTTTATTTAAACTACTACCATGGGGATATTTTCGAAGACTTTGAATTGTCGTAATTTTCTTCTTTTTTTTTTTTTTGAATCTTACATAAAGAGCCATTTTTATAAGTGTAAAACTATTTGTCTACTTTGCTAGACAAAAGAAAAAACATGTATCAGGCTTCTACTGGGCTACAAACCGAAGTTGTAATCTAAAACAAAAATTTACTATCCATTTAATATATTATTTGCAGAAATATTATAAGCATTTGATTAATATACAAAATCCAAAATATATAATAGATACCCAAAACCAAATTAATAAAAAAATATTAATGAAATAGAACTACATTAATTAATGTTTTATACCCCTGTTTCTTATTAATCTTATTTCTAGAAAAAAATTATTTCAAAAAAATTAAAATTTTAAGTTTTCTATCATGTTTTATTAGTTATTAACGATGAATTGTAAACTTAAAAAAAAATAATTGAATACTATTGGTTTAAGATTATAGAAAATTGTTATTCACAAAATATTATGCATTTATAATCAACTTTTAATATGTTTTCTTAATATGTGTGAAAATCTTATAAATATGATTAATAAAGAATATATGAAGTATAATGTAGTCAACCCATCATATGATTAATAAAGAATATATAAGTTAATAATGACTAGTCAACCCATCATTAAAAATAGATTCACTTATCACGGATGCAAACTCATATTTACTTTTTTTATTTTTATTTCATTCACGTTGCACCCAACAAATGAAACTTTTTTATTTTATAGATTTTATAATCGCCTTCATATTTGTATAGATTTGATCCAAAAAAAATATGTAATGTAAATCGATAACTTTTTTTTTCTTTCTTTTTTTTCCCTTGTCAAAAATCGACAACCTCTACAACTATCATTAGCAGCCCAACTAGAATGAAAACGAAAAGAATCTCTTACAAGTATTTCCAGTTTTCTTAAAATTAATAGCCTTCTAACAACTTAATTTTGCCCAACAATCGGATTGTTATAACAAGTCGTGAAATAGTCTATACATAGAGGTCCGAGAAAGAGATGATACATCAAAACTCGTATTCGCATAAGCAATACGCCGCTTGAAGCATTGCAAAGCAGAAACAATGTAATAAATAATAGTTGCATGAATCAATCTGTTCCACTTAAGACTTCCAAGGCATATTTTAGAAATGATTATAACTTTATAAGACAAATCCCGGCCCAACTAATTTTAAGTATTAGATTCGAGTTTGTCCAGAAACTTGCTTCTTGAAAGAGACAAACGTCGAAAACAAGACAAGAGAAGAATTAATCAACCTTCAAAAGCATTAAACAGAAAAAAAAATTTAAACTCTGATGAGATTGTTTAGCTTTCTTCTCCCAAGTCTCGCTGATTCATATCTGTTGGACTTCTTCTTCAACTAATCATCTTCCTGTTTCTGCTCGCTCCTCGCTTCTCTTCTTTCTTAATCAAAGGTAAGATTTTTAGTTGACTTTTTTTTTTGCGTTGACCCATTTCACCTATTTCGAATTTCATCATCTAGCTTTATACTTAGTGCCTTCGATGGTACATGTTGATTGGATGATATACACATTTAGATTTTATTTTTCGTTCACTCAATATGTTTCCAATACATGGCTGATCCTAACATCGTAGTCAACGGTGACTTTTCTGCTGGGATTGAATCTTGGTCCCCGAACGGATGCAACGCATCTATAGTTTCCTTTGAATCCTCAAGAGGTGTCTATGTCATTGTAACTAACAGGAAAGATTCTTGGCAAGGCCTTGAACAAGACATCACAACCCGTATATCTCTTGGAATTACCTATACTTTACCAGCTTGTGTTAGTGTCTCTGGCTCTTTCCATGATTCAGCTAAGGTTCTTGCCACTTTGAGGCTCGAGTAAAAAGACTCGCGTAACAAGTATTTGTCTATCGGAAAGTACATTTTGATAGTTAAATATCTTTAGAATTTGATTGAACTTTTGTACATATTGGTAATGAATTGGAACTTACTTGCAGAACATATGCCTCAAAAGATAAGTGGGTTGATCTTAAAGGAACGTTTTCGATATCAAATAAGCCCGATCGTGTTGTTAACTATTTGGAAGGTCCAGCTTCAGGGACAGATCTCCTTATACGTTCAGTTACCGTTAAAGTATCCACGTCTAGTGACTTCCTGGTAAAATCTCGTCTGCTTTTCTTTACCAGCCATTGTCATCTGTTACTTAACCATTTTGGGATTATTATAGTTTCACTTGCAGAGAGGCCAAGTATCCTGCTCAGCTCCTGAAGCTGATCATCACATCTCTATGAATTCGAGCTTTTCCGATGACCTCAATCATTGGTATGGAAGTGGATGCAATCTTATATTACATAAATCTCTAGCTGATGGGAAGATTAAACCGCATTCTGGAAAGCGTTTTGCTTCTGCAATAAAGCGCACACATAAGTGGAGTGGAATCGAGTAGGGTATTACAAAAAGAGTCCAGCCAAAACTCGTTTATGAAGCATCTTCTGTTATTCGACTATTGCGTAACAATCACACTATGGAGGCCACTTTGTGTATTAAATAACTTGACAAACGTAAAGAGTACATACGCATTTCCAGGTTAGGCTCTCCATATAACAACTTTTTTCCTTACCAAATGTGAATCTTTCTCCAAATGTATTGCCTGATACAAGAGAGTTTGTTCACTTTTTAAAGTGTTCAGCCGCAACACGACGATTGGGTACAATTAAAAGGAAAGTTCCTCTTGAATGAAACTCCAGCTATAGATAAAGTTGTTGTTTACATTGAAGGACCACCACCAAAGATTGATTTTTTCATCGACCATCTTGTTATAAAGCTTGCAGAGAAAAGCACTCCTTCACAAAGACCAGATATTGAGGTTAGACATATGAAGTTTCTGGCTTTTTAACATTTAACCATCTCCTTGGGTTTAAAGAATCAGAAATTGTTTCCATTTTTTTACAGACAGATATTGCTTTTGGGATGAACATAGTTTTGGAACAAAATATTGGCTCCCTTAACATGAAAGCTGCCATTTAAGTGTTGGAGAAGGCTCTCCTACGATATTACCTCTGCTGGCAAGAGAGTACTCACTTAGAACAACACTACCTGGAAGATATGTGCTTGCAACAAACCGAATTAAAAAATGGGTGGGTCCTTCTCAGACAATAACTAATAAAGTGAGGGAGTTCATTACCATGTTAGTTATATTTTTCCGTTCATTTCACGTTAATTCCCTCAATCATTTACATGAGGGACTTTGGCTCGTTTTTAACTCCTTGTATAATATTTTATTTTAGTAGTATGTGAACTTTACTGGCTATTTAAATCTGTCATATTATATTAATATGATGTTTTTGTGAATCTATTATGTTTGACAGTTGATGGGGATAATAGAACTGAAATAAGAAACCGTAAGTTCAGACCTTTGCTCTCATGAAGTATTTGGTATATTATTGGTGCAGTCATTGTGTGCTTGGGTTCTTTTTTAATAAATTAATTTGTTTTCTTTAGGCAAGTCTAAGAAATCAAATAAGAAGAAAAAGATGGACCTGACCTCTACAAAAGAGAATGAAAGATCTTCAGATAAGATAAACGAAATTGAAGAGGAGGAAGATGTTTATCAAATTTCTTCAGGCGATGAGGATTGCTCAAAGGGAATGAAAAGTATGAACGATTGCTGTTTCTTCCACCATTATTAGCTCAAGATTTCTACCGTTTCCAAAGGCGAGAAGCACAACGCAATGGTAAGTCTTGGCTTTTCTACATTCAAAGCTTGAAAACATGGTTTGGGTCAGATTTTATACGAACCCCTAGTCACAAGCGGTCCTTGGATCTGTCTGTCCTGATTCTGATGATTGATTCCTGGTTTATGTTTTCTTGTGTATTGTCAGAATTATTGGCGCTTCAGAGTAAGTTCGAGCAAGACAAGAAGAGGATACAACAACTTCGAGCAGCTCGTAAGTTTAAGCCTTACTAAAAAACAACGGATCCTTACATGAATTTTTATGGCTTTAGCCTCTCATAAAACTCAGGATCAGTATGATAAACGTTGTCTTATGATCAATTTTTGGAATTGACAATTTCAGGCCGAGAAACAAAAAGAATACTTTTTTCCCTTAGATTAGATTGGATCAAACTTTTGAAATCGCATTTCTGTTAACTAAAGAGAACAATTAAAATATTGAATGATATTTATTAGATAATAAATGAGTAGCTATGGTTAAATATTTTGAACAGAAACGTCATTTAGCACGTTTTAAAAATACATACTAGTTGTGAATTATTATTTTTATGATTTTATAGGGACACCGGAACACTGCATTTTGTAATGTATTATGAATTTGACTAAAAGCATATATATATATATATGCTGATATGCATTGCATACACCTAAATCGAGAAGAGGAAATGAAGCTTTATTTCTTATTTTGTAGGCACTAAAGATAACAATGAAGACTAACAGATTTATTTCTTTGACCTTTGTTTTCAATAACACATTGAATCATCAACCAACAAAAAGGTTAAACATAGTAAAAATTAATTCACTGAAACACTTGAGTTCAAAGGAAAAAAAACAAAAAAACTATCACAAGACACTAATTTGGTTTAATTTTTTTTTGCAATAAAAAAATTCTTTTTGGTTCCATAACAGAAATAATTAAAAGACAATAAACAAAGTAACAAACTGCACAAATTTAGAGTTTAGTTGGCGAAGTGTTGATGAACATAGACAATCATCAAAAACACGGCAATCCCAATAGAAACGTACTCTGGAATTGTTGGCAGAGCAGCGATAACTGACTCTGTCCATTAGGAAAGCCAGTTTTGGATGCCTCCTTGAAAATATCGCATTTGCTGCAATTAAGAGAGAGAGAGCTACGTAGAGGAGCAGAGACAGAAGCTGAACCCGGAAGGAGACGTTGTTGGGATTTGCCACCTGTGCGAAGGTTGCATTGAATTCAAGACCTGCAGCGAAACAGTATCCAAGAGCTGTCCAGCTAAGTGTGTCCATATGATGAGGATCATGTACATGGTTGGAGAGATTAAGCGGATGTGGTGGAGCCACGTTGAGGAAAGAATTGCTCTGCTTTCTTTGTGGAAGACGAGATGGTGGTGGTGAGACTTCAGTTGGTGGATCAGTTGTTTCCTCAGGGTTCTGGTTTGGTAAAACGAAGAATTGAATTAAGAATGTCTGGAAAACTACGAAAGAGAGCATATTGTTTGTAGAACAGTGATGATCTTGAAAAGTTTCAGAGAAAACTACGAAAGAGAGCATATTGTTTGTAGAACAGTGATGATCTTGAAAAGTTTCAGAGAAAACTACGAAAGAGAGCATATTGTTTGTAGAACAGTGATGATCTTGAAAAGTTTCAGAGAAAACTACGAAAGAGAGCATATTGTTTGTTTTTGGAACGTACCAAAAATGTCTTCTTATATTAAAAAATGGTGTCTTTGGATCGTACCAAAAATTATTTACTTTTTTTGGAACTTTTGGTTATAGAAATGTGGAATACATACATATATATATAAAAGATGGAGGAGGGACGTTTGGTAAAACGTTGTATTCGGATGGAATGTTTTGTTTTTTTTTTCGTCACCTATCATGGTCACTTAGGAGGACGGATTTTCCAAAAAAAAAAAAAAAAAAAAAAACATCTATGCTACCTATCATGATCACGATGTATTGCCTGATACAAGAACTGAAGATAGTATGGCTCTAACCGGTTTCTAAAAATGCTTTTCCATGCCTTTTTTCTTTAACTAGATCAAACCGAATCCTCCTTATTCTCTGTCCGGCTCTGCTCTTGTGAGATAGATTTATAGTTGTTAGTTTTTACTTGGAGATATTTTTTGTCGTTTTGATCTTTATTTGAAGTTTAATCTTCGTTTCTATGTTTGATTTCTTTGGTTCGATGTTGTGGCTTTAATTTTTCCTTTTCTCTTCTTCTCCATCACAATTCAAATATGAACTTCCCTGGTCAATTCAGATGATATACTAACCTTTTTTAATCATTGACGTAAGCGATTTTACAAATGCTGAGAATAGGTGCTAAAGAATTCCTATGACATAAAATTCTTAGTGCCTACAAAATAAGAAATAAAGTTTCATTTCCTCTTCTCGATTTAGGTGTAAGCAATGCATATCAGCATATATATATATATATATGCTTTTAGCCAAATTCATAATACATTACAAAATGCAGTGTCCGGTGTTCCTATAGAATCATAAAAATAATAATTCACAACTAGTCTGTATTTTTAAAACGTGCTAAATGACATTTCTGTTCAAAATATTTAACTATAGCTACTCATTTATTATCTAATAAATATCATTCAATATTTTAATTCTTCTCTTTAGTTAAGAGGAATGCGAACCTAAAGTATTCTTTTTGTTTCTCAGCCTGAAATTGTCAATTCCAAAAATTGATCATAAGACCACATTCATCATACTGATCCTGAGTTTCATGAGAGGCTAAAGCCATAAAAATTCATGTAAGGATCCGTTGTTTTTTAGTAAGGCTTAAACTTACGAGCTGCTCGAAGTTGTTGTATCCTCTTCTTGTCTTGCTCGAACTTACTCTGAAGCGCCAATAATTCTGACAATACACAAGAAAACACAAACCAGGAATCAATCATTAGAATCAGGACAAACAGATCCAAGGTGATAAGAAAGAACCCAGAATCTTTTATTTTCAATTGAAAAAATACAAAGATAACTGAGAAATCCTTAGTACATCACTAGAAACGAATCTCTCTCTCTCTCTCCTTCTTTCTCGATGACTCGCAGGTCACTCACAACGACACTTCCACCCCTAGATTCTAAGAACAATTCTTTCTTATATACATTTGTTCCCTAGTCACGTGACTACCATGAGCTGAGTCTTCTCTTGACTTCACACGTGCTCGTCTTCACTCCCACGTGACTTCTTCTTCCGAGTGTATACACATAGAGGCTTATCATTACCCCCCCCCCTTCAACCTGAAGCTTGTCCTCAGGCGATAGTGTAGGAAATTGTCTCTGTAATTCTTTGATCTTTTCCCACGAATCCTCATGACTTGGTAATCCTCGCCAGTGAACCAATGCCTCCAATATTCCATCGTCATTATATCGAGTATCTAACACATGTTCTGGTTCTACCACCAATTAATCTTGTGCATTGAACATGTCAGGCAAAGGTATTACCTGATGGTGAACCCCCAGAACCTTCTTCAATTGTGAAACATGAAATACTGGGTATATTTTTGATGATTTTGGAAGTTGCAATCGATACGCAGCTTTACCCACTCTTTCCATTATCCGGTAAGGTCCATAGAATTTAGCTGCCTTCTGACAAATCCTTTGAGAGACTGATTGTTGGCGGTAAGGTCTTAGCTTCAAAAACACCCATGACCCCACTTCATATTCCACATCTCTCCTATGTTTATCAGCATAGTTCTTCATGAACTGTTGTGCATGAACCAAATGAGTCTTTATCTGTGACAACACCAAATCTCTTTTCTTAAGTAATGTTTCAAGTTCTGGATTCTTTGTTGAATTCTGGTCAAACCTCAATAAAGCCGGTGGATGGCGTCCATAGACTGCTCTAAATGGCGTGGATTTAAGAGAAGTATGGTAAGAGGAGTTATACCACAATTCTGTCTATGACAAATACTGATGCTACTTCCTTGGATGAGCTGAAGCTAGGCATCTGAGATAAGTTTCTAAGCAACGATTCAAAACCTCTGTTTGCCCATCATTTTGCGGATGAAACGCTATGCTATATTTGAGTTTAGTTCCGGACAACTTGAAACAATCCTTCCAAAAGGAACTCAAAAACACACTACCCCTGTCAGACACAATTGATGCTGAATATCCATGCAATCTGACGATCTCCTTGGTAAAAATTCTTGCTACATCTGCAGCCGATAATGGGTGTTTCAAACTTAGAAAATGTGCATATTTGGTTAAAATCTAACAACAACCAGTAGAATAACATTCTTCTCTTGAGAACTAGGTAAGCCTTCTACGAAATCCATGCTTAAATCTTTCCAAACTTGCTATAGAATCGGCAATGGCTGCAATAATCCAGCTGATGATAAAGTTGAGTACTTATGTCTTTGACAAACTTCACATTCTGCCACACACTTCTGAATATCTTTTATCGTGCATTTCCATTGAAAAGATTGTTGAATCCTTCTAATTGTTTTTAGCACCCCAGAGTGTCCACCTAAGATACCACTGTGATACTCTTCTAAAATCAATGGCATAAACTTTGAAGCTCTAGGAATTACAAGTCTGTTCTTGAACCATAATCTGCCATTCGTCACCGTATAGCCTTTCTTAACATACTGATCTGCAGCTATCAACTTGATGATTTCCTGTATTTTCTCATCTTTATCTACTTCTTCATAAATGTCATGTAACTGTAGTACTGTAGGAACTGTCAATGCCATCAATAAATGAGATGAAAATGAACCCTCATCATGTAACATTCGTGATAAACCATCTGCAGCCTTGTTATCAATTCATGGTTTGTACAGTATCTCAAAATCATAGTTCAATAGTTTAGTCAACCAATTCTGATAATCCATCGACACCTCTCTTTGATCCAACAAAAATTTTAAACTCTTTTGGTCAGTGTGTACCACAAATCTTCTGCCTAACAGATAGTGCTTCCATTTCTGTATTGATAGTACAATTGCCATCAATTCTCTTTCATACACTGACTTCAATTGTTCTTTAGCTGTAAGACCATGACTGAAAAATGCAATTGGTCTTTTCTCTTGCATCAACACAGCCCCTAACCCATATCCTGAAGCATATGTTTCTATTACAAATATTTTCTCGAAATCAGGTAAAGCCAAGACCGGAGCAGATGTCATTGCTTTCTTCAAATCATCAAAACCACTTGTGCTGTCATACTCCATTCAAAACTCTCTTTCCTCAAAAGCTCTATTAATGGTCTTGCCAAGATACTGTATCCTTTAGTGAATCGTCTATAGTATCATGTTAAGCCAAGGAAACCTCTTAGTTCTTTAACAGATTTTGGCGTTATCCACTTCATCATAGCAGCTGTTTTTGATGGATCAGTAGCAACACCATCTTTGGATATAATATGGCCTAAATAATCCACCTGATCCTGACCAAACAAACATTTTTTCTTGTTTGCATACAGCTTATGTTTTGTATTACTACTTCCAAATGTTGCACATGTTGTTACTATACACCAAAATATCGTCAAAAATACCAATATAAATTTTCTCAAGAATGGACGAAACAACTCATTCATCAATGCTTGAAACGTAGCTGGTGCGTTTGTCAAGCCAAATGGCATTACCAAGAATTCGTAATGACCATCATGCGTTCTAAACGCTGTCTTATCAATGTCTTCTTCCCTCATTCTAATCTGATGATAACCAGCCCTCAAATCCAGTTTAGAAAAAATCTTGGCTCCATTTAATTCATCTAACAACTGATCAATCATTGGAATAGGAAACTTATCTTGAACTGTTTCTCTATTTAATGCTCTATAGTCCACACAAAACCTCTAAGTTTTATCCTTCTTTTACACTAGCAAAATAGGGCTTAAAAAGGGACTATGGCTGGGTCGTATGATCCCAGTTTCCAACATCTCTTCAACCAATTTCTCCATTGCATCCTTATGCGCATGAGGATACCAATAAGGTCTTACGCTTATTGGACCGTTTCATGGCAACAGATTAATAGCGTGTTCTCTTCCTCGGATTGGTGGCAACTCTGTTGGTACAGCAAAAACTCGGTTCCCTTGGAGGTGGATGCGACCATTCTTGCGTCTATTAGTTTTTAATTATATATTTTTGATTGTGAAATATTTTTATTTTTCTTTGTTAACAATACCAGCGTGTATGTAGAATTATTATTTTCACAATTAAATGAAAGACATTTTCATGGGGTATACTGAAGTTGAAAATTTTGGTCATCTCATGGCTTAGAGGAACTCGTATATCGCATGTCTTTCTTTTTTTGTGTGTCTCAGACTTTTATACAAATTAGTGAAATTAGGCGAATGTTCAACTATCAATTATCAACAATAATCTTTCCATAAGCTTATTTACAAACCATTAAGTCATTTATCTTCCTATGTAGTATTTTAGATTCACATTCATATTCCAATGTAAAATAAAAACAACATTTTTTGTTGGTCACGATCTACCTCCATTATTTGAAACTGGAACAAATATTAAGAACCGAATATCTATTTTGGTGAAAGAATCACCCATCGTATTAACTAAACTTGGAACAAAGCTATAAGAAATTGGAAGAAAAACAAATTCTCTCATATCTCGAGTCATTTCTTTAATCGATACAAATTGTAATCCCGATTTTATGAGCAAAATCCAAACTCAAAATGTTTTTAGAAAAATATCTTCGTTAAGAATGACATGAACTCCATAGTGTAAATTGTTTGAACATCACACATTAGAAGTGGAAATATGTTGAAGCCCATAATTCTTGTGTTAATTTTTTTTCTCATCAATTCTTGTGTTATTCTTGCACTTGTATTCTTATATGGGCTTTTATGATGTAGGCCCAAATCATCTCCTCCACTTTGAACACCCAGTTTTATTGTGTGCTTGACGTAGACTTAGACTACCCCGCTCTCTGAAGTGAGCCTTAGTCCACAATGAGACAACCGTCAAACTACCGCACACAATGAGACAATTTTTTTGCAAGATAAGAGACTTTGGGTAATTATAAGTCAAAACTGGGTTTTGGCATTTTGACTTATAATTACCCAAAGTCTCTTATCTTGCAAAAATTTTTGATATATTAATTATTACAAAATATATAAAACCCCACTCTAAGCTCTCATCACAATACTCATCACAAGCTCTTAAAAACCATCTTCTTCCTCTACGTGTATATGAGTATCACCAAAAATCATCTCTGTTCTATAAACAATATGGCCTCTTTCGTAATTTTCTACAGCTTCTTAATTCAATTCTTCGTTTTACCAAACCAGAACCCTGAGGAAACAATAGATCCTCCAACTGAAGTCCCACCACCACCGCCGTCACCGTCTCCACCACCACTACCGCCGTCATCTTCTTCCCTACAAGTATCATCACAACCACAACCACAACCAGCTTCTTCCTCACCATCTCCACAAAGACAGCCGAGCAATTCTTTAGCTCCCCCACATCCGTTGAATCCCTCCAACAATGTACCTGATCCTCATCATATGGACACACTTAGCTGGACGGCTCTTGGATACTGCTTCGCGGCAGGTCTTGAATTCAATGGAATCTTCGCACAAGTGGCAAATCCCAACAACGTCTCCCTTCGGTTGCAGCTTCTGTCTCTTCTCCTCAACGTAGCCTTCTGTCTCTTAATCGCAGCAAATGCTATATTTGCAAGGACGCATCCAAAAATGGCTTTCCTAATGGATAGAGTCGGCTCAGCTATTGTCTTCATTTCTTCCACTATCGCTGCTATGCCAACAATTCCAGAGTACATTTCTATTGGGATTGCCGTGTTTTTGATGATTGTCTATGTTCATCAACGCTTCTACTCCTAAACTCAAAACTATTGCAGTTTAGAAATCAAATTTGAAGTTTAAAATGTGAACCTAAATAAAGCAAATTGAAACTATCCAATGTGTATGTGCTCTGTTTTACCTCAAGAAAGGAAACAGAGTATTTGCTCTGTTTTGACTAAAGAATGGAAACAATGTTAAAGTAAAACATATGTGGAATGACTACTAAAATAAATAAGTATTCGACTAAGATGATTATGGAAAGAAAGATGAAAAAGCAGATGTCTTTTCATGAAGATTTATTTAGTACTTACAACTTAATATCTCATGATTAAATTCTAACTTTGAGGCCCTTTTGTACTGAATATCGCGTGAGTTTAACGATGACGGTGTTACCTTTGTTTAACAGATTTATTTCTTTGACCTTTGTTTTCAATCACACAGTGAATCATTAACTAACAAAAAGGTTAAACATAGTAAAAATGAATCCCCAGATCTAAAATAATGGGAGTAAATCATGGGATTGGACCCCGAGAGTGATAAAATGGACTCGAAAAAAAAGATCAAAAACATATGTTCACACGTCTAGCCCGCTCTCTGAAGTGAGCCTTATCCACAAAGCGAATCTAATCTAAGGGGAAAAAAGTATTCTTTTTGTTCGGCCTGAAATTGTCAATTCCAAAAATTGATCATAAGACCACATTCATCATACTGATCCTGAGTTTCATGAGAGGCTAAAGCCATAAAAATTCATGTAAGGATCCGTTGTTTTTTAGTAAGGCTTAAACTTACGAGCTGCTCAGAAGTTGTTGTATCCTCTTCTTGTCTTGCTCAAACTTACTCTGAAGCGCCAATAATTCTGACAATACACAAGAAAACACAAACCAGGAATCAATCATCAGAATCAGGACAAACAGATCCAAGGACCGGTTGTGACTAGGGGTTCGTATAAAATCTGACCCAAACCATGTTTTCAAGCTTTGAATATAGAAAAGCGAAGACTTACCATTGCGTTGTGCTTCGCCTTTGGAAACGGTAGAAACCTTGAGCTACAGGCTCGCTCTGTTTCTTCTTAGCTACCTTATCCTCCAAAGCAGCCTGGGAAACAGATCCAACCGTTGTTCCAGTTTCAGTTTCTGTTGTTTTTTTCCTTCCTTTGTGATGCACGACAACAGTCCATCCACCTTCAACAGTCCATGCACGACAAATAGCCAGTAAAGTTCACATACTACTAAAATAAAATATTATACAAGGAGTTAAAAACGAGCCAAAGTCCCTCATGTAAATGATTGAGGGAATTAACATGAAATTAAC
Organism: Cardamine occulta; assembly: GCA_028015245.1. Taxonomy (NCBI): domain Eukaryota; kingdom Viridiplantae; phylum Streptophyta; class Magnoliopsida; order Brassicales; family Brassicaceae; genus Cardamine; species Cardamine occulta. The sequence continues at coordinate 2,950,603 of CM051389.1, forward strand.
GGAAAAATATAACTAACATGGTAATGAACTCCCTCACCTTCGCTTGTCAAATGACCATCTTCATCATCAACTCAAGCACTACTTATTTCCTCGGCCTTCCTTTTCTTCTTTGTCTTATTCATTTTGCCCTTCTTTCCTTCGATTTTCTCATCTAATGTAGCTACATCAAGAACAAAAAGATACTAAACTCAATACCAAAATCTAACAACAATATTGCATCCAGATCTGCCAAAAATTCACCTTCCAGCCTCGGTTGAGATTGTTTACTTTTATCAACATTGCTTCCTTTCACTTTTCTCTTCTTTAACTTCTCACTGAGCTTACTATCAACTGGAGCGCTATTTATTCCCTCAGCCATCTTTTTACTCTTCTGTATCTTCTTCTTCAGTTCAACCTTCTTTATTTTGGGTTTCTCACTTGAATTAGCTGGTAAGGAAATAAACAAGATACTAAACTCAACACCAGAACACATCTTATAACACTAAAGAATTTCTAAATCCATCAAAGCCAAAACTTTCAACTTGAAGTGTAGCCTGAGGATCAATACTGCTCACTTTTTCTTTCTTCTTCCTCTGCATTTTTCCAACTCTCTTTACATCAGTTTCTTCTGCATTGAATTTATCAATTAAACAAAAAAATTCAGCATAACACAAGATAAACCCTTTGTTGTAATAAGAAATTCTCAAGTTTCCAAATTGAATAAGTTAACTCTAAGAACACAATCTAATATATACAAATTCTGATGATAGAATCGGATGAAGAGGAAAAGAAACAAACACGAGAAATTAAACTAACTGGCTCTGAGATTTCTCTTCTTTAGCTTTCTCATCTCCTTCATCTTCATTCTTTCTCGTGATAACTCTGTCGGCAACTATCGGCGTCAACGCTCTCGGAAAAATTAGAAGTAGTCAAGCCACGACGATGTAAATTAGGGTTTTTGAAGTAGTAGACATAGGGATAAGGTTTTAAATAATAGCAAGACGACAGGACATAATCGCGGTTCAAGGACATATAGCCAGTCCCGTAGGACACATTGTCCGTTCTGCATTAGAGAAGCTAAGCACACTCAAGTTACCAATCTGGTTCACTGAAATCGATGTTTCCCACGAACATATAAGAGGAGATGATCTTGAGATGATGCTATGGGAAGCGTTTGCTCATCCTGCAGTTGAAGGAGTGTTGCTTTGGAGATTCTTGGAGCTGTTTATGAGCAGAGAACATTCACATTCGGTGAATTTAACGAAGTTGGGAAGCCGTTTCTTGAGATCAAACGCAGTGGTTGACTTTTGTGGATGGAGTGATTGATAATGAAGGAGGATTGGAGTTTAGAGGTTATCATGGGAGTTACACAGTAGAAGTTGTTACTTCGGAGAACAGGTACGTGAAGAAGAGCTTTGTTGTTGACAAAGCTAATTCTCCAATTGATATCATTATAGATTTTTAAATTTTCATAATACTGATAAGTGAAGACCAACATTACATGCTAAAACTAAAACACAGTATACATGTTTGTTTAATGTCGTGTGGATACAAGCCCTAGTCTTTGTTTCTTGTGCAGATGGCTTTATTGAAATGATTTTTCTTTTGTATTTTTGTTATTGCGGCAAAATAATATTATATATATCTTTGAAGCCTTAAGTCCAGCTCCTTTCTCGAAGCTTACGAAAATCTAGATTTAAAGAGATTCAAGATGATCTATTATGTTCATGACCACGATGATTCTCTTTCCGAGTTGAGGATCAATGCTGCGATTATGGCTAGGATTCACCATCTAACGGTCCAAAATGATATGGATGAGGATGATGCTGCGGAGGTAGTAAAGTTGTCATGAATTGTAGTTTATGTTAATTGCAGTTTTATAGCCAATTATCTGCAGAGACATCACAAGGTTGTTAACCAGTAGTAACCCAGGGTGTTGATGCAGGTTTGATGTTGTGTCGACACATGTCATCATTCTTTTCTCCTATATTGGCAAACACAAATGTGTGTCAGTGTGTGTCAAGATCAAGAGCACTCTTAGGGACCCTAACACATGTCTCCAGATGTGTCAAAACATTGACAATAAGAGTTTACATTCCGTTAGGCGATCCGATTCAAAACCGTTATATTTGTCAGTTTAACAGAACTCACCTTATTGAACTGTTATTTGGGAGTTTTAAACCTTTGGCCCATAATCTCCTTCGGTACCCAGAGCTAGCCTTTAGTCAATTCCTATTTAAAGAATGCATCTCCGTCCCAAAAGAGAATTGAATCAGGGGCACAAGGAAGCAACCCCTTGTGCTACCAGTGGGCCACCACCCCTTTAGTAGCATGAGTCTTAAGAAGGCTACTATAGAATTTTCATCATTTTTGGGACCGTATGTGAATTACAGAAATCACTGACCTCTAATGTTACCAATTGTCTAGCTTTTTAAGAGAAATATAAGCTATCACAGGCAGTGGATCGGAAAATGTCATGCGTTAGTTGAATCAATCTTACTAATAAGAGCAATCATGTACTAATGATTCATACCACCTACCATCACACTTGTGCCACTTGTGCAAGCGGGCAAGCTTGGGTGTGGCTGCAGCACCAGAGTACACGTTTCTTGTGTTTGGTTCTCCTGTTCAAAAATATTTTAAGGTCCTAGCAGCTTCTTCTTCTTTTTTACCATACATATCAATCTTGATCTTGAATTTTATTTCTTGGATAGGAAGGTACAGCAGCGTTGAACCTATACGTGAAGGAGGTGATTCCATCGCCTATCTTGGAGGAACTAATTGCGAAAGGCAATTTCCAATTATGGTTCAGTAAGATAGTTAAAACACTCGATCCTTTCGGATAAATATTGTTTCAGGTAGTATTAATAGTAAGTGTTGTTTTGGTTGTAAATTGTACAAGGCCTTGAAGCGATGAGAAGAGCGAAAGAAAGAGGGTTTTTGGATGTTTTGTATCTTGATGCAGAAACCAAGAAGAACATAGAAGACGTCTCTGCCTCTAATATATTCCTTGTGAAGCATACTCTATTTAAGACAAAAGTTAAATGCTATTTTTTTTCTTTTTCTTATGATAGTGTTGTATACTAATTGAAGTTTCTTGAGTACTTCAGGGGAATACAATAGTGACTCCAGCTACGGATGGAACGATTCGCGGAGGGATCACGCGTAAGAGCGTCATTGAAATCGCCCTTGATCTTGGTTACATGGTTAGTAGTCATTCCACATATGTTTTGCTTTAACATTGTTTCCATTCTTTAGTCAAAACAGAGCAAATACTCTGTTTCCTTTCTTGATGTAAAACAGAGCACATACACATTGGATAGTTTCAATTTGCTTTATTTAGGTTTACATTTTAAACTTCAAATTTGGTTTCTACATATACAATTACACGAAGCATATATAAATATCTATCTGAATACTCCATGGAAGTTTTGAGAAGTGTGTAATGGACAAGTAGAAGAACAAAGGGTTCCGGTAGAAGAACTGAAGGAAGCAATTCACTGGAACTGCCACTGGAGTTGCTTCTGTTGAAAGGGTCTCTTCTTCTTTCTCCACATACTTGTATACATACATTTGTATTTGCATAGACTTATATGGTGTCAGGTAGTATTAATAGTAAGTGTTGTTTTGGTTGTAAATTGTAAAGGTGCTTGAAGAGATGAAAAGCCAAAGCAAGAGGGTTTTCGGATGTTTTGTATCTTGATGTAGAAACCGAGAAGAACATAGAAGAAATCTCTGCTTCTAATATATTCCTTGTGAAGATTAAACATACTCTATTTAAGACAAAAGTTGAATGCTATGTTTTTTTTCACTTATGATGGTGTTGTATACTAATTGAAGTTTCTTGAGTACTTCATGGGAATACAATAGTAACTCTAGCTACGGATGGAACGATTGTCGGAGGGATCACGCGAAGAGCGTCATTGAAATCGCCCTTGATCTTGGTTACATGGTTGGTAGTCATTCCATATATGTTTTGCTTTAACATTGTTTCCATTCTTTAGTCAAAACAGAGCAAATACTCTGTTTCCTTTCTTGAGGTAAAACAGAGCACATACACATTGGATAGTTTCAATTTGCTTTGTTTAGGTTTACATTTTAAACTTCAAATTTGATTTCTAAATACTACATGGAAGTTTGAGAAGTGTATAATGGACAGGTAGAAGAACGAAGGGTTCCGGTAGAAGAACTGACGGAAGCAATGCACTGGAACTGCCACTGGAGTTGCTTCTGTTTGAAGCATCACGTTTCAGAACACAAGGTCTCTTCTTCTTTCTCCACATACTTGTATACATACGTTTGTATGTGCATAGACTTAGATGTATACACATATATGTTGATAAATAGTCTGCAGGACTGAATACAAAGTGGGAGATGGGTTTGTTACACACCAAATTCGATCTATTCTTGTTGGAATACAAACTGGTTCTATCCAAGACACTAAGGATTGGGTTTTGCGATTGCCTAAGTTCTTCAATATAAGAAAACATTGTTATGGTGCACTCTTTGATCTATCAAAAATAGATTTGGCAACTTTATTATAGTTACAAGTGAAACTAATGATATTTTCACAAAAAATTTCTATTTGAGATCCATTGATTTCAGTTGCAGATAATTCTTAGTCCAGCTCTGCTTTTGTGATAATATCAACAGATCATATTAGTAATTTAGTATTACTAGATTATTACCTAGAAATTTCAATATTAAATTGTTAGAAAAAAATGGTTAAATTATTTATAAATATTAATAAGAATCCTTAACTAAAAATATAATCATTTTAAAAGGTAATTTACTATATAAATATTTTACTATAAATGTAAATTTATTTCAGAAACGATAATGCTATCATCAATATTATATACTTTTAACTTTAAATATTAATATCTAATTTTTAAAGGAAATTCATAAAAATATAATAACACCGGCTAGTAAACTTGTCACTATTATTTCTTCCATTTTTCCAACAAAAGTTGGTATAGTCTTTCATTTACTATTTCAAATTGAATATTTAACTATTTTATTCTAAATAAAAATTAATTATTTCTTCTTTAAAACTAATCCTTATTCAATGATTTTTTTAAAAAATTTCAAGATTAGTTGTGTTTTCCTATTTTCTAGTCATCTTAAATTCTTTCAAAGTTACATTACTTCCTTTTTTTAAAACTTATTTTGGATAAACGTCTTTTTAATTTTTTTTAAATCTTCATTATTTTAAAAAGTAATTATAAATATAAGTAATTTTCTTTATCTATATTGTAATTTTCAGTATTAATAGACACATAATCTTGATTTATTTTTTAGAAATAACTTATATGAGTGTGATACTTAAAACTAAAAAAATGCCTTTAATTTCTTTTTAAACTTAATCAGTCTTACATTTCATATAAGTGTTTTTCTTCTTATATTTAGTAACATATGTTATTGTACATTTACTGTTAGAATTACTTTTTCAACTTTTTCTTCTATCTCAAAAGAAATTTTATTTTTTCTAATTTTTCAAAAAAATTTATTTTTATTGAATGTGAAATTTATTTATACAAAAACTGAAATGAGATTTAAAGATGATTGAGTAAAACTAAAAATGAAGAAAGACAATTTAGGAAAATAGGAAAAATATAGAAAATGAGAATCATATGTAGTCAAACACAAAAAGATATTAGCACTTTCTTCTTGAGATGCAAAATGTACTAATTTTGTACGGTCTATAGTACATTTTGGACAAGACGAAAATGAGGCATAGGAAGCATACTGATTGTATTTCTGGCATTTTTTTCTTTAGTCACATTTAGTAAATGATAGTTTGAAAAGTCAGAAGGTAAAAAATGGAAATCAGTTTGAATTTTTTGATTGTTCATGAGAAATTGTTTTTTTTATCAAAAGTTTTTCCTTTTTTATATATTTATGATAAACTTTTTATTTCATGTCATTGAAATTTTGGTCATAATTTTGGTCATGAATGTTTGAGAGTTTTTAAGTGGGTTTTAGATTTTAGATTTTAGTTTTTAGATTATAGTTTTTAGTTTTTGATTTTTGTATTTTGCAAAAAAAATATAGAAAAATTTGAAAACAATTCTCGATCAAACAAACTCAAAAACTCAAAAAAATAGTATTTGGTTTTTGTTTTGAAATTTACAAAAATTCATAGAATCTAGTTTGCCTATTTTTTTAGGGAATCTACTTTTCACATAATCTTGATTGGATAATTAAGTGCTTTTTAGAAAATCAAAAAACAAAAACCATGGTAGAAACTATTACCATTGAAGACATTTATATATATAGTAGATTAGGACCCGTCCGATGGATGAGTTTCTAAATTTAAAATAAATTAAATTTAAATAAAAACATTAATTTTAAAATTTGTTGTTAATAAAATATATCTTAGATTTTTTTGAGAAAAAAATTATAAAGCATGCTTCATTAAAGAAGATGGTTATATACATAAATTTATTTTTCAACATAAATAAAGTAATTTAAATTTATATATAGCAATTTTATTGTTATTTCTCGTCTCTTGGCATTTCCGACAACATCCTCTTACTCAACCGTTAAGTCACAATCTCTCGATTTTTTATTATTTTTTCTAGTTCTATACCTAAAGATGTTTGGTTTCCATGATTTTTTTTTTCCTTTACCTGATTTCCATCTACCACTATCTTCAAATTCAAACATAAGTCTCACCGCCTTCTTCTCTTCTCCGGATTCATATTTGAGTATAACAATTAGATTCGGTGAAAGCAATTTTTTTGGAGTAGATCTCTGTAATGCCCAAAGAAAAATAAAACATGCACAAAGAGAGCATCTATCACTTGAAAGAGTGCATTTTAACCACTCCAAAATATGCAAAATACATATTTCTCACTAAAAATCTACTTTTTAATTTTTTATAAAAATTGTGATTATGTAATTTATTGAATTTCATACAATTAATTAATTATTATTATTTTATGATGATAAGCTATTACAACAAAAAAATATTTTATATATATATATATGAGTCTATCTATTTAACCCTTTGATTCATGAAACTATTAGATTTATGTCTTAATTTGATCTATTAAAAATGATAGATTCATGGGTTAATCGGTTAATCCAATCAATTTTACTGTATAATTACTTGACACTTAACCAACATTCAAATATTAGAAGCGTGTGAAATAATTTTTATATGAGTTTAAATAATATGAAAATCTAAAAATATAAATTTGAAAATAATATTTTTACTGAAGTAACAATATTTAACATATTTTAGAAAAATGGTAAATAAAAAGTATATATTTTTGTTATTTGTTTTTTGTTGGTTTTCTTTTTAATTAAAGAAAACAAAAATTTTATACGTGTCATAATCTTATCGTGTCATAATCTTATCTATCAATCGACACGTGTCATGATCTTATGAATTATAATTTTGACACGTGTCGAGCTTTCATAAGTTCAACCAAGTTTTTTTTACTTAATAACTATAGAGATGGAATATTAGAATTTTTTTTTCTTTTAGTATTGTATTCTTTTTTTAAAAAAAAATTTCTTCTGATAATTTATGATTTTATTTAATTAAACACATACCAAAATCTGATCGTTTTAATTGACATGTGTCACGATCAGACGAGTTACTAACTTTGAATCAGTCTCCTTTATATAATAAGATGGTTTATTTCTTTTTTTGTTACCTTTTGATTAGGAACTAACTTTAAAATTTTCTTAAAATATAATTTTAATTTAATTAAATATATTTTTAATTTAGTTTAATTTAATTTTCTTTTTTTTTTTTGATAATTTATGGTTTTATTTAATTTAAAAAGTAGAAAATTTTCTTTTTTTCTGATTATCTATTTTTTTCTTTTTAGGATTGTATATGTTTTTTTCTGATAATAATTTATTTTTTTTCTTGATAATTTATGGTTTTATTTAATTAAAAATGTGTCAAAATCTGATCGTTTTAATTGATATGTGTCACAATCAAAGTAGTTAGCAACTTTGAATCATTCTTCTTTATATAATAAGATATTTTTATATATATATTATATCTTTTAAATGATTTTACTATTTTTAGATATAATAACATAAAATATTATAAATACTTAAAATTTCAAGTACTGATATACACAAAATATATAATATATTATAAAAGTATGGTTAATGAACGTTTTTGTATTCTTAATAAAATCTATTTTTTAATTCTTAGAAAATTATTTTTAATTTGTATTTTTGTTTATTAGTTGATGATAATGATTAGTTTGCATCAATAGCCTATACAACTTAATTCCTTTTAAATATTTTGTAACAATTAATAATGTTATTGAATTTAGTTTGATGATGTGAATACCCTAAATAGAGTGAAAAATTTCTCGTTATATATATGATTAACAAGTTGTACGTAGAGTTCTATTTTTTATTTTGATATTTTATTTTCTCATGGGGCTTAGTTTTGATTCCTTTATATAAAATTTTAACCTTTGAAGAATATATACGAAAAGAAACATGAAGAACAATACATTTTATAAATCATAGTGAATCTTAAATAAAAATATAAAATTATTGATTAAACAGAAAATAAAATATGCAAACTGCATTATCGTTGATCACAAAGGATATATACAATTGTGAATGATACCCTTTTGTGCTCAAGCTACTTGAGATATTTTGCTACTAAATTCATATATAAATTTACAATCTACATTTGCCAGATTCCATGATTGAAGCACATTTATCTCCTTTCTTCACCAACCCATAAGTCTCCTCTTAAGCTCCATCCTACAAAAGACACAAACAAACCAAACACAGTTAATACCAAAATCTAGACCAAAAACAATGTTTTCTGGTACAAGAAAACCAGTACTACTTATACATGACAAGAGATTAAACCGAAGATATAAACCGGTACTGACTGACCCAAAATGTTAAACCAAGAATTATAAACTGGTGCTATTATGTATCAACAACAGAACCAACGGGTACTATATATCAATGACTAAACTAGAGTGAGTTTACCTCATAAGTTGGCGGTCTAGAGCACCGGTGGACATCATACCACGGTTCTCATATGCCCGTCGGATAAGGTATGGAACCGCAGTTTCCACCGGTCCGTATGGCATGTACTTGCTAACATTGAAACCAGCCCTTTTCAATCCAAAAGATAACGCATCTGACATCCCGTAAAGCTGTGCAAATTCGATCTTCCCGTTTTCTTTATCGATGCCAAGTTCACTTGCTTTCCTTGCCCCTAGTTTACCTATCATGAATCACAAATAAGAAAAACCATATAAGTTTAACAAAGTATATCGACAGTTTCATCCTAAAATCTAGGGGTTAACATAAAAACCGAAACAAATCGAAAGAATCAAACCGAACCGAAATTCATCAACCCAAACGATAGAGAAATTTATATACCGAATAAACCAAACCAAAATTCGATCAGAATCTGAGTGTTGTTCAACTGAACCAATAAACCAAAATTAGTTATAGATTAATATTTTAAATTAAACATATACAAAATTCGTTTAAGTATATTAAAAATATTATATTAGTTAAATTTTTTAATATTAGTTAATTCATATAACTTTTATCAAATATAAACTTTTTAAAGCCTTTTATCAAAAAAATATATAAACTTTTCAAACCATCCCAAACCTAAATAAAATCTGCTTCTAGTTCGAATATTTTTCCCAAAACCCAAAATAAATTCAAACCAAACCAAACAAAAAAATTGAATATGCTCATTCTTATTTTCAGTTTTCAAATTTCGAATGTAGGATTTAATTAATTAACATGGTTCAGGGACTTCAAACTTTATCAAAAAACAAAAAAAAACATGGTTCAGTGACTTACCAGAATCGGAGTTATGCGTAGCTAGAATGACGCCAATGCCTGAACCATTCGAGGCTTTCTCCATAAGGAAAGTCATACACTCATTATAGCAATCGTGTGTATCTTGAATAGTGTCATGGACCGGTGACTTGTAACCCAAGGAATCTGCTAACCTAGCTTCACTAGACATATAAGCACCTCTCACCAATTTAAACCCAATAGGAACATTCATTTTCTCAGATTCTCGTAAAGCCAAGTGTAATCTTTCTCCTGCATCTTTCAAATAGGCTTGAATCGTGTTGTAAACAATAGGTCGATCTTTGTCGGAATTGAACATAATCGCTGACCAATACGCCATGTAATCGATCGCTGGTTGGAGAATTGTGTCTTCGGCATCGATTAATAATGGTACGTTCGATTCTTGACATCTAAGACAGATGGATTTGATGCGTTCGTGGGCTTTTTCAAGCTCTTGTTCTTCCTCTACGGTTAGTGGTTCCGGTTCGGAGGTTGTGTGGTAGAGAGGACTTAAACCGGAGAAAACCGGAAATGAATTGAGTTTCCATGGAAGTTTGAAATTTGGGTTCTTGTATTGCCACCGGAGCAAATCGCTCACTCGTTTCAGGAGATTCATTGGACAAATCGCTGTAATCTTCACCACCACTGAGCTCAACTGTTCAGACAAAGAACCAATAAATTTCAATTAAATTATTGTTCAAACAAAGAACCAATAAATTTCAATTAAATGATTGAACCGGTATAAACCGGGATTGTTGTAAACGCAAGAATATTCCTTGAGTTTGACAATTTGGATTTTCCATAGCTATCCTCGTTGCGTGATTAACGTGCTAACTTCAAGTCTGACGAGAAACTGACGTGGCTCTGATTATTACATTCATAATTTTTAAAAATATATTTTTAATTCAGACAAGTTGGTGTTCTTTTTTGCTTTTAAGGTTTTTTTGTTTATATTTTTTAAGGTTTTTTAAATGCGTTGGTCTCCTTTGTCTTGGTTTTGATTGGTTCCATATTACTCCACGTTTTTATACATTTCCATATAATATGTATACAGTGATCTGTTTATAGATCCAACTTGCACAAATTGATTATATCATACATGTCCCTAGCTAATAGAGTTATACCACAATTCTGTCTATGACAAATACTGATGCTACTTCCTTGGATGAGCTGAAGCTAGGCATCTGAGATAAGTTTCTAAGCAACGATTCAAAACCTCTGTTTGCCCATCATTTTGCGGATGAAACGCTATGCTATATTTGAGTTTAGTTCCTGACAACTTGAAACAATCCTTCCAAAAGGAACTCAAAAACACACTACCCCTGTCAGACACAATTGATGCTGAATATCCATGCAATCTGACGATCTCCTTGGTAAAAATTCTTGCTACATCTGCAGCCGATAATGGGTGTTTCAAACTTAGAAAATGTGCATATTTGGTTAAAATCTAACAACAACCAAGTAGAATAACATTCTTCTCTTGAGAACTAGGTAAGCCTTCTACTAAATCCATGCTTAAATCTTTCCAAACTTGCTATAGAATCGGCAATGGCTGCAATAATCCAAATTGATGATAAAGTTGAGTACTTATGTCTTTGACAAACTTCACATTCTGCCACACACTTCTGAATATCTTTTATCGTGCATTTCCATTGAAAAGATTGTTGAATCCTTCTAATTGTTTTTAGCACCCCAGAGTGTCCACCTAAGATACCACTGTGATACTCTTCTAAAATCAATGGCATAAACTTTGAAGCTCTAGGAATTACAAGTCTGCTCTTGAACCATAATCTGCCATTCGTCACCGTATAGCCTTTCTTAACATACTGATCTGCAGCTATCAACTTGATGATTTCCTGTATTTTCTCATCTTTATCTACTTCTTCATAAATGTCATGTAACTGTAGATCTTGTAGGAACTGTCAATGCCATCAATAAATGAGATGAAAATGAACCCTCATCATGTAACATTCGTGATAAACCATCTGCAGCCTTGTTATCAATTCATGGTTTGTACAGTATCTCAAAATCATAGTTCAATAGTTTAGTCAACCAATTCTGATAATCCATCGACACCTCTCTTTGATCCAACAAAAATTTTAAACTCTTTTTGGTCGAGTGTGTACCACAAATCTTCTGCCTAACAGATAGTGCTTCCATTTCAGTATTGATAGTACAATTGCCATCAATTCTCTTTCATACACTGACTTCAATTGTTCTTTAGTCTGTAAGACCATGACTGAAAAATGCAATTGGTCTTTTCTCTTGCATCAACACAGCCCCTAACCCATATCCTGAAGCATATGTTTCTATTACAAATATTTTCTCGAAATCAGGTAAAGCCAAGACCGGAGCAGATGTCATTGCTTTCTTCAAATCATCAAAACCACTTGTGCTGTCATACTCCATTCAAAACTCTCTTTCCTCAAAAGCTCTATTAATGGTCTTGCCAAGATACTGTATCCTTTAGTGAATCGTCTATAGTATCATGTTAAGCCAAGGAAACCTCTTAGTTCTTTAACAGATTTTGGCGTTATCCACTTCATCATAGCAGCTGTTTTTGATGGATCAAGAGCAACACCATCTTTGGATATAATATGGCCTAAATAATCCACCTGATCCTGACCAAACAAACATTTTTTCTTGTTTGCATACAGCTTATGTTTTGTATTACTACTTCCAAATGTTGCACATGTTGTTACTATACACCAAAATATCGTCAAAAATACCAATATAAATTTTCTCAAGAATGGACGAAACAACTCATTCATCAATGCTTGAAACGTAGCTGGTGCGTTTGTCAAGCCAAATGGCATTACCAAGAATTCGTAATGACCATCATGCGTTCTAAACGCTGTCTTATCAATGTCTTCTTCCCTCATTCTAATCTGATGATAACCAGCCCTCAAATCCAGTTTAGAAAAAATCTTGGCTCCATTTAATTCATCTAACAACTGATCAATCATTGGAATAGGAAACTTATCTTGAACTGTTGCTCTATTTAATGCTCTATAGTCCACACAAAACCTCTAAGTTTTATCCTTCTTTTACACTAGCAAAATAGGGCTTAAAAAGGGACTATGGCTGGGTCGTATGATCCCAGTTTCCAACATCTCTTCAACCAATTTCTCCATTGCATCCTTATGCGCATGAGGATACCAATAAGGTCTTACGCTTATTGGACCGTTTCATGGCAACAGATTAATAGCGTGTTCTCTTCCTCGGATTGGTGGCAACTCTGTTGGTACAGCAAAAACTCGGTTCCCTTGGAGGTGGATGCGACCATTCTTGCGTCTATTAGTTTTTAATTATATATTTTTGATTGTGAAATATTTTTATTTTTCTTTGTTAACAATACCAGCGTGTATGTAGAATTATTATTTTCACAATTAAATGAAAGACATTTTCATGGGGTATACTGAAGTTGAAAATTTTGGTCATCTCATGGCTTAGAGGAACTCGTATATCGCATGTCTTTCTTTTTTTGTGTGTCTCAGACTTTTATACAAATTAGTGAAATTAGGCGAATGTTCAACTATCAATTATCAACAATAATCTTTCCATAAGCTTATTTACAAACCATTAAGTCATTTATCTTCCTATGTAGTATTTTAGATTCACATTCATATTCCAATGTAAAATAAAAACAACATTTTTTGTTGGTCACGATCTACCTCCATTATTTGAAACTGGAACAAATATTAAGAACCGAATATCTATTTTGGTGAAAGAATCACCCATCGTATTAACTAAACTTGGAACAAAGCTATAAGAAATTGGAAGAAAAACAAATTCTCTCATATCTCGAGTCATTTCTTTAATCGATACAAATTGTAATCCCGATTTTATGAGCAAAATCCAAACTCAAAATGTTTTTTAGAAAAATATCTTCGTTAAGAATGACATGAACTCCATAGTGTAAATTGTTTGAACATCACACATTAGAAGTGGAAATATGTTGAAGCCCATAATTCTTGTGTTAATTTTTTTTCTCATCAATTCTTGTGTTATTCTTGCACTTGTATTCTTATATGGGCTTTTATGATGTAGGCCCAAATCATCTCCTCCACTTTGAACACCCAGTTTTATTGTGTGCTTGACGTAGACTTAGACTACCCCGCTCTCTGAAGTGAGCCTTAGTCCACAATGAGACAACCGTCAAACTACCGCACACAATGAGACAATTTTTTTGCAAGATAAGAGACTTTGGGTAATTATAAGTCAAAACTGGGTTTTGGCATTTTGACTTATAATTACCCAAAGTCTCTTATCTTGCAAAAATTTTTGATATATTAATTATTACAAAATATATAAAACCCCACTCTAAGCTCTCATCACAATACTCATCACAAGCTCTTAAAAACCATCTTCTTCCTCTACGTGTATATGAGTATCACCAAAAATCATCTCTGTTCTATAAACAATATGGCCTCTTTCGTAATTTTCTACAGCTTCTTAATTCAATTCTTCGTTTTACCAAACCAGAACCCTGAGGAAACAATAGATCCTCCAACTGAAGTCCCACCACCACCGCCGTCACCGTCTCCACCACCACTACCGCCGTCATCTTCTTCCCTACAAGTATCATCACAACCACAACCACAACCAGCTTCTTCCTCACCATCTCCACAAAGACAGCGGAGCAATTCTGTGGCTCCCCCACATCCGTTGAATCCTCCAACAATGTACCTGATCCTCATCATATGGACACACTTAGCTGGACGGCTCTTGGATACTGCTTCGCGGCAGGTCTTGAATTCAATGGAATCTTCGCACAAGTGGCAAATCCCAACAACGTCTCCCTTCGGTTGCAGCTTCTGTCTCTTCTCCTCAACGTAGCCTTCTGTCTCTTAATCGCAGCAAATGCTATATTTGCAAGGACGCATCCAAAAATGGCTTTCCTAATGGATAGAGTCGGCTCAGCTATTGTCTTCATTTCTTCCACTATCGCTGCTATGCCAACAATTCCAGAGTACATTTCTATTGGGATTGCCGTGTTTTTGATGATTGTCTATGTTCATCAACGCTTCTACTCCTAAACTCAAAACTATTGCAGTTTAGAAATCAAATTTGAAGTTTAAAATGTGAACCTAAATAAAGCAAATTGAAACTATCCAATGTGTATGTGCTCTGTTTTACCTCAAGAAAGGAAACAGAGTATTTGCTCTGTTTTGACTAAAGAATGGAAACAATGTTAAAGTAAAACATATGTGGAATGACTACTAAAATAAATAAGTATTCGACTAAGATGATTATGGAAAGAAAGATGAAAAAGCAGATGTCTTTTCATGAAGATTTATTTAGTACTTACAACTTAATATCTCATGATTAAATTCTAACTTTGAGGCCCTTTTGTACTGAATATCGCGTGAGTTTAACGATGACGGTGTTACCTTTGTTTAACAGATTTATTTCTTTGACCTTTGTTTTCAATCACACAGTGAATCATTAACTAACAAAAAGGTTAAACATAGTAAAAATGAATCCCCAGATCTAAAATAATGGGAGTAAATCATGGGATTGGACCCCGAGAGTGATAAAATGGACTCGAAAAAAAAGATCAAAAACATATGTTCACACGTCTAGCCCGCTCTCTGAAGTGAGCCTTATCCACAAAGCGAATCTAATCTAAGGGGAAAAAAGTATTCTTTTTGTTCGGCCTGAAATTGTCAATTCCAAAAATTGATCATAAGACCACATTCATCATACTGATCCTGAGTTTCATGAGAGGCTAAAGCCATAAAAATTCATGTAAGGATCCGTTGTTTTTTAGTAAGGCTTAAACTTACGAGCTGCTCGAAGTTGTTGTATCCTCTTCTTGTCTTGCTCAAACTTACTCTGAAGCGCCAATAATTCTGACAATACACAAGAAAACACAAACCAGGAATCAATCATCAGAATCAGGACAAACAGATCCAAGGACCGGTTGTGACTAGGGGTTCGTATAAAATCTGACCCAAACCATGTTTTCAAGCTTTGAATATAGAAAAGCGAAGACTTACCATTGCGTTGTGCTTCTCGCCTTTGGAAACGGTAGAAACCTTGAGCTACAGGCTCGCTCTGTTTCTTCTTAGCTACCTTATCCTCCAAAGCAGCCTGGGAAACAGATCCAACCGTTGTTCCAGTTTCAGTTTCTGTTGTTTTTTTCCTTCCTTTGTGATGCACGACAACAGTCCATCCACCTTCAACAGTCCATGCACGACAAATAGCCAGTAAAGTTCACATACTACTAAAATAAAATATTATACAAGGAGTTAAAAACGAGCCAAAGTCCCTCATGTAAATGATTGAGGGAATTAACATGAAATTAACGGAAAAATATAACTAACATGGTAATGAACTCCCTCACCTTCGCTTGTCAAATGACCATCTTCATCATCAACTCAAGCACTACTTATTTCCTCGGCCTTCCTTTTCTTCTTTGTCTTATTCATTTTGCCCTTCTTTCCTTCGATTTTCTCATCTAATGTAGCTACATCAAGAACAAAAGATACTAAACTCAATACCAAAATCTAACAACAATATTGCATCCAGATCTGCCAAAAATTCACCTTCCAGCCTCGGTTGAGATTGTTTACTTTTATCAACATTGCTTCCTTTCACTTTTCTCTTCTTTAACTTCTCACTGAGCTTACTATCAACTGGAGCGCTATTTATTCCCTCAGCCATCTTTTTACTCTTCTGTATCTTCTTCTTCAGTTCAACCTTCTTTATTTTGGGTTTCTCACTTGAATTAGCTGGTAAGGAAATAAACAAGATACTAAACTCAACACCAGAACACATCTTATAACACTAAAGAATTTCTAAATCCATCAAAGCCAAAACTTTCAACTTGAAGTGTAGCCTGAGGATCAATACTGCTCACTTTTTCTTTCTTCTTCCTCTGCATTTTTCCAACTCTCTTTACATCAGTTTCTTCTGCATTGAATTTATCAATTAAACAAAAAAATTCAGCATAACACAAGATAAACCCTTTGTTGTAATAAGAAATTCTCAAGTTTCCAAATTGAATAAGTTAACTCTAAGAACACAATCTAATATATACAAATTCTGATGATAGAATCGGATGAAGAGGAAAAGAAACAAACACGAGAAATTAAACTAACTGGCTCTGAGATTTCTCTTCTTTAGCTTTCTCATCTCCTTCATCTTCATTCTTTCTCGTGATAACTCTGTCGGCAACTATCGGCGTCAACGCTCTCGGAAAAATTAGAAGTAGTCAAGCCACGACGATGTAAATTAGGGTTTTTGAAGTAGTAGACATAGGGATAAGGTTTTAAATAATAGCAAGACGACAGGACATAATCGCGGTTCAAGGACATATAGCCAGTCCCGTAGGACACATTGTCCGTTCTGCATTAGAGAAGCTAAGCACACTCAAGTTACCAATCTGGTTCACTGAAATCGATGTTTCCCACGAACATATAAGAGGAGATGATCTTGAGATGATGCTATGGGAAGCGTTTGCTCATCCTGCAGTTGAAGGAGTGTTGCTTTGGAGATTCTTGGAGCTGTTTATGAGCAGAGAACATTCACATTCGGTGAATTTAACGAAGTTGGGAAGCCGTTTCTTGAGATCAAACGCGAGTGGTTGACTTTTGTGGATGGAGTGATTGATAATGAAGGAGGATTGGAGTTTAGAGGTTATCATGGGAGTTACACAGTAGAAGTTGTTACTTCGGAGAACAGGTACGTGAAGAAGAGCTTTGTTGTTGACAAAGCTAATTCTCCAATTGATATCATTATAGATTTTTAAATTTTCATAATACTGATAAGTGAAGACCAACATTACATGCTAAAACTAAAACACAGTATACATGTTTGTTTAATGTCGTGTGGATACAAGCCCTAGTCTTTGTTTCTTGTGCAGATGGCTTTATTGAAATGATTTTTCTTTTGTATTTTTGTTATTGCGGCAAAATAATATTATATATATCTTTGAAGCCTTAAGTCCAGCTCCTTTCTCGAAGCTTACGAAAATCTAGATTTAAAGAGATTCAAGATGATCTATTATGTTCATGACCACGATGATTCTCTTTCCGAGTTGAGGATCAATGCTGCGATTATGGCTAGGATTCACCATCTAACGGTCCAAAATGATATGGATGAGGATGATGCTGCGGAGGTAGTAAAGTTGTCATGAATTGTAGTTTATGTTAATTGCAGTTTTATAGCCAATTATCTGCAGAGACATCACAAGGTTGTTAACCAGTAGTAACCCAGGGTGTTGATGCAGGTTTGATGTTGTGTCGACACATGTCATCATTCTTTTCTCCTATATTGGCAAACACAAATGTGTGTCAGTGTGTGTCAAGATCAAGAGCACTCTTAGGGACCCTAACACATGTCTCCAGATGTGTCAAAACATTGACAATAAGAGTTTACATTCCGTTAGGCGATCCGATTCAAAACCGTTATATTTGTCAGTTTAACAGAACTCACCTTATTGAACTGTTATTTGGGAGTTTTAAACCTTTGGCCCATAATCTCCTTCGGTACCCAGAGCTAGCCTTTAGTCAATTCCTATTTAAAGAATGCATCTCCGTCCCAAAAGAGAATTGAATCAGGGGCACAAGGGAAGCAACCCCTTGTGCTACCAGTGGGCCACCACCCCTTTAGTAGCATGAGTCTTAAGAAGGCTACTATAGAATTTTCATCATTTTTGGGACCGTATGTGAATTACAGAAATCACTGACCTCTAATGTTACCAATTGTCTAGCTTTTTAAGAGAAATATAAGCTATCACAGGCAGTGGATCGGAAAATGTCATGCGTTAGTTGAATCAATCTTACTAATAAGAGCAATCATGTACTAATGATTCATACCACCTACCATCACACTTGTGCCACTTGTGCCAGCGGGGCAAGCTTGGGTGTGGCTGCAGCACCAGAGTACACGTTTCTTGTGTTTGGTTCTCCTGTTCAAAAATATTTTAAGGTCCTAGCAGCTTCTTCTTCTTTTTTACCATACATATCAATCTTGATCTTGAATTTTATTTCTTGGATAGGAAGGTACAGCAGCGTTGAACCTATACGTGAAGGAGGTGATTCCACGCGCCTATCTTGGAGGAACTAATTGCGTAAAGGCAATTTCCAATTATGGTTCAGTAAGATAGTTAAAACACTCGATCCTTTCGGATAAATATTGTTTCAGGTAGTATTAATAGTAAGTGTTGTTTTGGTTGTAAATTGTACAAGGCCTTGAAGCGATGAGAAGAGCGAAAGAAAGAGGGTTTTTGGATGTTTTGTATCTTGATGCAGAAACCAAGAAGAACATAGAAGACGTCTCTGCCTCTAATATATTCCTTGTGAAGCATACTCTATTTAAGACAAAAGTTAAATGCTATTTTTTTTCTTTTTCTTATGATAGTGTTGTATACTAATTGAAGTTTCTTGAGTACTTCAGGGGAATACAATAGTGACTCCAGCTACGGATGGAACGATTCTCGGAGGGATCACGCGTAAGAGCGTCATTGAAATCGCCCTTGATCTTGGTTACATGGTTAGTAGTCATTCCACATATGTTTTGCTTTAACATTGTTTCCATTCTTTAGTCAAAACAGAGCAAATACTCTGTTTCCTTTCTTGATGTAAAACAGAGCACATACACATTGGATAGTTTCAATTTGCTTTATTTAGGTTTACATTTTAAACTTCAAATTTGGTTTCTACATATACAATTACACGAAGCATATATAAATATCTATCTGAATACTCCATGGAAGTTTTGAGAAGTGTGTAATGGACAAGTAGAAGAACAAAGGGTTCCGGTAGAAGAACTGAAGGAAGCAATTCACTGGAACTGCCACTGGAGTTGCTTCTGTTGAAAGGGTCTCTTCTTCTTTCTCCACATACTTGTATACATACATTTGTATTTGCATAGACTTATATGGTGTCAGGTAGTATTAATAGTAAGTGTTGTTTTGGTTGTAAATTGTAAAGGTGCTTGAAGAGATGAAAAGCCAAAGCAAGAGGGTTTTCGGATGTTTTGTATCTTGATGTAGAAACCGAGAAGAACATAGAAGAAATCTCTGCTTCTAATATATTCCTTGTGAAGATTAAACATACTCTATTTAAGACAAAAGTTGAATGCTATGTTTTTTTTCACTTATGATGGTGTTGTATACTAATTGAAGTTTCTTGAGTACTTCATGGGAATACAATAGTAACTCTAGCTACGGATGGAACGATTGTCGGAGGGATCACGCGTAAGAGCGTCATTGAAATCGCCCTTGATCTTGGTTACATGGTTGGTAGTCATTCCATATATGTTTTGCTTTAACATTGTTTCCATTCTTTAGTCAAAACAGAGCAAATACTCTGTTTCCTTTCTTGAGGTAAAACAGAGCACATACACATTGGATAGTTTCAATTTGCTTTGTTTAGGTTTACATTTTAAACTTCAAATTTGATTTCTAAATACTACATGGAAGTTTGAGAAGTGTATAATGGACAGGTAGAAGAACGAAGGGTTCCGGTAGAAGAACTGACGGAAGCAATGCACTGGAACTGCCACTGGAGTTGCTTCTGTTTGAAGCATCACGTTTCAGAACACAAGGTCTCTTCTTCTTTCTCCACATACTTGTATACATACGTTTGTATGTGCATAGACTTAGATGTATACACATATATGTTGATAAATAGTCTGCAGGACTGAATACAAAGTGGGAGATGGGTTTGTTACACACCAAATTCGATCTATTCTTGTTGGAATACAAACTGGTTCTATCCAAGACACTAAGGATTGGGTTTTGCGATTGCCTAAGTTCTTCAATATAAGAAAACATTGTTATGGTGCACTCTTTGATCTATCAAAAATAGATTTGGCAACTTTATTATAGTTACAAGTGAAACTAATGATATTTTCACAAAAAAATTTCTCTTTTTGAGATCCATTGATTTCAGTTGCAGATAATTCTTAGTCCAGCTCTGCTTTTGTGATAATATCAACAGATCATATTAGTAATTTAGTATTACTAGATTATTACCTAGAAATTTCAATATTAAATTGTTAGAAAAAAATGGTTAAATTATTTATAAATATTAATAAGAATCCTTAACTAAAAATATAATCATTTTAAAAGGTAATTTACTATATAAATATTTTACTATAAATGTAAATTTATTTCAGAAACGATAATGCTATCATCAATATTATATACTTTTAACTTTAAATATTAATATCTAATTTTTAAAGGAAATTCATAAAAATATAATAACACCGGCTAGTAAACTTGTCACTATTATTTCTTCCATTTTTCCAACAAAAGTTGGTATAGTCTTTCATTTACTATTTCAAATTGAATATTTAACTATTTTATTCTAAATAAAAATTAATTATTTCTTCTTTAAAACTAATCCTTATTCAATGATTTTTTTAAAAAATTTCAAGATTAGTTGTGTTTTCCTATTTTCTAGTCATCTTAAATTCTTTCAAAGTTACATTACTTCCTTTTTTTAAAACTTATTTTGGATAAACGTCTTTTTAATTTTTTTTAAATCTTCATTATTTTAAAAAGTAATTATAAATATAAGTAATTTTCTTTATCTATATTGTAATTTTCAGTATTAATAGACACATAATCTTGATTTATTTTTTAGAAATAACTTATATGAGTGTGATACTTAAAACTAAAAAAAATGCCTTTAATTTCTTTTTAAACTTAATCAGTCTTACATTTCATATAAGTGTTTTTCTTCTTATATTTAGTAACATATGTTATTGTACATTTACTGTTAGAATTACTTTTTCAACTTTTTCTTCTATCTCAAAAGAAATTTTATTTTTTCTAATTTTTCAAAAAAATTTATTTTTATTGAATGTGAAATTTATTTATACAAAAACTGAAATGAGATTTAAAGATGATTGAGTAAAACTAAAAATGAAGAAAGACAATTTAGGAAAATAGGAAAAATATAGAAAATGAGAATCATATGTAGTCAAACACAAAAGATATTAGCACTTTCTTCTTGAGATGCAAAATGTACTAATTTTGTACGGTCTATAGTACATTTTGGACAAGACGAAAATGAGGCATAGGAAGCATACTGATTGTATTTCTGGCATTTTTTTCTTTAGTCACATTTAGTAAATGATAGTTTGAAAAGTCAGAAGGTAAAAAATGGAAATCAGTTTGAATTTTTTGATTGTTCATGAGAAATTGTTTTTTTTATCAAAAGTTTTTCCTTTTTTATATATTTATGATAAACTTTTTATTTCATGTCATTGAAATTTTGGTCATAATTTTGGTCATGAATGTTTGAGAGTTTTTAAGTGGGTTTTAGATTTTAGATTTTAGTTTTTAGATTATAGTTTTTAGTTTTTGATTTTTGTATTTTGCAAAAAAAATATAGAAAAATTTGAAAACAATTCTCGATCAAACAAACTCAAAAACTCAAAAAAATAGTATTTGGTTTTTGTTTTGAAATTTACAAAAATTCATAGAATCTAGTTTGCCTATTTTTTTAGGGAATCTACTTTTCACATAATCTTGATTGGATAATTAAGTGCTTTTTAGAAAATCAAAAAACAAAAACCATGGTAGAAACTACTACCATTGAAGACATTTATATATATAGTAGATTAGGACCCGTCCGATGGATGAGTTTCTAAATTTAAAATAAATTAAATTTAAATAAAAACATTAATTTTAAAATTTGTTGTTAATAAAATATATCTTAGATTTTTTTGAGAAAAAAATTATAAAGCATGCTTCATTAAAGAAGATGGTTATATACATAAATTTATTTTTCAACATAAATAAAGTAATTTAAATTTATATATAGCAATTTTATTGTTATTTCTCGTCTCTTGGCATTTCCGACAACATCCTCTTACTCAACCGTTAAGTCACAATCTCTCGATTTTTTATTATTTTTTCTAGTTCTATACCTAAAGATGTTTGGTTTCCATGATTTTTTTTTTCCTTTACCTGATTTCCATCTACCACTATCTTCAAATTCAAACATAAGTCTCACCGCCTTCTTCTCTTCTCCGGATTCATATTTGAGTATAACAATTAGATTCGGTGAAAGCAATTTTTTTGGAGTAGATCTCTGTAATGCCCAAAGAAAAATAAAACATGCACAAAGAGAGCATCTATCACTTGAAAGAGTGCATTTTAACCACTCCAAAATATGCAAAATACATATTTCTCACTAAAAATCTACTTTTTAATTTTTTATAAAAATTGTGATTATGTAATTTATTGAATTTCATACAATTAATTAATTATTATTATTTTATGATGATAAGCTATTACAACAAAAAAATATTTTATATATATATATATGAGTCTATCTATTTAACCCTTTGATTCATGAAACTATTAGATTTATGTCTTAATTTGATCTATTAAAAATGATAGATTCATGGGTTAATCGGTTAATCCAATCAATTTTACTGTATAATTACTTGACACTTAACCAACATTCAAATATTAGAAGCGTGTGAAATAATTTTTATATGAGTTTAAATAATATGAAAATCTAAAAATATAAATTTGAAAATAATATTTTTACTGAAGTAACAATATTTAACATATTTTAGAAAAATGGTAAATAAAAAGTATATATTTTTGTTATTTGTTTTTTGTTGGTTTTCTTTTTAATTAAAGAAAACAAAAATTTTATACGTGTCATAATCTTATCGTGTCATAATCTTATCTATCAATCGACACGTGTCATGATCTTATGAATTATAATTTTGACACGTGTCGAGCTTTCATAAGTTCAACCAAGTTTTTTTTACTTAATAACTATAGAGATGGAATATTAGAATTTTTTTTTCTTTTAGTATTGTATTCTTTTTTTAAAAAAAAATTTCTTCTGATAATTTATGATTTTATTTAATTAAACACATACCAAAATCTGATCGTTTTAATTGACATGTGTCACGATCAGACGAGTTACTAACTTTGAATCAGTCTCCTTTATATAATAAGATGGTTTATTTCTTTTTTTGTTACCTTTTGATTAGGAACTAACTTTAAAATTTTCTTAAAATATAATTTTAATTTAATTAAATATATTTTTAATTTAGTTTAATTTAATTTTCTTTTTTTTTTTTTGATAATTTATGGTTTTATTTAATTTAAAAAGTAGAAAATTTTCTTTTTTTTCTGATTATCTATTTTTTTCTTTTTAGGATTGTATATGTTTTTTTCTGATAATAATTTATTTTTTTTCTTGATAATTTATGGTTTTATTTAATTAAAAATGTGTCAAAATCTGATCGTTTTAATTGATATGTGTCACAATCAGGCGAGTTAGCAACTTTGAATCATTCTTCTTTATATAATAAGATATTTTTATATATATATTATATCTTTTAAATGATTTTACTATTTTTAGATATAATAACATAAAATATTATAAATACTTAAAATTTCAAGTACTGATATACACAAAATATATAATATATTATAAAAGTATGGTTAATGAACGTTTTTGTATTCTTAATAAAATCTATTTTTTAATTCTTAGAAAATTATTTTTAATTTGTATTTTTGTTTATTAGTTGATGATAATGATTAGTTTGCATCAATAGCCTATACAACTTAATTCCTTTTAAATATTTTGTAACAATTAATAATGTTATTGAATTTAGTTTGATGATGTGAATACCCTAAATAGAGTGAAAAATTTCTCGTTATATATATGATTAACAAGTTGTACGTAGAGTTCTATTTTTTATTTTGATATTTTATTTTCTCATGGGGCTTAGTTTTGATTCCTTTATATAAAATTTTAACCTTTGAAGAATATATACGAAAAGAAACATGAAGAACAATACATTTTATAAATCATAGTGAATCTTAAATAAAAATATAAAATTATTGATTAAACAGAAAATAAAATATGCAAACTGCATTATCGTTGATCACAAAGGATATATACAATTGTGAATGATACCCTTTTGTGCTCAAGCTACTTGAGATATTTTGCTACTAAATTCATATATAAATTTACAATCTACATTTGCCAGATTCCATGATTGAAGCACATTTATCTCCTTTCTTCACCAACCCATAAGTCTCCTCTTAAGCTCCATCCTACAAAAGACACAAACAAACCAAACACAGTTAATACCAAAATCTAGACCAAAAACAATGTTTTCTGGTACAAGAAAACCAGTACTACTTATACATGACAAGAGATTAAACCGAAGATATAAACCGGTACTGACTGACCCAAAATGTTAAACCAAGAATTATAAACTGGTGCTATTATGTATCAACAACAGAACCAACGGGTACTATATATCAATGACTAAACTAGAGTGAGTTTACCTCATAAGTTGGCGGTCTAGGAGCACCGGTGGACATCATACCACGGTTCTCATATGCCCGTCGGATAAGGTATGGAACCGCAGTTTCCACCGGTCCGTATGGCATGTACTTGCTAACATTGAAACCAGCCCTTTTCAATCCAAAAGATAACGCATCTGACATCCCGTAAAGCTGTGCAAATTCGATCTTCCCGTTTTCTTTATCGATGCCAAGTTCACTTGCTTTCCTTGCCCCTAGTTTACCTATCATGAATCACAAATAAGAAAAAACCATATAAGTTTAACAAAGTATATCGACAGTTTCATCCTAAAATCTAGGGGTTAACATAAAAACCGAAACAAATCGAAAGAATCAAACCGAACCGAAATTCATCAACCCAAACGATAGAGAAATTTATATACCGAATAAACCAAACCAAAATTCGATCAGAATCTGAGTGTTGTTCAACTGAACCAATAAACCAAAATTAGTTATAGATTAATATTTTAAATTAAACATATACAAAATTCGTTTAAGTATATTAAAAATATTATATTAGTTAAATTTTTTAATATTAGTTAATTCATATAACTTTTATCAAATATAAACTTTTTAAAGCCTTTTATCAAAAAAATATATAAACTTTTCAAACCATCCCAAACCTAAATAAAATCTGCTTCTAGTTCGAATATTTTTCCCAAAACCCAAAATAAATTCAAACCAAACCAAACAAAAAAATTGAATATGCTCATTCTTATTTTCAGTTTTCAAATTTCGAATGTAGGATTTAATTAATTAACATGGTTCAGGGACTTCAAACTTTATCAAAAAAACAAAAAAAAACATGGTTCAGTGACTTACCAGAATCGGAGTTATGCGTAGCTAGAATGACGCCAATGCCTGAACCATTCGAGGCTTTCTCCATAAGGAAAGTCATACACTCATTATAGCAATCGTGTGTATCTTGAATAGTGTCATGGACCGGTGACTTGTAACCCAAGGAATCTGCTAACCTAGCTTCACTAGACATATAAGCACCTCTCACCAATTTAAACCCAATAGGAACATTCATTTTCTCAGATTCTCGTAAAGCCAAGTGTAATCTTTCTCCTGCATCTTTCAAATAGGCTTGAATCGTGTTGTAAACAATAGGTCGATCTTTGTCGGAATTGAACATAATCGCTGACCAATACGCCATGTAATCGATCGCTGGTTGGAGAATTGTGTCTTCGGCATCGATTAATAATGGTACGTTCGATTCTTGACATCTAAGACAGATGGATTTGATGCGTTCGTGGGCTTTTTCAAGCTCTTGTTCTTCCTCTACGGTTAGTGGTTCCGGTTCGGAGGTTGTGTGGTAGAGAGGACTTAAACCGGAGAAAACCGGAAATGAATTGAGTTTCCATGGAAGTTTGAAATTTGGGTTCTTGTATTGCCACCGGAGCAAATCGCTCACTCGTTTCAGGAGATTCATTGGACAAATCGCTGTAATCTTCACCACCACTGAGCTCAACTGTTCAGACAAAGAACCAATAAATTTCAATTAAATTATTGTTCAAACAAAGAACCAATAAATTTCAATTAAATGATTGAACCGGTATAAACCGGGATTGTTGTAAACGCAAGAATATTCCTTGAGTTTGACAATTTGGATTTTCCATAGCTATCCTCGTTGCGTGATTAACGTGCTAACTTCAAGTCTGACGAGAAACTGACGTGGCTCTGATTATTACATTCATAATTTTTAAAAATATATTTTTAATTCAGACAAGTTGGTGTTCTTTTTTGCTTTTAAGGTTTTTTTGTTTATATTTTTTAAGGTTTTTTAAATGCGTTGGTCTCCTTTGTCTTGGTTTTGATTGGTTCCATATTACTCCACGTTTTTATACATTTCCATATAATATGTATACAGTGATCTGTTTATAGATCCAACTTGCACAAATTGATTATATCATACATGTCCCTAGCTAATAGATTTGATCTGTATAAAAAAAATGTTAATTACTTATTATTCTTCTCAACCAAAAAATTAACGATTGGGTAGCAAAGCAATTCGAGTAAGAAAAACGTTAAACTGATGAAAATATGTGAGAATATTGTTTTAGAAAAACGGAGAAATGAATAGAAATCGAAGAACTTTTTGAGACTAGAAAAATCAAAAATAAAATAGAATTGAGAGTGTCTTACGTGAGACGTAGGTAGGGTTTCAGCAGCTTCGACGGTTTCAATGAATTTTTGGATGTTGTTATCACACGCGCCACCGTCTTCGGCGTGTTCAACGCCGTACATCAACATACCTTTAAGTCCCGTCGACTCGTACACGCTCTTCACGCGCCTTGCGGCAGCAGCGGCGTCTTCTCCGGCGCAGAAATGGTCGTAAAACGTTCCTTTCACGAGACGAAGGACTAGATCTCGTGTAAAGGTCGCGTCCATGAGTTTTGAACTCATGAGCCACGAGCCAAGATCGACCATAGGGCCTATGGACGTGGCATGAAGAACAGAGGTTGAGCGAAGGAGGTTGGATATTGAGACAGAAGCAAATAGTCGAGCTTCGTCGGAGAGATCTAGGTCAACGTCTGGTTTTGGTTGGTCAAAGGAAAGAATCTCCGGGATTGTGGT
Source organism: Cardamine occulta (assembly GCA_028015245.1). Taxonomy (NCBI): domain Eukaryota; kingdom Viridiplantae; phylum Streptophyta; class Magnoliopsida; order Brassicales; family Brassicaceae; genus Cardamine; species Cardamine occulta. The sequence continues at coordinate 2,978,291 of CM051389.1, forward strand.
GGTCGGAGGACCGATGGGGCTCACGGTGGAGAAACGGTGGATGAGGTTTCGTCGGAGGAAACGGTTTGCCATTTTTAAAACTATAAGAGAGTTTTGATTTCTTTCTTCTTTTTGGGTTTTTCGGATCTCTCCTTTTTTCTTCACAAGCGTTTTTGTGTGTTGTGATTTGTGTGTATGTATGTTATTACAACATGTATTTATACACACACAAGGCTTTACGTGTGTATATATGTGGTAATAGATTATTTTTAATATGTGTGTACATAGATGTCACTATATGTTATTATATGTGGTGTAATAGCGGAAGTTAATATAAACGAAAAAATCGATTAGATTAAAGATACCTTGGGAATACTATTCTCCATACTATAAAAGCTGATTAATGTTAGAAATACTCTTCTTCGTGCTCGAAATCTCGTTTATAAAGGAGAAACCTCTTAACTAAAATCAATATCAATATTCAATAACAATTTTTTAATACAAAAAAAAAATTAAATAAACTATTTATAATAAATTCAAAAACCCTAAAACTCTTAGATAATAAAAAATAATTATCTAAATATTAAAATAAATAATAAAATATATTTAGAAGATATTTGGAAAATTTTCAAATATCTCCCTGCATCAATTTGTCTGATTAGGATAATATTGAAGATTTTTTCTTAAATTGGGATGGAATCGGGGTGTTAGTAAGCAAAAACTAGGAGAGAATATTTTCAAAAAGTGAGAATTGTCTATATTTTGGTTTGACTTAGAGTTATTGAATTTTAAAAAAAAAAAAATGATGGCTAAGTCATTTAAGCTTTTACGTTTACTTGCTCTCATTAATATGGATTTATTGTATATAATCTAATGGATTCATATTGCAATTTTCATAGCAAAAACCACGTGGTTTTTTTGCTGTTGACGTCAAAACAACGTGGTTTTCTAATTTTAATTGCAATTTTATGGTATCATTTATAGGAGAATCTTTTTATTTGTTGATAAATGTTTATAGGAGAATCTTGATAACCCATATTTCTTGAGGATATTCCGCATTCGTTATATCAAAGAAACCGTTATGAAGTTAATGAGATTAAATAAGATCCGGATTGATACATCCCAGGAGTTACTAAATGTGAGAAGTATATGCATGTCATTGCAGACAAGGATTTAACAACGAATTGGAATTAAATATTAAATAGTTCTCTATTTTTTTCCTAATAAAACTCTAATTACTTTATAGTAAAGTGTAAGGGAAGAATTTAGCCGTAAATTTTCTGCCAGAGCATACTTGTTGTGGAAAAAGAAAACTAATATATTTATATTAAGAAAGTCGAGTCAGAGACAGCAAGGAATTGACCATATGATATGTCATTGCCTATTTGGCCAATGGATAGCTCATGACTTTTAAATTGATGTGATTATTTAATAGAAAAAAGATAAAAATTAATTGTGAAGATTTGTCTTTGCGAGTCGGTGGATGCTGAATAGGATGCAACATTCGGACTTGAACTTCAGAATCTTTGACTTTACTAAAAATATTGGAATCTCGAGACATAAAATCAATGCATGAATTTAGCAAGATTCTCTCCCCTAAAAATGTAAATACTAATCTACGTTGCATGAAATTGCTAATGATGTTGCGTTCATCGGAATTGGGAACTGAATTGGAAATGCTCCAAATCACTAAAAATGGCCTCATAATTATGTTTACAAAAATGAAGCATTTGGAAGCGAAGAGAAAGCCCACAATTCAAAATTGAAAACGTCGATGGTATTGATTGGAAGCATCGATGGTACGTATCTCAAGTTCAAATAAAATAAAAACTATAATCAGGAATATGTGCATGTTGGAAATAACTAATTTGATTCATCAGATGAGATTAATTTAGGAAGATTTGAGTTTTTTGATATTTCTGTAGTTAGTTGGAAGCGTTGTATTTGATAGAGTTAATTGAAATGAGAATGATGATGACGGTCTAAACATGTGGTTTCACACGTTACTTTTTTTTATCTTTAAATAAATTATAATATTTAAATGATGTATTGGATTATGTCAAAAAATGTATTGGATTTTATTGTTTAAAACATTATATATATATATATATATGCTTTCAACATATATCTGCTTATTTTTGTTTACACTAAAAATAATAGCATTTTTTGGTTCATGTATCTATTATTTATGAAAAACTGCCTACAAGATTCTATCATTGTTTCGTTTACCCATCACAAATGAACTAAAGGGATGCATTATAAATTTAGAATTAAGGATGTTAATATTGATTTTTTATCCGTCTGGTATCTGAAATCCGGATAGAATATTAAACACGCGGATCTGCTTGCTTTTGTTAAAAAAATATGGACTTCAACAAGCGGATTTTATTTACCTTGTGTTTTATTTGGGTTTTCCTTATCGGATCATGGGTACCCGTCATACTTTTTTAGAAACAAATCTGTGATTAAAAAACTAATCTGGAAACGGAACCATGTTTAAATCTTTGGCTTTCTTTTTGTAATTTGTTATTAGGGATTGTGTTATTTAATCTACTTGTTAGATTGATGATGCATTAATCTAGTAATCTAATTCATACGTATGTAAAGGAAACTATAAAGATGTGTTGTTGATGATGCATCAGATTTCGTATATAATATATAAGAGGTTGAAACATAGTTTGAATTTTGAATATGTTAGTTGCACAAAACGTTTTTTGAATATGTACGATTGGTCCAGAAAAATCTGATCAAAATATTATTATTTGATTTGAATCTTATTCTTGGTTTAATTAGTTAAGTAGAGATAATTAATTAGAATCGATGAATTAACTGTGTTAAAAACAAAAAAAAAACTATGTTTTTTTGTTTTAAATTTTTTAATGAAACACATATTACATCTGCTTAATCTCATTTTACTTTCCAAATTTCCAAATTTCTAATTTTTTAAATCCAAATTAAATAAAAAATACCAAAAGTAAACAAAAACAAAAAAAAAACTAATTTGGATAAACCCAAAACCCACGGGGTTTTTCAGGTTACCATATTCGGAAATCAGAATTTTGTTTTTTTTTTTTTTTTAAAGCAGGCTCAAAACAAGATCGGTCGGCCTGCGTCTTTAACCCATCGCAACATCTCTAACCATAATCATTCACCAAATACTTATATCTTGTTGTATTCAAAGCACTTATATATATATATATATATATATATTTGATTTCCAAGTTTTCAATTTCTTGTGGAAACGAAAGAGATAAACTCGTGAATAATAGAGAAACTGTGTGTAGTTCTTTATCTCCAAGAAAGTTTGAAGAAATTGAGATAAAGTATTGTCAAGTTATTAAAGAACTTAAAATGCCGACATTTTCTATGTGTCATGTTACTGGGCTTAACTATTATTCTTGTATGATTTGACATCCCTAAAGCTTAGAATGAAGCAAAAAAAAAAAAGGATACATACTTAGCTAGCTCTCATTAATTAATACTTTATCTAACTTCTTCCCTATAGATTTACTTAGTGCTAGGTTTGTATTGAAATTATCCCACAATTGACGATGTTCAAAGGTAACCCATATACAAACAAGAAAACAAGTAGAGTTCTTATCCCACAAGGACAAATTGAGCATGTTATATGAGCTGTTAGCTTTTGAAAAAACGACAACTTCAATAGCATTTGATCAAGAAATCCAAATCTGACCAAGGCGATGACACTTAATTATAATTTATAGCATATACCAATCCAGCAAAACTGAGTGAAATGTAGACAGAAAGTTTGTCAATTGAATCCGAGTTTAACAAAAATGTCATCCGTTGGGAAAATATAATTCCAAATTTATTTCATAAATCCATATAGAAGCAGTTTGGATAATTCTTATCACTTAATTAAAACTAAAATAAAATAGTTATGCTTTTTTATTTATATCACAAGACGCATAAAACACATATAATATTTTAACTAATTAAAACCCCTAAATAAATATTTTTTAAAACTTAATAATAATAAGTATAATAATAATAATAAATAATAATAATCTAATAATAATAATAATAATAATAATAATAAATAATAATAATCTAATAATAATAATAATAATAAATATACTACATAAGATAGAAATTTTCAGTCAAACTATCCCACCAAAATGTAATTTCATCATGTTTTTTAAAACCCCTTGCTATCACGATATCCTTCCATGTATCTACGAAATAGTAATCACCTCTGTTGGATTTTATTAGTGTTACATGGTAAATAGGTCCTCTCACATCTTTCACCATCACCTCAACACTGTTTCTCAAATTCTGGATTAATTCCCATTCCATTTCTGGAATTACAAAATGTTCAAACTCTCTTTTCGGTAGGTGAAGCCGACCATTATTATCAAGATCATAAGCATTTAGCTTCTTCTTTATGATTTTTAAGTTATTTGTTTGTAAACTCAATTCCCAATTGAAAATTTCTGCCATTCTCTAACTGAGTTCGTATTAGTGATTTTTTTTTGGGAATATGTGAAAGATTATAGTGATTTTTTAAAAAAGAAAGCTCATCATCTATATATAGTTCTCGTAAACAATAGTCTTTCATTTTTTTTTCTTTTTCCCTTTTTCTCTTCTTGATACTTTTTCCTTTAAAAGGGTTTACACTTAATTTTCTTTAGATTTGTTTAATCATCCTAAAAGTCTTTTAAACATTTTTCCTTCAAAGTTTACAATATTTTTTTCTTTTTTATATAAAATTTTTGTTCTTGATATTATATGATATAGATTTTATATAACTTTAGATTTGTTATGTCATTCTAATAGTCTTTTAAACATTTGTCTTCAAAGTTTACAATTTGTTCTTTTTCCTTTTCATCTAAAAGTTTTGTTCTTGATATCATATGATATAGATTTGATATAAGTTTAGATTTTTTAGTCATCCTAAAAGTCTTTTAAAGATTTGTCTTAGAAGTTTACATTTTCTTTTTTTCCTTTTTCATATAAAAGCTTTGTTGTTGTTATCATATGACATAGATTTGGTATAACTTTAGATTTGTTTAGTCACCCTAAAGCCTTTAAAAGATTTATCTTCAAAATTTACAACTTTTTTTTTCCTTTTTCACCTAAAAGTTTTGGTCTTGATATCATATGAAATAAAAAATTTTTGTGTTTCTTAATTTCAAGATTACAAAAATAATTACCAATAATCAATTTAATATACTTGTCAAATTATATTACTTTTTTTAGAGATTTAGTTAGAAAACTTTATACATTAATTTGCGTATGTAGTATTTAATCTGGGTCACACATGTATTAGTTAACACTTAACATGTTAGAGGTTATTATTTAATTAATTTAAACTCAAATGATTACTTTAAAATAAGGCCAATGACTAAGGGAACAAGTATTATGAAAGATTTACATTTAAGTTATAACAAATCTGAAAGAAATATCCTGCTCATGTTTTTTTTTTATTGTGGTTTATCAATATATCACTTAATAAAAATGTTAAAAAAAGAAATGTGCCAAGATGCATAAGACTGACCGAGATTTCATATGCTAAACTAGATTGTTCCAAACAGGACGGTGACTACGACAAGAGACTTAACGTTTAGCCAGAGAACGCATCAAACTAACTTGTATCATGTCTTGATTACTTGTAAACGTTCACATCTTAGGAGATTCATAGTTCTTACTTTTTTCTTGGTTTTCTTACCTCTCTATTTAGGTAAACATGGAAAGCTACTACGTTACTAATCAACCAAATCTCGTGTACATGTGGATTGACTTTGTTACAGCTTGCAATAAATCAGAACCTTTTTGTCATTACGAAGGTTCGGTTGAAAACTAAAACACACGATGTAACATCATTAGCTATCTAGGAGAAAAATATCCTCAGAGACCATAATAAAGTTGTTCAATCACCTTGATGATTGATTTTTTGAGATTGGAACATCTCAGCAACCTGAAAATATGTAGCAAGAAAATTGAAAATTATAAACCAGCCTAGTTAAAACATATGTGTGTGGTTAGGATGAGACTTGACCTGCTCAGATGATGTTGCTTCCTCTGGCTTCTTGTCTTCCCGTACACGAAGTATACGAGGATTACACAGAGAATTTCCCTTTTAAACCAAACATCGGGTGGTTTCGCGCTGTCATTAACGTGGTAGTTTTGCTGGATATTTTGATCATTACAATCGACAAAAATTCAAGCAAGAGACATATATGATAATACAGCAAGTATAAGGTACCATAGAGAAGAAAGAAACTATCCTACTTGTGGTTTAGAAATCACTTTCGAGCAAAGACGAGAAGACAACTCTTCAAGCTCGGCGTCAGAAAATACAGTACCTATAGTAGCCCATACCGTAAAACCAAGGAATAAGAAACTTGAGACACATGCTAAAAACAATAAGCGCCAAGGTGCATACCTAGATTAGAAATGCTCTGGTATTCTTCCTTATCAACATCGTAGCAAGCTAGTAAAACTGAACCATAGAAACCTACAAAAGCAAATTAAAATCCTCCCCTAAAATATGTCATTTTATATGGCAATCTATTACGAGTTATCTATCGGTTGAATTCAAATTTTGGAAAAAGAGAAATAAATTGTGATGTACACTGTACTCGGTGTGGAGCAGAGGAAGAGACAGTCAATCATACTCTTTTGGAATGTCCGTTAGCAGTACAAGTATGGACAATATCGAAAATACTGTCAGTAGTTGGATTCCAAAGAAATTTGCTTTTCTCAAATATGGTTCATCTATTCTGGAGAATTTCTGAAAGATTCAAGGATGAGGTTTTTCCATGGACTTTATAGTATATATGGAAAGGTAGAAATGATAAAGTCTTTAAAAATATAGACAGAACCCCGCAAAAAACTTTAAAATTAGCAGAAACCGAAGCTTTAACTTGGGAGACGACAAAAATTAAATATAATGATGCACTTATCAAGTCTCTTAGAATACCAATGTTTTACCATTGTCTCAGAATCCAGTTTTTAAAAGGTGTCGATGTTGTGTAGATGATTAGTGGAAAGAGACGTACAATTTCTCTGGATTATGTTAGTTCTGCTCTCAAGATGAAATGGAGGGAACAACTATAGGGGCATGTAACACTCGTAGGTGCATCTCCCCTTTGTTCGTTGAGTTATAAACTCTTATCTAGGCCATGACAATTATGATCGCACTACAAAAAGCAGAAGTAATATTCTTAATAGATTCTTCGGAGTTGGTGAAGACGGTGTCTATACCGGCGGAATGACCTGCTTTCTCAACACATCTGAAAGATCTTGTGAAGATCAAGAATTTATTCTTATTTTTCTCTCTATCTTTAACTTTTCTTACTTTAAATTTAAAAGCTGATAAATTAGCACACAAGGCCAGACTTTATCCGCAATTGGTTATGCATGTAAACTCTGTTCCACCAATTTGGATTTCTGAACCGTTTTAATTAATTTATAATTGTTGACAAAAAAAAAGAATAGGTTACCTTAGAAGCTAGGTAGCACAGAAGCTTCGTTCAATGTACGCTTCCCACTTCGGAATCGGAATCAGAATCGAAAGCTCTCTAAAGCTTTCAGAATCTCGCTTTCATGATGGTTCTAAAAATACACTTTAAAAAATGTGTTGGAAGCTTGCACTTCCATTTTAGTAACTGTTATTTTTATATGTTTTATATTAAAAAAAATCGAGAATTAATATATTAATTTTGTGATTGTGCACATCATTTCATCTTTTATATATAAAGAATTTTACTTAAAATGATTATTTGAATCATATGCGAAATGTTGAAAGTGATTAATTTGATTAGTTGAATAAGATTATTTCAAAAAAAATTTGAGTATGATGATTTTTCTTTTGAAAACATAGAATTGCAATGAATAATTAATATGATGATTTAGAATTTTTTTTTAATTATTTTATTGAATTGGGTAAAAATGAGGCAATGAATTTATGTTGAATTAGAAACATATTAACCATCCTTTGTTGAATTAGATACGTGAGAGAAGATGGATCATGGAATTATATATGTAATATGTAATGAGCTTTGTCGATTCAAAAATGGAAAGAAAAGGAGTTTCCTTTCTATAAGTTGTTTAGGACCATCAAACTTCTCAATTTCCTTAAATTACTTTATATAATGGATCAAAATCATCAAATCATGGTCTAGGGTTTTAGATAAAGAAAAGCCTCGCCTGAAACAGAGGAGCTATCCTGTGATCGAACGGCTGTGATGAGGAGGAGATGATGGAAGTAAAGAGAAATCGTCAAGGCTTTTTATTTTTTGGGGATTTATCTAACTACAAAGTTAATATGCCCGAAGATTCTATCTAACATGACATTGAATAAAAGAAATTATTAGTGAAACGGCTCAAAACCGACATTAATAAGTTTAACAGAAAACCAAAAAAAAAAAACAAGAAAAGAAAAAACCAACATTCAAAAGTTGAAAAGAACTTGGGAGGTCGCTCCGATGCTCAAAATGAAGAGATGTTTGTATATATGTCTCAAAAAAATAAAAGTATGACTCACGTTATGCGCATAATTAAATATATATTATTGTTTAAAAATATTACACAAAATAAAAGTTTCTCATTTTATGGTTGTTATTAACTTATTGTTAAGTGATTTAATTCGAATTTTGGATCAGGCTTTTGACTATAGGATTTGTAATTTATAAATAGTGGTATTAAAAGTGAAACATAATCTAACATGTTTCGTTTTGTTTGACATGGTTTTCGTTTCGAGTTTTAGTTAAATTATGCACCATTGCCAATATTCAAATAGTATTAGTGTGTGGTTGGTTGCAATATTAGATCTAGTTGAAATGTGTACCATTACTAGTATTCGAATAGTCTCTAACATTTCCACCATTGCCTTCTTTGTTGCTTTGACAACGATATTGTTAAATGATTATGTTGAATTATTTAGTACATGGATATTTATTATCTTTTGTTATTTTCTATGTCCATGTTGTAAAATACACCTTCTCGGATATAATTTTTTGAGCATGAATTCTATCAGTGTGTCCGGAAACAGCTTAATACTTCGAAGAGTTTTATGCTTACTACCTCGGGTAACCGAATCCGTAGTATTTTCTTTAAAAGATTGTTTGTGTAATAACTCTTTATGAATCGATATACTACTCTTTAGTAGGTGTAATTGTTATATGATACTTGGATAAGATAACTAAAACGTTACAGGGACAAACAAAGGACAAAGAAAAAACATAGTCCAACCAACACCAATAGGTAGCTGGCAACTACTCAAAACAGAGGAAAACCACAAACAGCTCGAACAAAGAGCCTTCATCAAGTGGAAAAATAAATAACAAAAACTTCTTGCTGGTCTGAAAATGGAGATTTTAACTCCCTCAATGCTAAGTCAAGGTTCATAAATTATACTTCTTGCTTCCGAGCTGATGATAGTACTCAACCAAGAGAGCTCGTCATTTGCAACGTAGGATTGATAATAATGATAATCCATAACATTAGACGTAGTTTTAGCTGCTACTTGATTACCAGCTTCGTACTTCCAGTTATCTAGTGTCTGCCAAAAGACTTTTTATTCAAGTCGTCTTTAGTCATTGGTGTTTTAATCAAACATGGGTTTCTTATATAATTGTGAAGGATCATTTAATAAAACGCACAGTGTGTGATCTATACCTACTGGACTTGAAAAACTAGTTTGTTTTGGCCTAAACTCTATATTACTGAAATGTAGTGTAATATCTTTTATTTAAGATGAAAAAAAGTTCTTGTATATATAAATCTTAAGTTTTACTATTTCTCACCTACAAATAGAATTCACAATATTTTTCTCAATAACCATTTAATATCTACCACAAAAAATAAAATAACATGATTACATAACTCTAAATATATTAAAAACTAAAACAAATACACAAATAATGTAAGAAAACAAACACAAACATACAAAAAAAACACTATGTACACATTAAAATTAATCAAATAAAAACTATTGTTGCATTCGCAAGAGAAATCATTTAACCTTATCAAGATTAATTAAATTGAAAAAATTGGTTACATTTTGCAGAAAATGATCTAGCCGTTGTTTATTTTTTTTAAATAAATAAAAACCTGTTTCACTAGCGGGAAATAACCTAACTAACATTGCTGGGAAATAGTAGTTACTAATTTGTTTAAATGAAAATTTAACTAAATGATTGGAATTTGCAGATTGTATGTGTGTAATTTGCAGATTACAATGTTTGTAATTTTGAATATTATTAAACTGTGAATATAGCACCCTCTACATCAGTAAGATGAAAAGTACAAAGTCAATATCTTTTCCGGTTTTCATCTCCTCTCCCGTCTATCACACAATTGTTGATATATAGCTCTATCTTCTGATATGGCAAACCAAGACCAATTAAAAATTTATGTACCTCGTAGTATGAAGTTGATGAATATTATTACGGCAAATTGTTTTTCACAAAATATGCTATAGAATTAAACACATTCTTCCACCAAATCTTAATTTATCTTTATGGTCATCAATCTACTTGTACATGATAAAGACGAATGTCATTCTCTACATCCGTTATATAGCGGCTTCTTAGCTACATCTACCATATCAAAAACAATTGCGCTTCTAAATTAGGTTTTTAAATCTTATCTCCATCTTCACTCGTCAATTGCATATTTTCTCTAAATGCATCATTTACTATCTGAATGATACATCAAAATTTACTTCCGTGCGTGGTCTAAAAAACATGCGATGGAGTTTCTTACACCAAAATATTTTCATAATTGCATTAGCAAAATGTCATTTCATTGTTATCTAAGTTACCAATTAAAGGCAAATATAGAATGTTTTTACTAGAAAGTAGAAGAGACATGGTGTGAAATTCTAAAAGATTTAAGAGTAAACTGCAGATTATAAAATGCCATTAATCTACTCCCTAGCGGATTTGTAGTGTCGGTTTAGAATAAATTCTCTCTACCTGAGACTTTTCGGAGAAGAATCTTGAAGAGTATCAATGGTGATTCCAACGATTTCTAGGTATTTTTTCTTCTCATATGTTTAGTATAATTTTTACTCCATCAATTTTATTTATTTATTTTAAGTATCAAGAATTGTTTAGTAATTTATATACGGATTCCTTTCTATCAAAAATAATTTTACAAAATAAATAGTAACCGCGCTGTGCAGCGCGGAGAAATATCTATTTCATAGTTTGTTAGTTTATATAATCATATATTATTATAAGTGTTGTAAATTAGATTCGGGTATGTGTTAGTGCATTTGATAATTGTAGTTATGAGAATGTTTGAATCGTCCGAGTCTTAATATGATATGTTTGATAGGAGGATTGTGGTATTACATGTTCTTGAATATAAAGACTTTGGAGCTCTGAAGTGATGCATGTTGATTCGTTGATTCAAAAATGTTATCGCGATTATGAGTAACTCGCGCTGCACAGGATGGAGAAATATATACTTTATAAATTTATAGATTCTTTTTATAATATAATTTTTTTGGTAAGCATATAATTAATGTTATTTAGTATTATTAATATATATATATATATCGATTTCAAACTTTATTATTTTATATTGATATGAATTATTATTATTAGTGTTTTAAATTAAATTTATTTTATGTTTTTAATATCTTATTTATTATTATTATATATGGCTTGTGTTGTGTTAATTAAAATTACTAATATATAATTACGTGCGATCTTATATATTTAAAAATTTTAAATAATAAATTAGATTATAATATAATTTCATTGCAAATTAATTGGTGTTATGCATATATTTTCATATCATTCAAAAATCTATAACTGTTTGATTTACTCAAATATAAAAATTATTATCAATGATTATAAATTCGATATGAGATCCGTCATGATCCGTCTTTCTCTGCTATGACCCGTCATGACCCATCCTCATCTATTATAAAAATAAAAATATTTGAATATCCAGATTATTTAAGTTAGATAGTAATCAATTTAATTTTAATTTTCATCCATAACTAATAAGTGAAAAAACTGAGTTTAATTTTATGTGAAAAGTAATAATTTACAATATTATTTACTAATTTTTATTTAGTTATATTAATTTTGTGATTATTATTGTATTCTTAATGACCTTATTTAAAAATATTTAATACTATATTATTTAAATACTCTAATTAAAAAATTTATGTTTATTTAGGAGATACTAAATATAAATAAACAGATTTAAATATAATATATTAAGAATTAGAATTTGAAATATCTACATATTGATTTTTTACTATTTATTAGAGAATTGACTAACTAAATATATAATTATTATGATCATTAATAAAATTTAAAACTAATTTATGTTAAAATAGTTTAGACTAATTTATCCTTAATGATTGATTGAATATTTGCTAGCAAACTTTTTATTTTCTAATGGCAGTTTTCATAATATACCATATGAATTCTGGTTAAAGTGTTTATAAGGTTGCTCAAATAATAATAGAAAGATATTCTTCTAATTACTTGTAGCCTTGTTTTGCGCTGACGTCGACGGTAAATAGATTCAAGCTTTCTACATCTCTCTCGCTAAGTAAAATCTCATTTGAATTCATCTTAGTGTAACCTAATTAAATTTGCATTTATGGGTTACGAGTTTTCACTGAGAATTTTCTTGATTATTCAGTGAGAATTGTAGAGAAAACGATTCTAAATCTAAATAAAGAAAACCTAAACGTAAAACTTTATTTCATTTCTCTGTCTAGTCAAAAGTTTCATCATTCTTTGAAGGTAAATAAAATTTCTAACTCGGTAAAAAAATAATATTATATTATTATGCTACAAAAATTTGATGATTCAGATGTTTCTCTTATTCAATGCATAAATCTTATTAGATTTTATAAAGTAGATCAAATATACAGATACTTGACTAAATCTGGAAACACAGTAAGTCAGGATAATGGTCAACAAATCTTAAGGTATTAAATTTTAGTTGAACTTTGTAGTTTGATTTTCTAAATAATTAAATATATTTGACCATATAAAACCAAACTACTTAATGTTAAGATAAAGATAATAAATTTTCTGAAATTTCTGATGAGATGTCATCTTGATCTTGTAAAAGCCTACCTAAGTCATATGTCTTTTAGTCTCTCTTTTTTAACTATAAAAGCCCATTCACCCAAACAATCACTTGGCATCCAGAAGTGACCTAATCACCAGACACAATGCAACGCAGTAACAAGCAACAGAAGTCTGGATTGATGAGAGATGATGCAGCAAGAGATGCTATGAGAATGTATGGGTTTGACGAGCTTGTCATTGATGAATCTATCAAAGCATTGCTAGAGGTATTTGCATTACCTTTTAAGTGTTCTTTATCATTATAATATGTATTGTTTTAGATATTTCTTACTTTTCAATTATAGATCTATGGCGAAGATGGATGGTTTCTTATTGAAGAGGGTAGATATGATGTGCTTCTTACTAATTGTTTGGAGAAGCAACAAATAAAAGAAAATGAAAATGCAGAGAAACTAAGGGCTGATTATGCCATGGTTTCTGATCATGCTATTAAACTGAGAAACTTATTGTTGTAACAATTTTATAAGTAGATGGTTGTTCTTTAACTTAAGTTAAATCATTATTAGGTATGAAGATTTCTCATAATGGTGACACAGAAGAAACAGATCCAAATGAGGAGACTGATGATGATGAGATGATTATGCTAAATCCTGAGCCTCTTTGTCAAGAACTTGAAGAATTACTTAGAGAAGTACGAGCAAAGAAGAAAAGGAAATCTGTGTTAGTGTTGGAAAACAACAGTGAACCAAGGAGGAGTACACGTGTAAAGAAACCAAATCCTAAATTTCTTTAACTGCTTATTCCTTCTCTTTTTTATTTATGATTGTTCTTGCTTTTTATTTGTTTTATGTTGTAATTTTCTTTATAAACATTTAAGAAAAGATATCATTGAAACACAAACTTTTCAGTATTATTTAGTTTCCTATATATATAAATGATTTAATTTTGGCGAATTTTGAAGTTTGATTTTCTATTTATATTGACCATATAAAACCAAACTAATTATGTTAATTAAGATAAAGGTTAAAACATTTCTAAAATATTTGATGAGATGGCATCTTGATATGTAATTTTATTGTAATTTTTCTTCAAATAATAAAAAACTAATTAGTACTTTTGTGTGTTGTGAATATGTGTGGGAGTGTGGAAACATATTTATAAGTGCTACCATAGAAAATTTGTTGGGTTTTTGAAATTTTCAAATGGCTATAGGACCGCTATAAAATGGCTACATTAATGTATATTTTTCCAATGACAGATAAATATCTTGTCGGAAACGATGGTAATTTTATGGTTTGAATTCCATCCGTTAGAAAGTCCGTTGGAAATGCGGTTCTTTTCTTGTAGTGTAAAATAACATAAACATGTGTAATTTTATTGGTAAATTTTATTCAAATAATAAAATTCTATCGGATATGACCAATTCTCCGTAAAGAAAAAAAAACAGGTTTCTTGAACATATATAGAAATGATTTTCTTAACCTTTTGTTTGATCATATATATACTCATGTATACCAAAAGCTATGATTAACCAGTCAGCACCAACAAGGTTGTCAAAAGAAAGCATTGTAAGCGTCCAACAAAAACACCAAAAATACATAACTAAAACATAAGAAAAAAGTTTTAACGAATATATACTTTTTAAAAGGCAAGTATTTTGTATTAAATTTGATGTTACAGTTTCATAAATGCCTATATCAAAGGTTTTTTTAATTTTTATTAGAATATCCACATTTTTAAACCCAAAATACCTAAACACCTAAGAAACCAAAGGGTAAACGAGATTGCCCACCCCTAAAATCCATGCCATTTTAGTTTTAATCTTGTAGATATTGCTTTTGATTGAACCCACACAAAAAAAAAAGAGAGAGAGAGAGAGAGAGAACTATGAACTTACTAAGAATTGAACAAATTTGAGACGTTTATGGGTGGCTTTATCCAGACATTAGACATACAATTTTGATTCACCTTTGGGGTATCCACTAAGTCTCTATTCGTCGTCACAGCAGATTGACAGCCTAAGTAAAACGTCAAACCGGGCAAACTCATCTTTTCGGTCCATTTTTGGTTTGTAAGATCTAGTCTAAGATATGTCGGTTTTTGGTGGCCCTAACTGTATACAAGTTAGATATCTCCTTGGTACTCTGTCATGAAACGTAGACTGGCCTCAAGGCGTTTAGGAGGCCGTCGAGGCTTAGAGAGATACATTCCTAAGCAACCTGTTTTGGTGAGACAGTAGAAGACTCCATTGGAGTAAACAACATTTTCGAAACCTCTATGTCCAAGTGGTAACCGATTCGGGAAAAATAAAGTAGTCCGCTCTCTAATGGCAGGGAGATATGTTTTGATAGTAATGAGTGTATTGGTGATATGCCACACCGAGGTCAAGATTATCTTGAAAGGCTCCCACAGTACCATAATACATCTTATAAATCCCTCATTATAAAAAGCACATCTTATATCGTATCATCTTTGTAACCTACCAATCCACCATGAATATTGCTCGAGCCCTCAGCCGTCAATTTCTGAGGTCACAGATAGAGGATCCATTCATTTCAAAGGCAACCTTTTCCTTCTCCGGCGCTCATCTTTCTCCTCCCCGATGAAACCCTAATTCGTATCTCATCAGTGTCACCAAGAGAAACGCCATTTTTGTTGGTAAGTCGTACCTCTCTTCCATGTTTCTTCTCTTAATTTAGTATATAATTCATCTACACATTATTCTTGAAAATATTTTAGAAAAAATAAAACAGCACTTGGTGCTTTAATGCTTTGCTTCTGCGTTCCTCAAGGAACCCACCAATCGTCTCCTTAAATATATGACCTGCTAGTTGAACTTAGGTCTAATATTGATATTTACACATATAGGTTTTAATTGATTGTAATTTAGGCTGGTAGTTGCAACTTTAGAATCTTCTTTGCGGATCAAATATTGTGGGTATTGATCTGATTGTGTGTATTCATCGTTGCCTATATATAAATAGAGATCTGAATTTGATTTTGTCGATTCGAGTGAACACTTATGATATTACGAATTGAATGCGTATGTAGATAAATTTTTGACTAGAAAATAGAAAGGACATAGTATGTATGATATTCTACAAGATTGAGGAATAAACTGCATACTACTAAATGTTATTAAGCTACTCTCTAGTGATTGTGTTGTGTCAGTTTAGAAAAAATTCTCTACCCAAAACGTCTCGAAAAAGAAACTTGAAGAGTATCAATGGTGATTCCAACGATTTCTATTCTAGGTATTTTGTCTTCTCATATGTTTGATATAATTTTTACTCCATCATTTGTCTTTTCTATTTAGTTTTCAGTATCAAGAATTGTTTCATAGTTTCTATAATGATTTCTTTCTAGATAAAGAGTTTCAAGCATTTTGCGCTCTCTCGCTAAGCAAAATCTCACTTGAATTCATCTCAGTGTAGCCTAAATATGCCATTTCTGGATTTCAGTTTTCATTGAGAATTTTCTTGATTATTCGGATTGTTGAGAAATCTATACTTTCACTGAATAATCAAATTTTTTTTAATGAATTTAAATGAGATTTTACTTAGCGAGAGAGATGCAGAAAGCTTGAAGCTCTTTGTTGTCGATGTCAACGGGAAAGCCAAACCTAGAGTCATTAGAAGAATGTTTGTAAAATCATTTTTTCTATAGAAATTATTAAACAACTCTTGATACTTAAACAGTAACTAAACAGAAAAAAAAGTCAAATGTAATTACTTATACTAAAGATGTGAGAAGACAAAATACTTAGAAAACGAGGGAATCACCATTGATACTATCTTCAAGATTCTTCTTCGAGAAGTTTCGGGAAGAGATAATTTATTCTAAACCAACACGACACAGCCGCTAAGGAGTAGCTTAGTGGCATTTTATAGTCCGCTGTTTATTCCTATATCTTTTAGAATTTCACACCATGTATCTATGGTTGTCTTTAAATAGGGATCTTTTATGGTATTAAGGTAATGTTGTGATTATTAAAGTTGTGTTTACAGTGTCGACCAAAGAAAATGGACGTTGTTGGATGTTCCGCGACCATGAAGCCAGACAAGAGATGTCCCAAGAAGTACTGTGTGAGAAGGTTTGATTTAATGTTTTGAGATTAATGTTGGAAGAAATGTATAAGCTTTGGTGATTGGGGTACGATTCTGGCTTGAATTATAGGTATGGGGAGATCACAGAAGATATTGCGTTGAAGAAGGATTGGATTTGTTCCAAGTGTAGGAGGAGAAAATCTGCATTACTATGGAATTGATTGAAACTAAAGAATATAAACTTTAAGGAAAGAAAGAGTGGAGGCCAGGTAAAAAATATATTTCCTTAACTATTTGAATCACCCATAGAGTTAATTAAGCAAAGAGATTTTTGTCTCGTCTCCACTTATTTCTTTTTTTAATGTTTGTGTTCTTTAGTTTCGATAAATTCCATAGTGTTGCAGATTTTTTGCTCCTACATTCTTAACTCTTTGAATCAAAGGTTGTTCTATAAACATCTAACGGATTGAAATTGAGATTTCATAAACGTGTGAGAGCTTGTGTGTGTTTACAAGTCTCTGTTTTAGTTTACCAGTTGTGATTGGTTAAACATTGTTGATGAGAGCTTGCGAGCCTCGGAGTTGTTTATTGTTTGGGAACAAGTATACTTCAATCAAATTCTCACTTGAATTTCGAACCTGAACGCAGCAGCTCTGAGTTGAGACTTGAGACGAAGAGCATCGACAATCTGCAGCTTGTTTTTGAAATTTTTAGATTATCAGAACCTGCATTTTGATCTATTTTTTTGCGAGTCGAAGTCTCAGTTTTTTTGGGTTCTACTGTTTTGAACAGAGAAACAAAACTAGACATGATTCGAATTTGATTACTTGTGTCCGTAACCTGCAATTTTCTTTGGTTAACGAGACCTACAGTTTTCAGGTTTTGATTTCTCTGCAAATCGATTGGTATAAGACTCTGAATTGTCATTCTTAGTCTATAAACTAATAAAGTGAGATTCTAGTTTTTATTTAGAAATGAGCAAAAACAATCAAAATCCAGTTTTTTTTTTATATTTTAAGAAATCTAATTTTTCAAAATCATGAATGGCCATAAAATAGATTTTTAGAGAATCTAAAATCAAAAACCACTCCCATTCAATGTCAGTTTTTTTTATAACGATAAAAAAATGCTTTTCAAAAAACAAATGATCTAAGCCTCGACGTGAAGCGAATATTCGAGAATTTGATGGTATTTGTGATTCGCTTCGTTCCGTCCGAATCAGCAGTTTTTCAATTTGTATTCGCTTCATATTTAACCGGATATTCGGTCACCGAATATTCGGTCACCGAATATTCATTAAAATTTGTATTATTTGTCGAATATTCAATTTGCTTCGTAAAAATTTTAAAATAATAATAAAAATAAAAATAAATATAGAATAAACCAAAATTTAATCTAAAAATAACAATATTTCATACAAATATATATTTTCATCTTAATTTGTTAAATTTCAATATTTAAATAAATAATTTGGTAACTAAAAATTCATAAAATTTATATATAATATAACCATTATATAATGTATATATGTAATTATCTATATATATACATATAACGAAGTGGAGTGAATATTCGCCTTTTAAAATTATAATATTTGTGATTTGCTTCATTTTCAATGAATATTAATTTTTAATATTTGATTTCCTTTGTAATATCACGAAATTTTTGACTTTTTCTGATCAAATCGAAGCAGATAGTGAATTAAATCGAATGTAATCAATATTTTGCCCAGGCCTATGATTAACAATATCCTCCCGACTTAAGAAAACAAGTTGTTATGGACTAAAATCTATATTACTGAAACGTAGTGTGGTTTTCTTATCTAGGATGATAAAAATCATATATATTTATAATTGCATCACACAGGATAAATATAACCGGTATTTAAATTAATTAAATGAAAAAGTTGTTGTAATTGCAAGGAAATAACCTAACCATTATTAAAATTAATCAAATGAAAAATTTGTTGTATTGCGCAGAAAATGATCAAATTGTTATTGGCTAAAATCTATATTATGAAAATATAGTGTAATATTCTTATTTAAGATGAAAAAATTCACATATATATACATTGCATCACGCAGAAAATGATCTAACCATTATTTACTTAATTAAAAAAAATAATTGCAATTACATGGGAAATAACCTAACTTAAATAGAAAAACTGTTGCATTCTGCGTTAAATGATGAAGTTGTTGTGGGTTAAAATCTATATTAATAAAATATAGTATGATCTTTTTTATTTAAGATGAAAAAATAAATTATTATAGATATATATATACTATATTGCATCACAGAGAAAATGATCTAACCATTATTTAAATTAATAAAAAAGTTATTGCAATTATGCAGAAAATAATCTATCAATTATTAAAATTAATTAAATAAAAAACCGTTGCATTGCGCGGAAAATGATCAAGTTGCTATGGGGGAAAATCTATATTACTAAATTGTAGTGTGATCTTTTTATTATTTAAGATGCCTCACGTAGAAAATGATCTAATCGTTATTTTAAATTAATAAAAAAAATTATTGTAACTTAAATGTTATTTAAATTAATAAAATGAAAAGACCGTTGTATTGTGCAGGAAATAATCTAATAGTAGCTAATTTAATTAATTGACAATTTTAATTAACAGATTGTAATTTGCAGATTATACGGTGTATTTTGTAATTTTCAGACTATTATACTAAAAAAAAATTATTACACTTTTGTTTTTTAGTCAAAAACTATTACACTCTTTCTCTATTTTAGTCAAAATTATTACACAGTCAAAATATATAATAGCTTCTACTGTTTTTTTATAGCGGACCCTGAAATTCTAAACTTCGAAATCCTCGCCCCGCCCAAACATTTCAGTATCGGAGGGAAAACGAAATCGAAAATTCTCTCTTATCAAAAAAAATACCTGATTCCATCCAAGAAATCATCATCACGAGCTTCTGAAATGGCGGTATTGAAGCAGCTCGAAGAAACACCCATTCAGATCGAAGCAGTGATCGATGGTTCATCAAAGGCAAAAGCTTGTCACCAGGTTTGAGTTTTCTCAACTTTATCGAGTTTTCTTTTTTAATTGTGATTGAAATAAAAGTGAAATTGGAACATGGGTACTCATAGTTACTGATCCGGTTGTGTTTATTTATCGTTGCCTATAGATAATGATCTATTTGGGTTTTTGAAATTGAATTTTCGTTTGATTTGTTAAATTACGTTGAAAATTGAACCTTTGGGCATTCATTGAATTGTGGGTTCTCTTTAATTTTGACAAATTCTCAACCTTTTTGCTCTGATTTGGTGTATTAATGTTTGTATTTAATTGTTATGTTATTGATTTAGCTCTAGGATTACTAGAGTTAAATTGAACCTTGGGCACTTATTGAATTCTGGGTTCTCTTTAATTTTGGCAAATTCTTAACCTTTTTGCTCTGATTTGGTGTATTAATGTTTGTATTTAACTATTATGTTATTGATTTAACTCTATGATTACTAGAGTTATGTTCTCAATCAATGTTCTTGGTTTTGCAGTGTCGTCAAAAGAGAACAGATCTTTTTGGATCATGCGTGACCCAAAAGAAACCCGGAACATGTCCCCTTAAGTTCTGTACGAAATGCTTAAAGAACAGGTATGATTTAATATTTGGAGATTTGTTTTACAGAGAAATGTATTAGGTTTGGTGATTGTGTTATTATGTTTCTGGCTTGTATTATAGGTATGGGGAGGAACCAGAAGTGGTTGCATTGAAGACTGATTGGGTTTGTCCCAAATGCAGAGAAGAATGCAACTGCAGCTGCTGCAGGTGAGTCAAACTTATTAATTACATTGGATTTGCAAATTTTTTATGTTGTTTAGCGCTTTTAATGTTAATCTTTGAACTGTCGTTTACCTTTTCAGGAAGAAACAAGGCCAAAAGCCTACTGGGATTTTGGTGCATACAGCTAAAAATAGTGGATGCTCTTCTGTCTCAGAATTTCTCAAAACCGATGGTTCTGAGAAATACTTTTACAAGAAGAAGGCTAAAACGGTAAGTGCTATGTTCTAGCATGATCTTTGTATTATGTATATCTTAGCTTTGAGTCTTATTTTGTTATTATATGGTATCTTGCAGGAAGGTGTTGTTGTAGCTTCGCCACCTGAACTGGTATGTGCTATGTTCTAACATCATCTTTGTATTATGTATATCTTAGCTTTGAGTCTTATTTTGTCATTATATGGTATCTTGCAGGAAAGTGTTGTTGTAGCTTCACCACCTGAACTGGTATGTGCTATGTTCTAGCATGATCCTTGTATTGTGTATATCTTAGCTTTGAGTCTTGTTTTGTGATTATATGGTATTGCAGGAAGGTGGTGTTGTAGCTTCACCACCAGAACTTGACCAGGAGAATGCTGTTGAACAAAAACCTGTTAGCATTAAAAGATTGAAGAAAACTAAACGTGAAGAGCTGAAGGATATAAACAACGGTTGCAGCATTGAGAATGCTGCAGTGGAAAAAAGCAGTCCAAAAAAGATCAAGATTTCTGATTCTGTTCATGAGACTGGAGTTACCAAGGAAGCATCCGCAGAAGGAAAAAATAAGAGTAAGATGACTTGGGCTTGAATGTTTCTGAATTCTGAGAATGTAAGTACTGTTGAAAAGAGACTAACACATGAATGTCTGTGATGCAGAGACTACTGCTAAAGAAATCAAGGGACACAACATAACTGGTAAGATCATCGAATGTTTCTGAGAATGTAAGTACTGTTGAAAAGATACTAACACATGAATGTCTGTGATGCAGAGACTACTACTGAAGATATCAAGGGAAACAACATAGCTGGTAAGCTCACGAGAACCAAACCTGCTCTCAAAAGGCAATAGCTCAAATAAGAGCAATACGATTTGGGATCGAATGTTCCTGAGAATGTAAGTACTGTTGAAAAGAGACTAATACTAGAATGTTAATGATGCAGAGACTGCTGCTAAAGATGTCAAGGAAAACAACATAGCGGGTAAGATCAGGAGAACCAAACCTGCTCTGAAAAGGAAAGAGGAGGATCAGGTTGAGGTTAAACTACCTCAGGGCAAACTCTCAATTACTGTTGCTGGCATTGACTTGCCCCCTGAAGATGTTGGAAATGTATTTCAGTTTTTGGAATTTTGTTCAGCTTTTGGGGAGGTATCGTCTAATCCCCATCCACAGTTTGATAGTTGATCAAAATTAAAACTTTTGAATACTTGAATACCTGCTCGTTTGAATTTTCTGATAGGCAGTTGGTTTGAGGAAAGGACAAGCTGAGTGTGTTATACGCGAAATGTTTTCCGGGAGAAGCAAAACGAGACAACAGTATTCCACACTCACCCATATGATAATCCGACTAGTAACTGTGATACTAGAGGGTAGAGGAGAAACGTAAGAATTATGTTCTTTCATAGTATAAAGTTTTCTATTAGTTTCCATTTCTGCTGATGCATTTCTCTTTTTTAAATAATATAGATCAGTTGGCCTGAGTGCAACTGATGCTAGTTGGTTCAGTGAACTTGGAGAATGTCTTTCGACATCAGAAGTTAAGCTAGACGGTTTCCCTCCTGAAATGTTTGAGAAAGGCATTTCTCAGTATGAGAAGTTGGATTCGTCGAAGAGGCTTAAGCTTTTGAATTTCTTATGCGATGAGACGCTTGGCACATCGTAAGTAATTGTTATATTCATCTATTAAATGAACTATTCTCTTTTGATTTATGAGGCTTGAGGGTTTACATATATATAGTAATTAAATTTCCAGGTTGATAAAAAATTGCATTGATAAGCAAAATCTTGATAAACAAAAATTAAATTAAAAAAAAAAAAAAAAATCTTTTATCAGGAAAAAAAAAAAAAAAAAAAGAAAAGATCAATGCAGCAAAAGTAAAGGTAACTGTAAAATCTACCAAGTCTTTACAATATAACTTCGACAACATTTAGTTCATTCTAAACCCTTTCTGTTTTAGGAGAAACAACTGAAGCAGAAACTGCAAGATGAGTTGGCCAAAGCTGTAACAGAAAAAAACGGGATTCCGTTGACAAGCACAGAACGTGATGCAATCTTATCGTGTGTTAATGCTGAAGCTAAAGAAGTTCATTCTGAGATGGAAAACGCAATGGAGATGCTACCTAAAAGTAAAAATCTAGGCTCCTTCTATTTCTATATGGTTCCATGATCATATGCTTAGAGGCTTAAGTGTTGTATCGTGTTTGCAGAGAGTCAAGGAAGTGTCAATGCTGTTAGAACTAACCCTGTCGAAGTAGATGACAATGGTCTTATCTTCTGGAGATTGAAGTCTTACAATGATGGACAAAACATTCTGCTTCAAGGTACGAAAGAATTTACAAACTTCGTTTTTCTTCACGAGAGTATAGTAGTTTTAATCTCTTTCCTTTGTTTATATGCAGATTTAGGAAGCCGGAGTGAAGTATCTCCTCAGGAAAAATGGTTTTCCTTTAACTCTGAGCAAACCCCAGAAGTTGAAAAGTACATCTCTAACAGAAGGTGAATCATTTTATATCTTTCTTTAAGCTTATAAGCTCAAGAAATTTACTAAGAGTTCCATGAAGCTATTTAGGAGTTAAAATTGCTTGATTGATCTTAAATCATAACTCTATATATACAAAACCTGCAACAAAAGCATCTAGTTACAGATTAACAGTATACGTAATCGATGCATCACTTGCATTGCATCTCATTTCTTCTATTGAATAATATGTTTTGTGGTATGAGTAATCGATGCTTCACTGGAAAGTTACATATTTTTGAATCTTCAGTATTACAATTAAACAACTTCTTCGCATGGAACTGTAATTGAATCGATGCTAATTTGTTCATGAGTTTTGCATATTCTGCCTTGCATCTCAGTTCTTCGTTTGAATCCTATGTTTGTAGGATGAAACGGCGTCGAGCAGAAAAGAATGCAAAAACCATTATTACTTCTGAGTGATGATCTTCTCCTTGGCTGCGAGTATAAAAGAACATGGTTCTGGTATACAGAGAGGTAAATGGCTGACTCAAGACTCTTTGACATGCGATTCGAGTATTGATTTGTTGATAATTTACATATATGAACAACCAATATGCTCGATTTGTATGCTAATGTTCATTCAAACTTTCTTAAGTATGAGACAATCTTGCTATAGTTGGATATTGTTTGTAATATTTATAAAGTGAACAGATTATGTATTTCTTACTATGATATCTGTATTTTCAAATTTGTAATGTCAAACTTTTGTTGCTTGGTCACAAAATAAGCTTAACATCAAATAATTAGAAGTGAAAAAATAGACAAGAGTCATTCATCATAGTTTCATCAAACAGTAACAGCAAGAATTTTATCGAGAGCATATGTTCTAGGTACTGTAAGCACATGATCAAACCATTCAACACTCCCTCCAAATTTCCCATCTTTTGCGCCTTTCAAGCGCGATCTCTGCACACCAAATCTTCTTATCGCTGCCACTATTCTTGTCCCACAAAACCGCCATCTTTCTGTGTCCCAAATTTGTGTTTCTGTGTCGAACACCTCAAACGTGTTCATCAAGCAATCAGAATTGCAATCTTTATAGCTTCCTGTTACATATATCTTTCGATCAAGGACGCTAGCAGAACATGACATTAGCTTCACCCGCAAGCTTGGAGCCTCGCGCCAAGCTAGAAGAGGACCGTATGGATCCACCAATGTTGTAGATATTAGAACCAACCGCCACATTCGACAATTCGGTAGGAGGAGAATGAGGAATTGGGACTGTAGCCAAAACATAACCACTTGACTTCTTCTTATTATTATTACTTGTGTCATTGGTTAGGGTTTGATTAGGTTTCGGGCAGAGAGTGAACCAACGATAACCAGAATAGCACCATAAGCACACATAGAGACAATTTTCAGTGTGGTTCAAGAGTGACCGGGCCTTGTAAAGCTCCGGTGAAGCTAGGAGAGATCGAAAGCTCTTGGAGACTAGTGAAAGAGTCGGATAGTCCAATCTTGAGACGCGTGCGAAGATGCTCAATAGCAAATCATCGGGAAGTGACGGATTTGGATTCTGTTGCAGCGTCGGTAACAGCTTTTCCGGCGACGAAATTTACGGAATTAACGAGAAGAAATCGCCGTTGATCAACTTCTTAAACTTGCAGCTAACGATTCAGGCATTGGATTAAAACCGGTTTATGCCTTTCGTTTAAGTGAAAACCGGTTAATATTTTGATAATGTTTCGAATTGGTTTTCACTCCTAAATAACCGGATTAAAATCGAATTATCATGAACTGAATCCAAATTTAATCATCCAACTATTGTTAATGTCGGTTTTAAATTTGGTAATTACTGTATTTTTCGGAAAATACTGAAACATTCCAGAAGACCGAACCGAAATTCTGGATTAAACGCTTTGATTGAAGAAACCAAACCAAAGAACCGATTGGTTTTGACTGAATTGACCGGTTCTCGTAAACCGAAATCAGAATTTTGGCGGCTGATACTAGAACACTTACCTCAGCCTCACATTACTCTCCCAAAGATACACAGAGAGAGAAGAAGAGGAGATAATGGGATCGATATCGGCAACTCCGGGAACCACCGTCTTATTCTCAAGCCGACGTTTAGGTCTATACGATCGTCGCCATGAGAATCTAACCGTTGTTTCGTCTTCACAACCGTCTCTGATGCCACGGCAGAGATGGCTCTACGTTCCTAAAACGAGGTTGAATAGAGAGATTCTGAGACTTGATTTCATTACAAGAGCCGCTGATTCCACAAGCTCTTCTCCTCCTTCTGTTGCTTCCGGTGATAAGACCTTAGTCCCTGATGATGAATTCACTCTAGCTAAGGTTTTATCATTTTCTACCTATTCAGTTCCTAATTATAGATTTTCTTGAATTTCGAAGCCAAAATTTGAAGTGTATGAGATTTATGGTGAGGCCATAAGTCTTCATAAGTAGATAGATTCAATGATTTTTCGATTATTATCCGAGATTTAGTGGTATGAAATTGAGAATTGGGAAGGATTTGATGTATGCAGTTCATATCCTGATGTAGAACTATCGAAATATTTACAGTTTCTGATGACATTTCTAGGAAAATTTGGTATAAAAAGTGTTATTTGTGTTATGGAAAGTAAGATCTTGTTTGTTGTAATATAACCATAAGTTCATAGGTGGTATAGAATGTGTGTTGGAACATTTTTCACATTTCCATCTCTTTTGAATTGCAGATTTCATTTGGTGTTATTGGACTAGGTCTCGGGGTTTCGCTACTCTCGTAAGTTTTATTTCTTACCTTCTCTGTTGCTATAGTTATGTGTGATTTTTCATTAAGGATGTGTTGAATCCTACAGATACGGTTTCGGGGCATATTTTAATATCCTTCCTGGATCTGAATGGTCTGCTATAATGCTAACATATGGATTTCCCCTTGCTATAATTGGAATGGCACTCAAGGTAATACCATCTCTCGTGTTTGCAGTATTTGATCGCGGTTTATGAACTTCAGTTATCTTTCTCATTCTTATATCCTTGAGAGAATAGAGTATTATGGAATGCCTAATTGTTTTCGTCTCTGAGGATCAGTTTTACTTCCTTTTGCAGTATGCAGAACTCAAACCAGTTCCTTGTTTGAGCTATTCAGATGCTGTAAAGCTTAGGGAAAGCCGCGCTACTCCTATTTTAACGCAGGTACTTAGTAGTTTTAGTTGCTCTTTGATACTTATTGGAGTACCTTCATTTTGGTTATAGATATTTCTTCATCCTATTACATAAATTTTCTAAAGCATATTTATGTTTCTGATTAGAGGACAGAGTGTTAATAGTTTTCATTGTTAGTATTTGGAAATGGAATCTATAAAGTAGCTTGATTTCAGTGTAGTATGTTCATCTTTCCTACGCAAACTTCAGTTTTAGTTTCCCTTTCCAGTGCACATAGGATGTTAAATTTACTTCTCGTGAATTGTAAGTGTATCGGGCTTCTTCTTTCTTTTATTAAGGTTAGAAATGATGTCACGAGATACCGTTATGGTGATGAACAACATTTGGAAGAAGCACTAAAACGGATCTTTCAATATGGACTGGTAAGCTATTTTACTGAAGCACAACACGCTTTATTACTTCCGCTTTAAACCCGACTGTTTTGGTCATAAGGGAGGAGGAATCCCAAGACGAAGTGCACCTATCTTACAGATGATAAAGGAAGAGGTAAATTTCTTCTTATGCATGACTTCACATCGTATTATTATAACAATCTCGTTATTTGTCTTGCATTTGACATGGACATTGACCGATGAAACTAAACTTACCTGGATTATTCTCGATAACTCGTGTCCACAGGTCTTAACCGATGGTCGTTACTGTCTGGTTCTTGTATTTGAGGCCAAATCTCTGAAGTTGTCAGATTTCGAACAAAGACAGGTAAAAGAGTTAGATCCATAAACTAACAATTAACGCGTATGAAAATATAGTAATTAGCTTTGATTTCGTCTCTGAGAAGTCGAAATGCATAAAGCTGAAGCACAGTAATCTTATTTTGATAGGCTAAATTCACATCCTTCTTTGGACCAAACATCACTGCAGAAGTCGGTAAGTAGTTAATCAATTCGCCATTCGATTTCTTGTTCTCTGTTATTCAAATTGTTTTCTGAATCATAAAAATTGCTTTGAAGGTAAAGGAGAAAGTGAGAATCTCTATGAAGTAAGATTGATTTCCAACTTATCCACCAACTCTGTATCTTCTACCTCTTGAATATGAACAAACCATATATACGGCGGCGTTTCGATCAATGCAATTTCTCGTTCTGCTCTTGTATATCATCCTATATAATCATCCAATGTATAAAGGTTCATACTATCTACAAAAATCGCCATTGGAACGAGCCTTACCTAACCGTCCGCCAGATTTGTTAAAAAATTTCACGTATGGTCGTAAACAACTTTACGAACTCGTTTACATTATTATCTATTAGGTTCTAAATAATGTTTTAAGGAAATGTGAAATCCTAACTCTATAACAAGACCAATTTTTATTAGAAGATTGACATGTCGGTGGTAGTCTCAAGTCTCAACGAATTTGAAGGTTAGAACAAACGGAAGGTCCTCGTCGACAGGACTTCATTACTGGGTCTGATTGGTAGCCAACCTAATTTCAACATCGGATCAGTCTCAACCTAGGGTGTAAGCATTTTTTTAACGGTTGTAAAAGAAACGGTTAAAAAGAAAGCGATTAGAGATAGCGGAAGAAAGAAAACGGTTGAATTTAAACAAGTGATTAAATAATAGTTATGATTGGTAACAAGCGGTTGAATTATAAAAAATATTGTTATAAAAAATAACATAAAATAAATAAAAATATGAAAAACATTTCAAAAAAAAATTTCTATTTTTAAAAATAAAAAAAAAATAAAAAATGTATATTAAAAAAATTCTAACCGCCTTGTTTACAGATGAATTGCAACCGTCCATTTTTTTCTTCCAACCGTTCTCTTCAATCACTTTCTCCAATCGCTTATTCTAATAACTCCATTAATTGATACCTTTCAAGACGGTTTGTTTGCAAACGAAGCGGTTGAAGTTACCAATCAAACTCATTGGGTTTACTAGTCGTATACTCGTATACAAAAACCGATTAAAATCCGTTCAAACAATTTTGAATAATTTTTAGTTACCCAAATTACCATATATGGGCTTAAATGGGCTTATAAGTATGGCAGAAGTTAGAAAAAGAAAGTCTAAATGGACCTTGAGTCTTTAGCTTTTACTTAAATTATTCAATAAGTCCATTATTAAATTTACTTGGCGAAATCATTCCTTCGTCTTTCTCTGATATTGCATTGCTTGCTTGCCCAGAAAGTCGCCGAGAAAGTTAAAAAGTAGAACGGCGGAGTAAAAAAAAAAAAAGAAGAAGAAGACGAGAAATGGAGTCGCAGAAGAAGATAGCTCATGAGATCGGAGGTGTGAAGAACGATGCTCTTCGATTTGGTCTTCACGGCGTTAAGAGCGATATTATTGGATCTCACCCTCTCGAATCAGCCTACGAATCTGTAAATTTTTCAATTCCCATCTCTTTTTTTTTTCATGCGTAATATTGAGTGGAGGGAAGTGGAAATTAAGCTAAGAAAGTGGAACTTAGTGTGTTTGATTAACGAGCTTCGTTTCCTCTATCGTCAGTTTCGTTGATTGAATTAGAAAAATTGAGAAGTGATTGGGATTTTACAGTGTTTCTTAATTTCTGAAAAAAAAATTAGGGTTTATTTTTGTGTTTCAGGGAAAGAAATCAGAAGAAGAAATGAAGAGGAAAGTTATAACGCATACTTATGGAGCTGCTCTTCCTTTGAAGATGGATTTTGATCGGCAAATCCTCTCTCGGTATGGATCTTCAATTCTCTAAATTATAATGTTATTAGATATGAGAATGTGTGATTAAATCTTCATTAGGTGCTATTAGATTCCATATTTGATATGATCATATTACTGTTCTGAATTTTAAAATATGGTTAGTAGAAATGTGTATATGAATCATCATCATAATGATATATCGGAATTCAGAACCATAAACGCATAGTGGAAACTCATATATAGAGTTTGAAGATTCACATAGCGTATGAACATTTACTATATTCAGGTTTCAGAGACCTCCTGGACCAATTCCATCTTCAATGCTTGGCCTTGAAGTCTACACGGGAGCTGTAGATGATTTTGGTTTTGAAGATTACTTGAATGGTAATTGTTGTATTACTTTAAGTCCATTTTGTTGTGCCTTAAAACTTCATTTACTGGTCTCTAACTTTTAGATTGTTCAACTTCTAAACACCAATAGAGTTGTCTACTTCTACAAATCATTGAGCATTGCTCAAAATGTGACTGTCACATATACTGCTTGCATTGTGTAACCATCCTCACTCTTGAAGATAGTTAAACTCTTCATTTAGTATGTATAAGAGAAAAAGTATTCAACTTGTATATTTTCATTATTTTATAGATTGTTCTTAAAATAGTTTTTAATCTGCAGATCCTCGTGAATCCGAGACGCTCAAACCAGTAGACTTTCATCATGCTATGGAAGTTCGACTTGGTCTCTCCAAAGGCCCAGCTTGCCCAAGTTTCATGTAGGTCAAATTCAAAATCAACGTATTTCATCTTCAGGTCTCATGTACTTTGAATTCCTCAATCTGATGAGTAAGATCATATTATGAAGTTTCATCTGTCTTAAAAAAAATATGCTTCTTGTTTAATCTTTTTTCTCTGTACTCCGTCTCCTTGCTCTTTATCGGTATGCTTGGACATGATAAAGCTAATGAAATGTGTTTCAATTCTGATCTCTCGGTACTGGTTCTGATCTAGTGCTAGTAGTAATGGTCATTGGAAACTTCAGATCTCTTGTGGCTTCTTCTTGTAGTGGCAAAATTAGATCCATGTTTTTTTATATTTCAAGCTTTTTCCAGGAAAACTAAGATTTTTTTGAATTTGATATACTGAATTTAATTTCATAACTGCAAAACACAACCAATTGTTAATGTCTCCGAAAGAGTTGATTTCCTTTTAAGTTAAAACTCACCAAAAAGCAACAAAATGCATGGACGCAAGTTTAATATAGTCACAAGTCACGGATTTCAAATCCATACTCAACTTTTTAAATATTCAAATTTACATCGTAAACTTACAAAATGGTGCAAAATCAGACATTCGCCGTGATGGTGCTAGTAAGTCAGTGATTGTTGCTGACGTGATTGTCACATCATAAATTATTTGCAGATATGGATGACACATGTGTATTAAAATCACAAACCTAAGACTAGACGACGTCTTTTTTTTTTTCATAACTTTTTTTTCTTTCATGACGAGAGAAAACATAGTTGTGTTCATCAGTTCCTCTTGAATTTTAACCAAACTCTATTAAATTTGAAGTAACTGGCAGCGAGTTTCGAGTGTGAAAAGGATTTGGTGAACACAACTATGTTATTTCTCATCGTGAAGGAAGAAAAAAGTGATGAAGAAGAAAAACAATGTCGTCTAACCTTAAGTTTGTGATTTTAAAAAACATGTGTTATCCATATCTGCAAATTAATTTATGATGTGACAACTACATTAGCAACCATTAACCACTTACTAAAATTGGTAAATGTCTGATTTTGCTCTATTTTTAAAATTTAAAATGTAAATTTATATATTTAAAAAGTTGGGATGTGAATTTGTACATACCCCAACTTTAGTTAACATAGTAGCTTAGTTGGGTATAAAATGATCGAAAAAATCCCACAAGTCACACAACACAAAAGTATGTATATAGACGGAATTAAAAATAAGTTGAATAACTACAGAAAAATGTTAATATTTTCATAAAATACTCTAATCCAAGTTGAATTATAATATATTTTGAGCCAATATAAAGTGAGTTATACTTGTAGCTCGATAGACCCAAAGCTTTGGATGCTAGATTTTGTTCAATTAAATAAATCGCAATGGATTTAATTATAGAAAAAAATAAAAATAAAGACGAACAAAGTAACTATTGTAGTGACTGGACTGTCAAGATCAGCTCAAATATAAAATAATAAATAAACAAAACAAAAAGAAAATTAAGAAAAAAAAAGAGAGAGAGAAGAAAAACCCTATTCCCCGTTTTATTCATCTAGGAATAAACAAAACAACAAAAATCGATCCCCAAAAATTTTTCCCGAGAAAATTTGCTAATATTCCGTCTTCAGCCGAGAAAAAGCCATAGAAGCTAAACACTAATCATCTCTCCCCGGCGATGGAGTCTCGACGGAACCCTCGCGCCGTAGTTGATCCAAAGGTCCGACAAGTTGGTTTCTTCACATCAGCTCAACCCGATTCAACTCAACAACAACAACCCGACCCGATCGCAGCATCCGCTTCTTCTCCTCCAGTTTCCACCATTTCTCCTTCCGGTAACTCACTCTCCCCCGTCATGATTCCTCCGCCTCGTCACAATTCCTCTGATACTTTCCCTCTTCGTGGCGCCGCTGCTACTGCTGCATCAGCCGTTTCTCCTTCTTCGTTTTCTTACTCCAGTCGCCGTGATTTCCCTGACGGATCGATGACGGCGTCTCCTGGACGTGTTTCTAGGGGTAGTTTCGTAAAATCGTCTCTTCCCGTTGCTTCTTCACTTCCTGGTGTTGGAATTGATTCTATGGCTGCGGCTAAATATAGTAGTGTTCCTGCTACTGGATTAACCACTGTCTCCGTCGTTAATATGCCTCCTGGACTTTCTGGTAATCTTCAATTTGTTCTTGGAATCATAATAGATTGGATTTGCTTTATTAGGAGAGTGACTGAGATTGAATTCGTAAAATCTTCAATTTGTTCTTGGAATCATAATAGCTTGAATTTGATTTGCAAAATGCTTCTTTGGGATTTTAAGGTTAATGGAATCACAATGGTTTAATTGCAGAGGAGGTGCAGAGTGACCAGAAGAAGAATTCTAAGTCATTGAAAGAGAAAACCACAAAAGCTGAGAGACGAGCTCTTCAAGAAGCTCAAAGAGCTGCTAAAGCAGCTGCAAAAGGTGTGATTTTTCATCAGCTTAGTGTAGGGATGTATTTAGCATTGTGTTTACGCCTTAATTGAATGAAATTGTCTATAGAGATGTTGCTGTATTGTGGAATCTTCTTGTGTTTTGTGGTATCTTGCTTATTTTGTGTAATACTGTGGTATTTCGTGTTGCGTAGGTGTGATTTAGCATTGTGTTTACGCCTTAATTGAATGATATTGTCTGTAGAGCTGTTACTGTATTGTGGAATCTTCTTGCATTTCGTAGTATCGTGCTTATTTTGTGTAATACTGTGATATATCAGCTGAAGGAGGTGGGAAGGTACCACCAGTGACTTCTGGCTCTGTGGCTGGAACAAGTGTTAAAGCGGCTAAAATAGCAAAGCCTACTTCTCAGAAGAATGATATTGTTGTTGCTGCTGGACCATCTGAGAAGAAAGGAGGTCCATCTGAGAAAGAAAGAAAGAAAGATGCTCCTCATCCTCGCATGCAATATGATGATGAGAGTAGAGTTGTGAAGGCAAAAAGACGTGCTGTTGTAAAACAGACTGAGGCGAAAAATAGGGTTGAGCTTTTTAGACATTTGCCTCAGTATG
Source organism: Cardamine occulta (assembly GCA_028015245.1). Taxonomy (NCBI): domain Eukaryota; kingdom Viridiplantae; phylum Streptophyta; class Magnoliopsida; order Brassicales; family Brassicaceae; genus Cardamine; species Cardamine occulta. The sequence goes on from CM051389.1 coordinate 3,011,439, forward strand.
AGCATGGGACACAACTTCCTGATCTCGAGACTAAGTTCTTCCAACTTGACCCTATGCATCCTGCTGTGTACAAGGTATTATGGATCCTATCATTAATCTCCTTGTTAAGATGAGGAACCGCTTTTTCTGATGAGTGGTTTCTATTGCTTCGTTTAGATGAATGTTACTTGTGTACTGAGTGAGTATCAGTTGTTGTGGTTATCAGGTTGGTCTTCAATATCTTTCTGGGGATATATCTGGTGGCAATGCCAGGTGTATTGCAATGCTCCAAGCATTCCAAGAGGTTGTAAAAGATTATTCGACACCGCCTGAGAAGACTCTTAGCAGGGACATGACTGCAAAAATTAGTAGCTATGTCTCTTTCCTCATAGAATGTCGTCCGCTTTCAATTAGCATGGGAAACGCAATCCGATACGTGAAAAACAGGATTGCAAAGCTGCCTATAACACTTTCTGAATCTGAAGCAAAAGCTGCTCTTCAATCAGATATTGAACGGTTCATAAACGAGAAGATCATAGTGGTAGATAAGATGATAGTGAAACATGCTGTTACTAAAATAAGAGACGGTGATGTCCTTCTGACCTATGGATCTCCCACTGCTGTTGAGATGGTTTTATTACATGCTCATGAACTAAGGAAAAAGTTCCGTGTCTTGGTAGTGGATTCTCGTCCAAAGCTTGAAGGGCAGCTACTGCTTCGTAGATTGATCAAACGAGGCATTAACTGTACATACACGCATATAAATGCCATTTCATATGTCATGCACGAAGTCACCAAAGTGTTTTTGGGTGCCTCATCAGTTTTGTCTAACGGCACAGTTTACTCAAGGGTCGGGACCGCTTGTGTTGCAATGGTTGCAAATGCATTCCGTGTTCCTGTGCTTGTATGTTGCGAAGCCTACAAATTCCACGAGAGGGTACAGTTGGATTCCATATGCTCTAATGAGCTCGGTATGGATCATATCTCTATCAGTATTTTGTATCTTATACCACCTCTGATTTTGTTTTACCTTACATTGGAGTTGGATTCTCTTTCTTTTTTTTCTTGTAGGTGATCCAAATGCTATTTTGAAAGTACGTGGAAGAGAAGACATAAACTACTTAGATGGTTTGACCAACAACGCAAACTTGCAATTTTTGAATTTGATGTAAGCTTGTATAACCTGAGAAGTGAAACTATGATCTCTTAATACTATTCTTCTCTACCGCTAAATCTTTTTATGATTTTACTAATGACAGGTATGATGCTACCCCGTCAGATTACATTTCCATGATAATCACTGACTATGGCATGGTAAGATTAATCATTATCTCTTAAAAACATCAGAAGATTATTTGTATGCATGCACAGTTTCTGCATTCGTTCAGAATCTCAAAACATCGAACATTGACCATGTTTTCTTTTTCAGGTACCTCCCACAAGCGTGCCTGTGATTGTGAGAGAATATCAGAAAGAACACGTGCTTGTCTAAGCAAAGCTCTGCTCCATAAAATTTTACCCTTTATCAAAGGTGAAAGCTCTTCTTCTCCATCTCCTTCCTCTAGCTCAGGCTCTTCTTGTCACAACCCGCATAGAATAACTTCCGGCACTGCCTCCCTCACCCGCTTCTTTTCCTGAGTACCGGATTCATTTTTTTGGCCTTGACATGTTTTTTGTTAGAAACTTTTGACTCTGTGAAGAGTGCGATTCATCATCCGCCTCTCCGGGAAAGATTTTATCGATGTCGGTGATGTTTTTCTTTTGTCTGTGATGTATGGGTGAAAGGCTTCTCTTGTTCTCCTTTCTCATGGAGGTTGAAACAAATCTTTCTCAAAGTCTCTGCCAATTTTTTTGTGGTTCAATCTTTCCCATATGCCTAAAAGTGTTCTCATGATGTTGTCGCTTTTGTTTCAAATAAACTCAATTTCATCACAAATCGTCTCTAAAATGAACAATGTTTCATGAGGTCAAAATGTTAAAACATTGTGATAGTGCAAATATCATTACGAGGTTTTAGTTTATTGTGTGAGAACTTGAGTCTTGCCATTGACCGGAGTAACCACACCGAGAATCACGAAACCACCAAGAATAAGAATCAGAACGCCTGTTGTGTTAACTAACATTGCCTCTGTGGAATACCGAGTTATCACCTGATTCACTTGCAGGAACGTCAGCTTCTCAAGTATCCCTGTGGTTGCAGTCATAATGGCCAATGCATATATGTAAATCCCTAAGAACACATGCCATGACATCAAACTGGCTCTGCTGTTTCTTGAACCGCCCGGGTACCAATAAGTCACAAACCCTGCAGCCCACTGTTCGTAATAATAGCTTTGAGTTTTTGGTTATTTATTCTGAGTAATAGAGATTTTGTTTTAAGATAAGAGAGAATGTACCTGGAAGGCGAAGAGAAAAAGACAAGCTAGGCCGAGCCATGAATGGAGACTGTAGAAATTCTCGATCCCTTTGTCGATATGGAACTTGAGTGCAGCCCATACTCCAATAAGGCTTAGGATAAAGGCTGTGAATTGTAGTGTGAGATGAACCAATTTCTTCAAGTTCTTTGTACCTTGAACTGACTTGTATGCTAACATTGCTGCATAATTCAATTTGCCCCAAATGTTAGAAAAAGTGAATTGTTGAACATAACGGATTATCTTTGATGAATGAAGAATATGATAACCGAACATGAAAACCGATACTACGAATCCTAAACCTCTTCAACTTAGAATTGTTAGATAAGCTGGCTCAATGAATGAAATATATAACAAGTTTCAAGTCTTTTTCATTGGATAGTAAGCTAAGATGCTAAACTTGCTACAAACACTAATGAAAGAAACATAAATCAATATTGTCAACGTGATTATGAGGAACAAATATATCTAAAGAAACATGTGAAGGAGATTATTTGTTTACCTTCGCCATTGAAGAGTATGAGTCCAATCACCATCAACACTGGATGAACCTACAAATAAAGATATTTGACATCAATCAATCAGACATAATCTTTGGACGAGATCATTATAACATCCCAAATTTGAGCTTCAGATCATGGCTTATGATCACACACAGAAAAAGTAAAAATCCAAATTTCAATTTCACAACACACGCAATCAATAAGTATGAATCTCAGATACATCAACAAGAACATTTTCATCCAATCATTTTCCCAATTTTCAGAAAAATTTAAATCAGTCAACACAAAACCAAATCATTAGAGAGAAATCAAGAGAGATTTACATTAAAGATGAGATCTTTGTTATCAGAAGAAAGAGCTAAGCCTCCTCTGTAGTGAACAGTCCATGTCAAAAACAAAGCCGCAATGATGAAACCCAAAACTCTCACTACCACGAAGATCGGAAACCCACCCAGCATCGGAACCGCCATATTATGCCCAGAAATGCGAGTAAATTATACTTTTTTCCAGCGATCAAAATCAAGGTAAATTAGGGTTAGGGTTGAAGTATTTAGTCGAATTTGGGGATTTCTGAATGAGAACCACCGTCTCTGTTTAGATCGGCGATGCAGGGAATTTCAATTATTCTACTTTGAGGTCAACCAGAGTGATTTGTTGTGACAAAATTAATTTAATATTTTACTATGCTTTTATTTTTAATTTAGTCTAGTTTTATTTTATCAATTATTATCCCTTAGATACTTTTTTTTTTTTTCTGTATGATTATTATAAATTAAATTGACACTCAACTTTTGATTCCCTTTAGCGAAAATGGTAAAAATGCACCTTTTCACAAATTTGGACATTTTCCTTTAAACTATTCATATTTCATAATCAGCACATCTTTTATATTTACAGTAAATTGCATGTTTTGTCACGTTACAACATTTATTTCACATATTCTCGCTTTGACATTTGATGTTATTCATTTAGCCATATACTATAACTAACACAATATACTGTTGTTTTTAGACATCACAGAACATACCATCATTTATGATAAATTATTTATCTAACAATCGATTAAAATAACTCATACTTTCTCTTCTTTCAAGAAAAATGTAACATAACAACATATATTAATTATAATCAGAAAATAGTTTTTGAAGCAAACTTCACACTTTTCCAACGTGACCGTCCATGCAATAAAAATAACAACTTAGGCAATTTTCTTCAATTTTTTTTTAATTAACGTGGAATAATGTTCCCATAATGATTATCCAAATCAATTGCTTCAATAATATAATTGATTGTTTTAGAGTAGAAGAAAGTGAAACCCTCTCGTTCCTTGATGACACTTTACTCAACACATCTCAATATTCTCATTTCACACGACACGAAAACGACGTCGTACAAAAACTTTATATAATATGCCAAACAAAACAAGAAGAATCTCATAACTACAAAAAAAAATGAATCTCTCTCAACTTTTCATCACCATCTTCTTTTCACTCTTCCTTGTCTCACACGTAAACTCAACAACCGATATGATCATCGAACAAACTTGCAAATCATGCGCAGCCAAATCCACAATCTTTGATTACAACTTCTGTGTCTCCTCTCTAAACAACTCACCAATCTCTCTTCTCTTGCCTTAGTTCCAATGCTTCAAGCTCTTGACAACGCTACAGAAACATTTTCCATCATTCAACAGCTTCTGATAAGCGACGACGACGGTGGTTTCCGCGGCGCTTGCCTCCGTGACTGCCTTGAGCTGTACGAAAACGCGGCGGATAGATTGGAAGAGGCCGTGAGGGTTTTTCTTACGAGGAAAGAGTTAGGGACGGTGAATGTGATGGTGAGCGCCGCCATGGAATCCGCCGTGACGTGTGAGGAAGGGTTTGGGGAGAGAGACGGTGACGGTGATGATGGTAGTGGTCAGATGACGTGGACGTCTCCTATTGGTGGTGAGAATTATAAGTTGTTTGAGTTGGGTGAGGTTGCTCTTTGTATAATCAATATGCTCTCTTCTTCTTGATCTGTTACATCTCTTTCTTCTTTTTGATTCGTTTCATTTTGTTTGTTTGTTTCAATTAATGATAGTATGGTGTAGATCTATTATTTTAAGATTGAAGACTTTTCTAGAATTTTTTATTTTTTATGTAAAATTTTGTGCCGAAAATATAAAAAAATGTTCATGTGTGCTATAAATCAATTATCATAGAGATTGCTTTACAAAGAATTTTTAGTTTTATTTATGTCAACAAGTGTTTGTTACAAGTAACAACTTTTTCATATGATTGTAATAACTTGCAACTGCCAAAAAAATTAATAAAAAAAAAACTAAATACATCAAACTAAATGGTTTAAACCAGGAAACATAAATTCTCTCTAGTAGAGATAATTCCCAAAATTCATTTTGAAACAATCATATGATTATTTTACAACATACTAAAAACACCAAACCTTTTAGACTTTCCCTTAAATATTACTATGTGAAATTCTACATTCTCTATTTTTCATGTAAAGTTTACATTAAAATGTTAAAAACGGCAATTGGTTTTAACGTATTAACGTTACATTGGATCAAAATATACACACACTTAAAAAAAAAAAAAATGAAAAGACATACCCAAAATAGTACAAACCTTTAACTTCAAAAGAAAACTTGCAAGAGAAAAGTAAAATCCATTTTTGTAGTTTCATATATCTTCTAGCAAAATGTTACTAAACATATAAAATCAAAAGTCTGATAAAATAGAAACAAAGCTTCCACTTTCTAGAAAATGAAATCCTAACTAAACCTCTAACATCACATCTCCACATACACATACACAGCTAACAATCTCACCATTCATCTTCTGCTGCTTAATCTATAAGACCAATCACGATCATCCCTGTCCCTATCCCAGGCTCTGTCCCTATCCCTATCCCTGTTGCTGTCTCTATCTCTATCTCTGTCTCGGAAATCAGCATCATAACTAGAGTAGTCCCTCTTACTTCTTTCAGATATATATCTATCTACGCCCGGGCTTCTTGATCTAGATCTGTAATCTTTTGAACCATATCCGTAATCTTTTCTACTGCCATACCTTGGAGGATAACTGGATGGTTCAACATCGAGAGGACCATCGTCTCTGTAATCATGTCCTCTGCTTGTTCTTTGTTGCCATCGGCCGCTTCTGCTGTTGTTCCTATACGAAGGTGCAGCTTCCCAAAGCCACTCATCTGCGTTTTCTGGCAAGGGAGCGTTAATCCCCGGAAACTCGACTGTTTTTTTCATTTGTGGCTCTGGAGGGTTTGCTTTTTCCAAGATTTCCCCATCCTCACTCTCCATCTCCTCCCGAGTCTCCAGCTCTTCTCCAAATATAGTGATTCCGGAAAAATGATCATCTTCTGGAGCTAGCGACGTAGCACAGGAAGAAGCAGATACAACAGGAGGTGTGAGAACATCTGGTACAGTTTTTATGTACACGGACGATAATAAAACAGAGAAAAGCTTACCTAGGTATCCTGGAGGGTACCCAATCTCTCGCATTCTGTTAAGCCATGGAGGAGGGTCTAGTTCCTTCACAAGAGGAAGAAAGGAACTGATTAGAATACTCATTTCTCACTTCTCTGATATAGGAAATGTACAATCCAGCATATTGGTAAAACTATACAGAGCAAAATTACCCCAAGATTCAGAAGCTGACGTGTCTCTGCATCAAGTGTGCCGGGTTTCAAGCCATCATACTTTCCAGTTTGAGGTTTTTGATAATATCGGGATGGTAGACGGGATCCACTACTCTGATTTCTTTTAGATTTCTGACGCTTCCGGGCATTATTAACCGCTGATCGATCAAAAGGCTTTGGACATTCTCTTAAGGAATGACTATAGCCCCCACAATTGAAGCAACGTGGAGGATCATCATCAAGAATCTCCAACCCCCTGGAACAATAAATGTTAGGTCATTAAATGTTACAAGAAAGCATACATTGCAAGATCAAAGATCATTAAAACATTCACTGTTAGGTCATCAACAACATAATGTAAGCAAAGCAGAATAAAGGATTCAATTTAGATTCAATTTACCCATCCAAGTTTTTTGAGCCATCTGCTGAATTTAAACCAATTCTAAATTTACGGTCATAAAGAGGAGTGGTGCTACTTTCCACTAGAACAAAATCTTCCAACGCCTTAGGACCAGTTTGGTTGTCGATCCAGAATGACTGTATATGCAAGAATACAAAAGTTGACGTCATAAAGATTATTGATGTGCACACTTAACAACTTTTGATAGCGTTGACAACATTTTCACTCACCACAGACGAAGTCTTCTTCAATCCAACACGTAAGGCGGGGAAATATGTCTCCTCACCAGATTCTAATGGTTGTTCTTGATCCTGTGCATATAACCAATGAAAAGATTCTACCTTTATTTTTCATGCATGATAAGTAAAAAAAAATCGAATAAAAACTGAGTCAACAAACAAGTGCCCCATGTGAAGTTTGAAATCTTATCATATAAACTAAAATATTTCAGTATTATGGACTATGATAAGCATGCCTTAGTAAATGCTAGTTATGTTTAACAATCTTCATTGATCAAATATTGAAATATGATAACACTAGCTGATATATCAGCTACAAATAACATTTTAGAAGAGAGTAAAATGACCTTCTCCAGACATACCTGACCCAAGGAAGTATTTTCTGCGTCCCATTCTGACCATTGCTGCAATAAACTTCCCAGCTTCTGCTTGCTAGCTCTGAAAAATGCAGTCCATTAAGAATCAAAACAATGGTAAAGCCGGGAATCAGCATTCCAATTTAAAAGATCATAAGTAAACACCACTTCAGGTAACTTAAAATTACATGCAGTTGAGTTATAACTCTTTTTCATCTAACCTCGTTAAGTGTTTAAATGTAACATGGACAGTAGGTTGCTTTTCATCAGACGATGTTCGGGATCTTTTAACACCCGATTTAGCTGACACAAGGAATTATGGAGAAAACAGAAGAAGAAAAGAAAAACGTAATCACAAACATTCAAGTCTGAGTAGCAAACAATTACAGACATATTTAACAACCATAGTGGCAGGACTCTTATGCAAGCGAACCTTCACCATAGAAGAGCAAAAAGAAGGATACAACTAACATCCAAATTGGTGCTGTGAATAAGTGTCTCCTTTTCGATACTCACTTTCTCATCTACCGCCACAGTTTCAACACTCGCAGTGAAAACATCACTAACCTGCTCAGTTCTCAAATTCTCTTCCACTAGATCCGAACCAGGGTTATTCGAAGCTGGTAGGTCAAGAATATCCTCAGATTCCATTTTCAAACAAAACTGTGAGCTTTATAATGCTTAAACAACTTCACAGACCACCCATAAAAATACCCTGTTAAAAGAAACAGACAATATCATAAAAATACACATTAAATAGAAAACAAAAATATCGAAACACTAAATCAATACCACAAAAAAATCATATCCAAAACAGGATTTTAGACCTTTAAGAAAAGAATCAACAAATTTCAAAATTTGATAAATGCAAATTCTCAATCTAACAAAATTTTAGCTCCTAGAGTGATTTATTCAATCCCAGCTTGTTTTCCCTACCCCAAAACCCAATGGAAATCAAGAAAATTCGAAACAAATATCAAAACTTTAAGAAACAATAACTAAGACTATATTACTTCAAGATCATTCTCCATCCAATTTCAACCAATTTGTGGAAAAAAAACTAGGGTTCTAAATACTTCAAGAAAAACAGTGAGCAGTGCTTAATCTACTCAATTCGAAACGTAAAGCATATACTCACGTAGCAAAAACTAGTGAAAATTTCGAAAATTTCGAAAATTTGAAGGGGGGAGGTGAAACGACACGAAGGCTTCGGGAACAACAAATCTCTTCTGATTATTCCCAAAGTAGACAGAATTTATGATAAATTACGAAGCTGGGAGAAGAAAGAAACAAGAAATTTTGAAGCTTGGAGAGTTTTCATAGAGACTTTACCTACTCGATGGAGTTTGCAGAAGAAAGGAGAGTGAAGAAGAAGAATGGCGAATAGATAGATCTGTGAGATTTAAAAGAAAGGCTTTTTTTTATTCATCCGCGTAAGAGTAAGAGATAATTATCCAATGTTACGCAGAACATTACTATGAGTCTACGAACCTAGTCAACTCACCAAATGCCAAATGGTGCCATGTTTGATTCATGAACTTGCACTTACTAAAAATTTTGTTTTAAATTTTGGTTTAAAATACAAAAATTAAATGCTATCTAGCTCAATATACATAAACAAAATTAATTTTTTTTTTAACAATGACAAAATGCAAGTTAAATGAAAAAGTAGTAGATGTTAAAAAAAAAAAAATCCAAATAATAGATGTCACCAAAACAATCACATTCACAAATACACAATACTCAGTTAAAAGAAATACTAAGAGCATCCTCATTAGTGACAGCCTAATGGGTGTCTTAAGAATTATTTAATATATAATCTAATAATATTTAAATAGAAGACCTCCATTAAGTATGTTTTAGTTTTGGTCCCTCCATTAGTGATACTCTAACAAGGGTGTCTTCAAACTGCTAACCTGAGCTCCTTTCCACCTCAACCTGCACACATTGCAGAAAATGAAAAACTATAAACCAGTAGCAGCAAGCAACATCTTATACCATCAAGCGTAAAATATCCATAATCTGACAACCATCAAATTAACTACTGTTTAAATGGGTCAAATTAACTACTGTCCACACCCCTTTTGGTCACAGTTATAGGCTTTCAAAAGCTTATAAGTTATAAATCAAGAAACCAAACCAATTGCATAAGTCTAACATAAGCTTAACATTCATTACAGCAAAGACATTACAATTACTTTTCGCTAAAAACACAGAACATCCCTTTCAAACGTGACATTCAAGTATCTGTCTCGTAAGAAATTCATCAATCAAAGAGTAATAGAAATCACTCATATAAGTTGAGTTTCTGACATTTACCATATATATCACACGAAATGCAAGACTTACACTTTCTTAGTTCAATATTAACACGTATACCACTTTCTTTACTTGACTATTGACAACATCACATAACATTCAATCACAAATCACAATGAGTAAAGGTTATAAAAAAATCAATACAATGATTATCAGCATAAGCCTATAACGAGCTCTTAATTGCAAAAATCAATACACAAGTAGCCTCTGGAATTTAATATAAGCTAATTCACCCAATGGTGACAAAATGCAATACAAGCACCAAACTGAATCAAGAGTCAAGCAAACTTATCACACAGTAACACAATTCATAGTTGCTTAAATAAGAAACCATCTGCTCAACACAAACCCCATAATTCGATTCAAATGGTTTCAAACCATCTTTTTCCAAGCAATAAACCAAAAGAGTAGGACCCAAATGGTCGAATCAATACAAAAACAGTCCTCCTATTGACATAAATGCGAGCCAAGATTAGAATAAGCGATACAAATTTGGTAACACATTAAAAGAAACAACTTTGTGAAACAACAAAAGAAAATTTGTCCCAATATAAAAGAAGAAGATTTGTCACCTTTGCAACAGAGATTGCCGAAGAGAAAACTCTCTGGTAAAGGAGAAGATTCATTAGATAAATTTTCTTTGCTCGTTCAAATTTATCAAACGATGTAGCTATCCAACGAGTCTTGAAGTGGGATTGAGCGATGTAGTGTCCTTCCTTCTGACATTAAAAGGCCAATTTCAAATTGGAATTGCCTTCACTTGAGCTACCACTTCTCTTAACCAGATTCGATGACAAAACCAGACTCCTTCAAGATCGACTTCGAAAAAAATCAGATTATAAAGCTATAAAATTTGGGGGATTTTAACGAATTATGGAGATGGGTATTCAACAAATCTCAATAATCAGAGGAAAAAATTTAAAATAACCTAATACAGTAATCGGATTGAAGGATGAGAGTTTATCAATAGATTCCAAAAAAATCGATGAAGATCAGAGATGCAGAGAGATTTTTACGAGAGAGACAGAGAGTTATTTTCGGAAATAAAGCAAAAAGAGAAAAAAAAATATTTACCTTCCAATGAAAACGTGCCATATTTCGTGTCTAATGGTGTCTTCCGTGTCTCTGCGGAGACACAGATCTACACTGTTCTAACTTTTTTTTTTTAATTTTTTAATTTAAAGACACCCTATTAAATATGCGATGGAGGTGCTCTAATGAACTCTTCTTTTGTCATCAATCATCAAATTCATCATCGCCAACTTTTCTAAAAATGAAGGAAGAGTTTTACATGAAGCCTGGCCCACGATCAGGCCCATTAGAGGTTTGAACCATTCACTAACCCAGTTAAAATGTAACGACGAACCGCTTGTGATGAGTGATGAGAGTAACGGACAAAGATTGAAGCATTGTTATTCCGAAACATCGACGGAGACAATTCTCTGCTATTGTGATATCTTTTGATTTGCCAACCAAATGATTTCACAGTGGTTTGGGTGTTTCTGATTCTGACTTTCGAGCGAGCATCCACTGGAATTCACAGGTTCTGATTTCTAGGGTTTTGTTATGTTCCAGCTTTCAAAATTACAGCTTTTTCTAGGGTTTTGTCTTCTTCTTATGTGTGGCTGCGTTTTCTTTTTTAGTTCAGGGAAGATTCAGTTATCTTCTTGAATTTGAAAGAAATGGACAAAATCAGTGTATTGCCTGATGAATTGCTGGTGAAGATATTATCATATGTTCCAACAAAAGTTGCTGTGTCCACTAGAATTTTGTCTAAGCGTTGGGAGTTTCTGTTAGATAATTCCTAAACAATAATAGGATTTTTCCACTAACGGGTAGGTTAGTTAGGATAAAGTTTAATATTCCTATTGGGGTTAGGAAACAAGGGAAAACTTGTTCCTATAAATAAAAAGGTTCATTGAGGTTTGTTCAATGAGATCAAGAGAGTTTTTGATTTAGTTTTTTGGTGAGATTTTCTAAATCAATATAGAAGGTGTGTTCTTTTAATCCTTGAGTTCTTGTTTAAACAACTTCATTTGGAATCAGAGCTTCGTGATCGTGAGAAGGATCGTGTGAGGTTCTATTTTCGCTGAAACTTGTGATACAAGCCATCGGAGAGGAGACATGGAAACTGCAATCATTCCGGTGCGAGAAAAGGAGCCAAATATTTCGTCAATACAATGCCCTATGCTCACTTCGGTAAATTACACGGCATGGGCCATGAGGATGACAGTGGCGTTGCGAGTGAACAAAGCTTGGGAGGTGATTGATCCTGGTGTAACGGATCCTACGAAGAACGATGTTTCAACAACTCTTCTATTTCAATCCATACCAGAAAGTTTGATTCTGCAGATTGGAAATCTAGATACGGCTAAAGGCATGTGGGAGGTAATAAAAATTGATATTTGGGTGTAGATCGAGTAAAGGAGGCGAGGCTTCAAACCCTTACCTCAGAATTCGAGCGCCTAAGCATGAAAGAATCAGAAAATATCGACGATTTTGCTGGGAGGATGTCTAGTTTAGCCGCAAAATCAACATTACTTGGTCAAGTCATCGAAGAAAGCAAGATGGTGAAGAAGTTTCTTAATGGATTACCGAGGAACAAATACATCCAACTTGTTGCATCTTTAGAACAGGCATTGGATCTCAACAACACGGGATTCAAAGACATAGTAGGAAGGTTGAAAGCATATGAGGAACGTATAGGAGAGGATGGCAAAAGAGATAATCAAAATAAACTCTTGTTCAACTCCTCCTACTCGCCAGGAACTAGAGGCGGTTCTAATGGGTAATGGGGACGAGGCCATGGGAATCGTGGTAGAGGCAGAGGAAGAGGGTGTTACAATGACACCAACAGGCCAGATCAAAACTTAAACAGCAAAAAAACAAAGAAAGATCATTTGAGGGTCAAGTGTTGGCGTTGTGATAAGTTAGGGCACTTTGCAAATAAATGTCCGGAGAAGACTCAAACAATACACGAGACGAACTTGGCACAAACAGAGGAGGCTGATGCGGCTCTATATATGCATGAGACAATTTACTTACATGAGAAGAAAGTTGGACCGAACAAGTTCGAAGAGGAAAAGGACGAGCAAAGTGTATGGTACTTAGACAACGGGGCTAGCAACCACATGACGGGAAAGAGATCTTATTTTTCGGAGCTAAATGAGAGTATAAGAGGAAAAGTGAATTTTGGAGACGACTCGTGTGTTGACATCAAAGGAAAAGGCTCTATAATATTTCAAGCGAGATCGGGTGAACAAAGGATAATCCATGACATCTATTGGATACCGGACCTCAAGAGCAATATTATAAGCCTCGGACAAGCAACGGAAGCTGGTTGTGACGTAAGACTCAAGGAAAACTACCTCACAGTTCATGACCAAGATGGAAAGCTTTTGATGAAGGTAATTCGATCCTCAAATCGTATGTACAAAATTCGCTTGGTCATAGGTGTTCCCGTGAGTTTACTCACTAAGCTGGATGATGAAACATGGAGTTGGCATGCTAGACTTGGACATGTTAACTTTGAATTTATGAAAACAATGTCTAAGAAGAAGTTGGCTCTTGGTTTACCTATTTTCGGAGAATCTTTGTTCTTCGACCATGCTATATGCTCTGTTCGGATGGTTTCTCTTCAATCTCTGATAAGTTGCTTTCGACAAAAATCTCTCTACAAAAACAAAATGGGGTTTTAGAAGCTTGTTTATTTACTTAACTAGCTCTAGTTAACACTAAAACATCTAATTTCTATAACGTATGAAATGAGAATACCAAATTCAAAAACAGAGACATATATCTTCTCAAAATGTAAGAATATTATCCGCAAATTCAACAACAGAAGCCATGGTGTTATATCCTCAACGGGGAATACTTAGGGTTTAAAAGTTTTAGCGTTTTTGCTAGGGTTTTTACCAAGCTTATCGAACAATTCAACACCTCATGAACCAAAAAAAAAAAAAATGGAAAAAACCTTCTTTCATATAGTTTTCCTTTTTAAAAAAAAAATGTAAAAACGCTACGCTATATATATAACTTTGAAACCCTAAAAAAGTAAAATACGCTACGCTATGTAAGTCCTAAATTCACCTCTTTTTTTTGGTCGATGATGAACTTGGAGCAAGAAGCGAACAAGGAAGAGAGAATGATTCGTAAAGGGAAAATAAAAATTGATCAAGACATAAATACAGAGTTAATCTTGAAGATCTTTCGTGCAACAATCGATGACAAAACTCTTTTGAAACCTTACTATGGGTGGTATAAAGTTGTGGCATGGACAGACCCCAAAGATCGATACTTAACAGATATGGTAAAGATTTACAATCGTGACAGTTGGAAGTTTAATGAAGAATTGGAAATTCCTTTGGATTTTCCAGCACGATATCTTTACATAGAATTGGTTAGGGTTAAAGGATTCCCAAAGAATGAGCCTGGAACATCAACAGGAAGTGTTGTGATGGGTCGAGCAAAGATTAAGTTGCCTTCTCCAACTAGCCGTGGCACGATCTCACGTAAGGTCAGTCTCGTCGTTTTGAACAGTGATCGGTGTGTGGTGGAAAAGGGAACCCTAGAAATTTCAATGAAACTTCATAGGTATCTATCATGATATAATTATCATTCTTCTTTACAGAGTTGGGGTTTATTTTGTTTTCTTTTAAAGGTATTTTTTGGATTATTGTCTTAATTAATTATTAAGAGTTTTAATAAGTTATGTTTGATTCAATATGAGTTATCTTTTTATACCATTATTCGTTATATTTATAGTTGGTCAGATTTATTCCTTTAAATATACAGAGATGTTTTTATGGCGCATGATGTGCATTCGTAACAATCAGAAATCTTTGAGTGAAAAAAAACTTGTTGCCCAGAGACAGAATCTAGAGTGAGTTTACTTGGGAGCCAGGTAACAAAACCGACATGACAGGGATAAACCTATATTTTAGTAATAACTGTTAAATTAATACAAATTTTGATTGTAGTAGGTTCAATTAAAGGAAGAAAAAGAGATAAAGTGTTAAACACTCACACTAGTATTTAAGTAAGGTGTACCAAGCAAATGTTTTGAATAAGAACTAAAAAGCCAATTTCAAATAACACAGCTTATGGGACTATATGGATCTTTCCAAAGCTGAATTGATTGAAGTAGCTAGGTTGAATATCAGAGGAGAAAAAGCGATGATAAATAGAAAATTCAAGAACTAAACTATCAAAGTAACTCAAATATCTTCATGGTCTCACCTCCAAATTCAGGACGAATCCATAACTTCTAATTGTATCGTGATAAATATTTCATATAAGGATCTACTTATTGCAATTAGCTTTGTCTACGTAATTTCATCTACTAGATCCATCATAGAAAACAAAAAACAAGATGATGAAGTTTCTTGTACAATTACTATAAGGGTGATTATGAAAAAAAAGAAAAAAAAAACAAAAATTTAGATATATTAGTGAATAAAACTTATGAAAAATACTTAGTCGATAGTGTTCTAGTGGTCTTAGAGTAAATATTCAAGGTCACTAGTTCAACTCTACTTACGAGAGGTGATTTACACCTAAGATATAGTATTATCAACAACTAATAGATCAAACATCTCGTACGATTTATCAAAATAAAATTTGACATTTAAGTGAAAAGGAAATAAATCGGAATAATTTTTCTTGTCGTCATCACCACCAAGTTTAAGAAAATGAAAAAGGAGTTTCACATAAAGCCTAACCCACACTCAGGCCCACTAGAGGTTGGGATCATTAGGTTTATGAGATTTAAATGGAGACGATGCTAAGTGATTACGATATCTTCTGAAATCATACTTTGGAATCGAGCTTCTGGGTGTTTGCGATTTATCTTCTGATTACGGTTTTCGAGCGGCATCGAGCTTCCTTCAGAATTCATCACAGGTTATACTTTTTAGGGTTTTGTTCGATTCCAGCTTTTTCTAGGGTTTTGTCCTGTTCTTATGTGTGTCTGTGTTTTCTGTTGTTACTATATCATTTGCTTGGCTCCTCTTTAGTCTTATGGTGTTTTTTCTTTCTCTGTTAACTCAGGGAAGACAAGATTCTGTTATCTTCTTGAATTTTTTCTAAGATATGGACGACAAAATCAGTGGATTGCCTGATGACTTGCTGGTGAAGATATTAACATTTCTTCTAACAAAAGTTGCTATATCCACTAGCATTTTGTCTAAGCGTTGGAAGTTTCTTTGGATGTGGTTGCCTAAAATCAACTACATTTCTTCAAGTTCAGATCTTGTGCTTGGGGATTTTATCAACAAGAATCTGCCATTACATAGAGCTCCCGTCATAGAAAGCTTGCGTCTCGACTTAAGTAGTTGGGATATTAGATCCGAAGATATCAGAAAGTGGGTTGAGATTTCAGTTTCTCGCCATATTCGTGAGATGAAAATTTCTTATCATTTGGAGAATGAAAACATATTTCCAAGTAGCTTATTTACCTGCAATTCACTCGTAACTCTGAAACTCAGAGACATGATTCTCACGGATGTTCCCTCTGTGGCTTGTCTTCCTTCTCTGAAAACTTTGCAACTTGAAAGTGTGAGATTCGTAGACCAAGGCTTTCTTCAAGAGCTTCTATCTATTTGTCCTGTTCTTGAAGACCTGTCAATGTTTTTTTATCCCATATGAAAAAGTTCACTGTTATCGTCCCATCTTTGCTGCGTTTATCACTCGCTACACCTGATTCTTGGTTTTTCGATGGGTATGAGATTGATACTCCTCTTTAAAGTATTTGAAACTTGTGGACTATAATAATGTGGATCACTACTGTTTGATTAAGAATATGCCTAAGCTATATCGATGTCGAGTTCCGTCATCTCAAGAGTGTTATTAGATCAATCACATCTGTCAAACGTTTTACAATAGGTTCATAGTTAATTACTTACTTTCCATTTTATCAGTCTCATTTATAGAATCCACTCTTAATGATTCTAATATCGTGGGCAGGGTGTGTATGGTGATGGTTTTGTTTTCAACCAGCTTGAACATCTGAACCTATGTGTGTGTAGAGAGGGTTCATCGAATCTCCTTGGCCAGCTGCTCAAAGATTCTCCTAACTTACGAGTATTAGAAATCTCTCAAGTCGATGTAAGTTTCTTGGATTAACCTTTTTTTTTTCGTTAGTCTGATATGTTCAATGTGTTTTAATCTAATTCTTCTTCTTGTTCTTAGAATCATAAGGGTAATGAGCGTTATGGTATGGTTTGTTGGAATCAACCAAGTTCTGTTCCTGAATGCTTGTTGTCGAGTCTACAAATTATGGAATGGTCATATTACTTTGGGAGACCACAAGACAGAGATATTGCGGTTTACATCTTGAAAAACGCTTGTCACTTAAAGACGGCAACATTCTGGGCTTATTCATCCGAATATTTAGTTACTAACATTAAGATGATCAAGGAGTTGGCACTTTCTTCTCGAGCGTCAAGCTCATGCGAGCTAGTATTTGTTGACGACTGCGAACTCGGTTATGGTTGAGGACTGTGAACTAGATCGTATTTGTTGACTACTTGGACCATATTGAGACTTGAATCACTAGATATTTGGAACAAAATTAAGCTTGATACTCTCATGCTCCATCCCATTCATAAGAGTGATGGTTATTACCACCGAGTTTTTGTAGCTTTGAAAATCTATTTGCTCTGATGTCAACACTGAAGCTCTATCTATAATTTCATGATTTTCTTCTTTGACTTTGTTTTTTTTAACACTAATCGTTCTCCAACCAAGACATGGTTTTTCAACATCCTCATTACAAATAGCATGATGAAGCCTTCAAATATTAAAATTGAGGATAAATCCGACACCAAATTCCCAACGATGCTACACCCTCGTCTTCTTCTTTGATGAGAACATTAACCTTTCCTTTTTTGCCCAAAAAAAAAAAAAATCAAAGTTTGCTAGACTATATATATTTAACTCATATTTTTCTTTGTATAAATCAATATTGACCATTTAGATTCAATTAGTGAGAAATTCCCTTGGGTCTTGGAAGCACGGGGACTCCGTTGTTTAGGCGTCTCATGTCTCGCATACGTTTTAGGGACGCAGACAATACGAAAATGACACAAAACTTTTCAAGATGTTTCGAATCAAAATAAAAATGGTGTATCCAATATATAAACGTGTTACAAACTTACAAAACTGTTTCCAAGACATTTTATATTATACTAGGTTATCAATCTACGTGCGAGTATATCTATAACTTTTTCATAAAAATTTTGTATAACCAGTAATATTTAATAAAAGTATCAAAAATATATATTTTTATATATCTACTAACTGAAAATAGTTTAAATTCCTTGAATTTTGAAGTTATCTTTAAGGCAAATAGTTCAATTTAAATACACAATTTAAAATTTTTTAATATTTTATTTTATTTTCTAGCATCTAAAAAAAGCTAATATAGCTGTTAGGTTTTTTCTTTCTTTCAAAATATAACATTTATTAGGCCGGCACGGTTTAGAGATGAAGAGTTTGTCACCACCTTTTCATGCTTCTTTGCAGCCCTTTTAGATGAGGATGAGCCAACTTCATATGAAGAAACAAAAGGAGTTCAAGAATGGGAGACCGCAATGAATGAGGAGATGAACGCTCTAATAAAAAATAAAACTTGGAATTTGGTTCCAAAATCCAAAGATGTCCAACCCGTCTCGTGCAAATAGGTTTATCGAATAAAACAAAAAGCGGATGGGAGTATTGATAGGTTTAAAGCAAGGCATTACCGAAAAGTCAGTTCGAGGTACTTCGTTCGAAACTCGGGATGGTTGACCAAATCAAGTTTAAGGGGGAATATTAAAATTAAACTTGATTTTGGTTAAGCTTAATTATGGGTTCATAATCCAATTATCCATTATTGGACCAAACCCAAAATTAAGCCCAAGTTCTAGAATTTCTCTAGAAACATCTTAAAGATTATCACCTCCTTTAAGTGTTCTAGAAAATTCTATTAGATAAAATATCTAGAGATTAGTGTGGAAAAATCTAGATATTTGTAACATAAAATATCTAGATATTATGTTAGAGAGTTCTAGAGATTAGAAGAAGGTTTGTAAGATATTTTGTAGTTTTGGAGCCTATAAATAGCTCTCTCCTCTCCTATTTGTAATAAACTTGAGGAAGTGAAATAAAAAGCAAGTTTAAAGAAAGAGTGTTCTTCATAAGTTCTCAAAGTCTCTCTAAAAATATTCTCTAATTGTTCTTCCAAATTTTCTATCATACTTGGAGAGTTTCTCATCTTAGTTCTTTCGAGTTTCTCGGGGTATTACGGTCTTGGGCTAGTTCTAAGCACTATCGGTGTTTTCTTTACATGGTATCAGAGCCATTCTAATCTTGTGCTCATCAAGATCGGGGTTATAGAGAGCTCGAGTTTACTCTAAGTATGGAATCAACGGGTCGTGTTGTTGGATTAGGAATGAAGATCTTAAACCAATCTAACTACCGGTTATGGAAGTCATGTATGGAGGCATACTTGGTGAGTGAGGACTTATGGGATGTCGTCGGTGGTAGCAGCACTAGACCACCAACTGGAGATGCTGCAACTGCGGAAGAGACAAAAGAATGGACATGGAAGAATGCCAAGGCGGAGTTTGCCCTAAAGAGGTCAATATCCGTGGAAATATTTGAGCATGTCTCAAGGTGTACATCCGCTAGTTCTATTTGGCAAGCGCTAGACCAATTGTTCAACAAGAAGAATGAAGCTCGTTTACAACTATTAGAGAATGATGGAGGCCCAAGAAACTATGATGGACGTCAAGGATCATCCATGGGAGATAAGAAAAAATTCAAATGCTATCGGTGTGGGAAACTTGGGCACTTTAAAAAAGATTGTCGAGTCAAACTAAAGAAAACAAATATGACGGAATCAAAAGATCATAGTAAAGACGAAGAATGGGCGAAATGTTTCACGGTGGAAGCTGCATCCTTAGATAAATCCAGTCCAATGAAAGTGAAAAATAATTGGATTGTGGATTCCAGTTGTAGCCATCATATCACGGGAGATGAGAAGTTATTTTCTAGTCTTTAGCACCATGACGGAAAAGAAGCAATCATTACCGCGGATAATTCAATCCATCACGTTGAGAAGGAAGGAACAATTGTCATCAAAGGAGATGATGGAAGCCCAATCACTTTCAAGAATGTATACCATGTTCCTAGAGTAAAGAAAAATCTTCTCTCTGTGGTAAATGTGGTGGACTCAGGTAACTACGTTTTATTTGGCCCAAAAGACGTTAAATTTTGAAAAATATTCAAGAGTTAAAAGCGGACGTAGTTCACACCGGAGCACGAGTTAAAGATCTTTATATTTTATTTGCTTCAAACACTTATGTGGAGAAGATGAGTACAAATGACAATGCCTTTATATAGCACGCTAGACTTGGTCATATAAATATGACTAAGTTTAAGGTCATGGTGAATAAAAACTTAGTTAACGGGCTTCCAAAGTTGAAGTTTCAAGATGGTGGAAGACTTTGTGAAGGATGCCAATATGGAAAGTCACATAGACTTCCATTTGACTACTCCACCTCACGATGCAACGCTCCGTTGGAGAGGGTCCATAGTGATTTAATGGGTCCGACAAAAACACCCTCGTATTCCGGGTTTTGCTACATGTTGTTGTTCGTTGATGACTTCTTACGGTATACTTGGGTATACTTTGTAAAGGAAAAATCAGAAGTATTCTCCAAGTTCCAAGAGTTCAAGATCACTGTGGAAAGAGAGTTGGGTCGGAAGATTAAGACCCTAAAGACGGATAATGGAGGGGAGTTTATGTCAAAGGAGTTTCTCTCTTTTTGTCGAAATCATGGTATCAAGAGAGAATTTACATGCCCATATACACCTCAACAAAATGGAGTAGCGGAAAGAAAAATTAGACATTTAAGGGAGACATGTAGAAGTTGGCTACATGGAAAGGATTTGCCTAAGGCCTTATGGGTGGAAGGCATGAGACGTGCAGCCTATGTCATCAACCGAATGCCACTTACTCCAAACGATATGCAGTCTCCTTATGAGATGGTTCATGGAAAAAAACCAACGGTGAAACATCTCAAGATATTTGGATCAATTTGCTACGTCCATGTGTTTGATTCTCAAAGAACCAAGTTGGAGGCAACGGCGAAGAAATGCATCTTTGTTAGCTATGATGAACAAAGGAAAGGTTGGAGGTGTATGGATCCTGAGACGAACAAGTATGTTGTGTCTCGTGATGTTGTCTTTGATGAAGTTTCCTCATACTATGGGCCACCTCAAGTCTTGGTTGAGAAAGATGGTACGAGTTCCTCCAAGATCGATGAATCAACTCTTCAAGTACCACTTGAGAATATAAGTCATGAAAATGAGATACAAGTTGAAAGGGGGAGCAATAACCAAGAGCAAGAAGAGGAGCAAGTGCATGGTTCCATTGCAAGTCAACGACCTAAAAGAAATATTATTAGGCCGGCACGGTTTAGAGATGAAGAGTTTGTTACCACCTTCTCATGCTTCTTTGCAGCCCCTTTAGATGAGGATGAGCCAACTTCATATGAAGAAGCAAAAAGAGTTCAAGAATGGGAGACCGCAATGAATGAGGAGATGAACGCTCTAATAAAAAATAAAACTTGGAATTTGGTTCCAAAATCCAAAGATGTCCAACCCGTCTCGTGCAAATGGGTTTATCGAATATAGCAAAAAGCGGATGGGAGTATTGATAGGTTTAAAGCAAGGCATTACCGAAAGGTCAGTTCGAAGTACTTCGTTCGAAGCTCGGGATGGTTGACCAAATCAAGTTTAAGGGGGAGTATTAAAATTAAACTTGATTTTGGTTAAGCTTAATTATGGGTTCATAATCCAATTATCCATTATTGGACCAAACCCAAAATTAAGCCCAAGTTCTAGAATTTCTCTAGAAACATCTTAAAGATTATCACCTCCTTTAAGTGTTCTAGAAAATTCTATTAGATAAAATATCTAGAGATTAGTGTGGAAAAATCTAGATATTTGTAACATAAAATATCTAGATATTATGTTAGAGAGTTCTAGAGATTAGAAGAAGGTTTGTAAGATATTTTGTAGTTTTGGAGCCTATAAATAGCTCCCTCCTCTCCTATTTGTAATAAACTTGAGGAAGTGAAATAAAAAGCAAGTTTAAAGAAAGAGTGTTCTTCATAAGTTCTCAAAGTCTCTCTAAAAATATTCTCTAATTGTTCTTCCAAATTTTCTATCATACTTGAAGAGTTTCTCATCTTAGTTCTTTCGAGTTTCTCGGGGTATTACGGTCTTGGGCTAGTTCTAAGCACTATCGGTGTTTTCTTTACAAGATTAACACTCGAAGCCAAGAATGAACCTTTTCTAATGATCTCATTAACTCTAGTCGATTTGTTTCTGGATTCTAGTCGGGCAGAGCTTGGCTGCATAACTGTTTAGTTTTGTGGCTAGAGCTGATCTCCCAAGCTCTTCTTCTGCCATGTTTCCTATTAGCTGAATAATAATTGAATGTTGTTTCAGCTCGAACTTGTGCAGATTCAAAATCCGCCAATAATAAGATTCTGTTTTGCGACAAGATATTGACTTTGGCCAGACGGCCACTGGCCTGCTGAAATATTTCATGCTCTAATTTTTTTCAATTTTTTTTTCATTAACAGTTAAATCAAGAATACATCATATGTAACAAAGATTTTTGGTGAATATAATTAGGTAATTATAAAGAATGGCTATAGAGGACCATTTAGTTAGATCTCTTACATCCATTTATCTCTCATCTTATCTCATTAAAATCTAGACAACAATACTCCTAACACATTTTTAACGGGATAAATATTTTATTAACGATCAAATATTTAGAAAAGATTAGTTCTAACATTGGCGGGTAATTATTTTGTTAGCACAATAAAAAAAAATTGTATCATATGACATATATGGAATCACAACTAAATGATTATTTAACGTGGTATCAAATATGATGTTTACATAGTAATGTATGTATTTGACATATGATGAATCAAATTTTTAGCGATAATTTATTTACTAACATGATATATATCGTGTTATACTGATAAACATTGTTACATGTTACCAAATAAATTATCTCTAGCAACTTTATCCATCATCCGCTAGATAAATACATTACTATATTGGCAACATATTTTATACTTCGTTAAATAATATTTTAGATGTGAATCTATATATGTCACATGATAAAAAAAAATTTTATCGTATAAATAAAATACTTACCCGTTAACATTTGACCTTTATTTTTCCCAAACATTTCATTTGTTAACAAAATACTTATCCTGATAAAATCACGAGAGGCATTTTTGTTCAAATTTGAATATGGATGAGAGAGAATAAAATAAATGCTAAAAAAAAAAACAATTTGATCGTCCATAGTTGTTTATTTTGTTGACCCAATATAATTTTACATTTATACAAAAAAAACAAAAAAAAAACTTTAATAATTAGACGCTAGATATGTGCAAAAATCGATTTAGCTTGTTTAGAGTTGGAAAAATTCCATGAAAATACACCAACTATTTATTGATTTCCATAAAAATACATGAACTTTGTGACTATCCAAAAAAAAATACACGAATTAAGTTTTTCTTCCATTATAATACACAAACTTTTAAATTGTATTCATTTAACATAAAATCTGTTTATTTTTAATTGTTTTGATAAAAACAATATTTAAATAATATAAAACTCGAAAAAGAAGTCTTAAAATTCTTTCAAATCTTAAAAAATTATGTAAAATTACAGAAATTAAAATACTATATTATAAAATTCAGAAAACCAAAATATATCTTTAAATTATTAAATCTTTAAATAAGTCTACAAAATTACCATTTATATTATAGGTACAAAATATTTTCATATAGTATACCTTTTACAAAAATTTTAATTCATTAAATATTCACATACTTAAAAAAACTTTATTACCATATATAAGGTAAACAAGATATATCAACTACTTCAAAATCATATATTTATATATATTATACTATTTACATCAGAAATTACCCAAATCAAAAATAATTACAACCTATAATATTATATTCGTATAAATTTTACGAGGTTAATTTCAAAAGATAATGGTAACTTTATTACTGAAGTTTTATGAATTTAAAGATTTATATTTTAAGTTTTAATTTTCTTAAACAGTATTAGGAGTTTTATCTATTTTTTAGATTTTTAATTTATGAATTAAAATTTTTACAAGTTTAATTTTTATTTAAAGATTTATTTTATATTTTTATATATTTTTTGAATTTTATTAGGATTTTTTCGGATTTTATAAAATAATTTTTAATCAGAATATTTTTTGTTTTAATTAAAAATAAACAGTTTTTACTTTTTGTAAAACCCTAAATGTTAAATGGATAAAATATTAAAGTTTATGTATTATAAAAAAAGAAAAAAATAGTTCATTTTTTTTTTGCTATCTAAAAAGTTTATGTATTTTAATAAAAATCGATAAATAGTTAGTGTATTTTTATAAAATTTTTCATTTAAAATTTTATGAGCATGAGAATATCCGACAAAATATCACAACAATTTCTTACTTTCCCTTTCTCAACCAAGAGAATTTAGTATAGAAAATCAATATTATACTCTTTGTTATAACTTATAACTGAACTGAGCACAACCTTCTTCGACACGTGTCATACTCTCATTTCTCCCGCGGCCCACAGCTTTCTCACCCTTCTCTATCACTTTTTCTCTTCAGCCTTCCTCACAATTTCGGAACCACCTTCTTCCTCTCATCGTCAAAAGATCCTCTGTTTTTTTTTTCCTCTATTGTGAATACCAAATTCAATTTTTTTTAGCGTTTTGTTCCGTTAAATCGTTGACCAGGTTCGAGCTTAAAATCTGTATTATTCGACTTTAATTTTATTATCATAGCTTTAAAATGAACGAAATTGGTTTTGTAATTGATGTATAATTGACTTTTTTTTTTTTTGGATTATTCCCAGTAATGGCGTCATCAACTTCTCTGATTTGTGACACTGAGGCATGGAAGGATTTGAAGGTAAAGTCTTTAATTTGTCAATGATGTTTTTGTGTTTGAGAAGTAAATTTGGGATTTTTCTGGTAATTTTTTTTTTCAAAATTTTCGCAGGGACATGTTGAAGATATTAAGAAGACTCATTTGCGTGATTTGATGAGTGATGCTAACAGATGTCAATCCATGATGCTGTATGTGTTCTTTCTATTTTGGCTTTAAGTGTTGTGTATAACATAATGTTTGATAATCAACTCTTGTTTCTTAAATGATTTAAGAGTATATTTATTGCTGTATAGAGAAAGTGGATGTTTTTGTTTTGTGTCATTGCATAAAAGATTTGAATTCTTGTTTCAAGTGATTCTGCATTTACGAGTTTCCATTGCTTTTATGGTATGCTTTTTATTAGGGAATTTGATGGGCTGTTACTAGATTATTCTAGACAGCGTGCTACTGTAGAGACAATGGACAAGCTTTTGAACTTGGCAAAGGTGAGGAAAAGATGTGTTTATTGGCAGATTTCGTATATTTTACTGAGATTTTAACCATTGGTTTGTATATGCAGGATGCACAGTTGACAGAGAAGATTAGCCGTATGTTCAATGGGGAGCATGTGAGTATCCTGGTTCACTTTTAATCTTTTTTTACTGTTACATAATAGAAAATTTAAATGAAGACATTTTTTACCTGCTACATATGTCAGAGTATATGATGTAGTTTCTTTCTTTCTGGATTTCCTATTGTGCAACGAGAATAACTGTTAATCTCACTTTGATATGATCTTATGAAACTTTTTTCTTATTGTGGTACATATTAGCGAATATTAATGAACATACAGTATTTCTATTTGCTAGACAAGTTAGATTATATGATCTAGTTTCTAGACATGTCAGAATATATGATCTATTTTCTATGTCCTTGGGTCCAGCAACATAACTTTTTTGTTCTCATCTCCATTTTATCAGTCTCTGGGGTCTGATTTTTTTTGCAAAACTTCTTGTATGACTTCCTCAGATTAACAGTACAGAGAACAGGTCAGTTCTTCATGTTGCGCTTCGTGCGCCAAAGGATGCAGTTATTAAGGCTGATGGAAAGAATGTGGTTCCAGAAGTTTGGAACGTTCTAGATAAGATCAAGGAGTTTTCTGAGAAAATTCGCTCTGGTTCATGGGTAATTTGTAGATGCCATTTCAAAACCTATCTTTATCGTGTTTATAGCTATCTCTTGAGTTTTCTGCACTTATTGATAGGTTGGAGCCACTGGCAAACCACTGAAAGATGTCATTGCAATTGGTATTGGTGGTAGCTTCTTAGGTCCATTGTTTGTGCACACGGCTCTCCAAACAGGTGACTGCATCTAGTCTTGGTACCTAGCCTCTTACTGGTGTTCTTTCTAGCTTGTTTTAATCAAATTTCTTCTTTCATATGCATGTGATTCTCAGATCCTGAAGCTTTAGAGTGTGCTAAAGGACGCCAGCTGCGGTTGTAAGTACTACATACCTCTGGTTATATAGTTCTATACATAGTTTTTTTTCTGTGTTGCTTTCCGCAAGGCTTTTGGTAGTTTGATGAATTCTTGATTTCTTGTCTTGATTGATATGCTTGTCATTATGGTTTCAAGTTTCTTCTGAAGGTCCACAAAAACTCCTAATTATGTGTTCCTTTTGCCATCATTGTCGTAGACAACCACATACTCCTTGTTTATCTAAATTTCGGTTAACTTAGTTAGAGGAGGCTGTATAGAACTTGTTAGCTTCTACTTATTCATTTTGGATTCCATTCTTTGTTATGTTTTGTTGGCAATCTATGTTAAGGGTGGATTTAATTTGTTATTGTTTTTGCAGCCTAGCAAATATTGACCCTGTTGATGTTGCAAGAAATATCAATGGACTGAATCCAGAAACTACTCTAGGTTCATGCTCAAACCTATCAATAAGTTCACTTTGATGATTTCCATTTACGGACTTTTACTTTAACTAATCCTAAGGATACTTGTAACTTCAGTTGTGGTGGTCTCAAAAACATTTACAACGGCTGAAACAATGCTGAACGCTAGGACATTGAGGGAATGGATTACAGCTGCTCTTGGGTTAGTATTTCTCTGCATCCTAATTGTTAGAAAATTACAATTGTCATGACCAGAGATGTGGCTCTCTCTTTCACTCCTCCTTTTGGCTGCCCTCAATCTTGTTAGTCATGAATTTCCACATACTTAGAGTACGTGCATGCTGTTTATCCCTGTTTGTATATGTCTAAAGCAAGTATCTGTGATATCCTATTGTAGACGCTATACATTATCGCCAGAGGAAAGCTTTTATGCTTGACATTTACAAGCAATTTCGTTCAAAATATAGTTTCTTTATTATATCCATGTTTTGGGTATCTTGAATGAACATCATTCATTTAACATGTGATACTTAAACAGGGCTTCAGCTGTTGCAAAACACATGGTTGCTGTCAGCACTAATCTTGCGGTATGTATTCACCATATTTTTTCTTTTGGATATTTGATTTCTCTATTGTCCATCTTATTACAATTAAACCGAGAAACATTCAAAGTTCAAACACATATTCTCAAGTCTTTCTGATTATGTAAAATGGATAGGCACGGTAATCTAGTCTTTTTACAAACTTAATTTTCTACCAGGTTTAGTGGACAGTGATATTCCCCATGTTCTAGGGATTATAATTCATTTCTGCTTCCGTCTACTTGTTTCATTTTCAGACAGTACAGAAAAGTGTTTAAACTCTGGATGTTTTGTTTAACAGTTAGTGGAGAAGTTCGGTATTGACCCGAAAAATGCATTTGCATTTTGGGACTGGGTTGGTGGAAGGTACAGTGGTAAGTTCTTGTCTGTCTGGTTGGATTCATTTCTTACCCATATCCACTTCCTTAATCTTTTAACTGAAATTCTGTTGCAGTTTGCAGTGCTGTTGGAGTCTTACCTTTGTCTCTACAGTATGGCTTCTCCGTGGTTGAGAAGTACGGTACCTTCTATTCAATTTCCATCTCCTAAAATGTCTTAGGCATAAGAAGTAATGCATGTTTTTCTTGAGAAATTTATGACAAAAGTTTGCAGTTATACTGGTATAAACTATAAGACAACAGAAGCAATCGATGTATTTTCTATTTTATTTTATTTTTCTGGTAGATTTCTTCTCTTCTCTTGTATTCCCCTTCTGTTTTAGAAGGGATGTCCTATGTTCCTAAATCCAGAAGAAACCTTCTTAATAGATGCAGTCGATATTCAGTCTTTTTTATGTTTTCTTGGCTTGCAGGTTTTTGCGGGGCGCTTCAAGCATTGATCAGCATTTCCAGTCCACACCGTTTGAGAAGAATATACCTGTAAGTTCTTTATAGTGATAATCGTTAGAGTTGCTGGTCCCAGAAGAATTTGACGTCGTACTTTAAGTTAGTGGTAATTGATGTAGTCAAGCCAGAGAGAGAGGTTGACTTTGGTGACTTTTGACGATTTCAGGTGCTTTTAGGATTGTTGAGTGTATGGAATGTATCATTTCTTGGATATCCTGCCAGGGTAAGAACTGACTCCTTTATAACAGCAAGCTGAAATTTTCTTCTCAGTGTAAGATGGTCAGCTTCCATCAACATCCTTTTGCTTTCTCAGGCCATCTTACCTTACTCCCAAGCCCTTGAGAAATTTGCTCCGCATATTCAACAGGCATGTGAACTGGGTTTTCCTTTTGTCTCCTTAATATTTTTTCGACATAAAAATTAAAGTTGTTTACTGGGATATTAATGGAGACATTGTTTGATTTCAGGTTAGTATGGAAAGTAATGGAAAGGGAGTCTCAATTGATGGTCTACCTCTCCCGTTCGAGACTGGTGAGATTGATTTTGGTGAACCTGGAACAAACGGTCAACACAGCTTTTACCAACTAATTCACCAGGTACTTTACTACATATAGTTTGATTGTACTGGAAATTAATATCTGGATTTTAGCAAGAGCTAAGCTATTGAGGAATGAAGTCAATCTTTCTTAATGATGTTTTAGGGACGTGTAATCCCTTGTGATTTCATCGGCGTTGTGAAGAGTCAGCAACCTGTGTACCTGAAGGGTAAGCATTTCCATTTCCTGAAATTTTGGCTTGAGCTCTTTTATACATTCTCTCTTGAAACTTAACTGATCTGAATTGGATTCACAGGAGAGATTGTAAGTAACCATGACGAGCTCATGTCCAACTTCTTTGCCCAGCCTGATGCTCTTGCATATGGAAAAGTAAGACTTTACATTTGGTCATGCGAGATAAAGGGACTAAGGTTCTGTACTGAAACAAAACTCTTTGTTTTTTTCCTTTTATAGACACCTGAACAGTTGCAGAAAGAGAATGTTTCAGAAAATCTCATTCCTCACAAGGTAAAATTGGTCTTGCAGTAATGTTAAAGAGAGATACGAAGATTGTTAGTAAAATATTGGTATGTGTTTCCACAGACATTCTCTGGAAATCGACCTTCTCTTAGCCTTCTACTTCCAGAATTGAGTGCTTACAATGTTGGCCAGGTCTGTCCCTATCTCAGGTTTATCAGTAGTGTATTAGGATTGAAATGAGAGGATCATTGGACATTTTTGTTGATGTTTTGTTTTCAGTTGTTGGCAATCTATGAGCACAGAGTTGCGGTTCAAGGCTTTGTGTGGGGTATTAATTCGTTTGACCAGTGGGGAGTTGAGCTAGGAAAAGTTCTGGCTACACAAGTGAGGAAACAGCTTCATTCATCACGCACTCAAGGAACCGCTCCCGAGGGATTCAATCACAGTACCACCACACTTTTGAAACGATATCTTGAGGTATGATTGATTGATTGCTTAACAACTCTCACATTCTCAATTTCCTATCATGGTTGTGATTTAAACATTCTCAATTTACTTTTGCAGACAAGTTCCGAGCCGCAGATGTAACGTAAAAGCCCTGACCCAGTTTCTCCTTCAACCATTCGAGCGTTTTTGCAATCTTTTTTTAAACTGTCCCTAATTCATATACTTAACTTGCCACTCGCTTATTATCCAAAAATGAGGTATTAATAATCCAAACCCCATAAAATTAAACATGAGAGCATAATATCATATGATAAGTATTTGACTCAAGGGGCAAAGATCTCTCAAGGCTTATATATTATGTCTCACAAAGACTTGGCCAGCCTTTTCTAATGATCTCATTAACTCTAGAGTCGATCTGTTTCTTGATTCAAGGCGGGCATTAAGGATTTAAATCATTACATGCGTTCGTCTATACAATTGGATTCTAATTTTCATGTTTTCAACATAAATCAGATTCTTCCAATATTGAGGCTTGATAAAGCCAAGTCCACTTTGTTTTTATCACTCACACAATTTGCGGATTATCCTTTAGTTTTACCATATAAAGCAAGGACCAAAATCTATCAATCTGTAATTCTTTTCCTTCAAAAGGCTACCAAATTTATATGTATGTATTTCAAAAAATACAATAAATCATGCAAA
Organism: Cardamine occulta; assembly: GCA_028015245.1. Classification (NCBI taxonomy): domain Eukaryota; kingdom Viridiplantae; phylum Streptophyta; class Magnoliopsida; order Brassicales; family Brassicaceae; genus Cardamine; species Cardamine occulta. The sequence continues at coordinate 3,041,772 of CM051389.1, forward strand.
ATAATATACAAGAAGGACATGTTGAAGGGAAAGAAGAAAGTATCAAAAACAATAAAAAAAACCTAAGGAACAAATCTGGATTGGTCACGACTTCCCCAGCTACTATGTGACTGTGAGTGATCAAAGAAGTCAGAACTATAATCTTGACTTCCAAAAGCCATTCTCTGAAACATCCTTATCTGAGCAGATTGTTGTCTCGAGTCAAACACTTGGCTCTGTCCTGGTCTCATTCCGTTTGTGATGTCCGTTGCTTCTTCAAGTGTGTCCAATGCTCTCACCACTTGGCTCATCTTTGGTCTTTTTGCAGCTGAGTGGCGTACACATGCAGCCGCAGCTTCTACCATTCTGAACATCTCTCCTGGGATAAAGTTGTTCCCTAGCCTTGGATCCACCAGATCGTCAAATTCTTCGTTTTCGATTGCTTGATTCAGCAAGGGCCTTGCCTGAAAAGAGTTTTTAAACCAGATGGGATTAAAGGACACTCATCAAATCATGGAAATTCAACAAGTATCAAGTTGCCAATCTAAAAACTTTTGCCACAAAATCGTGAATTCGATTAGACTTTTGCACTTCCGGTCTCGATTAGGATCAAAACCAATAAGAGTAAAATTTATTCAAGCCAACTCAATTTTAATAGCCCTACTCATGGAAAAAAGAATGCAGTAAAAGTTGGGGTATGGCATTTAATTTTAGCTCTACTTAGTACTAACCCATTCAACAAGGCTCTCATCACCAAGTGGCTGAGACGTATCTACAGGTTTGCGGCCAGTTATAAGCTCCAAGAGTATAACCCCATACGAATAAACATCCGCTTTTTCAGACAGCTTTCCACTTGTTGCATATTCAGGAGCCATGTACCTGAGAAAAAATGACAATTAAAACAGCTTCTTTCTTCTGTTAGTATTTTCTACTTTCTAATAAATATTGCAATACACACACACCCGAAGGTTCCCATTACACGTGTTGAGACGTGCGTATGTAAATCCAGCTCCTGCGCTATTTTAGCTAGCCCGAAATCCGCAACCTACAGAAATTTTTTCTTAAGAGTTCATTCTGCTGAATCAGGATCCGTTCAATAACTAGAGTAAAGCTATTATGATGTTACCAAGGCTTCAAAGCTGTTATCAAGAAGTATATTGGAAGATTTAATGTCACGGTGAATAATGCGAGGATGACCTGACAAAGAACATAAGAAGAAAACAAAATTAACTACATCATGATCAGAAAAAATAAAATAAAAAAAAAGCAGCAGAAAAACTTACAGTCTTCATGTAAGTAGGCGATTCCTCGAGCTGCACCAGCAGCAACTTTTACTCGAGTTTCCCAAGTCATAACGGGTCTTCCTGGAGCTGCAGAGACAGAATTTGATGTTTAGCAACTAGAAAAAGATATGTTTGTGGTTTACGAAGATTATATATTTACCATGAAGATGGTAATGGAGAGTGTTGTTAGGTACATAATCATATACAAGCAACCTATGTTGCTCCGAGATGCAATAACCGACAAGTGTAACCAAATGACGGTGATGGACCCGAGAAATGATTTCAACTTCTGCTTTGAACTCTCGCTCTCCTTGGCTTCCACCAATCTTCAACTGTTTAACTGCCACTTCCCTTCCATCTGCAAGAACGCCTTTGTATACACAGCCAAACCCTCCTTCACCGAGAAGATTCTTCTCGGAAAACCCACTTGTAACTTGAGCTAATTCATCATACGAAAACCATGATCTTTGGTTGCTAACCATGCCTGATTCAGATGATGCATACATGTAATCGCTACCAGAATGGCTTCTCATTTTAGGAGGAGCTGAAGATTGCGAGTTGAAGAGCACTACATCTGTCAACATAAGTTTCCAGTTACCAAATAACTCGATAATGTGTCAAATCGCAGATGTGTTGGTTCATGTATCCATTTGATTATTGAAAACTATACATAATCTATACAATTCATCATAACTAATTATGTATAATTTATCGCAGGAATAAAATAGCTTCTTCTCTAGATAAAATATTTGGTTTTATCTTAGACAGAAAGTGTAAACCACAACATTGCTCAGACAATACATAGAAACATACTATCGGAAGCTAACTGCAATAGAAGCGCAGATTGATCACTACATTAAGCAAAAATCTGCAGCTGAAACTCAATGAGAGTTTCATGCGTATTAAGTTCTGAAACTGACCTACTAACTACACTCAAATACACATTGTACAGACCAGACACAGATACCACTGTCAGAACTACTTGAGAAGTGTACGATCAGATGCAGATTGATCAAGACAAAACAGCATCCAAATCTCAGTGAGTGTTCCATGTTCATTAAGTTTCTGAAACTAACCATACTACTCACAACACTCATTACAAATTTCTCTCAACAATTCTGGAGCTGTGAATGAACGGAACGACTAAGATTTCTAACTATAATCTAAATGCAGAAGGATTTAAAATTATTCAACCACACAATGCCATTACAGAATCAGAGATGTGTTTTAATGTGTTATATTACCTGAGCCTTGAGGAGATGAATAAGCAGAAGGAGGCATTGTATATCCAACAAAGGTTCCAGGGTCCTTTCGCTTTCGTTTCCGAGTAAACCACACACCCAACACAAAAAGACTAAGTAGAACCAATCCAACAATCACTCCAATAGCTGCAAGACCTCCACTACCAACAGTGCTGTTTCGCGGTGAAGTGTTGTTTCCATTGCTTGAAGGTGGTCCAGTTGGTTTAGCAATTGGTTTCTCTCTAGGAACAACAGGTAATGGAGTTGGAGGAGGAGCTAAAGTAGAAGGATCAGTCGGATTTGAAGACGGAGGAGAAGAAGAGGTAACTGGAGGAGGAGGAGATGTTGTGGTTGTTGGAGTTGATGGAGAAGGTATAGGTGGTGAAGGTGTTTCTCCCGGCGGTGAAGGAGAAGGTTTAGGCGGAGGAGCTGTTGTTGTTGATGCTGGAGGTGAGGGAGAAGCATCAGGAGGTGGAGGAGGTGATACAACTTGTGGAGGAGCTGGTGGTGTTGTAGCCGGAGTTGATGGAGGAGGAGACGAAACAACCACAGGAGGTGGAGGAGAGGGAGTAGTAACAGTCGGAGGAGGTGAAGTGACGACAGGAGGTGACGGTGGTGGTGGAGAAGAAGACGGTGGAGGTGATGATATAACCGGTGGTGGTGGCGATGCTGATACTACCGGTGGTGGTGCTTGCGGCGGAGAAGGAGGTGTTATGATCGGAGGTGGAGCAGATGGAGTAGTGGGCGGAGACTGTAACGGAGGAGGTGCGGTGGTTGTAGAATTTGACGGTGGTGGTGATAAAATCGGTAAAGGAGGAACCAAACTCATTCTTTATCACACTTAAACGATACGAATCTAAAGCAATAAACTTTCTTATCGATCCATTTCAACCAAAAATTGAAGCTTATGAACAAAACCTAATTCCACAATTAACGCAAAAAAAATAGTCAATTCCCAAATCTGCAGCCTATTCAGAGTCAAACTTGCTCAAAGTTCAATCTAAATTCTCAAACTTTTCAATAACTAGCCCTAGAATTTCAAAACCCAGAAGTAAAGACTCGAGATTTACACTAATAACTACCCGAAATGAAGCTAAAAGCGTAATTCAAAGCAAACCCAGATGAACAAACTATAGAAAGTTCCAAAATTTGAAGCTTTTTCACGCGGAAGATTCGAAATTGAAGCAGAAAGTAGAAAGCTTTTAGTGAGGTTAGAGAGATAGAGGAATGTAGTGGGGAAAGAGAGAAAGAGGAATGTGGTGAAAGCGAAGGAGCGTGAAGCTTGCTGGAGAAACGTGGAGGCAACTCTGTCTTTCTGGTCAGAGAGATATTTGACAGAGCGATTTACGCCGAGGAAGAGAGAGAGAAAGAGTCAGACATGTGCGGAAGAGAAAAGAGAAGGTTTTGAAGTTTCTTTCATCTCATTATTACTAATTTTTCTTCATTGAGTGTCCTTCTATAAATCTCAATTAAATCAAATTATTCCCACATCATAGCCAATTAGCCATTAAAAAATTAACGTGTCACGTGACCCTTTTTGTATTAAATTTTCATTTTCCAAGAAAACTTTATTTTATGAAAGAATTTCTATTTTCACGAGGAATAAATTAAAATTAGGAAGAAGAAAAAAAGTAAGTGGGTACACTGGGTAGAAAAGGAATAATAGAAAAGAGAGAATAAAGTGTTAATGGTAAATAATAACCAAGAAAAATGTGAATGGGTCATGTACATGTGCAATCTAATCATGGTGATATTTGAAACTTTATATGCGCATGTTTGCTCCCTAAATTTGCTCTCTTTTTTAATTATTGGATATATTTACTGGATTAATTACCGATGTGTACACACGGCTATTAAGGTTTTTAAGTACTGTGGGAGACACTGATTTTAAAAGAAGATTTAAATGTTCAAGTCTTCAAGATCAGGCTTCAAGCTGCATATGCTTAGTTCGCATATAAATAATTCACTAGTTATATTCGCATATAAGTTATCGGTAGAAATTCGAGTGGCAGAAAAGAAATTAATATGAGACAAGTTTTAACTTAAAACTTTTAAGAAGGTTTTTTTTTTTTTTTTTTTTTTTGGTTTTAAAGCCACAAAACAAAGTTGTTTTGTTTCTCTCTTCTAAGACTAAACGTCCTTCGCCGTCTTCAATTCTTACTGTCACAATTTCAAAGGTATAACACAGTTAAAATTTCCTTTTGCATGCGTGAGATTGTGAAGATAACGCCAAAACAACGTTGTTTTGTTTATGTTACCAATTACCCGATTAAGCTTTCATTACGTGGAGTATTCGTCGTGTGTTACGTGGATTCCACGTGGGATCCATATCATCAATCGTTAACAACAACTTAATAGTGTTAGTCTATATGTATACGATTGCACAAATTCATTAGTTAGGGTATCGAATTCAAATTTTTAATAGTTCATGTATAGAAATGCATTGGAGTATAGTTCAAATATAAAATTAATACATGAGTTAAATTCATATATGAATTGGCAGATTTTCCGGTTTGATGTCGCCAAAGATTAAATTTAAGATCTTTGAGATGTTTCCCTTCTCAAGATCATAGCAAAGTCCATTGAGAGTGAATCAAAGGCTAAAGAATCATATCATATCAAAAAAAATTTGATGGTGGTATTTAAAGTATGTTTTGATTAGATCATTTTATATGGATTTGATAAATCTGTATCAACACGTTTTACTTAAGCATTGAGTCATTCAATAAATTCTTAACATTCAATTGAAAGTTCTCGTACAACTGTAACAAAACCTCTTATGCAATAAAGATATTTTCATTAGTATTTTACGGAAATTTGAATAAATATAAGGTAAGTAAATTATATGAGTATCAGTCAAATATTTATCCGAATGGTTGAAGAATATATATCGGAGTAAGAAAATAATTTAAGGATAAGAATTTACCAATTTTAACGTGGTATATTAGTATGTTGACATTAAAAAATGATATGCTCTAATTTACAAATTTTGTTGTAAATATGTTAAATGCTTTGGAAAGTATCCAATTGTCGGAATCATTACTAAACAGGATTTTTTATTTTTTATTTTATCTCAAAGCATATGTTCTATATTGTGAGGATAATAGAAACAAGTTTATGGATGAAATCAACTTGGATGTTTATATGAGATTTGAGTTTTAATGAGTTTTGAGATGATTTTGTTGAATTTTGGCGAATTAGGAATTTTGCTATTATTGTTTTTTCTCTTTGGTGTTTGCCTCCAACAAACTCAGCAACAATTAATTTCAGCCACAAATGACTCTTAAAGTCCGAGTCTCATTTCCAAATCTCCTTGATTAAGACCCATTTAACCACCTGATTTTGCAACTGATCAGTCTTTTCTTTATTGTTACCCTTATCATCGTTCCTTAGCTTCATCTTTCTATTATTATAAACCCATCCACACATAATTTTCACACTCATGAATTTAAGCTCTCAACCTTTAAAGTTGTTGTAATTCAATAGTTTGTGATTAGCTCCAGCTCTTGGCATTGTGGTAGCAAGAACAACTAGCTCCCTTTTGAAAACAGACAAGGCTTGAGTAACTCCCTGGTTGTGATAGATCACAAGTCCCTTTGTTTTACAAAATCATTTAGATAATTTGATGCTTATTTTATAAATAATATTTTTTGAGATTTTAGTTTTAAAACATAGTTTAATATTTTGTTCTCGGCCAAAAATATCATTGGACCAACAATATCAGTCCGTCTGTTCTGAAAATTCTCATATAGTTTTTCATCTACTGTTGAAACAACTGTACAAATTAATTGTACAGAAACTGATCAGCTCAAGATAAAAGAGAATAAGAAGAATAAGAGCAAATAAAAGTTAATTTGTTTCTTCAAGTTCATTGATGGTTTTTTTTCTTCGATCGTTCAAGGCTTATAAGTTCATAAAACCACTAGAAATACAATTTTTCAAATCTAGATTCTTGGTTGAAATTCAAGGGCCAAAAAAAGAAAAAGTGAAACAAGTTTTGAGAAAGTTTCATGCCGCTTTTTTTTTTAATCTTTATGGAAGACAAAGTTCTTGGTTTACTCCAAATATTAGGTTTTTGAGATGTTACATTTCTCAAGATCATAGCAAACTTAAAAGTGTTAAAACAAAGACTCCTTATACGTAAGATGCACAAGATTCAATTGCAGTGCAAGGTTTTGCTCATGCAATTACTCTTGTAACAGTGTGCAACACTCTGCCGTCTTCTTCGGAGCTTTTCAGGTAAGTTTATATGGTCTATAGGGATGGAGAATCACATAGCAAACTCCATTGAGGGAGAACCAAAGGCTTGATAGTTATATAAAAAAAAATTCTTATTGTGAAAAGTATGTTTTGATTCAACATTTTGTAGATCAAATGATATATAAAATACTAATTAACAAACAAAATTGTGGTATATATGTTGAATGCTTTGGAAAGAATATGTCTAAATCATGACTAAATAGGATTTTATCCCAAAGCATATATTCAACTTTTTGTGGATGATAGAAAACAAGTTTGTGGATGAAATAAACTTGCATATATATATAAAATAAAAAAAACCAACTGGTAAAAAAATAAAAAATTCCTCCACGTTATTCAACTATTCCTCAATTACTCAGTTACCATTTAAGGCCATTTTAAATGCCTTTTATTTTTAATTTCAAGGGATTATGTCCATTACTGAAGTTGTCCTTTCTCTCTTTCTCACTCTCACTCTTTATTTTAAAAACCAAGAACAAACCTAACTTCTTTAACAGGTCTGGTTTGGAAAATGGGATTTTAGTTTCTCGTGGTCCCTCTTCTCTTGGAGCCATTGGACCCATTGGAGCTAAACAACATGTGGAACCTTGGACAAAGACTCTCGTATCTTCTCTTCGCTGAATGATAAATCTACCAATTCGCCTTTTAAATACTTGTCGTAAGAGGTAAGGTCGAAGTGACCATGTCCACACATCGCCATTAGTATCACTTTTGCTTCTCCTGTCTCTCTGCATCGGATGGCTTCTCTTATGGTTGCAGCAATGGCGTGAGTCGGTTCAGGCGCCGGTATTATCCCTTCTGTTCTTGCAAACTGAATAGCACCTGCAAGATAATTAAACCGGCAAGTACAGTCCAATTTAAATATCAATGTTAAAAGATAACAAAGCTGATTGAGCGTATTGAGATTGTAGGAATTGAAATTATACGAAGCACCACCTTGGAAACACTCGATTTGAGGAATTGAGATTGCTTCCATGAAACCTTGTTCATAAACATGTGAGATCAAGGGTGCCATCCCATGGTACCGTAATCCACCTGTCAAAAACCATAGGCAACACAACAAATTAGCCGAAACGAAAACCAGGAAATCAAGAATTAAGAACCAAGCATTCAAGAACCAAGGATCAAGAATCAAGAACTCAGAATTCAAGATTTCAAGAACGCAAGAAGCAAGAAGTCTGATAAGCTTTAGGTTTAGCGTATTAATCTTTGATTTAAAACTTACTTATCACTGGCAAAGATTAAAAAAAAATGAAAAAGAATCAAGATATCAAGAATCAAGAACAAAAAAATCAAGATCAAGAAATGAGGAAATCAAGAATCCAAAAGCCAGAGAACCCTTCAGATCTTATGGTTAAAGATTATTTTATTACCTGCGTGGATAGGATCAGGAATGAAGTCATGTCCTAAAGTGTGCATCTTCATCAAAGGAGTCAATCCAGCCGTATCGCCAAAATCATAGGCGTAAACTCCTTTGGTCAAGGAAGGACAAGCCGAGGGCTCAACCGCTCTTATAACAGGATTGATTTTCCCTTTGAGTTTCTCTCGGATAAAAGGAAAACTCAAACCAGCAAAATTCGATCCTCCACCGGTACAACCTACGATCAAATCAGGCGTTTCGCCAAAATTCTCCATCTGTTGAATGCATTCTTCTCCAATAATAGTCTGGTGTAACAACACATGGTTCAGTACACTCCCTAGACAGTATTTTGTATCCTCATTTCTTGCTGCAACTTCAACAGCTTCTGAAATCGCAATGCCTAAACTTCCCGGGCTTGATGGATCAGATTCGAGGATTCTTCTACCCGCCTCAGTGAGATCTGAAGGTGATGGATGAACCTTTGCACCCCAAGTTTGCATCATCAACCGACGATATGGCTTTTGATGATACGAGTTAGCTACTTGCCATACCTATAATGTTGGAATAGCATAACAGAAACAGAGCACTCATCAAAAAAGGATTAAAATTTCAAGATATCATTTCAAGAATCTATTCTTTATATGCTTACTTCACAGCCAAGGCCAAAGAGACTAGAAGCAAAGGCTAAAGAACTGCCCCATTGGCCAGCTCCGGTTTCGGTCACAACGTTCTTGACGCCTTCTTTTGCATTGTAATAAGCTTGTGGAACCGCTGTGTTGGGTTTGTGTGAACCAGCTGGACTACCACCTTCATACTTGAAGTAAATCCTTGCTGGTGTCTGAAGAAGCTTCTCCAATCTCCTAGCTCTAAAAATCAAAGCAAAAACCATTAAAATCTGATAAGAAAATCATATGAACTAAGCAAGATACTTCAGCTAAAATGATATATTTGGACTCTGGATTATAAACAAGAAGCCTTATACTAGTCTAGTTTTATATAGAAGAAAATGAAATTACAAAAGAAAAGAAAAAAAAACAAGAACCTGATTAAAGGAGTTGGACGCCAAAGTTTATAGATTTCAAGAACTTCCTCAGGGATATCAATAAACCTCTCTTGAGTTGCTTCTTGTTTAATTAACTCAGTAGGGAAAAGATGAGACAAATCTTCGGGTTTTATCGGTTCGAAAGTCTTGGGATGCAATGGTGGAGGAGGCTTGACTGAAAGATCAGCAACAAGATTGTACCATTGATTTGGAATCTCAACAAATGATTTGTTGTTTTTACTAGATCTCAAAGCTGCTGTTGCTCTTAAGCTAAATCCATTTGAAATCCTTGTAGCTTGATTTGGTTTTCTTCTCAGAGTTAAGTCATTCAATCTTTGACAATCACCTAAGGCAAATCTTAATCAATCTCATGATATCAAATATTGAACTTTGAAGCTTGAGCTTCAACAGCAATCAAAATCCAGAAAAAAATAAATAAAAAAATTTGACAAATGAAGTCCATATTAAAGTTACATTTACCTGTAAAGAACACTGATTTGGTGACTGAGTTTGGAGGCAAAAGCAATTGAGAGGCCATGTTTATCAGTTCCAAAGATAAAAATTAGGGATTTGGAATTTTTATGGAATTTAATAGTTTAAAGATTTGATGAAGACTAGAGATGAGTGAGAGATCGGTGGAGCATTTAAATAAAGCCAAAGAAGTCTTCCCACTTCCCGGCATCCAACGACATCTAACCATTTGAATACTGTTTTGTTTTGTCTTCTTTTTATTTTTATTTTTTTCTTCAATATATATATATATATATTATTATTATTATTTCTCTTCGCAGTGTTCTTTTATCAAATTCATCAAACCAAACTCAAGAAACCTCCATAAATTAGTCACAAAATTTATGACTCATTATGTGACTAATCATTATTTTCAAGAAACTATTACACCTATTATAATTCAAAATTTTTATTTTCATTATGTTGATGATATTGCGGCATGAATGTCCTTTTAAAGATCCAACAACCAAAAGAAATAGTAGATTTGTTGCTAAAAATAGTTTATAGCAGCTCATAAATTGTCTTTTACATACCAACAGAAGTATCAATTGTATAGGACCATCAATCATTCATCAACCAACTTGTCACTTTCTACATTTATAATGATCCTTTCTACATTTATAATTATCATATAACTCCCACTCTATAAAAAAATATATGAACTTACCAATATCACAATTCGCATCTACTCTTTACCTCACTAGTATTTTGTCATCTTATATAAAATTTTACTTAATATTAGAATTAATTTAGCCAATTTGTCATATTTTAGACATTTTGACACAATTTAACATCTGTTTTCATAACTTAGCCATTTACATAATTTTAACTATATATATATATATTAATATATTTCATATCATTAATTTTTCTTATATATATCAAAAAAAATATTTTTTATAATTTTATAATGATTACGTAATTTATGTTAATGGACTATATTTTGGTTTATCTTTTACTTTTAATTTTTTAATTGTTAAGAAAATCAAACCAAATATTTTTTCATCATTTGATTTCCTGTTAATTTTTATATGATTAATAATTGAAAATATTTTTCAAATTTTTAATCATGTTTTTAGTTTTAAAAATTCTCGCTTTTGTCCTTTCACATCCCGTCTCATCCCATTTCCATCTTGAATTTCAAAATGAGACCTCTTTTTTTCTTGTTTATAGATTTCTGTCTTCTATTGCTACAAAATATCATTGACAATTCTCTTTTGTCGAGCTCTTATTTAAATATATTTTTCAATTTATAATATATGGATTAAGTACATACTTGTATAATTTTAGGTAAACTATTATGTAAACTACTTTAATTTTAATGTCAAACACTCAAATAATGGTAATATTATAGTTGATAAATATAATATTGAAAACTAAATTTTAAAAATTAGCAACAACTTTTTTTTACCACTTAATTTTAATCTAAAGGGGTTCATAAAATAAATTTGATTTTTTTCCAAAAGTTTTTATGCTCTGTTTTGTTTCTATAACATGCAATTCCCTTTCTGTTTCTCGCTTAAGTACTTCTTTAATCATAAAATAAAAAATGTTAAAATTAATGATAATAGCCTCAAATTCACTAGTGAAAAAATGAATTCACAAATAAACTTCGGTTAACATTCTAAGCTTTTCTTTATTTAAAATATCTTCCAACATCTAAACTTAACACACATTCTTTTACTCTAAATCATTAAATAACATGTATTCTCTTTGTCAAAATTCCCACAAAAATCCATCAATCCCGATTGTTCCATGCTTGTCATCGACTCTCTTCTCCGTTTCTCAAATTTGAAACCTCGATCCGATGCATAATGATCCAAAAACTCATTGTTGCAAGTGTAACATTTTCATCGAACCAAACACCATCCCTCCAACTGCTAGCCACCACTTTTTCCCTCCAACAACTACACACGCTATTGCCAAAAATACCAAATATATAAAAAAACACACTAATTATCTCATCAACAACTTTAACAATGGCAAATCTGCGCTGTTAAAATGCCTGGATGATCTCCGAACTATTTCCTTTCTCTTATAAATCATCTTAGTAGAATAAAAGAAAAATGAAAAATAAATCGCAAAGAATATGTAACATCACTACTATCAAAACTAAGGAAGAGGAAAAAGACTGTTTTCATATGGTTGAAAAGACATCCTAAGTTCCTTTGTTTCCAAACATAACAAAGACATGAACACACTTTCAAAGAAAATAGAATTTTCTTAAGTGAAACTTCAAACTTACTTCGAATAATAAGAAATCTTAGAGACTTTAAAGCCTCCAACTTTAACCAAACGTGCACAATATAGAACTTATTAGTGGCAAGATGGTATAAGTGCACCCATTATCTATTATAGAGGTCAATGGTTCGAATCCTCACTGTGTCATTTTTCTTTATCAAAAGAAAAACGTGCACAAAATAATTAGAATTTTGGGTTTGAAAGACATCACTTAAAGGTTTTTCATTGATTTGCTTCAGCATTATAGCTCATTTCCTTGTCTGTTTGGGATAAATAGTTTATTGTTTAGTGTTTTGAAAAATTTTACGAACGGATTTGTCAATATGTAACACATATGGTGGCTACCAAATGAGCCCACCATAATACATTTCATTAGTGGTCAAATGAAACATGTTCCCAACTAAACTAAACATGGTACCCCTTAAGACTTTTAAAATATCATCATAGTTGATTGTTAACCATAAGCCAAACTTCATATTCGTTCATACAAGCAGATTCTCTTACAATAAAAATCAAACATTAAGAAACAAAAGCAATTCCTTGATTATGTTAAGACTATACTCCACAAAACACCGGATACAAAGTTTTAATATTAATAGCATTTTATACCGGAAAAACACTTGTTTTCCTCAACTTGTACATTAGATTACATGCCTTCCTTATTTTGTTAAAACCACATGCTATTCTCCTACATCCTTTCCATATATTTTCTTAGACTCGACTCATACCACGCCCACATCACCTTCCTTAGTTTATACCAAATCTTTTCTCTTAGATCGTCGATTTTTGCATAGCACCCAAGAGTCTTTTGACAATCTGAGAACATATAAATGATGATGAAGATAAAATAATAGCAATGGTCACAACAATGTCATGCAATTGTTTAGTTAACTCTTTTATTTATTTTGGTTTTACTTTTTGTGGCTCTTCAAATTTTGCTACTTTACCTCCAAACACAAGAGAACCTTAATAACTACAAAAAATTCCTGTTAAAAATACCTCATTGTTCTTTCAAACACAAGAGAACCTTAATACCCACAGTTCTCTCTGCTTATATATACCTCATTTTCCTTTCAAATAGTAAGACTTTCATGTCTGTAGAATTCTAAAAAAATAAATCGTGTACCCACATCGAGGATTAAGGTGAATCTGTATTTTATCCAACAAGATCTTAGATTATTTTTGTGACGGTTTACATAAAAGGTGTAGCATACATGTGCATACTTTCAGCAAACGGGATCTGTTCTTAAGACATGTGATATATATATTGGGACCGATATATAATACCAACTAGCATATACTTAGTAAAGATGGTGAATGCTTCTTTTACTGTGTCGAATAATGCTAAACTTGAAAAGACAGATTCTGGTGTTTGCTCTGCACAAAGTGAAAATCTTTTTACCTCTATGTAACTTTCCAAAGTGAAAAACTTTCTTGGTCATTTTTCTCTGTAACGGTTATAGTGCTCTGCTTATCTCTTCTTCTGGTAGTGCTGCAACAGTTCGCTGTGAAAAATGACCAAGAAATGATCAAGTGAAACACGTATTCCACATTAGTATTTTCTTGATACAATGCGCAGTGACCCTGCATAAAGAATGTTTTTTTTTTTTTTTTTTTTTTTGATAAAAACATAAAGAATTTTCATTGCAGAAGAAAGTAAAATAAACTAAAAGCTTCTCGTATCATAGACCCAAAGAAATTATGCACACGTGACCCGAGCCACTGCACCGAGAAACATAAATAATAAACTAACCTTCTATTAACAATCAACAAAACATGCAATTCAAACAACAAAAACCATCTTAGCAAAATTAATATATATATATATATATATATATAATTTGTTAAAAGAAGAGATCGGAAATGTAAGTTGGGATGATGGCTAAAGATCTCGAGGCTCACTTCTATTTATAGAGAAATATAGATTTAGGGATCAAGGTTAAAATTTTGATTACATATGAAGATTTTAATTATAATAAACCATTTGTTTCCAAATTTTGAAATCCACATGATATACGCCTAAATCTTAGTTAATTTGTTTTAGAATTTTGAAATCAAAATCAATTCAGTTTTTATATTTGAATATATCTTATTTAAAACTTATTTAATGGAAAATATAAAGTTTTGTAAATGGTTACTCTTATAATCCGAATTAAATATGTAGATATTTCAAATTTGAATTTTGAATTCTATAGTTTTAAATCCGTTTATTTTTATTAAAAATCTACTAAATAAATATGTTGTTTAATTAGAGTATGTTACCAATATAATATAAAGTTGTACATGATATTTCTTCTAATAAATTGTTATGAGAGTATATATATATATATATATATTCATAGATGTTTTAAAAAATTCGAATAATAACATATGTGGAAAAAAATATACATAATTTTATTGTAAAGATAATGTGATTATTTTATTATTTATAAAACATATGATCAAATTAAAATGAAGAGGGAATAATATTAAGAAAAAATAAGTATGATTTAGTGAGAAAAGAAATCGGAAGAGAGAGAGAGAATTTAGATAATTAATACTTAAATTAAAATTTAAATGAGTTATATAAGATATATACAATGTGACAAATTATATATGTCTAATGGCAAATTTTGTAATTATTCTATTATTGGTTGTTTTATTTTAAAACTAATCTATAATTATTGTGGTAATAATACATGTCCGAAAATCACAAGTCATTACAAATCATTTTAAGAAATGTGTCTCTTTAACAATATATAAGAGATATTTCAGTTAAAAAGAAGTGACACTTGTGTTTATTACTTCATTAAATTTTCTGCTTCTGTTAACCGACTCTCCAAAAACAAACTCCTACACCAACTTACAACCTCTTCGACTTGCTTACAACTTACATTTCAGACACCAAGAATGTGTCAAGAAATTACTAATATTTCTGTGTTCTACACCAAATCAAAATACCATTTTGAAGCTGTCTTATTTCCACAAAGATAAATCTGTTATACATTTATAAACATGTGTACACAGTGAAAAACAAATCAAAACTAGGTGGAAGAAAGTTGAGCTAGCCATGGAAGGAGACGCTCATGAACAAGATCAGGACGATCATCTTGTGGGCAATGTCCAACACCTTGTAGAACATAAAGGCTGAAGTTAGGTAACTGACCCGGAAGAGAAGTGAAGTACTTAGCTACTGGACCGTCAAGAGGAGTTAGTCCATCTTGATCTCCCCATAAGACAAGAACCGGTTTGTTTATTTCTGGAATCAGCTTAATCGGGTTTGGTCCAGGTGGACCGGTTAAGATAGAAACAAATGCATCTAGTGCACCTTCACTATTTGCTGGTCCAGCAATGATCTGACATAACATTTTCACATAAAAATGTAACTAAAACTTTCCATTGGTTCTTTATCTTTTTGAGAGTTAGTAATAATAGGACAATACCTCTACAAGTGTATCATCTACATTGTCCTTGTTACCGTAAACATTTGTCAAGATGTTCTTGAGATTATCCCTGCATTTTGTTCATTCATCGATGTATTAGAGCTCTCGATTATATCATTTTAGTTCAGTGAATTATGACATACTTTTCTTTAACGCGGTTGAAGAGTGCAGAAGCAATTCCTCTTTGCTTGAGTAAAAAGTCGATAAGCAAGAGTAAAGGCATCAGTAGCTTGATTCTCCAGTCATCAAACACGGCTTTGTTATTCATACCACCAGCACAGTTCAAGAGAACAAGACCTTTGACAAGATCTTGTTGTGGATCTGTTTTTTTTTTTTTTCCCGTTGTGTCACACAAACTCGAGTCTTAGATCAATAGGTAGACAATAGACAACATCAGCTAAAAAAGATAAACTATGATATAGATGACCAATCAGTAAGTAAAACTCAAGCATTTCTAAATAAACCATAGATGCATCTAAATGCCTAACCAAATTAAATCTCATGTGAGACTTGGAAGATATGAAAAACATAGAACCCAAGATTCATGCTTGTGATATATTTAGCTCAATTCAAGTAATGAAAGGGCTAGACCTGAAGCAGCAATGACACAAGCAAGGCTTCCAACAGAGTTTCCAATCAAAATCGTTGGTTTCTGAACCACTTCCTCCAAGAAACTGAGAATCAACTGCAAGAAAATAAATCAATCAAACAAACCAAATTAAACTTCTTTAAACAGAAAATGTCAAGAGTATTTTAAAGATGGTTTACTTCAGCCCATGACTCCATGGTATAGCTAAAACCAGGTGGCTTCTCCGAAGCACCAAATCCAAGAAGATCAATCGCATACACTGTATGGTTTTTAGACAGAGCGTTTATGTTCCTGAAAAAAAAGTTTAGTTTGTTCTTGTAAAAGCAATGCATATACACAAAATACTTCCACATACAACAATTTCTTGATTCTCAACTAATCAACACTTCTCCACAACAACAAAACTACTCAACAAGTTCCAGATTTTTCATACATTAACTCTTAAGACATAAGTGATGAATGGGTTAACACCTTTTCACGTTTTGAAAACGTGATTCCACAAACCATTCAAAATATTTGTCAAGGTGTTACATTTTCACCGTTTTAAATAGTGAATCCACTATATAAAAGCCAAACAAAAACATTAATAATCTATTAAAACGAGCTTTTTACAGGCGGTTTAAGATTAGTTTGCAGAATTTTCACCAAATTAATATTTTAAGAACTGAGCTTCCAATCATTAATACCTTCGCCAATGAGGAATTGAAGCGCCAAAGCCATGAACCAAAAGAACTGTTTGACTCGCCGGAGTTACTTCCTCCGGCGAATCTTTCACAAAGTAATTTATCGAATATTCTCCTTTCCATTTCCATTTCTTACTTCTCTCTCCAATCTCAGCCAATTCTACCGCCTCTACTACTCCTCCACCTGAAACCGCCGTACCCGACGACGCGGTGGCTTTAACACAGACGCGATCTCTCCGGAGGCTAATTCTTCGTAAATTAACGGTCGAAGTCACCGTTCGCGCTACCATTGACGGCGGCGTCATTCCCGTCCATGTCAGAGCTCTCATCTTCTCTCTCGCTTCTGCTTCAGTTTCGTTTTTTGGTAAATTGAAATTTGAGACATCTTACGTGGCTCTCTCTGGTTCGAGTAGTTTCGGTACAAACCGGTTAAAAATAATTGGATTAAACCAAATGCTTACAATTTTAGAATTTGAGATGAAGCGAACCGATGATCAGGATGTCAGGAGAATCGATGGATGGTGGAGATTAAGTGAATCCGAATAGAACAATATCAGCCATTCGTTTGATTAAGATGCGAATGGAGCGGCCACGTGGCGTTCGATAGATGGTTAACGAAGATAAGAAGGATATCAAAATAGATTCGCATTGTAACGGTTATTAAAAAAAACATTATATAAATGATTGTGATATGCGATTTGAATTTATTTTTTCAGCTAAAAACACCAGAATATAGATATTTAATAATGGGAGCTCCTTATCCAAAAACATTAGGTCTATAACATGGGGATAAAAAATGATTAAATTTGTAAAATGGTTTTAAAGTTTGTCAAAATTAACTAATTTCATAGAAAAAAGCCGATAATTTAACTTGATTTTGTTTTGTGAAATTTTCGCATATAAAGTTAATGATTTATCGTCGGCTAGATTCAAACCTTGCACTGGTTGGCTCCGTTTTTTTTTATAACCTTTCTACATTATGCCAGGTTGATATTATTTACCATTTAAATTGTTCTAATTCAATTTCGAAATAGGCGCATTATAATCATTGGCTAAAATTATTATATAACTAACATTAAGCTGTCGAGTTTAGCTAGAAACGGTCCAATAAATTTGGTGGTTATGTGCCAACAAAAAAAATTTTGGCCATTTTTCTTTACTAATTATTTTTTTCAATTTGAATCTTAATTTTTCTATTTTAGACCCTAAAAATAACCCAAATTTTTTTAGATCCTATGCAAATGCTCCACTTACACTCTCCATCAACTCCCCTAAGACTATCTTCAATAGAAAGACAAATTTATCTTCCTATATTTTTTCTACATCATTTTATGCCCCTTCCACATCATTTTATTTTTTTTAATTCACATCCAACTCTACAATAACAAGGCAAATCAAAAAAAAATTTCTAACTCATTTTTTCTTTCCTCCACATTATTCCATCATATATCAAATTATATTTATTTATTTTATCTTTAGAATCACAAATAATTTTTATAACTTAAAAAATTAAGTAATATATAATATTTATTTTTAATTAGAGTTGATTAATATATAAAAATATATAATTTTAATATTTCGAATAATATACTCATTTTCTAAATAAACAAACAATCAAAACAAACCAAACATATATAATTCATTGAAATCGTACAACAAAACAAAAACCAATATTAATAAACTTAAAAATAAATATTGATATTTTTTTAATTGAGGGTTGCTCCAAATCTTTGCCAAATGTGCTCGACGAGATCCTTATTTAATTGAATATGTTGACCCTTATCACGTAAATTAGCTCTAACATGAATATTCGATTCTGATCGGCCTTGCACATGGACTTCAAATTGTGGCACTATTTGGGTGTCGACGTTGATCGAGGAGGTTGATGCAGAATTATTTGATGGTTTGAAGTCGATATTTTCCCAGTTATACGAATATGTATCACGTTCATCATCTACTATCATATTATGTAAAATAATGCAGATCCGCATTATTTTACCTAATACCTTGATATCCCACATTCTAGATGGTTGCCGAAAAATAGCAAATTGTGCCTGGAGAACACCGAATGCTCGTTCTACGTCCTTCCTACATGATTCTTGTTGTTTGGCAAACAGTTGTACTTTGTCGCCTACGGGAACTTGAATTGACTGGACGAAGACATGCCATTTAGGATAGATTCCATCGGCAAGATAGTATGTGCGATTGTACTGCCAGCCATTTACGATGAAGTTCACCTCCGGAGCTTCACCGGAAATGATGTCGTCAAATACCAGTGATCTATCGAGTACATTAATGTCGTTCAATGTACTAGACAGCCCAAAGAAAGTATGCCATATCCACAAATCATACGACGCCACAGCCTCGAGAATGACTGTTGCCGAGCCTTTGTGTCCACTAGTGAACTGTCCATGTCAAGCCTTGGGATAATTCTTCCACTTCCAGTGCATGCAATCAAAGACTGTTGCCGAGCCTTTGGGTTTTGAGGGTTTAGAAAATCGTAATTTGGTAAGAAATTGTAATTGCGAGATGGATCCATAAGGATGTTAAAAGTTGAAAAGAAAAAAAAAACATCAAAGAGAGTGACAATGTAGGAAAAGAAATGAAAATAGAGTGTTAAACTTGAGATTTTTTTTATGTCCAAATGATATAAATGTAGGTTCTATTTATAGATGATAAAAAATAAAAAATAATGGTATAATTTTTTATTTTATTTTGATTAATTATTGGGTAAAAATAGTATTTAAAAAGAATAGAAAAATAATAATAATAATAATAATAATAATAATAATAATAATAATAATAATAATAATAATAATAATAATAATAATAATAATAATAATAATAATAATAATAATAATAATAAAGCAGCGAGCGAATCACAAACAACCACGTCCGATTTTATGCGGGACCAGTCAGAATTTTATGAAAGACAAATCTTTGTTGAATTATTTGGCATTTTGCCTTTTGGATTTGCGTTCCTATTGCACATTAAAACAGACAATTTGCCTTGCTATTGCATATGGTCAAAGTTTAGCATAAAATATATTGGACCTTCGGACAAGCACTTAGTTTCATAATTCCTAGGTAAAATATTACATTTTTGCATATACTCTCTTCCCCACTTTAGAGTAATGAAAGAATAATAATGTGTTTTCTGTTATGGAAAGAAAGAAAAGAGAAAATTGTGTGTCTTATTCCATGTATAATAGAAAGTATATATAGGGGTACAATACTTGGAGAGGAAGTATAACTTGGAAAATAAACTAGAACATTCTAGAATATGGATCTATAATAGGTACCCATCTAATGGGTTCATAACACTCTCCAATAGATGCCATTATAGTAAAAATATTCGTAATGCGCATAAGATGAATGCTGCCTCATTAAAAACTTTACCAGGAAAACTCAGTAGAAAAAACCATGGTTAAGAAAAAAAGAGTGCAGCGTACATTTACTCCCTCTGATGAATACATCACTGATCTTTGAGATGACGCGATCCAATCTTGGTGAACTAACATCTTGAGAGTGACAGTTTGGAGCATCTTGATAAATATGCTTGCAAAATTTTCATTTGAACGAATCTTCATTCCACGTACATCGTTGTTTTTCTGCAGTTCATAGGTCTCGTAGATGACTCATCTTAATTATTCTCTTTTCGCTTCTGGCGATCTCATTAATATATGATAATAATCTTAAAAGAGTGATAGACTTTTATCATTTGGATTACAACATTTTCCCTTAAGTGTTTACCAATTACATGTTCTTTGTTGTCTCGTTAAAAATATTTTTATGCAAAACCCCAAATGGGACCAAAAAACTATGATAAAAGAAAAGAGTACAACCACACACATAATCATATTCTTCCCATAGAAGTATCATCTTCATGATATATTTTTTAATTATATACATAATCTTTAAGGAATTGCTATAAGTAAAGCATTCGACACTAACTCTTATTATTGTCATATAATCTCTCGAGTTATTGGACTTCCGGTACATAGTATCCTTCTCACATAGATTATGTCTCATATATTTGGACTTCAAACCAAATTTTCTTTTACATATAGTCTTTCAAACATTTATCCTTTTCTTGTAAGAGTACTATTTTACTTTCCCTTTTAGCATAAAAAATCACATCTTTCAATTATTTAAGAGATTAATAAATTGCTCAAGTAATAGTTTAAGTATGGTACATCGAGACCAAACAAATGTAAATATCTCTTATGTAAAATCTTACAAGGATCTCTGAGATAACATCTCTTTTCACTAGATGTTCTATTTAAGATACCTGAAGATAATTATATCTTTTCAAGATTTTTTACCTCATATTATTCTCATCATATCACTTGCAACAACTCTTCAAGAGTTTCACTACTGTTCAAATTACTGATCCATTTGATATGTGCAAAAGCAGTGTAGACTAAGAACCGTGCAAAATTCGAGTATAATCAGATCCATACAAAATACAGAATCCGTATAGAATTTGGGTTATGCAATACCAGTATAATCTTATTCGTGTAATATACGGTTAATGAAAATTTCGGGCATCACCAGATACAATATCTGCATATATCATGAAGACTCATATTTATAAAGAACTCGTGTAAAACCTGATTTTGCATTTAGCAAAAGAAAGTTTTCGTCTCATCTTCTATCTTCAAATATTCCACTGAATATGAAATCTCTCCAAGAGTTCTAATAATTACATATACACCCTTATACTTTATATAGTATATACTGCACAATACTATTCTGGTAATTGAAACTTTTTTTGAGGTGCTTCTAGCATCTGAAATTCTTATGCATGCTTATAGCATCTTAAACCATTATGCCTATTTCTAGCAATTTAAATCCTTTTGGGGCTGATTCTAGCAGTTTAAATCTTGGGACTGCTTATAGCAGTTTAAATCTTGGGACTGCTTATAGCAGTTTACATCTTGGGACTGTTTCTAGCAGTTTAAATCTTGGGACTAAACAAAATATCTCTCTTATTGCCAGACTATTTAGGAACTTAAACATAGTTACATCCACTACTAGAGATTTCTAGGTCTTTCTCAGAACCTTTATGTATCTCTTATTATATCATGATTCTTGTTCCTCTTGTCCTACTAATTTTACACATTCACGTGTACGCACTACTAGTCCACATACTTATCTCTGCAAGAGATTATTTCCTTTTACTTTGGCCAATTATCACTTTGTGTACACCTTTAATAAACTTATATACCATGGTTTATGATCCTTGATTTTTGTCTTTAAAATCAACTGTTACATTGCATTCGCAAATATTATCGATGTCGATTTTTTTTTCTGATTCTATTCCAGACATAACTCAACTAGTTAAAATCTTTTATCATTATCATTACTAGGTACCTAGATTTCTTTCTTTGTCATGTCTAATATCTCTTCTAGAGATCTTTAATATCTTAATTACCTCAGTTCTGTCATATTTAAAATTTGCTCCTTTTATTTTCTGAGGACTTTTATCTTTGGAACAAAGGTCTATCACGCTTCATGCGATTTTTAGACTCACTTGCAGTTGATATTGTTCCTCTAGGACATCAATTATAATTGGAGCACAACTAGAATATATGACTTTGTTACTAGATTCAGGTCAGTAAACGTCTGACAATCGATACACTAAACTTTGTAAATGAATTATCTTTGAACTTTTGGTTCACATTCGTTGCTATGACGAGGATCAATGATAACTTTTTTTAATATATTTATTTTCCAGCTGTTTATTATCTTCCTCTTATGTTGGAATCACTAAAATAACACTCTCCTCTTCAAGAAAGTTTTATATCCAACATACTTTACCAACCTCCTTGAGGTCCCATCTTAGATTGCTTTGGTGGAGCAACTCAAAGTATATATCACATTCAAAACTTTAAAATGGGAAATATCTGGTTCTTGACCAAAAACTAATAGTAATGGGTAGATCTTATAATAATTCATTTGCTTGATGCGAATAAATGCTACTGCATGTAATATCTTGTGTATGAACATGAGCTACATTATGTTTAATACTTATCTCAATGGACATATAATAATCATCAAAGGCTTGAGACACGAATTCACTAGCATTATCAAGGCAAATTGTTTTTAAAGAAAAATATGGAAAATGTGCTCGTAATTTAATCAATTGAGCCAATAGCCTCGAAAATACCAAATTGCGGGTCGATAGCAAAGATACATGTGACCATATAGTAGATGCGTCACTTAGAACCATAAAATATCTAAAGGTTCCACACGGTGGATGAATCAGTCCATATATATCATCTTGTATCTGTTCCATAAAATTAATCAATTGAGAATTTATCTTAACTGTTAAAGCCTTATGATTAGCTTGCCTTGTGAATAAGAAATACATGTAAAATTATTAGAAAAAATTCTCTCGTTATTCAATGAATGTCCACATAAATTCATTATTATTTCTCGCATCATCATCGAATCGAGATGGCCTAACTGGTCGTGCCAAACATTGAGGTTCTCAGTAAACTTCTAGTTTACTTTAACATTTACCTCAATCATACTAATCTTAGTATAGTACAATACAGTGGATAATATGGATAGTCTTTCCACAATAATTTTTAGGATCTTTGATAATGCTTATCATGTGAAGGTATTAATTTTTAGGATCTTTGATAATACTTAAAACTCAATAGGTTTCTCTGAGACTTAGGAGAATGTAACATGTTATATCTCGTTATAACGCATCAACAATTTCAAGTTGCATTCCCATAGACAATAACATATATGCTCCTCTTGAGCTTTTATTTATCTTTGCACTATCCGAGACAGTACTCACACTAGCTTTTTTTCAAATAAAAAAATTATATCTTATTTTTTCAGAATGGTGGAATTAGTTATACTGTTTTCCAAACATAAATCTCCACCATTTATTACTCTTCAAGAAAAATAAATCATAATCATCATATAAAATTTAAATTAATAAACTAATAGTTATATAAAATAACTTAAATCAATATCACCATTCACTCACCAGTTTGCTACTATCATACCATTAAAGTAAATTCTCAATCAATCAATCAATTTAATTCATCAAACGAGATCATGTAAAAATTTCATGCAATATATGTTTATTTTGAGAACAAATAAGCAGTAGAGAAAGTTTCATATACACTATTAAATCATAATAAATGATAAATATTCAGTGCAAAATCGGTGTGAAATCAATTCTGTGCAAAATCCGTACGAAGTCACGTTTTGCAAAATAATGAATAAAACTGTTCTGTGCAAAGTCCAAGATATAATCATATCTGTGCAAAATTCAGATTTAATAACTTCATGCAATAATCGAATAAAATAATATTTAATCTTACACCGAAACAATGCAGATTTATAACCAAAAATTCTATGCAAGTTTTGGGTACAAAGAATTTCATGATTAAAATTTTAGTAATTTTATCAATCATATAATCGCTTCACCATAGTTTATCATTATTTTAAACTAAAATGCAGGTTTATTGAGATGCATCAGAAATAAAATAAATCATAAAATATTCTTTTCATAGTATGATAATAGCAATTCATCTCATAGTATGATAAAAGTATGTGGCGATAGATATAAATCACAAATATTTATCTCGACAATAACGGAGATCGAATACACCATTGATGGAAAATTGAAGTGACATCAATAAGAGCATAATTCCACGCCTTGTATATCTGACATCCAAAAAAAATATGTGTCAAAGAAATTGATGATTTCTAGATAATTATAAACTAACGATAAACGATTTATCAAACCAAATAATTAAAGCAACACATATTTTTATGAGATGATCTAATCAGATGGATTTAGTTATCAATCATGCTTCGCATAGTGAAGCATGAATTAATAGGTTAAAAGTAATAAAGCTACATATGTCGAGTTATAGTGTTAATTAACATCAACAACATGTACTCATAAAAATAATAATGCATGGATCAATCATGAATTAAACATGTATTATTAAAGTAATAATAAAAGCATGTCATGAAACATGAAACGATAATTCATAAAGCAATTAAGGCAAACGTGGATCCACGTATTAAGCATAAGCATATTAAATAAAAATTATAAAATAATATGATGCCAAGTAGATCTATTTTTTATGCATAAGTACATAATATAATCAAATAATTGGCAAAATATGATTCTAAATTTAGCAAACCAACGTGTTAATAAACTTTTTAAACCAATGAGTACCAAACTACTAAAAACATGTCTCGGTAAACCAACAAAGTAATTATTATACATGTGTCAATATATTTATATGCAAAGCATGTATCGATCAATCTCAATAAAATATGTTTATGTTTCTAATTATGCCATAAGTTTTATTTTTCATATAATATGACTAGTAAGTAACACTTATCTCGACGACGGAGTTGCAATGGAGATGATGTTGAAAACGGAGATGTTGGTTATATGGGTGTCTCCTCGGTAAGCTTTCTTTTTTGGAAAACTTCCTCTTCTGAACTTTCCTCTTTTGCACTTTTCTTTTCTGGATTTTTCTTTGATGAACTTTCCTAAAATTAGGTCACAGCCACCGTCAGCTTCAAAACAATGATTCCAGTCGGACTTTACATCAGAATCATGATCTGCCAGCGGCTCTGGAAAGCTGACACCTGGGGCTTTCGTTTGATATATTAATCGCCTCCTAACTCTTTAGGGTTTTCTGAAAAACTGCTCTTAAAATTGGGCGACGGCGGAATCTAATTTGAAGAGATATACTCTGGTAGAACAACCATAACTTTCCGACTAGAGCTCTGATTTGGGATCTGCTTCTGGTTATGGATAGATCTTTATGTTAACCATCTCTCCATGAAATATAAGATAAAGAGGATTTTGTTTGCTCCTCTGTTTCCTCTTTCTACCAAACTGGTTGGATCTGTTTTGTTCTCAGGATATCTTCTTAAGCTCAAGCGACTAGGGTTATCATGGTGATAACGTATTATGGAAAGACAGAAAAGAGAGAATTGTGTGTGTTATTCTATGTATAATAGAAAGTATATATAATGATACAATACTTGGAGAGAAAATATAATTTAGAGAATATGTTAGAATATTCTAGATGGACCAATAATGGACATCCATCTAATAGATTCATAATATTTTTCATATATTTTCTAACCTCAAAAAGTAAATTTTGTTAAAGAGAAAGCAAAATGATGAATGAATACATATTTAAGAAAATTACTTTCACATCAACTAACTTAAAAGAAATGCCCTTTAACAAAAAAAAAAACAAAAAAAAAATTTTAAAGGCAAAAAAGTACATAGAAAATTGAATATTTGGGATAAATATTTAGTTAAAAAAAGAAAAAGAAAAAAGAAACAGCAAATCAATGGTCAACTCTGGAGACTTGTACTTGTGACTCGCGACGTGTGAGTCAGTAATGTTCAAAGAATATAAAATATCTAAAGCGACCAACTTTGAACCATTAGATAAAATATTTGTTTTGATTTGTCGCTTTTAGGTTCTCTTCCGAAACGTAATTTTCAATTTCATTAGACACTCACTTATATGAACGCCATTTTCCTAATCTTAATCCTCCTCCCAACCACAATCTTCATCTTAAATCTGAGAAAGTTACGGTTTTTTCAAGATAAGACCAGGTTCTTCATCCAAGGTTAATAAATTTCATCACTTTACTTCCTCGAATTCTGATTCTGATTCTTCCCTTTATGAATCCTCTCTCGATTTTTGTAATTCAATAATCTGACGAAAACGGTGTAGGAGAAGAAAATTTCTCACTTGTTAGAGTTGGGTTTTGGTACTTGTTTCGATTGTTCATGCCCTTTTGCTGTTTGATTAAATGCCTCAGTGAGATTACTTTATGAAAGTGGTGAAATGGTTTAATCCCAAATAGGTTCTGTTAACTACTGCATATGTTTTCTTTAATCTTATATGAATATTGGGGTTTGGTGAATGAAGAGATATGATGGTTTTAGTTATTAAATGGACAGGACCTGGCGATGGCTCTGTTTTCTCTTCACCATGAAGTGCCTTGTAAAGGAGAAGTATTGTTTGATTCAAATGGGTTAAGACGCTTTTCGTCTGGTGGTGGTAGCAGTAATGGTCTGAAACATAGAACAATGGCTGAAGCAATCACGCTTGGCAGGGATTGTAGGATGAAGAGTCATATAAAATCAATCCCGTATTGTCTTTCACCAAGAGGAAAGTTATGTCTGGTTAGGGCGTCATCAGAGACCAAGATTACCAAAAAGAGACTTCAACTGTTAGATTCTTACTTTGGGAAACTTCAAAACGATGATGATGAGAAGCCTTCTATCTCAAGCGGAGATGAAATGGATCGAAAAGCTGAATTCAATGTGGATGAAGAGCTGAAATCTTTGAGTGTTTATCTTGATAAACTCCAAAAAGGTATAATAGTATGATAATCTTGAATTCGGTGTCTTGTTGCTTGATCTTTGCGGCATTCCTGTCGTTAATGCTCACTTATTTGATTATCAGATGCAAATTCTAAAAGACTAGTCTCATCCAACTTGGACGTTGTAAAATCAGAAGGTGGTTCAGTACCAAGCAAAATGAGGAAGACTAATATTGAAAGCAATAATAGCCCTTTCCAGCAGCTCGATGATGATTATCAATCAGAAGATACATTGAACTTCTATGCTGTGTAAAACTCCTAATCACCTCTTGATTGTCTTAGATGCAACATAGTTCTTATTGATGCTTAATCGCCTCTTTCGTTTTTGTCTCCTTTTGGAAATGCAGGAGCATATTAGCATCCATAAATGTTGGAGTGTGCTTGTTTGAAGCAGCAGCTCCAGTTAGGAATAACGATATGGGACTCTTATCCCTCCCACTTTTATATGGAGCAAAGATAAATGATCTAATCATGGCTGGAGAATGGTGGAGACTGGTCACACCCATGTTTCTGGTACAAGACCAACAAATTGGGTCTGTTCTCCCATTCTTTACTGTTTCAAACCCCTCTTGTCCAAAAACAGCCAGAGATTTTAAATACCCGACAAAAATATTGTCAAAATCATTAATATATATTGCTTTAGTTTCCTCATTACGTTACATCTATTTGCATACAACATTTAGTACTCTTGATAACTTGGGTCTCATATAGTTTTTCCTTTTTGTCTCTGAATCACTTTCATTTTACATCTGTAGCACTCTGGAATTCCTCATGTAGCCCTTAGCTCCTGGGCTCTGCTTACTTTTGGACCAAAAGTTTGTCGTGACTATGGACTATTCACATTTTGTCTCATATACATTCTCGGAGGAGTCTCTGGTAATTTCATGAGCTTTCTTCATACACCAGATCCTACAGTTGGAGGAACTGTAAGTTCAGTATTTCTTCCCATGTGATACTACGAAATTGTACTATCCATTATTGTTCTCAATCATCTTTGCATACATGAGTCGGTTCAGGGACCAGCATTTGCATTAATAGGAGCTTGGCTCGTCGACCAGAATCAGAACAAGGAGATGATCAAAACCGATGAATATGAGGACTTGTTTCAGAAGGCCATTATAATGTCTGGGATTGGTCTTATATTAAGCCATTTCGGTCCAATTGATGACTGGTAAGCTTCCAATATCCATAAACATTTCTTCTGCTAGTTCTTTCTTGTTCGGCATTCTTTTCGACTAAACACCTAATCTAAGCAACCTCTTATTAAGTTCAGTTCATATAGTTTGTGTTCTCTATTAGAATTTCGTTTGATAAGTAGTAAACTCTCTCTTTATTCAATCAACCAATGATCTACAACGTAGGCTAGATTTGATTAACGAAAGAGTCTGTAAACCAAATCAAAATTTCCCCACCAATTATCTCAACTCTCCTTTAAAACCTTCACCTCTCAACCAACCAAAGTAAGTTCTGTTACTGAACTGGTGAGGATTTAATTCCCTGTAGCACACCCTAGGCTAGTACTATAGTCCTGCAGTAGACTTAAACAAGAATAACTTTGTCAAGGTTACTGTGTGTTGATTCTAACATATGAGTGTCGTGACAGGACAAATCTGGGAGCACTTATAGCCGGGATTGTGTATGGATTCTTCACTTGTCCCGTGCTTCAACTTGGAAGAGGAAGTGAAAGACAAGAAGAGATTGTGACAGTTGGACCAGAGAAACAGAACAGCGCTGATCCGTGTAAATCGATTCTGATTTTCACAATCTTTCTTGCGGTTATTGTGACTTCGCTGCTACTCCTTGGGGATGGACCATTGGAATTTCCAACATATGATGATGTTGTCTATTCTCTCATTTAGTGTATCATCAAGACATCAAACTGTATAAGTAGACGTGTGCGTGTTTTGATGTAGTGGAAAGCTGACTTTGAGTATTTGTAAACGAGAAGAGTTCTTTGGTTTGTGGTATAACAAAATGAGTAAATTATACCGAATCCTTCCCACATTTTGGCATGCTGAAAACCTAAATTTAAATAAAATAATTTTTCGCAGCTGGGTTTTAAACTCAGAAATTATGGAAGTTCCATCTTTAACCAATGTGTTGCATCTGATCTTTTGGTAGAATATGAAATTTAAATAAAAGATTTTTCACTGCCGGGGCTTTGAACCCAAAAATTATGGAAGTTCCATCTTTTGCCAATGTGCTACAACGGATTTTTTGATAGAATATGAATTGATATTGGATATATACATCAACTTAATTTCTTATTAAAATATGAAAATCTAAATTTGAATAAAATTATTTTTCGCTGCCAGGCGTTAAACCCGGAAATTATGGAAGCTCGGCTTTAATGGCAGAAGCCTACGCCTTGAAAGAGGCTGCCGACCTGCAAATATGTTCTGACTCATAATCCTTAATCTCCATAATTAATTCAAGAGAATTCCACAACGAACTAAGCGGGTTACTCTCCGACTTAAAAGAGATCTTCCCTCAATTCAACTCTATCCTTTGTTTTCATATTCTTCGTTTGTCAAATTTAGCTGCTAATGCACTAGCAACGCAAGCTCTCCTATCTTTGTCTTTGTCTGTATCATCTGGTTTGGAGGTGTAACACTTCTGAATCTTAATCAGAATTTAGGTTTGAACAAAAAAAAATTTTATACATTATTAATTTTATTTTCAGTTCATACAGGTAAAATAATTTCGAAATTAAAATTTTAATATAACTCTTTTATTTTATTTTTAAAGAAAAAAATTGTTAGTCAGTCAAATCTAGGAACAATAAAATTTTGATTGACAATAAAACTAACCACTTCTCTGTTCTCATACTTGGAAAAAGGAAACAGCAAAATAGGGACTAAATGGTAATTATTATCCTAAGATGTTATTTTAAAGAGAAAATAAGAAGTGAACCAATAAATTATATTTAACCAAACAAACCTTAATGAGAGAGCAATAAACTTTCCTAAAATTGACCACTTCTCAGCTTTCGGAAAAGGAAATACCGAAATAAGGACTAAATGGTAATTATAAGGTTAGCTATCAATTCATACTAACGAAAAGTTAACTTGAGCACAACGGCTATAATTAGTTGCTAATCACAGTACTTAAACCACTAAACTCAAAACGGAAAAATGGAAACAAAGGGAAAAAATGGAAAAAAAATAAAAAGCCCTAAATCGTAGTGTACTTATTTAAGGCAAGAGAGTCACCCTTCTTCACATTTTCATTCAGTTTCTCTCTGTATCTCTCTATCTAATTTCCTTGCTCCTCAAGCTTTCGTTCTCAGTTCGATCACAATGAGTTACGATGATCATCTCGCGGAGGAGAAGTGGTCAAGATTTTGTATGCTTGTGGATGTTGCGATTATGGTAGCTGAAGAAGATCAACGTCTTCTTCTTTCAGAGAAAGCACAAGAATCCAATTTCCACAAGACTGATCACTCTGTAGAAGAAAGACATAAGAGAATCTACTATCTTTTCCCGAGAAAAACAAGATCGTCTTTGATTAAGAGAAGAAAAACACGACAAAACCCTAATGGTGCTTCTACTTCTTCATTGCTTCTCGATCTTAACAAGATCCCCACTGATTCCGAGACACAAAAACCTAGTTCTGAATCTGAGCATGTGGTGTATGATGAAGAACAACGTACAAAGAAAGGAAAATCCAAGATTATTGTCTGTGAAGACGATGTCGACGAAAAGAGTGAGAAGAGAGTCTTCGAGAAGACCCTCAAGAGATTTGTTAGTAGAAGAGACCCACAACAAAACTATGTAATGAATCTTAATGGGGCTTCTACTTCTTCATCGTCCCTCAACCTTAATTGTTTTGAGTCTTCTTTAGTACATTTCGATTACAACACGGCTGAGTATGAGAAGTCGGAGATGAAAGACTCACCAAGCCCTAATTACCAAACATCTCTGTCTTCGTGTCTAACAGAGAACACAAACCGCAAGAGGCGTGCTGTTTCACAGAGAAAGCGTACTGGTGGATTCAAGAAAGCAAAGATTGCTTCTTTTCCACGCACAGCGACAGAGACACCAGAGTGGGTTTTTCAGGTGATTAGAGACATGAACGGTGATGTCGAAGAACCGAGGCTGTTCTTTGAGAGATCTCTGTCTGTGAGTGATGTCCAGTCAAGTCTGAGCCGTCTCTTAATCCCTTTCAAGAAGCTAATCAGAAACGATTTCTTGACGAATGCAGAGTCTCGAGCTATGGAGAATGTAGAAGAGGAGGAGAATACAGGTGTAGGAACGATTCTAGTGAATCAAAGGTCTGAAAAGTGGGGTTTGCGTTTAAAGATATGGTTCATGGAGAAGAAGGACTCTGGAAAAGGAACATTGAACTACATTTTGAATTGGGGTTGGAACGACGTCGTCAAGGGTAATGACTTGAAAGAGAAGAGCAAGATCAGTCTTTGGACTTTCAGGTGCCGTGGAGTACTCTGCTTTGCCCTTGGGACAGAGTAGCTCTCTGACAATGTTTCACTTGTCTATTGAAACATTTTAACTTGATTGATCTAGCTACTTTTACACAGCCATCTAATTTTAGATGATTCTAGATGTTTTTGGTCTAGTAACTTCTTGGAAGTGTTAATTAACAAAACTCTCATCTATTATTAGTAAACTTGTCCCTTTTGTTTGTTTCAGATATTTACTATTGTTTTGTCTACTTTAGTTGATACATTTTATCAATACCTTTGAATTCTTGTAATATATTTTTTTTAAGTCTGAACTTGTGTGTGTGTAAAAATGGAAAAGATCCATTCCTGCAAGTGTTTTGGTACCTTCCTCAAAAATGCCCAATACAATCAAAATCAGGGTTTTCAAATTGCTTCCAAATAAAACAAACAACAATAAAACTGTGTCCTTGTAAGAATCCTAAGCTTATCACTCACTCAGATTATCACATGAAGTTTCTACCTTTATAAAATAAATTCCTCTCATTCGCCTTAAGTATGATAAACAAGAGCATTGGAAAGACTAAAATGTAAGAAAAAAAACATGAAGGCCATGAATGGTCGGTAGATTCTAAATGGTTTTTGGCTTTTAGTTTTTGGTTTTTGGTTTTTAGTTTTTAAATTTTTTGGTTTTTGGTGTAGATTTTAAGGGAGAAACAAGTTTGTTGTTGTTTTTAGTTTTTCTTTGAAAATTAAAGAAACCATCAAAAAACTAGTTTCCCTAACTTTTAAAGAATCTACTTTTGTAAAATCTTGAATGCATAAAATTTAGATTTTCAAAAATCTAAAACCAAAAACTATTTCAAAAACTACAAACAATCAAAGATGAAATCTCAAATTTTGGTTGAGGTTTATTGTTTTGAAGAGAATCTTTTTATCATATGTAGTTTTATCATATTAGTTAAATATATTTTTCAAAAAAAAACAATTGGTCAGGATTAGACTCTCTCATATGCATCACAGGCAGCAATGGACAGCATATTTCAGGGATTGACAAGATTTAAGCATGTTTTAAACAGATTATAATTAGCATACTTCATAAGTAACCTATATACTTTAAAACGACCAAATCTAGAACCAAGAAATCGGAAATAAGCCATCAGAGAAAACCAAAGTTTTGATTTCATTGAAAAGGAGAAACAGAAATTTTGAGGAACCTAAAGAAGGAATCAATCGCAAGTAGGTTTCAAATTTTTTCCAAACAAAACAAACAACAATAAAACTGTGTTCCTTATAAGAATCCTGAGCTTTATTATCCTTCACTCAGATTATCACATTGTGATTACCCATCTAGGAAGTTGCTAACTTTATAAAATGAATTCCTCTTCTTGAGTTTTACTCGGCACCATCGGGCTTCGATGCCTCCTTAATCTCATCTCCTGCTTCGTCCTACCAACCAAAAAGAATCAATCATGTCAATCTCAGAACTAAGAAGCTCAAAACTATGGCGAATCAAGAACTCCAGTTTTACCATCTAGGTTGAAGTAATGTTCGGTTTGGTTCAGGGAAAGAAGATGAATATAGCAAACAATGATCATTCTATATTGTGTCAATGCTTACAGTCATATCTGAAGTCCAGAGAGTGAGATTGTCTCTAAGAAGCTGCATAATCAGTGTACTGTCCTTGTATGATTCCTCACCCAATGTATCCAATTCAGCGATAGCATCATCAAAAGCCTACACAACCCAAAAAAACTCATTCAGTGAGATGAAGTTTTCAAAAGTTAACAATTTCACAAGAAGCAAATAAACAAACCTGCTTTGCGAGGCTGCAAGCGCGATCAGGCGAGTTAAGGATTTCATAGTAAAACACAGAGAAGTTGAGTGCAAGACCAAGCCTTATCGGGTGAGTGGGAGCTAACTCAGCAGTGGCAATGTCCTTCATTAATAACAAAATCAATCATAAACACAGAAACACGATAACATCAAGATGTTGTAATGAAGTAAAGAATCACTAACCGAAGCAGATTTGTAAGCAACCAGAGTGCTTTCAGCAGCTTCTTTCCTCTCAGCACCAGCCTTAAACTCAGCAAGATACCTATGATAATCTCCCTTCATTTTCAGATAAAACACTTTAGATTCAGATAGTGAAGCCGATGGAATAAGATGAGCTTCAAGAACATTCAAAATCCCATCACAGATTTTGCTAAGCTCAGTTTCAATCTTCCCCCTGTAATCCTTGATAATAGCAACATGTTCATCGTTCCCTTTGCTCTCTTCTTTCTGCTCAATCGAAGAAATGATTCTCCACGAAGCTCTTCTCGCTCCAATCACATTCTTGTAAGCAACAGAGAGAAGATTCCTCTCTTCAACAGTGAGTTCTTCAGCATCAACAGTTTTAGCAACTTTCTCCATGAATTCAACCATTTCTTCGTAACGTTCAGCTTGTTCAGCTAATTTCGCCATGTAAACATTCTCTTCTCGTGATGATTCAGTCGACATCTTCGATTTCGAATTATAGATCAAATCCTACAAAAGCAAAAACAATTAAATCAAACAATAACATAAAATTAACGTCTACACAATCATTTTCTTCACGGATTCAGAAGCCTAACGTAGTGAAAAAACTGAATCAATCATGTTCTTCACGAATTCAGAACATACTCTCATTGAAACAATCTAGAGCAAATCCTACAAAGCAGAAACAGTTTCGCTCTACTAAAACGCTAACATCAATCAAAAATTGAATCAAATCTAAGCCAAATCAATTCATGTTCTTAATGGATAAAGAACACGTTCATACTTTTCACAGAAACAGCGATTAGAACAGCGAAACTTAGCGAATATATCAGATCGATCTCCAGAATGAAACAATCAAACAGCAGATCTATACAAAGAAGAACTAGAAAGAACGAAGATAAGAGATAGAGAGATTTGAGGCTTACCTTTTTCGTTTGAAGATCTGATTCGAATTGCAAATGGCTTTGAGAATGGGAATACGAAAGAACTGAATCTGATACAAAATGGAATAATAATAAAAAAACTGTTTTCGAGGCGTAGAGATATGAGATCCAATGGATGTTTGACAGGTGTTGGGGTGCTAAAGATGAGTTATGCTTAGAATCTGACACGTGTCTAGCCATGCTAGTGCTAAGATCTTTTATATAGAAACTCTGAGCTGATAAATGGGCCATTGGGCCCAATGGGTTACTTTTTGAAGCCTGAAGGTGCCGAGTGAACCCAAAGACGATTCGCTAATCTGAGTGAGTGATTCTTATAACTTATAAGAAACAGTTTTTATTGTTTTTTTTTTTTTTTTTTTGGTAAAAACAGTTTTTATTGTTGTTTTGTTTGTTTGGAAACAATTTGAAAACTACTTGTGAGTAACAAAAGAAAACATACAAACTACTATAACTTTATTCAAAGCTATAGATTATATATATACTTGCGAAAACGAAAAAAATCTGTATTTGAAACAAATATTGTTCCTGATTTTTTCATTTTGCTTTTAATACTGAATTAAAATCTGATTCACAGCCCTGATTTTGATTGTATTTGAACAGTTAACTGGAATGTACTAAAATACATAACTTTAGACTTTGAGATACACTATAAGAAACCAAAGTTATTGATCAATGCAGTGACTAAATTAAACAAAACAAGAAGAAACTAGACCCATAACAAAATGTTTAGTTCAAACTATGTTAAAGATCTGAAACAACAGAAGTAACAAATTTACTAATAATAGAGTAGAGAAACCAAAACAAAGTGTAAATCACAATCATAGTAAAACCTTAATACTGTGAATTAACACGTCCAAGAAGTTAATTACTAGACCAAAAAATCAAGATTCACCTGAAATTAGATTCAATCAAGTTAAAATGTTTGAATAGACAAGTGAACATTGTCAGAGAGCTACTCTGTCCCAAGGGCAAAAGCAGAGTACTCCACGGCACCTGAAAGACCAAAGACTGATCTTGTCCTTGGCTTTCAAGTCATTACCCTTAACGACGTCGTTCCAACCCCAATTCAAAATTTGCTGTGGAAAAAAATCTCTCCAAGACCGCCTTTAGGAAGCTCCATTCAATACGGTCATAAGCCTTGCTCATGTCCGTTTTGACCGACATGAAGCATCTATTGGTTGCCCCGGAGGTTTAGAGGTAATGGAGGATCTCATGAGTTATCAAAAAATCATCCGCAATAGCTCTGCCCAGAACAAATGCGGACTGATGTTTTGAGATGAGAGCATGGAGGAACGGCTGTAGCCGGCGGGTCAAGAGTTTGGCGATGATCTTATAAAACGTGATGCATAGCGCGATGGGGCGGTAGTCGGAGATCTTCTTAGGCGAGGTAATTTTTGGAATAAGCCGGACATGGGTTTCATTTTGTCGAGGATGTAGTTCCCCAGAGGTAAAGAATGTTCTAATATCCTTAGCTAATCACACTTGAAAATATCCCAATGGGCTTGGTAGTGGAATTATTTTTTATTTAAAATTAATTTTTCATATTTCAGTAAGAAATTTAGTTGACGTATATATCTAATATAAATTCATATTATACTAAACATGAAATTTCTTCAATTTCTGGGTTCAAAGTTTAATTTCCTCTGGAACTTATAAAATTTTTGCCAATTTTTTTTTCCTGATTCCTAGTAAAATTGTAGATCCAATATAATTTTTTTTATATTTCAATAAGAAATTTAGTTGATATATATACCCAATAAAATTTCATATTCTAACAAAAGATTTGCTGTAGCACAACATGTAATTTCCTCCTCAATTTTCGGGTTCAAAACTTGACAATGGAAAATCTTTTTATTTAAATTTATTTTTTCATGTTTAAATAAGATATTTAGTTGATTTATATATCATATATAAATTCATATTCTAACAAATGATCGATGTAGCACATTGGCTAATCATAGAGTTTTCTACTCAATTTTCAAGTTCAAAACCTAGCAGCGAAAAATTATTTTATTCAAATTTAATTTTTCATGTTTCAATAAGAAATATAGTTAATGTGTATATCCCATATAATTATTTATTCTGTCAAAAGATCTGTTGTAGCACATTGGCTAAACATGGAATTCCTACTCTATTTCAAGATTCGAAGCACGGCAGCAGAAATTTTTTTTATTTAAATTTAATTTATCATGTTTCAATAAAAAAATTAGTTGATGTATATATCCAATATAAATTCATATTCTATCAAAAGATCTATTGTACCACATTGGCTAAACATGGAATTTCCTCCTCTATTTCCGGGTTTGAAGCTCGGTAGCAGATAATATTTTTCTTTAAATTTAATTTTTCATGTTTCAATAAGAAATTTAGTTGATGTTCCAATATAAATTCATATTCTAACAAAAGATCAGCTTAGCACATTGGCTAAACATGGAATTTTCTCCTCAATTTTCGGGTTCAAAGCGCGACAGCGAAAAATCTTTTTATTTAAATTTAATTTTCATGTTTAAATAATATATTTAGTTGATTCATAGATCCTATATAAATTCATATTTTAACAAAAGATCTGCTGTAACACATTGACTATTCATGGAGTTTCCTACTCA
This sequence comes from Cardamine occulta, assembly GCA_028015245.1. NCBI lineage: Eukaryota > Viridiplantae > Streptophyta > Magnoliopsida > Brassicales > Brassicaceae > Cardamine > Cardamine occulta. The sequence goes on from CM051389.1 coordinate 3,078,757, forward strand.
ATTTCCGCTTTCAAAACCTGGCAGCGAAAATTTATTTTATTTAAATTTAATTTTTTTTGTTTCAATAAGAAATATAGTTGACGTATATATCCAATATAAATTCATATTATACCAAACAGCCTCTGGAACTCAATTTCTAAACACGAAATTTATATAAATTCATAAATTCATATCATAAGAAATATAGTTGGCTAAACATGAATTTTTTTTCAATTTCTGGGTTCAAAGTTTAATTTCCTCTGGAACTCAAAATTTTTAGCTATTTTTTTGACACGGATGCTCGTGTACAAGCGTTGATTGTTTTTTGATTATTAGAGACGAGACAATGTTGAAAAGATATAGCTCGATTGTGTAATTAAGTAATTATTACCACACGTTGCTGTAGAGCTCATACTTGAAACGCTTCCGGTGAAAATTTCAGCTTTTTGAGATTCAAGTCTGTATCCAAGAAGTGCAAATCGACAATAAGTACCCGCTTGTCTTCTTCCCTACAAATCTACGTTAAATTCAGAGACTTAGATCTGGATTTCGTTTTAGGTCGGTTAAACCAGAATAGACACAGCTAAAACAAGAGCAATAGTAACCATACTCGAGATGAATCAACTAATGGTGCAACTGAGACTAAAAGAGAAAAAAGAGAAGGAACATCTTCAAACCAGATAAACTATGATAGTTTTAAATGTAACATAAACACATCAACTCCCATTAACATAAACATGAAACTGTCAAATGGCATTGGAGAAGAGAGATTATCATAAAAGTAAATTTTAAAAAAGAAAAAAAAAAAAAGGAAGATGGGTCTCTTGAGTTTAAGGAGGAATGGATTTGGTCTGTTTCTTCATCCATTATTGGTCCTCAAACTCATGCATGTGATCTAGAAGATAGTTTGCTGCAAGTTCTTCATTCTTGTTACATGCAAAGAACACCTCCAAGACCATCGCACGATCAAACCCCATCGCTTCAAGCTGTGCACGTGCACCCAAACAACATATCAATATTTGATCTTTCCATTTAATCATTAAATCCACTAATTCAAGTAGTAAGTTAATGTAAAGGTAAAAGGTACAAACCCTTTCAATGGCTTCACGCTCTTCAGGTGTGACGGTAACAGCTTGTGGCATTGCTGCTTCCAGCTGTTCAATAACATTCCTGGAGGCATTGGTGAGGAAATTAAATATATCAGCTTGCAGGCATTTTTGGACAAAAGAATAAATGAAAATGCTTTAGGAGAATGATGATAAAAACTCACTCTTCTCCCTCGACGGGTTCATTTATCAAGCGTAGGAAGTCAGCCTGGTGCTCTTGAATTAGTCGCACAAGCTGTGGGTTTTGTTTACCGAGCTCCTGAAGCATAGGCTGCAGACCAAAACATTATAAGTTGAAAATCAATGTCATTTAACTAATACCAAGAAAAGGATATGAGGTTAATAATCTTACCTGTAGAATTTGTGGGTTTGCTTGTACCATAGCTCGCAAGGCTTGGAACTAAAAAAAGGCGAAAAAGAATTGTAAGTATCATAAGAGGAAAGAATTGAAGATTGCATTTTCTTGAATGGAGAAGAATCTTAAGATACCTGTTGACTGTTACGCAGGAAATCAAGATTACCAGCTCCACCACCAGCACCAGCATCTGCAGCAGGCATGCCCTGGGTGGTGCAGACAGATAAGAGTAGGTGTCAATAAAGCAAATTCATAAGAAGAAAAAAAATGTAAATTGTATGTTCTTTGTGTGGATGAAAAACAATACCTGGGGGAACAGGTTTAACGGATTAGCGTTTGGACCACCAGTTGCAGCTGCTGGAGCTGCTTGTTGGGGCTGTGCTTGAGGATTTGCTGCCTGTTCTCCAGCAGGTGGGGCTTGAGCAACTGGCGGGATTTCAGCTTGAGCAGGGATACCCTGAAATATATCAAATAAAAGTTCAATAAACTAGACAGAGCAGATGTTACTAGAGTTTATGGCAGCCAAAGGTAAATAGAAAATATCAAAGAATAAACTAGAACCAAGAAAGGGAATGAATCATACTGAGTACAGATATTCAACGGCTCTTTCAGGGTTGTTGAAGGCAGCTCTCAGAGCACGAACAACAGTGTCACGGTCCCAACTACCTCCACCCATGTCAAGAATTTGCTGAACAGTTGACTCTAAAGTCGTTCCAGCAACAAGGTTTGACGCTGCTTGGCCATACACATCTGTTTGAACCCTGTCTCAGCCAAGAAAGAGAATAACATTTAATTTATCAATCAGTGAAAGACCGAAATTCGAAAACCAACATATTGCAGTTCTGGTAAATGCTTACGAAGCAGCAGCAGCTGGAGCTGCATCAGTCGTAGTTCCACTTGTAGGCTCTGGACTGCAAAACACAAGTACAGGAAATTAGCAAGGCGACAAATACAGCAGAGGCTGACAATTTCTCTTCCAAATACAGGTAAATCAATGTGAGAGTAGGCTTGGAACTCACACTGTGACAGTTGGAGCAGAAACCTGTGGTGCAGGTACTGTCTGTAGAGGCTGAGCCTAAGAATACAAGTAATTCTATTAGACAAACTAAAAGTATGATCTAGATATGCTATTTTGTTTCTTATCAGTAGCAAATAAAAAGCCTCGAACACCAGCTTAACCGTAGAAAAATACATAAAAAATTTATTACCGGAGTAGGTGCTGGTGTTGGTGCTGGTGCTGGTGCTGGTGCTGGTGCTGGTGTAGGTGCAGAAGCAGTTGATACCCCACTTGAAGTAACCTTGGCCTATATTTCATCAACGATACAACAAGTTAGCATCCTGTTACTAACACTAATACCAAAACGAAACTACGGACCCAAAACATACAAAATGAAAGAAACATCACCTTGGACAACATGATAACAATGAAACTGTTCTCAACAACGTTGTTCTGTTCCAATGTACTCTCATCCTTAAGAACCTTTCCTTGGTGGATCAGCATCTGCTGAGCAGCGGGGTAAAGTGCGCCATGAACAGTTTCTATAGCTTTTTTAGTATCAGCGACCTGAGATCACCAAAACATTAATACACATCTCAATATAATATATCAAACATTCAGTCATATATTACATAAAACGTAACCAAAAAAAATCATATAGTTTGTTCCCATGTAACAAGTGCCTCAAGACTAAGAAAATCCATGAAACACATCTACAGATGAAGCTTAGATGTGATCCTAAGTATGATTAGCACTAACATAATCGTAGAGAAGCAAAATCAGAGCCAAAATAGTCCGATTCATGATGAAAAAACACGAAGCCAAAATCATATACACTAAGAACAGTCCATAAAGTTAATTCCCAAACCATACAATCACTATACTTACAAACTCACACAAAAACCCTAATTCGAATTCCAAATTCGTTCACATAAACGAAAAGACGAATCGTCACAAATAATCCTCAACCTGAGAAAACAGTTTACAGCAAACGAAACCTAGAATTTCGAAATCGGAGACTACAAGATTCACTGATTCACACGAATTTTTCCCCAAAAGCAAAATCAAACAAATTACGAAACCAAATCAAACAGTTAACACAATAGAAGAGAATATTCGAATTCAAGAAATCAGTTTATATACCGTATCGGCGGGTGTAACTTCGATCTCGAAGTTCGTCCCCTTGAGAGTCTTGACGAAAATCTTCATCGTTTTAGGAAAAAACTTGAGAAAGAGAGAAGCTTAGAGAGAGAAGTAAAGAATAGAGAGAGACCGCTTTTGGGGTATTGAGTCATCTTATATATCAGCAACAATTAATAACATAAAGTTCGTGTACATGCACGCGTATATAACTATGGTGTATTGAGATAATCGCGTGGAAATTAGGAGATTATTGTGATCTGTAAACCGTTGGATTGAAAGGGAGCATGGGATGTAGTGGAGATGTGTACAAGGAATTATAGACTCCTCGCAAGATCAATTGAAATTACTGCTTGTATTAATACTCTTTTTTTTAATGGATATTGCTTGTATTAATTTTGGGTGTATCTTTTTATAATCTTTTTGGCATGCGATTTTTACTCAATGAGTAGTCATGATTTACATATCATAAGTTCTTTTTTTTTTTTAAGTTTTACGAAAATATCATAAATACAAAAATTGTATATCACTTTAATTTTACTTTTTGAGGTTTGAAAAAGTAAATTTACCTTTTTATTTAGCCAGCAAGTTAATCATATATAAACCATATATTTTAATCTCAACATATTTATAAACTATTTAAACCATATATTATAAAATTACTTATTAAAGAAATTTCCACTCATATTTAAACCATATATATTATGAAATATTTAAACCATATATTATAAAATTACTTATTAAAGAAATTTCCACTCATATTAAACCATATATTTAAAATCTCAATATATTTATAAAATATTTTAAATTAATAGATTTATATATAAGTAATTACTTAAAATAATATTAATTAATTATTTGAAAAGACAAGCATTTACTATCCTATAAATTAAGTTATATCTCTATAAAATGTAAATATAAATATTTATATGTATCTCTAAAAATATGTATCTAACTTCAATTTAAATTTTGGGAGATTTTGAAAAATAGCTTATTTAGGTTTATAAATTTCAAAACTAACATATGTTTAGATTTTTTTAACTAACTCCTTTTGTGTGAGATAAAACATTTTTATCCTCATTATACCATTTAAACATTACATCCTTTAGAAGAAAAAAAGTCACAAGAAAATTGTACCACTATGCATTTCACAGAATCAGTTCATTTGGAAGCCTTCAAAATATACTGCATTTGCTAGAATTTTTATAAAAAAAAATCAGAACACATTTGGACAAAGATTGTACACATGATGATCTATTTTGCGAAGCTTTGACAAAGGGTAAAGGTAGATCAAAGATGACGACACCATTTTCCAGAAACAAAAAAAAAAAAAAATCCTTTGAAACTAACCCGACTAATGCAGATATTTGTGTTTCCAGGCGTCACTCTTATAGCTGATTTCACTTCCACACTTGAAAATGCAACATGTAGCAATTTTTCATAGTAAACAACTAAATCCATGAACAAAAAAAGACAGTTTTCTTACCCCAAAAGAACTTCTTCATATTTGTTTTTGATGCATTAGTTGTAGAGCTGAATTTATTTTGATACCACATATAAAATTCACAGAAATGAAGTTTTCGAATCCAGAAGAACGTCTTCACTTTCGGCGGCCGAAATAAGATAGGGTATTAGGGTTAGTACTTTAAGTTTAATCTGAGAAAATGGGCCAAAAGCCCAAAACAAATTTCCACTCATATTAAACCATATATTTATAATCTCAATATATTTATAAAATATTTTAAATTAATAGATTTATATATATGTAATTACTTAAAATAACATAAATTCATTATTTGAAAAGACAATCATTTACTATCCTATAAATTAAGTTATATCTCTATAAAATGTAAATGTAAATATTTATATGTATCTCTAAAAATATGTATATAACTTCAAAGACTTTTTAAATTTTGGGAGATTTTGAAAAATAGCTTATTTAGGTTTATAAATTTCAAAACTAACATATGTTTATATATTTTTTTAACTAACTCCTTTTGTGTGTGATAAAACATTTTTATCCTCATTATAACATTTAAACATTACATCCTTTAGAAAAAAAAAGTCACAAGAAAATTGTACCACTATGCATTTCACATAATCAGTTCATTTGGAGGCCTTCAAAATATCCTGCATTTGCTAGAATTTAAAAAAAAAAAATCAGAACACATTTGGACAAAGATTGTACATATGATGATTCATTTTATGAAGCTAAGACAAAGGGTAAAGGTAGATCAAAGATGCCGACACCATTTTGGTGCACGTACAAATATATTATAAAAGCTTACTCTTTTCTCTTTCTTTAGAAAAGACGTTTTCAATGTGCTATTTGGCTATTATGTAAACCTTCTTGTTGTTGTTTTTTTCGTAGTCTAATTGCAAGTTTAATGTTTAAGATTTGATAATCTTAAACGAAGTTGATGAAATCAACCTAGGCCATGAATGTTTGATAGTTTTTTAGTTTTTGGTTTTTGGTTTTTGATTTTTTTACTTTTTGCTTTTTTGTAGATTTTAGTTTTTTTAAATCTCCTAAAAATTCATATAAGTGAGATTCTGAATTCTCTTCACAAATGTGAAAAACCATTAAAATCCAGATTTTCTATTTTTTAGGAAATCTACTTTTTCTAAAATCATGAATGACAATAGATTAGATTTTTAGAAAATCTAAAACTAAAAACCATTCTAAAAACCATTGCCATTCAAGGCCTTATTTTCTTGGCCATCGATGGTCCAGCGGTTATTATTATAGAGTTCAACAAAGTGTTTAAGAAAATTAAAGAGGTTATTCTATTACAAAAACTTAGTTTAGTTTGAATGATTTCGATGTTGTCACTTAATTTTACAGTATGACAATTGACAAACATATGTTTTCAAGAACCGGTACCCATAAAGCAAGACATGAACTTGAAGACTCCACATGCGATAGTTTGTGGAATTGTGGTTGATTACGTTTGATGTGTTTACTTTGAACAAGTTTTGATTATTACGTTACGTTTGACTCTCTATATTCAACATTAATCTAGATATTTTTTAAGGGCTACAATGCTGCCAACTAGTTTATTCTTCAACTCATATTTTGTTTTGTGGTTTATAGTATTTGATTTCTAGTATGTAGAATGTGTTGTATATTGGTTTTTATATGATTAGAGAAAAATATAAGAAACATTAGTAAAAGAAATTTTAATTAAAAAAAAAAACCTCAAGTACCAGCCAATCCATTTAAAACCCCTCAACTAAATTATTAATGAAGAAAATGTTGTCTAGAATATTATTTATTAATGAAAAATAAGTTGGCGAGTCCGATTTAGGAACATACTAATAGCTGACGATCATGTCGTACACACTTCATCAAATTGTTTATCTTGTAAACACACTTTTTGTCAAATAATGTTTCACCACCATCCAGAACCAGAAATATCACTCGGTCAAATAGAGAATGAATGCTACAAATGATGTTGGAATTGAGGTTGATAGAACATACAACGATCTTGGTCTTCTTAGAATCATTTTTTTCTAAACGCTTCACATAGTTGTTGATTTAGAGAGCCAACCAATCGATCTTAACCCCCTTACTAAGTTTTTCAATAGTTAGCACAAACGTTTTACACCAGTTATGTAGTAAGTACAAGGACGAGCACCAATGGACCATCACATGCAGCAAGTTTATCATGGTTGAAGAGTTGGCGAATCATGGGTAAAACATATGATAATCTTTTTTTCAGAACCGGAATTGGCATACAAAATAATGTCTCAGCCAGACATAAGTACAAATAAATAATTTTTTTCTGTTCGTAGAGCTTTAAAATGGATCGGCCGATACTGAAAGTTTTTTTTTTTTCATTTTACTCTCATTTTACTTAATTATTAATGAAAATTTTTTGTCTAAAGTAAAATGAAAACCCTCATCGAAATTAAGTTGGACTCTATTACACTTAATGAGATGTCTAGATCTATTCTTTAAATCTTTTTTTTTTAACAATACCATTTGACATAATTTTTATTAGATTTTAGGTTATATTTTTAAATGTATTTCCACAAAAATAGTATTAGGATTATGGAAAAATTCCATAAAAATACACCAATTATTTATCGATTTCCATACAAATACACGAACTTTGTGGGTACCAAAAAAAATACATGAATTAATTTTTTTCTTTCATTATAATACACAAAATTTTAAATTGAATCCATTTAACATAAAATCTTTTTTATTGTTAATTGTTTTAATAAAAATAATATTTAAATTATAAATTATTTTATAAAACTCGAAAATAATTCCAAATTTTTTTAAAAATCTTAAAAAATCTGTAAAATTCAAGAAATTAAAATACTAAATTATCAATTGCAAAGAAATATCAAATAATTCGATAAATTATTTAAATATTTAAATAAGCTAAAATTTAACATTTATATTATAGATACAAAATATTTTCATATAGTATACCTTTTACGAAAATTTTAATTCATTAAATATTCAAGTAATTTAAAATTTTATATTACCATATTATAAGGTAAATAACATATATCAAATTTTCAAAGTCATATATTTATATATATTATATTATTTACATCAGAAATTATCCAAATCATAAATAAATACAACATATATTATTATATTTACACACAATTTCACGATGTTATTTTCAAAAAAATAATAGTAATATTATTACTGAAATTTTATGAATTTAAAGATTTATAATCTAACTTTTAATTTTTCTTTAAGTATTAGAAGTTTTATCTGTTTTTAGATTTTTTATATGAAATCAAAATTTTACAAGTTTAATTATTATTTTAAGACTTATTTTATTTTTTTTACATTTTTTTACAATTTTATTGAGTTTATTTTTGGGTTTTATAAAATAATTTTTTATCATAATATTTTTATTTTAGTTAAAAATAAATATATTTTACTTTTTGTCAAACCATTAATGTTAAATGGATACAATTTAAAAATTTGTGTATTATGATGGAAAGAAAAGTTAATTTATGTTTTGTTTTGGGTATCGACAAAGTTCGTGTATTTTTATGGAAATCGATAAATAGTTAGTGTATTTTTGTGAATTTTTTCGTAAGATTATAAAAAAACATTTCAGTTTTAAAATATTTTTAGATAAGATTTTACAAAATATGATTATTTTTTGTAAATTATTTAAAGAATTTTGGACATAGAGTAAATTACTTAAAATTTGAAGTACCACGTGCTGCTGTAGTGGTATATGCGGCAACTGGAATAGAGTGGAGTATTCGAGGGCACCACAAGTTTGATCAATAAGTATAAAAAACTTTTAAAAAGACTAGACGATTATTTCGAACTGCTTCTTCTTCCATGAACAAGGCATTCTACTTTCTATTTTCTTTCTCGGAAGAGTCTTCGACGAACCGACACTAATGATACTATGGCAGAAAACCTTTGGAATTTTCTTATAAAAAAAAACAAAAACCCTTTTGTTTGGGAAGATAAGTAGTACTGTTGGGAATAACTTCAATCAAAGATATATTCTTTGAGTAGTTAGGTTAATCTCTAATTCTTTGGAAAAACTTTAAGTCTAGTATCCCTTACCTTTTTTTTATTGGAATTGTGGACCAACAAAAATCAACAAATAAAGACATGTTTCTTGAACAACTCTATATACTTCACAACGAATCAAATAAACCAAATATATCTCACCGCCTTCCCTAGCAACTTGCGTGATTTGTCCGCAGATTTGCAACATCATCACGAACTCATTCTCGGCTCCTATAGCTGAAGATCCCATTTTGATGAAAGCTCACCGTTGCTCCTTTCATTGCAGATCTCATTTCTCTCATGAAGATTATCGCCGCCAGACTCAATTTTACTATTGGAGCTCGGCCTCCCACAATCTACTTCATATCCGACGGTGGTCTATCCGGCAAGATCAACCGGAGATGAAGGTTAACCTAGCCGCCAGCTGCTGCGCCACCATCACCAATTTGGACTTTGCGTTCTGATGGGTCTGGGACAGGTTGGAAGTGTGTGTTGTGCTTTTGGACCTCAACCCAATTTTCCATTTTCAGTAATTGGGGTTTCCTTTTGGACATGGCCCATTGCTCACCATTTTCCTCCTTGTTAGAGAGATTAGTTTTTAGTACGGAAATGCTTGTATTGTCACTTTATAGATCTAAAATGGTGATATATATTTTGTCATGTTCCTATGTACGGGAGAGTTTTCCTTCCCAAATTTCATCAATTTGGGAGAGTTATGTCTTATCACCAGTCCTTACAATAGAGAAAATTAAAAAAAAAAATTCTATATATTTCCTCTATTTAAAAAAGTGTATAGTTTGTGGGAGATCTCTCTCGCTCTACTAGTATCTCTCTGATCGAGTGTTTCGACACTTATTATGTAAATATAGATTCTCAAAATACAACTGATACTTTCGTATTTTATGTGGTATTGTATTTTCGGGAGGCCGGTCTTTATTCATTGGTTAGCCTTACATCACTTTGAGTGGCATATCTCACGGCGAATTTTGTAACTTCGAAAGCTTTTAGATTTTCTTTTTTAAATTATTGTATTAGATTTATGTTTAGTTGTAACATTGTCCGTATTGTTTGGTTTCTAAAAAGACAAGAGTCCGTGTATTTTTTTGTTCCCATAAGCTCATCGACTTTTGATTGACTTTTCCTAGAAGAAAATTGTTTCCTATATATATATTATTATATAGAAAACAATTTTTTTCTAGGGAAATTCAATCAATATATATATTTCTATATATATATAGAAATTATTTGGTATTGATATTATGTAATATAAAATTTATATTTTTATATTTTAAAAAAAAAACATGTACAAACATCAGGCGACATCAAGTTCAATTACGCAAAATCCGCAATCAACTACAGTAGCTATCGGTGAATTACACCAGCGATTAACTACAGTAGATATTGGCAACAAACATCTACTACAAAAGGCGAAACCATCATCGCCCACTACGAAAAGCAAAAGACAAGAAGTATCTCGAGACATATCACATGGCATTCAGCATAAAATGCGCTTGTAATAATTTCATATCTGTTTTAAATTTTATTTTTAAAACATGCATTTATAAACTTCTATATAAGAAGTGTGGTGCATCTCCGAAAAAACACACTTTCAGATACTTTCTCCATTTTTCATCTCTAAAACCTTTCACCCCTTTCATCTTGAGTCAAGAACTCTCCTTCCGTTTTCATTTGTAAGTATATTTTGGGTTTGTTTTTCGTTTGTTTTATAAATTTTTTCGAGATGAAAAAATCTAGTGATATAATTTTTTTTTGGATATATATATATATATATTTATATTTCTATACATATAGCTGTTAATTTCTGTCGAACCGAAAATGAGAAAACCAAATAAACCAAATCGAAAACCGATCCTTATACGGATTTGCCCAATCCTCATCCCAACCCAAACACCAAAGGGTCGATTTTTGCATCAGGTAAAAAAAAAAATTTTAACAGAGACAAAGAAACCAAAAATGCCGGAGAAGAAGCCGGCGAAAGATTCCGGCGATGACGTCACTGCTCCAGTATCAACACAAACTGGATCTCCGATTGATACATGGTGGTGGTTAACACATAAAGGAACCACCACTTCATTTCTCTGTATCTCCCTCTTCGCATTACTGATCCGATCTGCTGTATCAATGTATCCGTACTCCGGCGCCGGAATTCCACCAAAATTCGGCGATTTCGAAGCTCAAAGACATTGGATGGAGATAACCACAAATCTTCCAGTTATCGATTGGTATAGAAATGGAACTTACAACGATCTTACTTACTGGGGACTTGATTATCCTCCTTTAACTGCTTACCAGAGTTACATCCATGGAATCTTCCTCAGAATCTTCAATCCTGAGTCCGTTTCTCTTTTCAGCTCTCGTGGCCACGAGTCTTATCTTGGGTAACTCATGATTGATCTGATCTTAGTGATGTGTTTCTATAGTTCCTTGTTTGTATATTTAGGTTTAACTAATTGGTGTTTGTTATGCAGAAAATTATTGATGAGATGGACAGTTTTATCTTCTGATGCTCTTATATTCTTCCCAGCTGCTCTATTTTTCGTGTTAATGTACCATAAGAATCGAACTAGGAGTGGTAAGAGTGAAGTGGCATGGCATATTGCTATGATTCTCTTAAACCCTTGTTTAATTCTCATTGATCATGGTCATTTTCAGGTTTGTATTGACTGTTACCTCTATTGGTATTCTATTGTTGTAGTTGTATATGATTCTCATTAGAATTTGTTTTGTTTTAGTACAATTGTATCAGCTTGGGACTTACACTCGGCGCTATTGCTGCGGTACTTTGTGAGAGTGAGATTCTCACTTGTGTTTTGTTCAGTTTAGCTCTCAGCCATAAACAGGTGAGTTTTTGGTTTTCTATTCTTGTATTCTTATGTTTCTGTAGTAGAATGTTGGTATTGGTCTAGTTTATAGACAGTTTAAGCTAGTGCCTATCCCTTTTTGTTATTTGTTGATTATCTGACACTTAATGGCTTTTACGAATCTCATAGACTGAAAACTAGATGGTTTCAGTTCCTTGGAATATATGAATAGTTACTACCGTTATATCAAAATGTCTAATTTATACTGGTTGTAGTGTAGTGTTCATGGCCATACATGCTTTGCATCACTGCATTTCTGTAAAATGCTCTATACATACAATATTGTTAATCTTAAGTATTTGTCCCTTTGTTTATGTTACCTCGTCATAGTTTCATATTTCTGTTCCAGTTTATAACGTGCTGGTTATACTGTTTCATTGTGTCGATGTTGCAGATGAGTGCATACTTTGCTCCTGCCTTTTTCAGCCATCTACTGGGTAAATGCCTGAGACGGAAAAACCCAATACTTGCTGTGCTAAAGCTTGGAATTGCAGTCATAGTGACATTTGTTATTGTTTGGTGGCCATATCTGCATTCTTTGGACGACTTCTCAATGGTAAATACATATTTGATAACTTGTCGAGGAAAAAAAAACTAACCATTTATCTCTGGTAAAAACTAAGAAATTGTGTTTCTTGCCTCCTCCTTTGATGTAAATTGAACTTCCCGATTGGTTTCATTTGTTTTCGTTCTCATTAATGTGAAGCAAATTGCTGATGACAGGTTCTCTCCCGTCTTGCTCCATTTGAGAGGGGAATATACGAGGATTACGTGGCAAATTTCTGGTGCACCACTTCCATACTCATAAAATGGAAAAAACTGTTCACAACACCATCACTCAAGTCTTTAAGCTTAGCTGCAACTGTATTGGCGTCTCTCCCTTCAATGGTTCAGCAAATCTTGTCACCAAGTAATGAAGGTTTCCTATTTGGCTTGCTCAACTGTTCAATGGCTTTCTACTTGTTTTCCTTCCAAGGTATATGTATTTCAATTTGATCTTCAGTCACCATTTTTGCCATCAATTAGTATCTAACGGTCCCCTTTTTCATTTTATTTGAATCTGCAGTGCATGAGAAATCAATCCTGATGCCTTTTCTCTCCGCAACACTAATAGCTCTCAAAATCCCTAACCATCTCAATCATTTAACTTATTACGCTCTCTTCTCAATGTTCCCTCTTCTTTGCCGTGACAAACTCTTACTTCCTTACTTAATACTATCTTTGCTCTTTACCATCATCTATCATTCACCCGGAAATCACCATTCGATACAGAAAACTAAACCTTCGTCTTCTTCTGTTACAAACTTCCTGGGTTATGTTATCCTACTGAGAACTCATTTCCTCATTTCCTTAGTTCTTCATGTCGTTTACCTCACCATTCAACCTCCTCAAAAGTACCCTTTCATATTCGAAGCACTGATCATGATTCTCTGTTTCTCATACTTTCTAATGTTTGCCTTTTACACCAACTATACACAATGGACATTATCGAGTCATGCTGATAAAGAAAAGAAACACAACTGAACATCTGAAGTCAGAAGATGGAACTCTTGAGAGCAAGGTGGTTTAACTCAGTTCCATTTTTGTTTTCTTTGTATTTTTGGCTAAATTGAATGTAGTCTAGGGTCTTTTTACCGAACCGAGACAAGATCATCACAGTAGAATCGAGCTAGACAGAACCGGTTTACACAAATCGGACCAGTGGTTTATCATCAGGCTTGTTGTATTGGTCCAGGTCTACTAAATGTTAGTATATATATATAGGACGTTTGTGTTTGTCCAATCATGTCCTGAAATTTGTAACTCCACAGGTCACAATAGATCAATCAAAACAGTTTAGTTATAAACATCAACTAAATGATTTAAGGACTATGTCTATTATAGCCTCTCTTTTTCCTTGTCGCTCTCATATTCGTCAGTTTCGACAGAGATGGCTGTTACGTCTACGCTATAAGGAGAATACTCACTCTGACTCTGACTTTGGATGGAAGCTATCATGACTCATGAGTTTCACTCCCATGTTGTAATTCTCTATTCATGTTCATTAGAGATCTCTTGCACTTCAATAGTTGCAAGATCTCTTTGCAGCTATTGGATGGAAGCTATCAATCAATACAGATCTTGCAACTATTGAAGTGGAAGAGATATCTGAGGAAACAGAGAGCTTCAACAGTGGGTTGATACTCATGATAGTGCCATCCAAGTGGAAACCACTAATCTTTTAAGTTAAGACAAAAACCCACTTAAAAATCTCACCAAGGATTTGGATCTCTACTAGGGAAGAAAAAAGTGAAGAATCGAGGAAAGCACATCACCACTAGAAAAGCTACGAAATTTAAGAGACAGACACTAGGAACAAAGAGAAGAGGTGTTCTTATCAAGAAGGAGTTTGAATTTTGAACAAGAGAGAAAGCGTGATAGAGCAATGGCAGCAGAACACAATTAATGTGCCATTTATGTCGTTACAATAACCAATGAGATAGATATATAGTACTAAAGTAGCATTGCTTTTTCACTTTCTTTTCTTTTATTTTTCTTTGAAAGTTTTGGTAGCTTTGGAGTTTAATGTCACATGTCAAAACAGTCTCCCAATGACCAACAACATATTAAAGATTTTTTTTTTTTTTTGTAATCTGAATATTATTGATAAGAAAATGGTTAAATTACAAACAACCTGGTTTTTCCCTAAGTGATTGGACTGACATGTGTAGAAGAGAGCTAACACAGTCTCACCCACAAAGACAAAAAAACAAAATGATACAACACCCTAAAATGACACTACGCAGAGTCACACCCATAAAGACAAAAAAAAAAAAATGATACAACACCAAAAAAGGACACTAAGCAGATGATGACGATTTCTCTTATTCAAAAAAAAATGCTCAGGCAAGAAAGAATCATCTAAAGAACATATTAAAGCTTTCTCTGTACTGTTTTCTCTCCACCAACATTAAAGATGAGCCAATGACTGATCCAGAGTCGACCAAATGCATTTCTCCTCATTCGATCCTAACTAGTCACTGCTCTCTAATGGGCTAATAGTGGGCTTTCATAACCAAGGTTCTATTGGGTTCAATGTAAGCTATCTTCCTACATTTAATTATTTAAAAAAAAAAAAAAAAACTGAACCGAATTTTGGTTTCATGAAACCGATGTATGTGATTGATGCCAGCAAAAGAAAAATAAAAAATGAATAAGTCAAACTAAATCTCGAAGATATAAAACTTCTTTAAGCACTTCAAGATCAAGCCTTCAACAAACAACACGATGGTTCTCGTTAGAAATCCTCAATTCCTTAATCTCAAGTTGTCTCCTACACAAGCTTCTACTACTACCCTCTCCTACGGCCTCTGCAACAGTTACTTCATACGGAAGCAACACTCACTATATTTGCTATTGATTTGGACAGAATAAATGAGTGATTTTTGGAAGGATAAAATTACTTGATCATGATTATGAATGAATCACTTTCAACCCATTTCTCGATTAAAAAATAATTGTATTTACAATTTCCTAAGTAGACATTGTCTACCGGATATAAGTTATAATTTTAGTTAGGTACAACTATGAAGTAAAATTTGTCGGATTAGATTAACTTAATGTGAAGAGGTTTATGCAACATATCGTTATTTGCAGAGTTTGGCTTTGGAGGATTTTTTTTTCCCAATTGCCCATGACGATGTGATTGTTGCTTTTGAAAAGGTTAACCAAGAAGTTTATGTTTCTTAATTATGTTAGTGCCTTGGCGTAAGAGTGTAATGTTTATTTTAGATTCTAGTTTTCTCATCTCATTTTTTTCTTCTTCTTTTCTTAGATTTTTTAAACAGGATTACAAAAGGTGATTTGCATAAACCACTGCTATAGTACGAATAAATAATTGTGCTATGTTAAGATTTGTTTGATTATTGAATTATCTGGTAAAATTATTAAACAGAAGTTTAATGCGGAGATTTGAAAAGAAGGAAATCCGCATATTTGAAAAAGATGTGACCATGATTGATGGTCAAACATGTTATGAAATGAGTATATATTAGTTTTTAAAAGATATTATATAAATTCATTTTGAATTTTTTTAAAATTTTTTTATACATTTAGGTATTTTATTGATATAATACATATGGTTTCATTTTCAATCAACACATATAATTCTATGGAAATACTGTTATGAGTTACTCACTTACAAAAATAATAGATTATTTTCATACAGCAAAATTACTTTATATGGAAATCATCTGACCCTACCATATGTATAGGATGTGTGTGTTTTCAGGGAGATGATCAGATCATGATGTTATGTGTAAAGTATTATCAGAAAACACTCACACCTCTACACACGGAGTTGGAAGCATTAATATGAGCTATGAAGACCAGTCTATCAAGAAAGATAAATTGTCAAGTGTTCGAAACAAATTGTGTAGAGCTTGTTTCATTGGTGCAATCTCCTAAGAATTGACCCGCTTTCTCCAATCAATTAGAAGACCTTGATTCGCTTCGCGAATTTTTACCTTGTTTTTCGATTTCCCGTATTTCTCGTTTTTGTATTGAAAATGTCGATTGTTCAGCACAGACTTCTAGAGTTTTATTTTCTGAATTTTTTTTGTAAAGATTTATCCTCCAATTTGATCTATCAATTGTGGAGTGATTTTCTAAATAATGTTTGGTTGGAAAAATAATTACTTTATAAATTTACAGTTTTTAGCAAAATTTATTTGGAGCTATGTTTATTTTGGATATTATGTTACTAGTGAGAACTATGTTTTATTTTGGATATTATTATTCATAAACTAAAAATCTTAAAATCCCCAAAAATGAACTCAGACTGAACTGAAAAATTCGGTGACGAAAAAGAATAGATGACTGAACTTCAAAATTAGTGGTATCTCCTAAAAATAACGAGATTTGATTTAGTTCTCCCATATCTTCCATTTCTTTAAACTAATATACAACAAAGTTCCAAAATTAGTTCTCCAAGATTTGTTTGTTCCAACACTACAAATACACCACCTATCTTCCTCTGTATCTCTTAATGACTTTTTTTCTCTTCGAATCTTTGTTGCTGAAAAAAAAAACCCCAAAAATGTTGCTTATACTATTAAAATCTCTCCTCGTGACATTCGTGACCTTGATATTCAGAGTTTTATACGATACCATATCGTGCTACTGGCTAACACCTAGGCGAATCAAGAAGATCATGGAACGGCAAGGCGTAACCGGTCCTAAACCGCGTCCGTTAACCGGAAACATCCTTGAAATCTCGGCCATGGTTTCACAATCCATTTCAAAAGATTGTGATTCTATTCACCATGATATCGTTGGCCGTCTTCTCCCGCATTACGTTGCTTGGTCCAAACAATATGGTATGGTCTTGAATTGTAACAAGTTTTTGTTATGTTGTTTAGTGTGTGTGCTAAACATATAGTTTTTTTTTTTTGGGGTTAATTGTTCATTGTGTCACAAAAGATTAAGAGGAGAATTAGATGAAAATAAATGAGTAAACCTCATTAATTATCTTAATTATAACCTTTGTATTTCGTTTTGATGAAACAGGGAAGAGATTTATTGTGTGGAATGGGACGGATCCTCGGCTTTGCTTAACAAAAACAGAACTGATAAAAGAATTGTTGATGAAACACAATGGTGTAAGTGGAAGATCATGGCTCCAACAACAAGGAACTAAGAACTTCATCGGTCGCGGTCTCCTCATGGCCAATGGCCAAGATTGGCACCACCAACGTCACCTTGCTGCACCAGCATTTACCGGAGAAAGACTTAAGGCACGTCAATGAACTAACCTCATGCAATAAAATGTGAAAAGAAGTTAATATTGAATGAGTAAAATACCCTTATGATGTAGGGCTACGCAAGGCACATGGTGGAGTGTACAAGCAGGCTAGTGGAGAGGCTGAGGAAGGAAGTTGGGCAAGGAGGTGAGGTGGAGATAGGGGAGGAGATGCATAAGCTCACGGCGGATATTATATCGAGGACGGAGTTTGGAAGTAGCTTTGAGAAAGGAAAAGAGCTTTTTAACCACCTTACTGTCCTCCAGCGCCGCTGCGCCCAAGCCACTCGCCACCTCTGCTTTCCCGGCAGCCGGTTGGTTATATTCTTTCAGTGATTAAAATCTTAGAATTTTGAATTGTTAAGTAAGAGTTAAAGATTGACCTTAACAGTGGTCTAACATTGACTTCATGTCAATTTTTTTGTAACTAGGTTTCTTCCAAATAAATACAACAGAGAGATAAAGTCTCTGAAAAAGGAAGTGGAACGTTTGTTGATTGAGATTATACAAAGTCGTCGGGACTGCGCTGAGATGGGTCGGAGCAGTACTCATGGTGACGATCTTCTCGGACTTCTTTTGAACGAAATGGATAGTGACAAGAACAACAACAACAATAACAACAACAACAACAATCTTCAATTGATAATGGATGAATGTAAAACATTCTTCTTTGCTGGCCATGAGACCACCACATTGCTCCTCACATGGACAATGATGCTCCTCGCCGATAATCCTACGTGGCAGGAAAAAGTCCGTGACGAGGTCAGGGAGGTCTTTGGCTCCGATGGCCTTCCCTCGGTCGATCAACTATCCAAGCTTACCTCGGTATGTTATGTTAACTCTTAGATACATTATTGTAACTTCTTAAGTCTTAACGTTTAGGAGATTCATAGATTTGACGTAGGAATTAAGTTATACTTAGAATTTTGAATGGTAGTAGCAAAATTAAATGTTATTAGCTTACTCAATTCACGAGTTTGGTTAGTAGTGGTGTTGATAATTAAATGTGTGCATAGGAAAAAGATTACGAGAACTAAAATATTTGCACTAGATTGTTATATATCCTTTAAAAAATAGAGATAGGTCTAGTACACTATCGAATTAATCTTTACCACATTTAATTTTAAGATTTTGAGTAGGACTTGAAGTCCACTAACTCATACATATTAAAAAGATGATGTTTGTTGTTTGCTCCGTATAATAATCATATAACTATAGATTATTGTGACTAATTATTTTGATTGGAATCGTAGAATTAGCTTTATGATGGATGGGTGCGTGTGGGGTATTAACATGTAGCACAGTATAGACAATGCCACTAGCATCGTAGTGCTTCTTCCATAACTAAGCTCATAACATAGATAGTCATCGAGTCGGCACATAAGAACCCTAATGAGTAGATATCATTACATTTTGTCTTCATCATGCTTTATCTTCAAGCCTAGCCTAAACCTAAATAAAAATTGCAATAAAATATAGGTTTGTTGATTTGGGATCAATCTTTACATGTTTATAACTAATTCTACATAGATTCGTAGTTTTCTTATTAGAAATAGTTAGAATAATTAGATATGATTAACATTGGTTAAGCTGGTATTGAAATTCGATAAGATAGCGAGATTGGTAAGTAGATTGTTCAAGCATAAATTAATGGGATAATAATATATTCCATTTGTTTAGTGATTAGCACTAAGACATGCTTTGCATAAAATATTATCTTAAAAATCTAAACCTGTATTAACTAATGATGATTAGATTTTGACAGCTTCATTGATAGTTTTTTCCAAAAGGAAAAAGTCAATTCTCAAACTAAAAGATGTTTGAGAAAGAGTCAAGAAGCACTTCGGATGATCCCAAGATATGATTCTAATATAAATTAATAGAATATTCTGCTAACTTCTTTGTCGTTTTCTTAACAGTTAAACAAAGTGATTAACGAGTCACTAAGACTTTATCCTCCAGCAACTCTTCTACCAAGGATGGCATTTGAAGATCTAAAACTAAGTGATCTAACAATTCCCAAAGGCTTATCAATATGGATACCGGTCCTCGCGATCCATCATAGCGAAGAATTATGGGGTAAAGACGCAAACCAATTCAATCCTGAACGTTTTGGAGGCAAACCATTCTCGCCTGGTCGCCATTTCATCCCATTTGCAGCTGGTCCTAGAAACTGCACTGGACAATCATTTGCATTGATGGAAGCCAAAATAATATTAGCAACGCTAATTTCGAAGTTTAACTTCTCAATATCAAAGAACTATAGACATGCCCCAATCGTTGTGCTTACTATAAAGCCTAAGCATGGAGTCCAAGTGATATTAAAGCCATTGGATTCATGAACATTTTGGGGTTACAAGAGTGATTTAACATGCCTTGGTTAAACACTGGGAGAGGAAAGATTTTGGGGTTTGGTGAATTTTGGGTATACATGAGGGATTTTAATTGAATTAAATGTTGTACTCATGAGAGAAAATTATGTTATTCTTGTTCTTTTGTTTTTGTTTGATTTAAAGTGTGAAAACATACAACTAAAAACCTGCATACTTTATTAAAAAGTAAACATGTTTGATTAGTATAAGCGTTTAAAATGGTTTTTACTTTTTAGTAGAAAAACGTATATCGATGATATAAAATTTCGACTTGGTTCTCCTAAACTTATTTCATCTTTGTAAACATACTTTCAAAACTCAAGCAATAAAGAATCATTGCTATGCCAAAAATATAGTAGACTAAGTACGGATTCGAAGTAAGATGGCCGAAAAGGAGATTTAGAACTAATATTTATTAGATATATCATTACCACATCTTCCAAATGATTGTGTTTGTTTGTTTTAGGCCAAAGCTTATGTACTAATATATTCAATAAATACTAGTTGTAAGAATATAAATACTCAGAAAGATATGAAAGGTTGCGGCTGTTGACTTTGTGTAAGGTCATATCTGTTATGTTCTTTGAGACTGCAAATGGTATCAATAACTTTCTGGCATGTGGCCAAAACCAATTTTGTCCATGGATCACTTTTATTGGCTTAGAAAGTGAAGTCCAAATTCAATATTAATAAAAGTCATAATGTTATATTTACATGGGTTCAATCTAGATAAGCCTTAAAATAATAAACAAACATAAAACAAGAAATATAATAATCAAAGAAACAAAAAGAATGATTAGGGATGGGGGAAAAGGAGTTCATCTTTAATTTTTGTTGGTTAAGTTTGGTGGCAGCCTTTGCACTTACAGTGACTAAGATTGATTCTTGCTTCTTTATCTTGATTATTTTAAGGAATATAATGTTGTAGAAATAACCTTTGAAATTGATTTCGGGAATAAATAAAAATGGCAACTCGTAGGTATGTCTTTCAATTGTTAATTAGGCATTAGGCATACATGAAAGAAAAATGTCAACTTGGAAGTAAAAAAAACATCGTATGCTAATGTTGTGTCATATGTAGAAAATACCACCTAGCAGAAATGTAAAACAAGTTTAGAAAGAAGCGATTTCCTGATTTAGAAAAGGAAAAAAAAAACCTTTTGTATGCATATATACACAATCATGTTTAATATATATATATATAATCAATCTATTTTATTTTATTGAATACCGAGCATTGATGAAAGTATACTACAAAAGTGTATTGAACTGAGCATTTGAAGAAATTTGAGTTAAATGACAAATCATGTGTTATTGAAACATAAATTTTAAAATATCTTTTAAAATCCATTGTTATTGAATTAATAATTTTAAAATATACAATCAAATTCATTGTTATTGAAAACATTCTAAAAATTGAATTTCAGTGTTTCAACTGAGATTTCAGAGAATTTTAGTAAAATACATAAAGATCAAAATATCATAGTTTTAGGTAAGATTTCAAAAAATTTAATAACAAAATTTCTTATTGATCAAAATTCAACCAAAATCATCTTAAATTTCATTAAAATTCAAATCTCTCTAAATTATTTATCCAATACACCCTTTACGATTTCATCGAAGTGTAATCGATTAATCCTAGTGAGTTTCTTGGAAGCGCACCATGATTAAAATACTCAAACCGTAGCTCAAATGAGAAGTGGTCAATATGCATAATTTACATACAATAAAATACCCCTCGACTCAAAACTACTGTACCACTCACTACATGCTGATTGTGTGGGTGCAAATCTTATTTATAAATGATGATTCTTTCAGTTGATGTAAGAAATTACATGTATATATTTTTTTTGAAATTAGGTATCTTTATTAACGTGGAAAAACTTATTATTGATATAGATACATCGTAGTTACATTTTGACAGTCAATGTCATATTCGAATGG
Source organism: Cardamine occulta (assembly GCA_028015245.1). NCBI lineage: Eukaryota > Viridiplantae > Streptophyta > Magnoliopsida > Brassicales > Brassicaceae > Cardamine > Cardamine occulta. Next base: position 3,100,817 of record CM051389.1, read on the forward strand.
GTCTTAAGAAATTCAATATATAATATAATTTCATGAACTGACAAGTCAAACATATTTTCTTAATTCTAGATATGCTAAATGATGCAAAACAAATATTAAGACAAAATATTTTGATCAAATTTTCCTTAACGCAATCAATCCAATGCAAATCATAGATTTGAAAAAGTGATCCCAATTAGATCTATGTGGCCTGTAATGGATCCAAATACTTGTTTCGAGTGAGAATGCGCATTTATACGAGAGTATTTTATTTTATATTTATAAAATACAATACAAAATCTAAAAAATATACACATTTATTATATAACATGCACACACGTGTGTATCTAAATTAAATAGTGATACTGTATCTTGTTTGACGAAGATAAACAAAGATACCTCCATTATCAAAAGATATAATCTTCGGGATCATAGAAGATTTGGTGGAATGAGAAAATACTATTGTTTTTTTCTTTCTATATAACATATAGGATATATGTTTTTCACATCAATGTTTTTTCCTATATTTCATATGAGATTTTTTTTTCAAAATTAATGTCTTTCACAGAGGCATGTAGGCTATAACTTATAAAATTTGTATATACATATGGTGGATTTTATATTTACAAAAAATAAAAGTGTTGTGGTACTAGTCGTTTCTCCGTTGAAATTTTGTTTTTGATTTTTTTCTTGGTTTTTGATGTTTTTTTAAACAACGTAGATGCTACATCCAGCTATGTAAGGGATAGTACAATTATTCTGTACAAACATATATAACGTTATAAATGAATATTTGAGTAATTATATCGAGATGTAAAATATGATTAATTACTTACAATATATCCACTTTCATAAGTTATTTTAGTATATTTGTCTTAAGAAAAGTTGTGAACACCCTAATCGCAATTATAACATTTTCGATAACTTAAATATCTTATTTCATTAAAACTCATAAATATAATTTCAAATTCTAATAAAAATGTAAAGACAGCGTTTTAAACTTTAAATTGGATGAACAGAGAATTGCGCTTAAATTTCCTAAGCCTCCACCACCACGATGCTATATTGCTATACCAGTTCTACTTTCCACCTGTGTCCATAAAGAGAAGGCATGCATGAGCAACAAGTTACCTAGCAAAAACGATCCCGCTTGTCCACATAATCCGTAACCACATCTACAAACTCAAGCAAGCATCACACAATCATAGCCTAACCAAGCAATATGATATCTTTACATGAACTCATAACACCATTCTCAATACATGCACAAAATTTTTGTATGCGTCTTTCTCCTTCAAACCGCGGTCTGTTCTTGAGCTCATCAGCGGTTATCGACCCGCTTGTCCACAACCTATAAACATTCTACTATAACATCTTAATAACAACACATCAACATATCATCTTAGCATTCTAGATTTATCAACATAGCATCATCATAACAATATAACATTATCATAGAAATAGATATACAACCTAGCATCATCATCACATCATAATCAACATCACGTCAACATCATCGTTATTATTTCACCACTTAAACACATAAAACCTAGACTAAAATCATGAAATAGTCGAAAAAAAACTTAGATGATACGAAGAATCCACTGTTCACACTCTCACCTTAGCGATAATGGAGTAGGCGGCTGCGGATCCGACAAGATCTTTCTTCCACTCTTTTTCTCATTGACAGTGGCGGATCCTCCTTCCCCACAAGCTTCTCTTTCTCGGCTCACATCGGCCTTCCTCTTCTTCTCCGAGTTGCATGGTTGTAGGATCTTTGATGGCAGGATAAGCTTTGCGGTTGCACGATGGCGTGAGCTTACTTCCTCTCTCGGCGGAGGCACAACTCTCTCTCTCTCTCTCTCAAAATCGGTGACAAGGAAAGGGGGTTTCTAAAACCTAAGCCTTTCTCCTCGAGACTTATATATGGTGATATGTTAACTAGATTTTCCGGGAGAATGATCAATTTCCCCTCTATCCTTAGACTGGCAGGTGCATTTGAACATCGTTTACCAAAAAAAATTTGAATTTTATAAATGTACTAGTATAACCTAATACCACAACAAACAATATTCCCATACTAGAAAACCTAAAACTATTCCAGTTTGCGAAAAATTCAGATCAGTATCAACATAGTTTTTCATCAATATATATATAATAACTTATCATCAGCAAAATAGAAGTCGATCATCAGTAGCATAAGAACATAATATAAACACACACACACACTAACACCAGAAAACTGAGATGCTTGCACAGTCATGCTCACAGTCTAATTCAAACAAAGTGTACTAGTATGGAGTAGCATCTAGTACAGTTTTGTGTGTGCACAGTTGGCGGTATCAGAAGGCGGAGATTACAGTGGCGACATCATTCCAAATCAAACAGCACAATACCATGGTACTTGGTTTAATATATATACAATATACTACAATCCTAGTTCAGCCAGATCATATCACGATGCACATATGAACAAATCACCAATCAAATGATTATTTACTCATAAACCTAAACTAAGCCAATAGAAAACATCAACATAAATTTCATGTCTTTTATATACTATTCTAGGTTTTTCTCTAACTTCTAATGTGAGATCCTAATAGGTATATTCGAAATGGTGACTTTTATCGCCTGTTCAAAAACCATTCCCTATTTTAGGATCGAAAATAAACCCTATTTTGGCCATCTTTATTTGGGTAAACATATTGAGCTTTAATGTGTGTCAAAATTTCATGGGATTCTAACTTCAAACTAGATGGTTATGAATAGATTGACATATGTCTTTTATGTATTATGTTAGAACTTTCTAACTTCTGATTTGTGATATTAACATAATATATTAGTTTAAACTTACTTGACCCAACCCATTATAATAATTTTTTTAACACATTATAATTCAATGGTCGATCGGGTTAGGCCGACTATCAATTTTGATCCATTTTAATACCTCTAACGATTCTAGTTTTTCTTACATTATTCATCTTATCTGCAACTTGATATATAAAATTTTTGTAACTAATAGGTACAAACATTAAATTAGTTTCGGTAAGGACATATATTTTGAAAGTTGGAGTTGAAAAAATCACATACATAAATTTTTTTTTATATGCTTGAAGTACCTTTGATAAGTTATTAGAAGGGGCTTTCATCCACAATACACAAGAAATAGTTTTAAAATAAATGTAAAACAAAGATGAGCTAAACTCCACCTTTCTTTGAGTGGATAGTTGTCGTTATTTCCACTTATACTCTAACTTGGATGCTTCTTTGCCATGTGTGAAGTAAATACCATTGTCTCTAGCTTCCCAAAAGTTCTTCTTACTATAATAAACTATGAAACCACCACCTTCATATGCACATAAATGATGCATGAAGCTTGAAATTGGGACCATGCCATAAGTTACAATAGAATTCTGTTTTCATAATACTATCATGGAAACTAAAATCGTAAGTTCCTCCTCCAGGACGCAAAAAGTGGTACCTAGATCATCGTCGTTTGATATGCAATGAACCTTCAAGAATTTTTTAAAAATATAGAGTTTTTCTCATTCCATTTTGCGTTACTCAACCCTATGCACAATCCAAAAATGAGTAAAATATATGAGAGGCGATTCATGGTTTTGATTGTTCGAATTGGTCTTCTTCTCTATTTATTTTCGATTTAGAAGTAATATGTACAAAATCAAGATGGGCAATGTCTTTTTATACAAGTATAGTACATGACTATTAATTTTGGATATTTCCTATTTTTAAACTTCTTTTTTTATACTAATACATATCCATTGATAGATTTTGCTGTTTTTTTATCCTTATCGCGACTGTTGTTTTGATCTAATTAAAGGGGTGACGCTTTCTGGTAAAATTTTCTCAACGTTCATTTTTGACATTTGTGATATGTATTATTGATTGTGTTCATATAAAATATAACTTTCAAACATTACTTTGAATGGTAACACATAAACGGTAGTGAAAATAGAATTAACCAAGTCATCAACCACATGCTCAATATTTTTTAGTGAATTTCAATATTTGATTGTTGTTGACATTTTTTGAATATGCATCGGTACTAAATGATGGATCAAAGCTACACTGGTTATGACCCAAAAAGATCACTTGAACAATGTAGGTTATATCAAAGCTACACTGGTTATGATACACGCTCAAGACGATCAGCAAATGGATATGTGATCCATTTGCATTCTTTTTCCTTTGTCTTTGGTTTTTCCCATTGGGGTTTCCGGAGAAATAATTTTAATGAGGCTCACGACTCACATACTTCATGTTTTCCATTTGTTGATCATGATCAAGGCCCAATAACATCATAGACGTGGCCCATGGAGTGGAAGAGACTTTTTTCAAATTCAAACTCTATCTTTAATTATGTTGTACTTTCAAGGTGCTTGTTTTTGAGGTGTCTCGTAAGCACGTCCTTCTTTCATTCCTTCTCTTCTTCTTGTCTTTATAATCTCGTGTGACCTGATGTAAACTCTTATCTATCTTTTTATTCTCAAACTCTTTTAAGTATAGATCATTGATCCAATTTTTGTTTGTCGAGTTGTGATCTCTTAAGGCTTATCAAAGGGTCTTCCACAACTCTTCGTGACATCTATCAATCCATTTCTTGTTCGAGATTTTTGTTTGTCGAGTCTAGAACGAGATCATCTATCGTATCACTTCTCTGTGGTGAAATTAGGGCGTGAGTCCTCATCGGAATCGCATTACATGGTATCAAAGCACCACCGAGATGTTAAGTGTTTCTGTTTGAGATTTTGTTTCGATTTTCATAAAATATTGGTGTCTGATAAAATTGCAAAACCGATTGATTCTGAATCTAGAAGTGTTTTAGTATTTTTTAAAAAAAATTTCTAGAATTTTTCAGAGTGTTTTGATAATTTTTAGTGACCGATCAACTTTACATGTCGCGATTAGGGGTTTTGCGAACTTGCATGTAATACGAAGGGACATTTTTGTGTTCTTGTTGCGCGATCGATTTGCTTTCAAAGGAACTAGTTACTGGGTTAGTGTTTTAGGCCAAGATATCCGAGCATGATGAGGAAACGCGCAGCAACCGTGACAAGCTTCTCATTGAAGCAATTTCAGCAAAAATGGACCAAATGATGGATAACAAAATGGCTGCACTTTGTCAAGGACTTCGTCAAGAGCATAATAGAGCACGGAAAATGAGGGAACAAGAGATTACTCCCAAGCCACCAGACAACACATTGAGAAAAACTTGGCACAACCCACATAAAACCTCTCACTCTCCCAAATCTAAGTTGCATTTTGATTCTGATTTTCAACCTACTAATGTACTTAAACTCTATAAATTTTCAGGAAAAGAAAAATACTTAAAGTGGGAAAGAAACATGGACAACTAGTTATACTACCAACACATCCTAAGAAAAGAAATATTAGCTTTTGCAATTAGCCAACTCATCTGAGACGCTTATAAATGGTGGTTGCAAGAAGAAGATAATCAATGGTTTTACAAGGAGCCAACTATCACCACGTGAGAAGTTCTTAAGAAAATATTGAGGGATAAGTATGCATCAAAGGAAGTGTCCAAGTACAATCTAAATGAGAAAATAGAGGTTAAGTCAACATCTCAGCCAAAGAAGGCCACTAAAAAAGTCGTAGTTCACTAGAAAAGCCTAAATCCATCACATGAAGCAAACGGTGAACCAAAGTAATGTAAGTCATCTAATCTTTCAAAATCCAAGGAAGTCACTTGTTATAAATGTCAGAAGAAAGGACATTTTGCTGCAACTTTCCTTGAAAAACACAAGCAAAACATCACTTCATTAGCATCAAAACTGAGCTCACAAAACTCAAGTAGTGGAGTAGTTAATCCAAGTTTAGAAACCTCCAGTTCTTATGTGATGTACTTGCTCTTGTCAAAAGATGTTGATTCAGGTCATATTATGGAGCATGAGGATGATAAAGCTGAAGGAAGCACAAAAGAAAAAAATCAACATTCAGTGTCAACCACTTCACAAGCTTGCCAAGATAATAAGTATGAGCAAAATGACTATGAAAAGCATGTGCTAGCTAAACTATATCCAACACCAGCTGGCTGTGTTTCAAATATCACCATCTTCAAAGCTGAAATATTATCAAACATCTTACGAGGTACTCATGTAAGGTTAGCTTACGAGTTTATTCGATATTGGAATAATTTTACATTCACTCGTAGTATCAATTTTGAATGTTGAAATTTCAAGTATAATGAACTTAATTTTTTCCTTAATTACCAAGGAAGATACATGTACCTTAGATGTATGTAATGGCTTAGGAGGAACCACATCAACACAGAGCTTAACAATGGATCAAACAAAGAAAGTAACAAGAGCTGAACATAGCATGGTGATCAAGAAGAAACCACCAGATGCTCGACCACCAATTAAAACCCGAGATTGTACAATTTTAAGGCCAATCAAAGAATGATGATCAAGAAATAGTCACTCATCATTGGAGTTAGTCAAGAGATCACCTTGAAATTTATCAAGAGCAACTTCAGCTAAAGCACAAGGAAGAACACATAGACAAGCAATTAAATTTCTTTAGGAAGGCTGGTGTGGTTAAGAAAACTTTGTTTTCAAAACAGCCTTTATTAGTGTTTGTTTATAAGAAAGCTCTCATGAGCTTGACTGACCTTGCACCGGTGCTGCCGAATGAGATGATGTCTCTTTTTCAGGAATATGAGGACTACCACCCATCCGTCTTATTGAACACCAAATCTATTTTCTTCCCGGAGACATTGATTTGCAAGAAAAGCTACTAATTGAAAAAAATATCCTTTGTCTTCATTGCATCTCAAAATCATATTTGGAGACCAAGAAACTATGTAGAACGTTCAAGACCCATATCACGGAGATTTGGATTACTTCACTTCTCATATTTCCCGTGGAGCCTAAAATGGATCTTTGTTCATTGTGTTCATTCCAAACTTATCAATGGCGACCAGGAGAGCTCTCATTTGTAAGCTAACCTCTAGAGTGGATAGGTTGGTCCCCAACAATGCCCTGATCCAAGAAGAGCCCCCCGGATCCAACACCACTTCAATTTATCGTGATACTTATGAGCACTGAACACACCAAGGACCTTATTCAGGAAAGTATCTCTTTTACTCGATTTTTTTTCATGATTTAAGGGTTGTGAGTATTAATTTATTATATCCAGAAAATATTGAGAAAAGTTTAGGATTATTCAAAAAATATTCGGAACAAAACTCTTGTCTTAAGATGCTTATAAAAGAGGAACATGATAAGAAAAATTTTTGGGTCCAAAATGAGACTTGTTTACTTTTTTTATAGTGACTTCATGACTGTGATAATAAACTTGTTCTTTGTCAAAGATGTTGATAACATTATAGGTACAGAAGAGGAGCCACCGGACTTAAAAGTTCTCTCGTCCAATTGCTTTGCGAGAACTGGAATTGGAGTTGTATTGATGCCAAGGATCGATGGACCATTTCACCTAAAAAGAAGAATCAATGAAAATGCTTATCAACTTAAGCTGCAAGATAAGTATATTGAGAGTTCAAAATTCACTGATTCTGACTTAGTCCTTTTTATTGCAGATAAAACAGATTTGAGTACAAATCCTTTTCAACTAGGGGAGGATGATGTGATTCTAAATGGCTACAAAGACTTAGAGCATGAAGCAAGGACAGATCATGAAGATATGGACAAACATGGAGCTAAGGACGTGTTGGAAGTGCTTAATGGACCTATGACTTGTTCCCGGACCAAAGATTTTCACCAAAGCTTTTGGGGTCTTAGTACACAAAGCTATGACCCAAAAAGATCACTTGAGAAATAAAGGTTTTATCCAAGCTACAATGGTTATGATACACGCTCAAGACGATCAACAAATGGATATGTGATCGATTTGCAGTCTTTTTTCCTTGTCTTCGGTTTTTTCCATTGGAGTTTCCAGATAAATATTTTTAATGAGGGTTATGGCTCACATACTTCATTTTTCTATTTGTTGATCATGATCAAGGCCCAATGACATCATAGACGTGGCCCATGGTGTGGAAGAGATCTTTTTCAAATTTTAACTTTATCTTTAATTATGTTGTATTTTCTGGGTGCTTGTTTTCGAGGTGTTCTCGTAAACACACCCTTCTTTTATTCCTTCTCTTTATAATCTCGTGGGACCTGATGTAAATTCTTATCTATCTTTTTATTCCAAACTCTTTTAAGTATGGATCATTGATCCAATTTCGTTTGTCGAGTTGTGATCTCTTAAATCTTATCAAAGGGTTTTCTACAACCCTTTGTGATGTCTATCAATCTATTTCTTGTTTGAAATTTCATTTGTCAAGTCTAAAACGAGATCATCTATCCTATAATTTTGTTGTGGTGAAATTGAGGCGTGATTCCTCATCGGAATCGCATCATATAACTATAGTACATGTTTAATTGAGATATTTGACTTATAATAACTATTAATTTTGAGCTTAGAACCCGAATCAGATTATGCCAAACCAAATCATACATAATAAATATAAGGTCCACAAACACTAAAATAAAGGTCATGCATGCGTCTGATTTCTTTTCTCCCAAAAGGAAGGAGACAAAAGCAACCAATCAAGTGGAGAGACAAGTAACCATACACATTCACTCGTTTCCTCACAATAGAAAGATAAGATAATGGAGTGTTCTGACACGTGGCCTTATCATAGTGGTCCGTATCGATAAGGGTGTCAACACCTTTCCTTAATCCTGTGGCAATTAACGACGTTATCATGAATCCTGACCCTTTGATCATTAGGGCTTTTTGCTTCTTGCAGTTCTCACTATATATAGATGACCAAACCAATACACAAACACTTAAGTAAGAGTAAAAGAAGAAGAAGAAGAAGTAATAGTAATGGCTTCCTCTATGCTCTCCTCCGCCGCTGTGGTTACCTCACCGGCTCAAGCTACCATGGTTGCTCCATTCACCGGCTTGAAGTCATCCGCTGCATTCCCTGTCACCCGCAAGGTCAACAATGACATTACTTCCATCGCAAGCAACGGAGGAAGAGTTAACTGCATGCAGGTAATGTCACTAACTGACTCAAGAAACTGTCTTTTGTTAGTGCTATTCAACAAACTCGGATTCATTGGAAATAGAATTTGGAATTATAGGTATGGCCACCTGTTGGAAAGAAGAAGTTTGAGACTCTCTCTTACCTTCCTGACCTTACCGATGTTGAATTGGGGAAAGAAGTTGACTACCTTCTCCGCAACAAGTGGATTCCTTGTGTTGAATTCGAGTTAGAGGTAATTAACACAAAGCATTTCATGTTTTTCTCTAACCAAAGTCTATTACCATGTGAATCCTCCAATATTAATTGTATTATATGGTTTTGTTATGCGTGTTTAGCACGGATTTGTGTACCGTGAGCACGGAAACACACCCGGATACTACGATGGACGGTACTGGACAATGTGGAAGCTACCATTGTTCGGATGCACTGACTCAGCTCAAGTGTTGAAGGAAGTGCAGGAGTGCAAGAAGGAGTACCCTGAGGCTTTCATTAGGATCATTGGATTCGACAACAACCGTCAAGTCCAGTGCATCAGTTTTATTGCCTACAAGCCACCAAGCTTCACCAACTCCGGTGCTTAATTGTCTTTTTACAAACATTCATATAATTATCTCTACTCATTTCCTTTCCTATTGTCTGTGTTTTGGTTCTGTTTCTGAGACATTTTCTATCGGATTGTCAAATGTCTGATTTATGAATATGTAATTTCTATATCCCCTCTTCTTGATTGTGTTCCGATGGTTATTGGGTTTTGAAGTTTAATTGGGATAAGAAACACAGACAAATAAACTATTTAAAAAAAAACTTAGGGTTGGATAGCGTTAGTGATAATATATTTACTAGAATAAGAAAACATTTTAATTAATAACTTAAACTTTAAAATTTAGATCAAATATGGTTTTATGTAGAATTTCGTAAAACAGTCATCATTTGATTTTCACACTTTTCTTATGTGGGAGTTTATGAGACACTACATATAGACTTACATATTATTGGTAATTATCATTAGAATAGAAGATACAACATAAATATATCTACTATTAGATAATAATGATGACATATGGATCTATATTCTTATTTGACCATTGTTTAGAGGGAAATGTTAGCTCATTTTTTGCTGTTTTAGTGATATTAGAGTAATATTTCTATATAAAGATAGTGAAAAATATGTTTGTAAATCTTACTCACACACAGAGTTAATACCTCGAAGGAAAGGATGGTCCACTTTTAAATCTGTGATAGACACATTTGTGGACAGAGCCATACATAAGATAGGCTAGTGGATAAGAGCCAAAATTTCCTTCTATAATTTCTTATAGTGTATCTCTAATATCCATGTGAATCTTATGTCAACATTTAAGTTCAGCGACTTTATGAAACCCAAAGACTTGAAATATCATTCTTTGTACACAAAAAATTATTTTAAATATAAATTTTTGGTTGCTAGCCAATGCATAGAAATGCACAATTTACCCAGCAGATGGGAGATAAACCAAAATATCAAACTGACTCATTGAGGCCAAAAATGAAATATATATAGAGTCAAAAATGGTATAAAAAAAATTTATTCCTTTTTAAAATTATGCATGCTGATACTCATTAAAATTAAGCTTTATTTCAAATGAAAAAAAAATATAGCAAATGGTTTAGATGTTGAGGATGAATTTTTATTGTAAATACAATTGTGATATGTAGACTGTTTGCCGGAAATACACTAGAGCAAGTCGGCAAAATATCCGATCTACTAGAAAGATCATGTGTAGCGAGCTCCCGTACCATATAGTAGAGTAGAGTTCCCAATAATTGTGTCTTTTAATCATTTAATAGATTGAGAAATCTCTTTAGTCAAATGGTTAACGGTCTATCTTAGCGACTTTCTCACTGGAGTTTGACTCCAGCAAATCACATTTTTCTACGAAATAGAGATTTGACTCCACATCGACCGATCCAATTGATGTAAAAAAAAACAATCATTTCATGGACTTTTTTACTAACCACTATCCGGTGCCGGTAAAATATTTTCGCAAATACATAGTGACATTTTGTTGCAAGATATCATGACCGGCCCAAGAATATGTGTTGACTAAAGCAGAAATATGACAAGTACCAAAACGAGGGGAAAAAATAGATAATAACACACCATCGATGCTCGAACTCGGGTTTAACTCGGCCCATGAACCTGATTTTGTAATATTTACTATCCCAAATTTATATATTAATTTTGATGCACAAAGATTGTGTTTTTTGGGTTTTAGCCTAATGTTGGCTCTGCAAAACGTGATCACATTATCGACGCCCAAAATTTATAGTTGAAATTTTCACTTCTTATGCCCAAACAGACCCAACCCAAATACATAAAAAACCTTGTCTCCAAACCCATATAAGATATTTCCTTTATGAATACCCTATTTATTGCTTCCAATGAGAGGGGATGATCCTCGGAAACTAGATGATCAAAATAGGAGTGATCCTAGTCTGGGGGGTTACCTCCCAGATGGTTTCAATCCAGTATAGGAACCATACCCCTAAGATTATACAAATAGCATATTGAGCTTCGAATCTTCATTGATCAAGTTTAGAACTAGCCATCACATCTCCCTCTGTAAAATCGGACTCCCTAATTAACCACTCTCATTACTCCATATTTTGACTAGAATGCAAGGGACTCGTCGAGGACCAACCCATTTTTGTCCTTTGGGAAGTCAATATGACCATGTTTGTGATAGTATACGGCACACGGAAGGCAGTCAAAGGAGCAAGTCCTTCCCCACACATCATTACGAGTCTATCTTATATTCGTCCTCCAATCATTAAATATGTGTTCCTACACACTATTAGTGTATTTGTATTGAACATGTTATTATACGTGTCAACATTTAATGACTTCGTTAAGTAATTTTTGTTTGTTTTTATAACTTGAATCAGACAAATCAAACCAATATGAGATAGATGTTCTTTTAAGAATTAGCTCTAGTAAGATAATTGAAAAAAAAAGATAATTGAAAATATTTAATATTTTACAAATTAAAGTAAATGCTGTTTTACTTAATATATTTCTGTGAAACATGAGAAAATTTTGAAAACGAACTTCTCAAATAAGATATTGAGCATTTTTTTTTTTGCGGAATATGAAATATTGAAACACAAAAAATTCAAAATAAAAAATCTACTATCAAAATAAAATTGAATCCCTCTTCAGAATTTCTCAATAACTTCTATCAACTGTAAATCTATATATAGTTGTACCAACCCATTGTAACAAAACACATATTTAGTGAAACCAACTTTCACCACTCATCACAGCATCATAACGCCGCCACCATTCCCATCCGAACGCAAACGCAAACCAAGTCCACTCCTCTTCATAAGTTAACATCTGCGGCCACTCCTCGACCCATCCTGATAAGACCATTTTCGTATTTTCCACTGCACCTTTATCCTTCTCTTCCTCTTCCTTTCCAACAACATTTTTTTGATCATTTGGCGTCTCTTTGTTCTTTCTCGTCGGCTTCATGATCATCATTGGTTTCTTATGTTTAGGCCGAGATTTCATACTCTCTTTGTGAACGCTCATTCGAACTTTCGCTGTCATTCTCGTGTGTTTAGATTGATCCCTTCGAGTTTCCTCTCCTTTTCTTGATTTATTTCTCTCCTTACCTTCATACACTGAGCTTACTCGAGCTCTCTTCATAGAATCCACGTGCATTCACACGTTTTAACATTAACAGTATCAATGTTTTATAACTCTGAGTAATATCTCTTCTATATATATTAAACTCGTATTCAAATGTGTCAACATAGATAGATTGGTTTTTACGCGTATACACCTACACGTATGAGTATCCAACGGCTTTGATTTCTTTTCTCCATTTTAAGCCAAAAGAGCAATGAAACGAACACAAAAAGCAATAAATAAGAGCAAAGAAACGAATATAATTTTCAGAAGAACAAGAATCGAAAGGAAAAAAATGGAATGATAAAAGATAAAAAGCTATATATGAAAAGGGAGATAAACGTGAAGGTTTGGTTATATAATGAAAGTTGTTAAGAGTAAATCCAGCATTAATTAATGGGGCTCGACCGTTTCTATTGTGTAATCTATTTTGGGTACATGGACATCCATGCATTCCACAAAGTGGGACCTACATAGCTACATTTACCAACGTAACACTTTCGGTTCTTCAAAGTTCATAGAAAAATTTGCTCTTTTTTCCGATTCTTCGTGTATAACGAATCGAGCTATCAAGTTTAAGCTCAAAGAGATATATGGATCCTGTAAGACCGGTACAAGTTGATAAGTTAGAAAACCGTTATTAATTGATAGGTCTTAACATTAAAGGAAGAAAACTTTATACAAGAAAACAAAAAAAAATCAACTTTTTCAAAAAAAAGTTTAAGTTCAAAGTGTCACCTCCGACTCAAGGTTAAGTTCATATGTAGCTTCAAGTTATCCCAAAAAGAAGTATCCATGTTGAACTTGACCCTAATTAAGTTCTTTATTTTAAAAATTTTAACCCAAACAAAAAAAGTATTTGAAGATGAGAGATGCATGTGAAAAGCCCAATAGGCCAATACTCAGGCTTTCCCGGTTTACTGCAACTAAACCGGTAACTTTTAAGAACCGGATTAAAATTGAATCAACATTCACACCAGACTTCAATTTAAAACCCTCACTTTCGCTTCCCTATTAAAATTGGATATTTCGGCTTCTCCAATGCCTTTGCATGTCTTTTCGACCCTAAAAATTTCGGCCTTAATTTATTTCATAACTTCGCTTGTAGAGCCATAGAAACAAGTGACACTTCCAAGTCTCTCTTTCTTTCACCGAAAGCCCTAAAATTTATGTCTTTGGACTAAATTTTTTTAACAAAGTAGGCAGGTTTACCTATTCTCTTTTTTGAGGTTTCTTAGTTTACAAGTTTCCTTTTTTGGGTAGATTCCTTTTTAGGGTTTCTCTCTGTTAAATATTTTCATGAATGTAGAAATTGACTTATTCAGAGTATTCAACTTGAATAAATGTAAAACTTCCTAAATATATATGGACAATTTCCTGTATTCTCGATACACATTCCTTATTACTATAAGAAATATGTCTTTATCGTAATAATGAATTTAAAAGATTAAACTTTTCGCCATTAGTAAATATATGTATATATGGCTGATGTTCTGATAAAAGCTTTTGAATATTACTTCTTATTTTGGGCAGAGAAGATAAATCATGTTAGTAATCTACCAGATAATATGTCATATCTTGTCCTTCCTTACTACAAACGAGGCTGCTTTGACTTCGATTCTCTCCAAGAAGTGGCGTAATCTGTTTGCACTTGTCTCTTATCTTGACATTGATTACTATCCTAAAGAGGGTAAGCGGGATAGAGACGGACTTCGAAAAAGTTTCATGGATTCTATTGATAGAGTATTGGCATTACAAGGTAATTTCTCCCATTAAGAAATTCTCCCTCAGGTGTATAAATGGCGCTGATTCAGATTGATTGGATGCTTGGATAAGTAATGTGTTGGTGCGCAGTGTTTCAGAGCTTCATCTATCAATCATTCTGGATATGAATACGCTAGATAATAACTATCGTCTTTCTCCAAAATATTTTGAGAGCAAGAAACTAGTCAAGCTAGAAATATGTGGTGGGATTGATATTGGTTTGTTTAATGAGAGCACTTTCTTACCGATGCTTAAAACTCTCGTTCTTGAGTCAGTTTATGTTGATACGTTTGAGTTTCTTCTTCATGCTTTTCCTACGGTTGAGGAATTAGTCCTTGTTGATATAAGCTGGAAAAGTTGGGATGTGATTGTGTCAAGTGCAAGTCTCAAGACCTTAACAATAGATTTCAACTGTGTAGAGACTTTTTCATTTGATACATCTAGTCTTGTTTACTTATGTTACTCTGGTGTAGCAATGGAAGATTATTCCTTAGCTAAAATGGATAACTTGTTCGAGGCTCGAATCAGCCTTTTTGTAACTCAAGATGAAGTCGATCGAGCAAGAGCACCAAATAATGATTGGTTAGAGGATGATGTTGTTCTCGGATTTGAAAATGTGGGGAAGCTCATGAATGGTATACGAAATGTTCAGTATCTAAACTTGTGTGCTAATACTCTCGAGGTCAGTTTTCTCTTCTTTTCTCTCTTGATTTGAAACATATAATTGCAATTAGACAAAACCACAATTAGACATTTTGCAATTATATGTTTCAAATCAAGAGAGAAAAGAAGAGAAAAGTGACATATATGTTTCTAAGTATGGAAAGACATCTCTATCTCTAGATGAAATTACAGGAGCAATCAGAGCTAAAGAGCTTGAACTGGGAGCGAGTGGAAGGTTATCTAAGTCTAGTTTCTAAAGGGTTATTTTTCCAAAAAAGGGGCAGATCTGAGAAGAGAGACAAAGCTGATATACAAAAAGAAACTGGGTTTCTTTGAGGTTGAACAATGAAGGTTTAAAGCTAGGTTCATTGCAAAAGGTTATTTGCAGAAGGAAGGGATCGACTACCAAGAGATTTCCTCTCCAGTTGTGAAACATGTCTCAATTCGACTTGTTCTGTCATATGTGGTGAATCTTGATCTAGAGTTGGAACACCTAAATGTCAAGACAACGTTCTTACATGGGAACTTAGATGAGTACATTTTGATGGAACAACCAGAAGGTTATCAAGTCAAGACCGAGACAGAAGAAGGAGTATGTCATCTCAGAAAATTTCTGTATGGCTTAAAGCAAGCTCCAAGGCAATGGAACCAGAGATTCAGCAATTTTATGAAGGAGTCAGGTTATCAGAGAAGCAGTTTTGATAGTTGCATTTACTATCAAAAGCTTGAAGATGGTTCATACATATACTTGCTGTTATATGTTGATGATATGCTTATTGCAGCAAAGAGCAAATAGAAGGTCCAAGAACTAAAGGGTCTGCTGATAGCAGGATTTGAAATGAAAGATTTGGGAGAAGTTAAGAAAATTCTGGGTATGGAAATCAAGAGAGATAGAGCAAAGGGAACTCTTGAGTTGTCTCAAGGACATTATTTGAAGAAGATCTTGCATATGTATAGAATGGATCAATGTAAAGGTGTTCTTATACCATTGGGAGTTCATTTCAAACTCAAGGCTGCAGAAGAGAGTGAACTAGCTGCTCAAGCTGAATATATGAAGTAGATTCCATATTCAAATGTTGTGGGAAGCATCATGTATTCGATGATTGGAACACGGCCTGATTTGGCTTATCCACTGTGTGTTATCAGCCAGTTCATGAGCACGCCATTAAAAGACCACTGGTTAGCTGTCAAGTGGGTCTTAAGATATATCAAGGCAAAACAGAACCTGAAACTCACTTACAAGAAGCAAGATAGTGTTGAAATCAAAGGGTTCTGTGATTCTGATTATGCTGCGGATCTAGACAGAAGAAGATCCATAACTGGTTTTATTTTTACTGCAGGTAGAAATGCTATAAGCTAGAAGTCTGGTTTGCAAAAGGTTGTAGCATTGTCCACCACTGAAGCTGAATACATGGCATTAGATGATGCAACAAAGGAAGCTATATGGTTAAAAGGTTTAGCAGCAGAATTGGGTTTTGATCAAGATCATGTTGAAGTCCTATTTAATTCACACAATGCTATTACATTGTCCAAGAATTCTGTTCATCACGAAGAACAAAGCACATTGATGTGCGTCTGCATTTCATCAGAGACAAGATAGCTGATGGAGAGATCAAAGTAAGCAAGGTGTCAACTCTATGGAATCCTGCACATATTTTGACAAAGACGGTTCCAATGAGCAAGCTTCCAAAGGCTTTGGAGTTGCTCAATATCTCAAGTCACTGAAGAAAGAGATGAAGAATCCAGAGAAGGGAAAGTCCAAGTATACTAAGAAAAGAATCAAGTTAGGGTGGTATTCAAACCAAGGTGGAGTTTTGTGGGGTTTAGTTTGAATCCCAGGCTCTGTTATTCAGAGAGTTGAAATCAGATAAAGTCAAGAGACTCAGTCTCAAGGAGAAGGTTTCGACTTAAAGGAAAAATCAGAAAGACTCAAGATGAAACAAAAGGTTTCAAGGATAAGATCTGAAGTTTGTCACGATAAGATTTGAAGCTCATGGCTATTCTCTCTGCAACAAACATAGCTCAGGTTCCTACACTGTTCAATTGTTCTGATCTGGAGAAGGCAAAGCAAAGCTCATGTGTTCAACGCTGCCCTCCTCAGAATCTGTGCCAAAGTCGAAGTAAAAGAGAACCCTTGAAGTTAACTCGGGTTAAGTTCTCTTGCTCCTTACTCTTGGCTGTATCGTTTGTCTATATATGCTGAGAGAATTGTAAGTGAGAAAGTGTGGTTGTGTGCGAAGTGGGAAGAAAGATAGAGAGTAAAGTGTAACAGATATTAAGAGCTCGGTTTGAGCTAAGTTATTCTTAGTGGATTTTCCGGAGAATTTCTCTGGCGAGATGTAGGATTTCTCCCAAGGATCCGAGTTCTTAAGTTTACACACGAGAGATTACAAAACAGAGAGAAGAGAGAACCTTAAAAATCACTAAAGCAAGCTATTTTTGTTTTTTCTAAGGTTCTAATTCTTAACATCACTCACACAATATTTCTTGGTCCGCACAATTCGAAAGCTGATCCAAGATCGGATCTACTCACTACACTACTTAGAAGGTAGCAAACTTGGGGAGTTACAAAACCAGTAGACAACATATTCTGTTTTACTTATAAACTTTAACTGTTTTGGTTTCTAAAGTTTTGTATATAACCCTTATCACTAATAAATTCCACATTTAGACAACAACAAACTTCATTTTTCTTTTAGCTTCATTGGAAAACTTTAATTTTTTTAGTTATAAACTGTGTTTGAAAAAATTGGTTCCAATTGGATTTTCAAACTTTCAAAAGTGGTCATTTGCATTCTCATTCTCATTATGTTTTTGAATTGTTTTTAATATATACTTATTTAATCATGATTTTTGGAAATTTCTTCTTCTTAATAAACGTATTTTTAGATAGAAAATCGTATTATTGAGACAGAATGAGGAAATTATTAGGTTATAAACACACGGACGCGAGAATAAATTGAACTATAATTTATTTTTTACTTATATTTTTTCAAATTTACTTTTTGTCATTTTTAATGTTAAAAATAATAATCATATATTAAGGGCTCGACTGATTTAAACGCTGCGGGGACGGGTGCGGATGCGGGAGTTTGCGGAAATGGACAGTTACGGTTGGAAGCACTACTAAGCGATTTGAACGACTGGTTTCGCGGTTAAAAACAGGAGCGTTTGCGGGTAATTTATGACTGGTTAACCAGCGGGTAGAATAGCGGTTAAACAAAATAAATGTAATATAAAATAATAAAGAAGCTATAAAAACACCGAAACCATACTATTATTATAAAATATAAAAAAAATTCATCATAATTTAAAAAGAAAAAAAAAACAATAAAGCACTAAAGAATTATTCAAAAAAAAAATTCATAATAATATGTTGATTACTTGATGCAATGAATTCATCACCAAAAATTATATCAAGTAGAGGGACATATTGCAGAGTGATGCTTGCTTGAACTCGTGGATCTTCGGGATTGACTTTGTACATATGATAGAATTTCTTCAACATTTCGAAACGGTTTTTTAGTTGAGGCCAAATCAAATCAATTCCAAACTGGTTGTTAATATTCTTAAGTATATTTTCTCTGTGAGGACCACTTAGAAGTCTTTTCCCTTTGTCTTCCGTTTGTTTCTCTACAGTCATCCATTGAAGTAGTGCACAAGTCATCTCACTTGACCATCTAATTCGCTGAATTATAAAATTATATTCAAGCAATTTAGTTTTAATCTAATAAATTATAAAGTATATAGAGACATACTATAACTTACCATTTTAGAAGAGGAAGCAGCACGATCATGTTGTGAAGCCATGAATCTCACATTCATATACAGTAAACATATTTAAATATGACTAAAACAAAATATAGTCAAATCTATTATAATACAAAAGAAGAAGGTATCTTTGACCATTAAACCAAAAAGAAGAAGAAAATACCTTCTTGTAGTCTCTAGTGAAAAAGAATTGTCCACAAAAAACTATGATACGTATTAGGGTTAAAGAGCTTCACTTTTATACTAGTTTGTGATTAGGTTAGATAATGGATTAGGATAACATCATAAGTTTATATAGATTTGGATTTAAAAAATTAAATTTTTTTTTTTACTAGGCGCAACCGTTCGCAACCGCAAACGCTTGTGGATAGGAACTTTTGGAATTTAGCAGTTTAGAACGGTGTGAAGCGGTATAAAGCGGTTTCTGTGATTTTTATAAAATGCTAGAAACCGCTACCATCCGCAAATGCAGTGTTTGCGAGCCGTAGCGGGAGAACCAATCAAGCTCTAAGCAAACTCATGTCAATGAAACTGGTTAAAAAAATTTCAACTACATGTAATCTTCTCGTCAACCTTGGTCAAATTCCAAAGGAAATTTGGCAAAACTTGGAGCAAGTTTTGTTCTTAAGACACTTCATTGTGCAGCCCACTTCTTATACAAGTGACCATTCACTAGGAGCTGGACATTACAACTTGATAACTTTCCATGGAGTTCGATCATCTCCACAATAACTTCAGACACTTTCGGGACTCCGAGTTGCGTAGAACCATCCTCTTCAATATAGATCTTTATCTCCTTCAAATACGGAAAATAGTCAAAGAAATGCTTTATCATGTGTATCTCTTTCATTGTTCCTCGAAACCTTTGAATCATTAACACTTTTACTGGACAAGATGTGAGCAAACGACTTTTATCCTTCCGAGAAACGCGGCCACAAGCATCCCCGCATTTATCTGTGACATGGTCCAAGAGACCCTGAAAAGATTAAGGAAACAATATATAAGGGATTCAAAGTATGACCTCTATCTTTATCAAAACAAAAAAAAAGTATGAACTCTATAGTTGTACATTTTGGAGAAAGACGATAGTAATTATCCAGCGTATTCATATCCAGAATGATTGATAGATGAAGCTCTGAAACACCACGCACCAACACATTACTTATCCAAGCATCCACTCGATCTGGATCATCGCCATTTATACAAGTGAGGGAGAATTTCTTAATGGGAGAATTATCTTGTAATGCCAATACTCTATCAATAGAATCCATGAAGCTTTTCGAATTCCGTCTCTATACCGCTTGCACCACTTCTTGGAGAGAATTGAAGTCAAAGCAGCTTCGTTTGTAGTAAGGAAGGACAAGATATGATATATAATCTCATCTGGTAGATTGCTAATATGATCCATCTTCTCTGCCCAAAATAAAAAGTAATATTAAGAACACAAATCTCAAAGCTTTTATCAGAACATCAGCGATACATATTTACTAACGGAGAAAGGTTTGATCTTTTAAATTCATGAAATTTTTTAACAGAGAGAAACCCTAAGTTAACAACCGCAAATAGGAAATCTATCCAAAAAAGGAAACTTGTGAACTAAGAAAACTCAAAAAAAAAAGAGAATATGTAAACTTCAATACCTTGTTAAAAAAGTTTAATCCAGACCTAAATATTAGAGATTTCAGTGAGAAGAGAAGAGAGAATAGGGAGTTGCTTAATCACTTGTTTATATGGCTCTACAAGCGAAGTTATGAAGCTTTTGGGATCTACAAGACATGCTAAGGCATTGGAGAAGCCGAGACATCCAATTTTAACAGGGAAGAGAAAAGTGAGGGTTTTAAATTGAAGGCTGGTGTGAATATTGGTTCAATTTTATCCGGTTCTTTAAAGTTACCGGTTTAATTGTAGTTAACCGGGACAACCTGAGTTTTCTTCCTTGAAGACTCAGCAATGTGCACTAGTCCACTTATCAAATTCATCGTTTGCAACAAAATCCGAGTACTCTTAAGTAAACAAGACGCAAGTGTATCAAATCAGAGAGTGCCTAAACGAAAGTTTTGCTCTTCAGAGACTTCACTGTGAAGTCCACTTCTCATACAAGGAATCACACATCGTGAATCGAACATCACAACTCGTTAACTCGTTGTAGAGTACCACTAGCTCCACGACAAGATCAAATATTCCAGGGACTTCAAATTTTGTAGGACCATTCTCTTCAGGAAATGCTTTATCATCCTTAACTCTCTAATTGATCCTCGAAACGCTTTGATATGTAACTTCTTCACCGGACAAGATATGAGCGAGCGACCTTTGTCCTCCCGAGACACGCAGTCACAAGCATCTCCGCATTTATCTGTCACATAGTGTACAAGACCCTGAAAGCAAAACCAAGACAATTGTAAATGTTCGTGACATGTGTTGTACAAGTACTTTCGTTATTATCTTCTTACCCAAAGGGCTAGAGTTTCCAAGTGTGGACAGTTCTTTAAGAGAACTGGCATTGCTTGCCATCCGAGATCTACGTGACTCAAAATAGCTAAGAATTTGAGGTTGTTGAACACTGGCATTGCCTCACAGCTAAGAGAAAGCACTTGAAACAAGACATCACCCAGTTAGACTATACGTTTCTGCTTTTGTCTCTGAAATCAAAATAGAATACTGACCTCAAGAGTAGTAGGAGACAAGAAAAGTTTCTTAACATTTCGTATGCCACTCATGAACTTCTTCACATTACCAAATCGGAGAACAACATCATCTTCGTCATCATCCTCTAACAAATCATTATTTGGTTCTCTTGCTTGCTTGATCTGATCTTCAGTTACTAACAGGTTGATTCTAGCATCAACTAAGTTTTCCATATTAACTAACACATAGTCCTCCGCAACAAACTCAGAATAATCAAGGAAACTAAGACTTGGTGTATCAAATGAAAATCTTTCGAAACAACTCTCGGAATCAATTTTAAGCGACTTAAGGCTTGCACTTGACACGATCTCTTCCCAATCTTCCCACTCTATATGAAACATCTCCAATTTCTCAAGCACAGGACAACCACAAAGAAGCATCTTAAACTTATCAAAACAAAACTCAACCGAGTCAAGAACAAGTGTTCTAAGCATTGGTAAGGATACTTCGCCATCCCACTCACCAAGTTTAACTCCACTACCTATTTTCAACTCAACTAGTGTCATAGTAACGAAAACTTCTGAAGACAACACATAATCATCTCCCAAACCAACGAAAAGATCAAGCTTTGTAACACCACGCTGCAGAACATTACATATCCAATTATTCTCACGACTTGGATGAACACCAGTTTTACATATCCAGTTTTACACCGGTTTTTACGGCAACTTTATACTTTATAATTACGGCAACTATAACCGGAACTTGGTACTTTATAATTAGACATCGTACATTTTAGGTGTACGCCTGATGGAAGTTCCAATATTTTCTTCTTTGGCTTCGATCTTTTGTCGAATTGGATATGCCTGATGGTGGTACTTGATATTAAGTTATTAACTTATAAACTGGTATGTTGAGTTAAAGACCAAAGAATTGTAGTCTCCAAGCTATCCACCCAAGGACCTGAGTCTAGCTTCTACGATTTTCTTCTAAATCCATTGTCTAGCGTTTCCCTTAAGTAACTTCAGTTCTTCTATATAACCGTAAATAACTATGTTGAAATAATAATAATCATCATGGGTTTATATTTGTTTACATTAGACCAAAATTTTGTATATGCTTCACCAAGAAAAACCCAGAAAATGAAGGTATAAAGATTGAGAACGAATAAAAACAGATAAAGATTTACATCGTCAAGGACACACACATTCAACAGTACATCGTTGTTAGTGATGGGAGATATTGGTAAGCTATATGGGAAGAATTGGAGAAGTATCAAAGTCATTACCAAGGATTCCATTTGATGGATCTTCTGATTTCACCGAAGAGTCTTTCTTGCTACCTTCGAGAGATGTCGCCTCGAATATTCCAAACCCTAATACTAAGCAACAGACGATGAAACCGGGAAGAGAAAAATCCATCTCGTAAGCTAACTCCATTACTATTATGCATGCACCTGCTGCCATTAAATGCCTTGGGGAAGAAAATACCATATGCAATCTGCAACAAACAAAACGTATTCATATACAACGCATACGTTTGTGTATGAGTGCAATGTAAAGATAATTGAAGGGAAAAGGTTTAGGAAACCTCTCTTCTGCGATATTGTCAGCGTAGAATATTAGGATGATCCCAAAAACAATGGTGCTAAAGAAAGCCCACGCAGAAAATGGCAACTCAGACGTTTTCCCTGAAGATGATCCCTGAAGTAAGTTTTTATATTAGTGAACCAAACGGGTAATCGAGAAAACACCATCTTTTATACATTGTTCCTTCTCATTGCAGAAGAGTTGCATCACTTACTATGATAAGGTCCCACATGGCAACAGGAAACAAGAAACAGGTTGCAGAAGTAATGGTTATCGCATGCAGTCGTTTCTTCTGCTGGTTCTGTAAAAGAAGAAAATTGGTTTGTTTGCAAAAGAAGTAGAAACGAGAGAAGAAACGGATTGGCGGAATAGAGGAAATCTGAGAGCAGTACCTTTAGAGAAACACGGCGTGCAATAACCCGCCTTAATGCTGATAAGATTCCAGCACAAACTGGTATCATCATTCCCATCATACCTAGTGCTTGTTCTGTTTGTATTTCTTCCTCTTTGATGTCAGTACTATTTTTTGATGGTAGTTTGTTGTTAAGTTAAACAAATGAACACGTAAACTATCCATAGACAGTTAATGAAACAAAATAGAGAGAGAGCAAGAAAACTTTAGGTAGACAAAAGAGAAGGAACTTGTGTAAAAGGATATAAAAAGGGGAGAGAGATGATGTAGCCCATCCTTGAGACAAGAAAAAAAGAGCTACCAGCATTGCAATAAGGCCACCTACCTGACACGATTTGGAAATATCAGAGAAATGTTGTCCTAGTCTTCAGATAACCAACATGGTTTATATATAAACATAAACTTGATCTTTCACATTGAACTATATATCATTCATTCTAATGCAAGCAATATAAGTAAATGGATTAGCCAGAAGAAACATCATAAAATGCTAAAAACTATTGCACAGTGCGAGACAAGTGAGATGGTTACCGTGCTAGTTGGGTCTAAACAACATAATACAATGGGTAAAGCCTATGTAAACCGTGCTAGTTAACTGGTTACATTGACTTGAGGTGATATGTAAGAGACACTGTTAAATTAGAAACATTCAGATGAATACCTTTTTCCACACATGGCCTCTCCGTCCATATAATACTCCAGAAAGTACTCCAAGAACAGCACCAGAGTACTCTGACAAGATAGCTCTGGCAATAATAGACAAAGCGAATTAGCAAGGAGAATTGAAATTTCAATTTTCTTTTTATCAAATGACAGAAAATGGAGCTTAAAAGGGCAAATTGCAGAAATGAAGGATAAGGAGAGGATTGTAAGTTCAGAATTTCGGTAAGTATTGAACCAAACTGCTAAACTGGGAAACACCTTTTAGAGATAAACTTTCAACTTCCGTACCTTTCAGAAGCCAAAATCTAGGCTAGATCCTAAAACTGTAAGACAGATAAGAGCAGAGGAGAATTTATGTATTCTGAATGCTCAATAACTAATGAATACCTAAGCGGTCCACAAGACTTGAGACCTTTTCCCCACAAGATGAAGTATAGAGCTGTGATGAGTCCATTGATAAGAGAAGGTACAATCTGAAAGAAACAAACACTCTTCAAAAATTAGTAGCTAAAACAGAAAAGGAATAATTTAGTCCAAACTCTCCCATTTATATATATCAAACCTGTTGATTGGAAAGTGCTCTTCCTTTCCATGGCTTTTGAACTATCAAGAAGATGATTGACGAAGGCACCAGACAACAGAAGAGAAAGAGAACAACAGGCGCTCCTGTCTGATTCAAGTAACGGTACATCGAATAAACTGACCATATCCTAAAAAAGTTCCCAATGAGATGGACTATCTGAAAAGGTGTATGCCTGCAAATAAAGAAGGTCAATATAAACCAATTAGATGGCAGATTACTCAATAAAAACTACAAATGTGCTCAAAGCTAAGCAATCTTGAGAATTAAAAATCACTACTTGAAACCTAAAACTGAATCAAAACACAGTGAGTGAAGTATATCAGTGATTCAGCCTAATTCATATCGCTGCATTAACTTCAGCAAAATCGAGGAAATGTGATTTCCAATTCAGAGGGATAATACAATGAAGAGCATAAATTTCAATCTACAGTACAAATTTAATGTCAATTTGAATCAATTCCATCGCAGCAAGAGGAAACTTCGGGATTTTATTTTTTTTCTCATTTCATTTCTACGCAATCAAATTAGCGAAGAAGAAACCACACTCAATGATAGAGAAATTGAATCGGAAACTTTTGGTATGAAGATACCTAAAATGTGGAGATCCTCGATCGTCGGAGATTTGCTTCGGCGACATCATTTAGCCTAACTCCGATAATTACGTGGTGCTTAAATCCAGTACAAATTGAAATTACTGTTAAATCCAAAATCCTTCCACTAGGAACTGGAACTCGGAATCTAGAGAATCTGTAACTGATGAAGAATTTGCGTGTAGCTATGATTGAAGATGAAGTATCGTCTTCTTCGTCAAGGAACCGAAGGTCCCGAAGCTCAAGTCTAGCGATCTATTGAGATCGAGAGACGGAAAGAGAGGCGAGGTAATTTTAGTATTGGGCCTTCATAAAGCCCAATTAAAATAGGCCTAATCTAAAGAAAACTAAGGCCATGTAATTTCTGGATTAGTTTTTGGTGTTCTTTTCTCAAAATTTTATTTTTAGTTACTCAATTAAATTTTTAGAAACTCGATTTTTCAATTAAATTTATTTTCTAAATATAAAATCAATCTTTAACATTTGTAATTATCCAAAAACTAGAAAATTAATTTATTTTTAATTTTAACTAATTTTATATGAAGACCAAAAACTTTATTATCGAGGTTTATCCTATTTTTTTCAATGGATAATAAAGTTTGAAAACTTTATGCTTAACACAACAATTCCGGTTTATTTGAACCCGTACATTTTCTTCTCTGGCCAGAGTCAGCAGTTGAATATTTCAATAGTTTTCTCTAAAAAATATTTTAGAAGTGTTGGGAAGTAGTCTATACATATACACATATATTGATTCCAACAAAATCCAATCACATATACAAAACTAATATTGGATGGTTCAGATATATAAAATAATATCTAAAGTAAAATCACTAAGGAGATGGATAAATCGAGTTTTAAAGATATATTGAGCATAGATTTAGTCCATAATAAATCATTCAGACAAAGAAGCAAAGTAGTATACTTTGAAACGATAAACTAATAGATAATCAATAATCAAAATTAAGTCTGAAACTTGCACTAATAATCTTTGACAAGAAAAAAAGAACTTGCAATGATAAAATAAAAAATGTTTAACTCTATCGAGATGTTAAATTTGGAAAATAAGAAATAAGTACATTTTCACTCCATTTCAGAGTTGGGATTATGGTGTTAGTTGGTTTTACCAAATTAGTACTGCCATAGAAGGAAATAATATCATCCAGACTATCTTAAAAGCTCAAATAATACTTGGTTTTATTATTCCATGATATTTTCTTGGGTGAATATTATTTGTTGATCAATTATTTTTTCTTTGTAGGTTAAATAATGAATATCAACTTCATTGATTGGTTTAACAAAATATAGAAACTATTATTCACGAGAGCAAATGGCAAGTCAAACCAAAATCTAACACCATGAAAATTTTTAGTTTAAAAGTTGAAAAACACCAGAATTGCACTTAGTTTAAAATTTTTAGTTTTATATATATATATATATATATATGTTTCTAAAAAAGTGTGGGTTTTGCACATTTTAGATCGTTGATTGTGAGGTAGTTGATCATATTTTTTTCCTTCCCATGTTCTCGATATAATCATATAAGCTTATCACTTCCATTTCATTATTGAAACCGTAAAATATAAGCAGTGTTGTGATTACTTTTTTCTTTTAATACAACTGATAAATTTGATGAGATGAAATAACTATAGAAAAATTATATTAGACTCTCATAAGAATACTGTTATATGATACATTGATTTATTTAGAGATAGAATATGGAAAATCAGCCATCGGATTTTGAGGATTCAATGCTGCAAGAAATTACAGACTGAATTCCTCATTTCGCGGACTGAATTTCTCATTTCACAGATGAACATAAGAAGAAACAAACTCAACCGGAGAAAGCAACAAAAGACAGACTGTTGTCTTCTTTGAGGGCTTCAAAGTACTACAAACAGGAGTTCAAAAATTTCAAGAAATAGGCAGCTACCTCAAGCATAAAAAATTGATCGAGTATAAACTGGGTGAAGAGAAGACCAAGATCGAAGTATAAACTGGTCTTCTTAGTCATGAGCTTACAAAGCTCTTTCAACCTCCTCCAGAATCACAGATTTTAGTGAATCTCATGTTCATTGGTCGTCTGTTGTCGAGGAAAGCACAGAAAGTGTGGGTTTTACCAACGTTGAAAGGATAATGGAAAAAGATTGTGTTTTGCTTTCAGAAATTTCTAGTGACATAACTCTAAATCCTTTGATCCGCCTTTCCTCCCTTGAACTTATTCAGTTTTTTTAATCACCAGAATTCATTGCAGAATTGCAACGAAGTAGCTAAGCTCTTTCTAGAAAAGTCACCGATAAAATTTAAGGACCAAAACCGCTCATATTGAGAGTTGTATGATAAATTGAACCAAATAATTTGTTCTCCCTTCAAGGACAATGCTCTCCACATAACTCTCGATTTTTCAACTGCAAAGATTCTGATCATGTGGGACTTCGAGAATTGCACCATATCTTACAGAAACGATGCAACATCAATTGTTCCTAACATCATGAAGGCCTTGAAGCAAATGGGATTTAAAGGTGAAGTTGAAATGGTTGGTTATGGAATAATTATATTAGACTCTGATAAGAATAATGTTAGATTATACATCGATTTATATAAACATAGAATAATCTAATTTTCCTAAATTAAGATATGCATAAATCTAAATAATATATTTAGTGATAAACAATAAATTTCCTAATTTAAGATATTGACAACTATCAACAATCTTCTAGATTCTTTTTTATTTCAGTTCGTAATTTTGGTCAATCTCAACTCGGTTCAAGTCGATCTCTCGATCTCCCAATAGCAACTCTAATTATTGTATCATGTCAATAAGAATCTGAGGAAGAAGGTCACTTTAGAAGATTTATTGTATTATGTCAATAGTTTTTCTAGTGATTTTCTTTCTCGGATTCTTACCATGGTATTATATAAAATAAAGTATAGTCATAGTATATGGAAGTATGATTCATATATAATCAACATATATATTATTAAATATGACAACACTTAGGCTGCTTATTTCTTAGAGAATTTCAAGAGAATGATCGTTTAAGTTCCACTAAACCATTCAAAAAGCTCAAGTATTTCGGTAAATCTAACCAAAATGTAAAACATGACAAAACAAAATATTATTAAATGTAGCACCACTTACACTGCTTATTTCTTAGATAATTTCAAGAGAAAAATAGTCTAAGTTCCACTAAACCATTCAGAAAGCTCAAGTATTTCGGTAAATCTAACTAGAATGTGAACATGACAAAAAAAATGTATTATTAAATGTGGCACCACTTAGGCTGCTTATTTCTTAGAAAATTTCAAGAGAAAGATCGTCTAAGTTCCACTAAATCATTTAGAAAGCTCAAGTATTTCGGTAAATCTAATCAGAATGTGAAAGATGACAAAAAAATAGATACTCAATAGATCTTCAAAGAAAACTCGATTCTCTAGTGAAAACAAGACATGTTCTAAAAAAGATTTCTACAAAAGGAAGAACTGTTACTCATTATCTCTCCAACAAACTCATCAGATGTAAACAATTGCTTAACATAGAGTCTATTGTTCTTTGTTTTTGGGTTTGTGTCATTCTCATTGTTAAGAAGACATATCTCTAAGATGTATAATATACTCTTAAACTAATCTCGTCCTTGTTTAAGAAACAAGAAGATGCAAAAAACTAAGAATCTTGTCAAAAGAATAATAAGGCAATACTATATAAATTACCAAAAGTATAAAGCATTTCGGATGTAAAGTGTGTGTGAGCAAGTAGATCTAAGAACTCATTGAAAGTTCTATTATTGTTTACATCATTTTTTCTCTCTCGATATGATGTAAACTCAATATGAGTTTAAGTTTTCCCCAATAGTTTCTCTCATTTTTTCCTCAAAAAAAGAATATTCTAAGTATATTCTATTTCTACTACTTATTACTAATTTTCAATGACACTTTTTATTTTATAAAGTTACAAATTTTATCCACAAACTTTATGTTTTAAGCAATCAATAAAACTAAAATTTTATTGTAGAAATTAACTTTTGGAGATTCAAAGAAAGAATTATACCTTAAAAGAATTGAAGGTAGAAAATTAAATTTTTATATCGGGATTTGAGTTCGATCCAAGATCCGAATATTTAGGCATATATGCAGGCTCAACAAACAAAGATTTATCATAGAAGGCTTCAACAACAACAAGATGAATACGCTCTTAATGCATCTCTTTCATTTGGTGAATACTTTAATGATTTTAGTGGATCTGGAAGCAGTTTATCAAATCATTAAGTCATTTATATATGTTGTCTTTTGAGTTTATTTTAAAATCATTTTAAGTCATTATGCTATGGTGTTTTAAGTTTTTTGTTTTTTTTTGTTTTTTAATCTTTAGTTTTAATAGTAATTATGTATTTTTATTTTTATTGTTGCTCATGTCATTGTATTTTCTATTTTATAAACATTATATTGTATTTTTAATTAACGAAAACTAATTTTTAATAATTTTATTTCAATACTAAAATTAATTGTATATTTTTAAGTAATAAAATCCTTTATGTGTAAAATAAAAACACATCAAAGTTTAGGGACTATTCTGTAAATAAAAATGTGTAAGATAAAAATGAGTTTTGTGAATAGTGTTCTCTCAAATATGATGGGATATTGTTCATATACTCATTTTCCCCTCAAAATGATACTATTTTTTTGAACATCTGCAATTTTCATTACCACCCTTGCGAAATACAAACGAGGATTATATAGATGGTGAAAATAGAGAAATCACCAAAGGCAAAAGCCCCAAAGAGGGAGCCAACAAAAAGCAAACAAAACTACTTAACCAAATTAAACTAAAACAAACAAACCATTGAAAGCCACTTAAGCAATGCCAAAACCACCAAAGATCGATTCAGGGGAGACAAGCAATAAGAACTCCAAAGCAAAGAAATACCCAGAAATCTTGCTCGAAACATGGAATATGAAAACAATGAGAAGGTCTAGAAGGAACTCCAACACCGAGGAAGAAGTGAAACGATTGCACAAACCAAAAAAAGTCTCCGCAATCGAAATGACAATCACGAACCTCAATGCAAGACTCAAAGAATAAGACCAAGGAGAGGAAGAGCAATCTCAGCCGTGAGAGAGGGAGCACCCCACTACCGACCTGTTTCAGCTATGGTATGAACCTCAGCCCACAACCTTATCTCAAAACTACAGTAGTCCCCAAGGAGAGTTGTGCTGATTAATGGACATCGCGAGCCAAAACTTATTCTGAGAGCTAGAAGGAGGAGAAACACACAACTCTTGGCCAAGGACGAAAACTCATCCCGACACTCCTAACAGAGAAAGTCGAACTGAAAGGTTCTCCCTCTAGACAAATAAATCGTTGATGAATCATACACTAGAGCTAATCGCCAAAACCCACCCTAGACCCGAACTGGAAGGACATATGACAAAACTCAGCAGCTACAATAAACATAAGGCGCCAAAACAGAACCCAACAGAGTACATGACCTGAACTAAGAACAAATAACCGAAGAGTAAAGAGAAGCAACATAAAAAGCCTGACGACGCAGATCCACAAGAACCAATGAGAAACCAAGATGATTTAAAAAGATGATTTTTTTCTTAAGACGTTTGAAACATATTTATTCAACAAAATTTAATTATTTCGATGCGTGAAACTTATATAGTTGTATAGGGAAGAAAATCAAAAGACTAGTAGAAAGACAAAAAATATCTAAAATTGGTTCTTCTTGTTTGATGATTAGTTGATTACTAATTCAGTAGTTAAACTTACACTCCTAACTTGGGCAATTACAGATATAAGTGGGCGTCAAACAACACGTGGCTTACTTTTGAGGACCTTGATTTTTCTGGTCGTGTGGGTTTTTTGGTTCCACTAGAAGTCCATGTGCACGCTTTTAGTGCGTCTACACTTTATTGCATGTGAAAGGTCAATGAGAAAGTTTACACTTTAACAACTGCAATCAGTATATTTTTAGTGCATGTGAATTCCTTTTTCCGTACTTTTGTGAGATACCCTATCAAATTCTTACTTACTATCCATTTTGCTTTGGTTACAAGAATAAAACTATAGCTAGCTATAAAATTCATTAATTATAGCTGTAAAAAATGTGCGGAAAATAAATAGGAAGAAGTCAGCAAAATATACTTTTTGACGAATATTTGGTCATGTCTCAAAAAATGTATAGCTCATCTCCAAATTAGTTTTCACATTGTGATTTCCTTAAATTCCACTTTTGGGTCAAATTTAAAAATATTGGATAATTAATGACATGCATAACTTTAGACACGCATTAACACATTTTATTATCCTAAACATGCAGTACGATAGTAAATGATATGTTATTTGAAAGAAGAAAAAAAGATCTTTTGGTATAGTACTGTCGTTTCATCTCATGCTCTATTTCCGTTCTATCCAACCAACCATCCCTTTGTAGGAACAATGTAATAATGGACGGACATAAATCTTATAAAAAGAGCTTAATAATGAAATTGTTTTCTAATGAGTATTTGGACATGTTTGATAGTCTTTCACTAATTCCTACTAGAATATTGCTCTCGATGTTAAATGCATTTTAGAAGAATGATTCAACCAATTATTTTAGATGGAAATGTTTTATATTATGTGTGTCATTGTGTCAAGTAGAGAATGATTCAAAGTCTTCAAGAGAGATAACTACTTTAACATTGACTATATTATAATAAAGGACTTGTCTTCCAAAACTAGTAAAGTAGGTTGAAAGTTGAAACTTCTTCGATTGTTTTTATCAAAAAAAAAAATCTCCAGTGGTACACAGACCCGTCCCAAAATGTTTCATTTTCTTCGTTTCTTTATGGGATCTCAAGGAAAGTTTTTTTTTTTTTGACCCTTTTATACCTAAATAAGCTGCTTTGGAACTTTGAGTCATTTTTTTAAAGAAAACTTGTAAAGTTGATGATAATGGGATCCGGGTCTGAACACCTTTTGCCCTCCTCATTTGGGCCGGACTTGTTATTGGGTCTACTCGCGTAACCTCAAAGCTTCGTCTATATCATTCCTTCTACAATATCCATCAATCAAAGTAGTATAAGTAACTTGATTTGCCGTAACAACACCTTTGATCTCTCGAAACAACCTCGTTGCTTCTCTCATTCTACCTTCTCTACAAAACCCATGTATGAGTGAGTTATAAGTGACAATATCAGGAGCAACCCCACTTCTCTCCATCCTATCTTGCACGGATAAAGCCTCGTAATGCATACTCTTTTTACAATACACCGAGATCAACGTGTTCTAGGTAAAAAGATCAGGAAACACACCTTTTTCTTCCATTTCTCTCAATAATTTCTTGGCTTTCTCAGGATCGCCGGATTTAGAACAAGCATGAACCAATACATTATACAAATGAATGTTAGCCACAACACCTAACTTAACCATCTTCTTGAAAATCTTCCAAACTGTATCAGTCAATCTCTCTTTCACTAAACTATTCAGTAACACAGTACAAGCTTGCAAATGCGGCTTCAATCCACAATTCCTAATCTGCTCAAAAGCCTCAATTGAATCATTGATCATCCCTGATTTAGCGTAAAATATCATCAACCAGCTTAAAACGTGAGAGAGAACTTCTGGGTCTTCTGAAACACTTTCAACCAAAGATCTCAAAACTAAAGGAGATGACAAAAGCTCTCTCTGAGACAATTTATCGAGCAGGTGGTGTGCAGTTTTGAAATGCTTGTGTTTTGTTAGAATCAAAATCATTTTCCAAGATGATTGTAAACTATGTTTGCAACTTGGTAACGAAACAGTCCAGCTAAAGAAACTCCATCAAAGAGAAGGTCCGCCATAACCAGAATACGAAGAAAGCTCGGAGATTACCTGAGTGATTATTGCTGATGTTAATAATCCTGAATCAACTTTGTATTTCAGGATATTTTTCCAACTTCCCTTCAATATAGCTCCACAGATGCTATGTGCAATAGGGCTTCTCGATTTGCAGACGCTAAATTCACCATTGTTGTTGCTCAGGTGTTGTAATAGAGACGACTTTGAGGAGGCGTAAACCGGTTTGAAATTCCTGAGTAGAAGAACCAGACCGGATCCGGGTCTGAACACCTTTTGCGCTACTCATTTGGGCCGGGCTTGTTATTGGGTGTAGTAAAATTTTCAGTTTTAAATCTTGTTATGAAATTAAAATACTGCCATCGTACATACTACATACATTTGTGTTACTCTTCACTGTTAGCGACAACTGTGTTTTTGGTGCTACATAAATCCTGAAGTGAAGTTTCAATAGTGGAACATTTGGGTAGGGTTTAGCAAACAAAACTTGGTTATTAGTTTGTTCTTTTTCTACAACAATGACAAAGCTGATTAAGATGAGATCATGATGAAAGCTGCAGAACACATTAAAACTTATACATTATAAAAGTCTTTTAGTAGTGGATAGGAGAGTTAAGGCCTTCTTGAGAAGAAATATATATTAATCACTTATCCATTTAGAAGCAATAAAAAATCTGCAGAAAGTCCAAAAACAGAAAAAAGTATTATCCATTTAATATATTATTAGCAGAAATACAATAAGCATTTAACTAATATACAAATTTCAAAATATATAATTGATACCCAAAATCGAATCTAGCAAGTAGCAACTTTCTAGTTATAACAATATTTAATATAATGCATAACCATATTAAATTCATTAACAGAGTTTAAGGCTTCATGCGTACTCTTATTCACTGACATCGCTATGACGTGACTCTCACTTTCGCTGTGCCAAGTATCCCTAATCTACACACTTTTGGTTTTTGTATATTAGTTAAATGCTTTTTGTATATTCGGCCCATGGATTCTTTTACTTATTAGGCCTTTTATTTTCCCTTTTTACTCGTGGGCTTTCCAATATATTTATTAGATGGGCCTTTTTCTTGTTTATATGTATATTGTACTAGTTTCTAATTTTATGACTTAGCGGAAGGGAACATAGATCCGATAGACAACGTACCAGTTATTGGTAGGGTTAGACGTTGTGGGTATGTTTCTGATCGGCCAGAAGGAAAAGCCGTCTCAATTGGCTCCAATGCTTGCTTCATTGAAGAAAGAAAGGAAGAAAGGAAAAGATTCCCTCTTCGGTCTTCACCCTTCACTCTTCACCAACACAAGGCAAACTTGTAGAGAGTTTATTAGCTAATAAACGTATTCTAAATTTAGTTTCGTGTTTTTAGTTTCGTATTTACAGGATATTCAACCTATTATTGGCTCGTGGATGGATTCAAGCAGAGGAGTTTGAAAAGAGAGGTCTTTGTCCTGATGTTGCTCTATACAGAGGATTAATAAGAAGGGTTTGTAAATTAGAACAGGTGAATCACGCCAAAGTGTTGTTTGAATCAATGGAAAAGAAAGGTTTAATGGGAGAAAGCGTTATATATACGACCATGGCGTATGCATATTGGAGAACAGGGAAGGTCACTGAAGCTTCTGCTTTGTTCGATATAATGTATAATCGACGATTGATGGTAAACTTGAAACTGTATAAATCTCTTAGTGCCTCTTACGCTGGTGATAATGATGTTTTGAGATTCTTTTGGAGTCATGTAGGTCTTTTACGGGAAATGAACAAAAGTGAGGTCTTGTGAAGTGAGTAACCATATAAGCTCAGTACTGATCATGATCAATTTTGAAATGGTTTTAAGAGTTTTGAGTTTCTTGTGTTCTCTAACTTTAATGAAGAATCAAAATTTTCTCAATTCATGCTTTTAAGAGAATTTGAGTTAAGGTTGGGCAAGCTCAACTTAGATAAAGATCATTATGATCAAATTTAAACTTTTTATTTAACATATTATCTTGATAATACTCAAGTAACAGTAGTGATTAAGATGACTAAAAATCCATTAATCCAAACAATAGAGCTAAAATTCTTAGCTAGGAACCAATCAATTTTAACTCGATTCAAACTTCAAATCCTAAAAAGATGCATCCCTTGTAATAATAATGCTGAATTAATCAAATCAAACAAGAACTAAAACTAAAGAAGAGATCACAATCATTAGAACCAGTCAATTTAGCTAAAAAATATCCAAAACAACGAGTCAAATGACGAATATAACCACACACCATGTTCCAACACTTAACTAACACGTATCAGATAATGAATGCTTCATGAGAGCTCTATAAATTATGGAACCTTTGGACAAAACCATAACTCAACTTGAACGCATAATCACACTTTGATTCAAAAAACTCAAAAATGTCAGGGTTAAAAAGTTTTTTTTAACTAAAGCTCAAAAATGTCAAGGAACCAGAACATCAGCTTCCAAGCCGGCCAGGCCAAAGGCCAAACTCAGGTAATCCTAAATTATTCCAACTACAATATTGTTACAAGGGCTGACCCAAAATTATCAGGGTTAAAAAAGTTTTTTTTTCTTCTTCATTTCCTCTTCAATATATTAAAAATAGATAGAAATCATATACGAAAGAAATAGATACCTTAAAACTAAACTGATGAAAAATGATGAAACTCCCGTGACAACAACCATAAAGAGGTAATTTTCAAAAAAAAAAAAAACAACCATAAAAAAGAGAGAATTTTGAAAAAACAAAGAAAAATACAAACGAAAACTGTTAAGTCTTAATCTATTTACGGGTTTTTATTCGAAATAAGAAAAATAATTGTCAAATATTTGGAATGGACTTAAGGGTTAGAAAATGTCTATCG
Source organism: Cardamine occulta (assembly GCA_028015245.1). Lineage (NCBI taxonomy): Eukaryota > Viridiplantae > Streptophyta > Magnoliopsida > Brassicales > Brassicaceae > Cardamine > Cardamine occulta. The sequence continues at coordinate 3,136,863 of CM051389.1, forward strand.
CAAATAGTCTGTTTTTTTTATAGTACATATATATAATTAATTCGTTGATGGATGTTTAGGAGAAGGCTAGCTCTATGATGGACAAGGCAAGCAATGCTGCCCAATCTGCCGAGTCTCTGCAAGAGGTTCGTAAAATCCAAACAATTTTCATGATTAAATCAAATTCCACCTAAATAAATTATTAAATCAAATTTCACCTAAATAAATTATTAAATCAGATTTCTTATAATAACTTGGGATTAAATTGTTTCACGTGTAAATATTTGTGTAGACGGGCCAGCAGATTAAGGAGAAGGCACACGGAGCTTCCGAATCAGTGAAGAATGCGACTGGATTGAACAAATGAAGACAATATCATCTGATTAATTATGCTATTTTTTTTTCCAAATAAGACATTATTTCATTTTCTGAACCTAAAGATCGGGTTTAACGGTTTAATTATTCAGACTGTTGGTTTTTTATTTATTTAGTAATACTACTTTTATTGTATTTTGCGAGCTGAATTGAAATAATGTTTGTGGGTTTTGTTGACAACATTGGAGTATCATATAGTATATAATTAGGGACTCATCTCTCTGAAGTGTCCACTTAATCAAACTTTTTTTTTTGAATTATAGACAATTTAAAATATTCATTAAATCCATGTTTATTTATATTTATTGAAACAATCTAACAATATTTATAAAACAAACCCATTAAATAAACTGAGTAACAATTAAAAACTTAAAAATTATAATGAAATACAATTATAATGTCAATTTTATAAAAGTAATTATTTAAATAATGCATTTAACAAGATGCTGAACTAATAAGAAAATTAAAAAATGTTATAAATCATTGTGGATTGTCAAACTCTTGTTCTGGCCCATCAGGCCCATATCCGATGAGACTTAAGACGATTTATACTTTTCCTATTCCGAATAGGATTTACCTTTTATCTCTTGTATTGATTCCTATATAAAAGTTCTATTGGAACTTCATTATCGATAATACAACACACGAAATTCCCCCATAATTCTCTCTAGTTTACAACACGTTATCAGCACGATAGTCTCTAAAACCCTAGCTAGCAGCCGCCGCATCTAAAACCCTAATCTCGCCGCCGATCACAAAGCAACCGGATCAAAGCAAAGCAAAGAAGATCTCTTGAAACCAGTCAATCTTACTTCACTTTGAGACTCGGTTCTCCCAATACATGGTAACGGAGTTGTGAAAAGATTGATTGAGTTTATTTCTTGAGGAAGATATCTGGTTCGTGATTTCCACTTCAAACCGAATCTCTAAGATAAGTTCTAAAACCCTAGAACATATATAACCATGAAATCGGTAAACCCTAATTAAATTAGGAAATCTCCAAAACCCTAAAAGATGATCTATATTCGGATATATGTTCCGATGCTCGGTTGTTCCGGCTAACCGGAAGTCATGTGTTCGGATGTATGATCCGGCTGTTCCGATAAAAACCCTAATTATATAGCATGTTCGGTTTTTCATGTTCAATATTAATTGTATGATTACTGGAGTGTCGCAAGACACGGATATTCTTGTGTGATTAATTATTATTTGTTTGTTGATATTCACAATGAGGTTATGAATTTGGTTAAATAATTATGAAACCCTAATTAATATGGATATTGCACATATATGTATAAACCCTAATTGATCCACATATGATTGTTTGTTTGATTGATAAATTTGATTACATGATTAATTATCATAAATTAAAATCCGATCAAAGCACATAGATATGTTAAGATCTTGCATGAAAATTTGATCATATAATTTTGTTAGATTATTATCGCATGAATTTATTTTACATAACCTTGCTATTTTGTTAAATCGGTTGCATGATAATAATTGTCACAAATTAAAATCTGATCAATATATAAATATTTAAGCTGCATGAGAACCTTGCATGATAATTTGAACTTGTATTTTGAGCATGCTAGGTTGCTAGAATATTATCACGTAAATTGTTTTACACCATGCATGAATATTAAAATTTTGTGATATCAAGAGATTATGATGCATAATTTCGGATGTCGAATATCCAAAACTTGGAATTTGCTGCCCTTACTCTCTCGGGAGATAACTATCTACAATGGGCATTGGATATTAAGATCACTCTAAAGTCTAAAGGACTTGGCGAATGTATCGTTGAGAATAATAATGAGAATGAAAGAAATCGATACATGGCAATTATGATAATTCGCCATCATCTTGCTGAGAGTCTCAAAGATCAATACTTGACAATTGAAAATCCTCTTGACCTTTGGAACGAGTTGAAAACAAGATATGATCACCATAGAACGGTGATGTTACCAAAGGCAATGTATGAATGGAGGAATCTAAGGTTCCAGGATTTTAAATCCGTGGATGAGTATAACTCGGCCCTATTTAAGATTGTCTCTAAATTGAAGTTGTGTGGTGAGAAAATAACTGAAGAAGAGATGCTTGAAAAGACATACTCTACATTCCACACAAGTAACGTATTGTTACAACAACAATATCATAGAAAGGGTTTCGAGACATATGCAAGTTTGATCTCTTGTTTATTGCTAGCTGAGCAAAACAATGAGTTATTGATGAAAAATAGTGAAATGAGACCTCTTGGATCAACCCCACTCCCTGAAGCCTTTACGGCCGCTGAAGAAAAAAAAGAAACAAACCATGTCCATAAAGAGTTTAATGGCCAAGGTAGAGGCCGAGGCCGTGGACGTGGAAGATGGCAAGGAGGACGTGGCTGCAGCTACAGTCCCTATGGCCGAGGACAAGGCAGAGGCCGAGGGTATCAACCCAACTTTAATCAAGGCCGTGGAAGAGGCCGTGGCAATTTTTCTCAGCCACAAAACTCGGCCAACAAGCATGGATGCCATCGGTGTGGAATGGGGAATCATTGGGCCAAAACATGTAGAACTCCCAAGTATTTGATTGACCTCTATCAAGAGAGTATTAAAGGGAAGAATCCAGAAGCAAATTTGGTCCATCAAGATCATGAAAATGATTTTGATCATGAGCAAGATGATCTAATGCAATATGAGACTTCAGATTGTCTAAAAGAATAAAGTTGATCTCGACATTTAGTTTCTATGTTTGGTTTTGGTGTTTTTATTTGCTTGGATTTATGTTCTTGAATTTATTTGTTATTGCTATTATTTTGGATTTATTTGATTTAATGAAAGGATATTGTTTTAAGTCTCTAAAATATGATTATTGATTTTGAAGAATGAGTGATGACAAGGATATTTTCGTGGTGGATAGTGGATCAAGCCACACGATTCTAAGAGACAAAAGATATTTCATAAATCTCACACTCAAAAGTGCCAATATATGTACCATAGCGGGTATGGCTAATTTAATAGAAGGATATGGTCAAGCAAACATATTATTATCTAAAGGTACACATCTAGAAATAAGTGATGCACTATACTCACCGAGCTCAAAGAGGAGCCTATTGAGTTTTAAAAACATTCGAATGAATGATTTGCATATTGAAATTAAGGGCAAAGGGAATAAAGAATTCTTTATGATATTTGAACTCGCCAATGGCCATAAGAAAATCCTAGAAACCATACCTGCCATATCTACAGGCCTTTATTGTGCTAAGATAAATATGATAGAAGCAAATGCCACGGTAAACAAAGTGTTTTTCAAAAATTTCACTCTATGGCATAACCGGCTTGGCCATCCCGGTTCTAACATGATGCGAAAATTGTTATTAAATACAAATGGGCACACATTGAAAGAAAGAAGAGTTATCCCAAAGAATCTCACGTGTGAAGTATGTCCACTAGGGAAACTCATAGTCGGCCATCACCAAGAAAAGTGAATAAGGAAACATTGAATTTTCGGAAAGAATACAAGGTGACATCTGGACCAATTCACCACCTTGTGGGACGTTTAGATATTTTATGGTACTTATTGATGCATCCACGAGATGGTCACACGATGTTCATTATCAACTCGAAATTTGGCATTTGAGATTACTTGCTCAAATAATTGCCTAAGAGCACACTTTCCAGATTTTCCTTTAAAGACTATACGCCTAGATAATGCTGGTGAATTCACGTCCCAAGCGTTTAATGATTATTGTATGTCCATGGGATAAGTGTAGAACATTCTGTGGCACATGTACATACACAAAATGGATTGGCCGAATCATTTATCAAACGCATTCAACTAATTGCGAGGCCATTACTAATGAGATCAAAACTCCCGGTCTCAGCTTGGGGACATGCAGTTTTACATGCAGCTGAACTAATTCGCATCAGGCCATCTAGTGAACACAAATATTCCCCATCACAATTGCTAACGGGTCATGAGCCAGACATATCCCATCTTAAGACATTTGGATGTGCCATATATGTACCAATTGCTCTACCGCAAAGAAGTAAGATGGGACCTCAAAGGAGGATGGGGATATATGTTGGATATGATTCGCCCACCATAGTTAAGTATCTTGAGCCAACCACGGGTGATCTATTTAAGGCCAGGTATGCGGATTGTCACTTTGACGAATCCAACTATCCAACATTAGGAGGAGATAATAACAGACTGGTAAAGGAAATTACATGGAATCAAACATCCTTAACATGGCAAGATCCTCGGACTAAAGAATGTGAAATAGAAGTCCAAAAGATTATACATTTACAAAAGCTAGCTAATCAATTGCCAGATTCATTTGCTGACCCGAAGAGAGTAACAAAGTCATATATACCAGCTGTTAATGCACCAATAAGAATTGATGTCCAAGAGAGACACAATCAAGTTGCTACAGAATCTAAAGCGCGCTTAAAGAGAGGTAGACCATTAGGTTCCAAGGATAAGAACACTCGGAAATCAAAGAAAGGTGCAATGGGAGAATCCGAGGTTATTGGAACCCTAGACATGAATGAACCAAAGGAACCAAACATTGATACTCGGGACGCCGAGCTTCAAGGTCCTGAAGTTCTTGACAATAATGAGATCTCAATAAATTATGTCATGTCTGGAAAACAATGGAATAGAAAGAATGTCGATATTGATGAAATATTTGCATACAAGGTAGCACTTGACATTATGGATATAAGCGATGATCTAGAACCCACGTCAATATTAGAGTGCACTCAGAGAAAAGATTGGATTAAATGGAAAGAATCTATAAACGTGGAGTTAAATTCATTAAGGAAGAGGAATGTATTTGGTCCTATAATCTGGACACCTCTTGATATTAAACCAGTTGGACACAAATGGGTCTTTGTGAGGAAAAGAAATAAAAATAATGAACTCGTGAGACATAAAGCACGGCTTGTTGCACAAAGATTCACGCAAAGACCATGAATAGATTATGAGGAGACATACTCCCCTGTGGTGGATGCTACAACATTTAGATTCCTAATAAGTCTGGCCATAAGAGAAAATTTGGATATGCGGTTAATGGATGTTGTAACCGCATACTTATATGGTCCACTGGATAATGAAATATATATGAAAGTCCCAGAGGGAATTGAGGTCAAAGATAAAGAAAGTTCTCGAGAACAACATTGTATAAAGTTGAACAAAAGTCTTTATGGATTGAAACAATCAGGTCGAATGTGGTATAATAGACTAAGTGAATATCTAGTCAAAGAAGGCTATAAGAACAACCCCATAAATCCGTGTGTATTCATAAAAAAATTTACTAAGGGGTTTGTAATCATCGCGGTGTATGTAGACGACCTGAATATCCTAGGAACCTCTGAGGAAATTTCCCAAACAGTCGAATATCTAAAGAAAGAATTCGAGGTGAAAGATTTAGGAAAAATAAGATTTTGTTTGGGGTTACAACTTGAGTACATGATTAATGGAATCTTTGTGCATCAAATGGCATATACAGAGAAAGTACTCAAGAGATTTAACATGGACCAATCTCACCCATTGTCTAGCCCCATGGTTGTGAGATCCCTTGACTTGGATAAAGATCCATTCGGTCCAAAGAAGGATGATGAAGACGTCCTTGGTCCCGAAGTGCCATATCTAAGTGCCATAGGAGCTTTGATGTATTTGGCGAGCCACACTAGGCCAGATATATGTTTTGCCATGAATTTATTATCAAGATTTAGCTCATGTCCGACCCAAAGGCACTGGAACGGGATTAAACATATACTTCGTTACCTACAAGGAACGAAAGATTTGGGATTATTTTATACTAACCATAACAAAGATGGTTTGATTGGTTTTGCGGATGCAGGTTACCTCTCGGATCCACACAATGCTAAATCCCAAACGGGATATGTTTTTAACGGTGGTACGGCTATATCTTGGCGATCCATGAAGCAAACTCTTGTTGCTACATCGTCCAACCATGCAGAAATCTTGGCGATGCATGAAGCTAGCCGTGAATGTGTTTGGTTGAGATCAATGACTCAACATATTAAAGTGGATTGTGGAATGACCGAAGGAAAGGAGGAACCAACCATATTGTACGAGGATAATGCAGCATGCATAGCACAACTCAAAGATGGATATATTAAGGGAGACAGGACGAAACATATTTTGCCAAAATTCTTCTTCACGCATGATCTACAAAAGGATGGAGAAGTACAAGTTCTACAAGTTCGTTCAAGTGAAAATTCAGCAGATCTATTTACAAAGTCTCTACCAACTCGACATTCAAGAAGCTAATACATCAGATTGGAACGCGAGGATTGAAAGACATCGAGTGATGTAGAGATCAGGGGGAGTAAAGCGTGTTGTACTCTTTTTCCTATCTCGGTTTTGTCCCAACTGGGTTTTCCGAGAAAGGTTTTAATGAGGCAACATCCAAAGCGTATTACGAGCTCTTAGAGTTATGACATCCAAGGGGGAGTGTTATAAATCATTGTAGATTGTCAAACTCTTGTTCTGGCCCATCAGGCCCATATCCGATGAGACTTAAGACGGTTTATACTTTTCCTATTCCGAATAGAATTTACCTTTTATCTCTTGTATTGATTCCTATATAAAGGTTCTATTGGAACCTCATTATCGATAATACAACACACGAAATTCCCCCATAATTCTCTCTAGTTTACAACAAAAAAAAGTTTAAAACATAGAAGATTAACCGCCTTTCACCAAATTCACCCTTTAAAATATCTTTTATCCCTATCATATTTTAATTAAATATATGTTTAAGAGTTTGTCTTTTTGAGCTTTAAATTTTACTTTTAATTGTAAATGTGTTGTTTAAAATTACGATTTTATCCACCTCTTATAGTTAATAAGATTTATTATAAATAAAAAAAATCAGTGAAGACTTTATTATTTATCTCTTACAATTCTTCCTATTCTTCCCATTCTTTTAATCCCATTAACAAAAGCAACAAAAATAAGATTTTCATGCTAAGAATGATCAACTATTTGAGTTTTTATTCAGCTTCTCCCCCATCAGAAAACGAAGAAGATTCGGGAATAATCTCAGTGGAGATATGCATAGTTCCTCTTGTGTCTATCAATGACACAATACTTTCTCTTTTCTCACATAGCTTCGCAAGGCCAAAGTCAGAGACTTTAGGACAAAGATTTCCACTAACAGAATATTCTGAGGTTTAATGTCGAAATGCACAATTTTTGTTTTGCAGCCATAATGCAAGTATTCCAATCCCCGAGCAATGCCTAGCGCGATTCCAGATAATGTTGTAACATCCTAAGTTGGTGACTTGTTTCTAGAGATAAACTAATCAAGAGACCCATTCTCCAAAACTCATACACAATCGCCCTTTTAGACCCTTCATAGCAGAAACCAAGTAGAGAAACAATGTTTACATGAGATGTTTGGCTCATGCTGGCGACTTCGTTGATGAAATCTTCACCATTTGCATTCGAATCTTTCAAGACCTTTACTGCAGCCTTACGGCCATTACAAAGGTTTCTTCCATAGAAAGTTCCAAATCCTCCTTTCCCAATGGTGTGTGAAAATGACTGTAATTTTCTTCAATTCTGCATAAGTGTAGTGTTTCAGTAGTACCTTAAACATGACTACACTATTTTCCTTCCTTTTCTTCTTCCTTTTCATCTGACGCTTTGACAACATGAGGACAACAATGAAAGTCGCCAAACCAATTGTGGAACCAACAGGTATGAGGATTATCACCAGAACATGTGACTTATTATCTTTTCCAAACTGAGGCGATATAAGGTTTGGTGTTAAGTCCGATAATAATATAGGATCTGGATTAGTTTCGACGAGGTTACCCTCAAGAGTACTCAGTTTGAGAATCTCTACAGCATTCAGAATAACGACATAAAACAATGCACCAATGTCCGCCAAAGGATGCAAGTCGAGTCGTAGGTCAGGTCTCATCCCATTTTCGGAACCAACAAACACTATGAAATCTATATATACCGGATTTTGAGAACTACCGCTCAATCTTATCACGTCCATATCTTTCTTAGCTTCCTGCTTTCCTATGAAGATGGAGAAGACACGTTGGTTTGTACCATTCACCTCCAGCATAGTCTCAAAGAAATGTAGCCTCACGAGGTAACTATACCCGGCATCTACTGTAAAGAGCCACGTCATGTTCCTTTGCAGGTTGAGATTAGGAACCTTATTAATGACTCCCATTGAGCGACTCGTTGCATACACATCTACTGGCGCAACATAGGGCGGAGTTTTATCCGTGTAGTTGATCTTTGCATCCGGAATGCTCACAACGACTCCCTCAATTTCGTTATCCACATCGGGGAACCACCACGGGAACATTCCCGAATCGTGGACATCGGAGACCATTTCTCCACCTACGTTTCTCCGGTGAACGGTCTCAAAAGCCGTGTAGTTGTCTATTTCAAAGTCAACGTTACTACGGACGTTTATTATACTGTCCCTTTGAGTAAAAATCGTCAGGCATGGAGACAATCTCGACGCCGTTAATGAAAGCTACCGAATTCGGAGACGGCTTGAACGTAAGATTGAGCATCTGGTTAACTGGAATGATATACTCTTTGATCAGAGTTTTTGACTCCTGTCTAGAAGCGTTTACCGCTAAATCGGCGCTGAAGTTTTGCAAGAGTGTGAAACTGTTGACGGTGACGGAGAAGAAGGAATTGTCGGTATAGGATCCGTATCGGGTTGGATAAAAGTATAACCGGAGGAATTTCCAGCCCGGACTGACCGGAAAACTGCAAGTGAAATCGGATCGGAAAATCCGAGCATTCATGTACGGAACCAGAGGAACCCCTGCTGCTCGGTATGACACATCAGAAAAGAACGACGCGTTTTCTGAATTCGACGGAAGAATTTTCCGATTCTCCGTCATCCAATTCCGGCCATTTTTGTCGACGTAGGCATAGGTAACACCGCAGTTGAAGAGAAAAACATCGATGGGCTCGTTCACCGACGTTGCTCCTTCTCCTCTGCCGGTGAGGGTTCAAGAATAGAGAAAAACAAACAAAACGTAACAGATCATCGGATTTTTTTTAATTGTAAATATATTATTTATGGATTTCTTTACTATTTTGATCTAGCAAAGATAGTATCATGAAATTGTTTGTGATTTTGACTACATCTGTTTATTACATTTTAAAATAGATAAATGATAAACTGATCTCTTTAACTTAGTAGTTTGGTTTGTTTTAAATTTAGAAACTATTTATTCATGTGGCTGAAATTATTCAACATAAGTATACAATTTCATTTTTGACGCCATGTTATTAAATTTTACAATTTTAAGTATACAAAATGTTATCATTTAGCTATTGTATCATCATTTATCTTTAATAATTTGAACATAATTGTAGCTTTAAATACAATTCAATTGCAGTTTACCTAACAATTAAAAAAAAACAGAGATAGAAAAAAGTACATATATTTTATAATTATATTAATGTAAAAAGAGTTAAACATAGTAAACGTTAAAGGATAATAGGTCAGAGTTTTACTGGATTATAATGTATGCAATCTATTTAAACAGTTTTAGTTGTATACGTTATTGTTTTTTTCTGCCAGTATACATTATTGGTTTTATTAAAAAAATTATTCAACGTTGACAAATTTGAAAAATCCTTGCAATCTGCTTCAAAAAAGACTTAAAACTGTTTAAATAATTAAATCACTAGATAGTAATTCACGCTCTCCAGCGTGGAAAAGTGTTTACGTAAATTTTGATTCGTTAATTTACACAATAATAGATTAATAATAGTATTTTTTAATTTAATTTACTTTATGTATTTTATAATTATATATATTTAATTTAATTTGTATCATACACCGATCTAGACCCGTAGTTGGTATAGTAAATATAAAAACCTTGAACTAATTTATTGTAAAAGATAATATTTCTAATTATTTTTAACTAAACAATCTTCTGAAATCTCAACTAAAACCAATGTTTTAAAAACAGGACCGGACCAGCCGGTCCGACTGGTTCAACCGGAAATCGGAAATCTAACCGGGTTTGAGATGATGTAAAACTCATATTTGAATAAAACCAGCTAAAAAATAGTAAAACCGGTGATCCGATTCGATAGTAAAACCCAGTTTACAAAATTTAAATCTAAAAATTGATCAATTAAAATATATACAAAAGGTTTGAATACCTTAGAGTTTTTAGAGTGAGTTTTTTCGTCTCTATAACTCTATGTTTCTGAATGAATTTTACAATGAGGTGAGTCTTCTATTTATATAAAAAAAGAGAAGCCCTAAAATTCGAAAAATTAAAACTTCAGAGTCGGTGCAACGATCGGTGCAACATGAGGCACCGATCGGTTCTTAAAGCCTTTTGCACCGATCGGTGACAAATGTGCACTGATCGGTTCTTGAATCCCGACTTCTTCTTCTCTTGACGAGTTTTGATCCATTTCCACTCTAATACTTCTCTTTTGACTCCAACAAATGTACAAACATATAAATACATAAAATTACTAAAAACCATCTTGTTCTTGTTGAAAAGACTAAAGATTTGTTAATAAAATAACTATATATAACACTAATAAATAGTGTTATCAGCTGAAAACTTTTAAAATTCAATACTTTCTCTGTGAAATTCATTACTCTATCATCAATTTGTAGTTATAAAAGGGGAAAGCGATTTGGGACTAAAATTAGGTAAAACCAAAAAATTATTTTAGTTATAAGTTTATAGCATTTACGTAATATAGAAAAACCAAAATATATAATTGATACCCAAAATCGAATTAGTAAAAATGCTATAAATCTATTTATGTAAGATGTGTAATGGTTAAAATCTTTTTATTATTAATATATTTTTACTAATTCGATTTTGGGTATCAATTATATGTTTTGGTTCACTAATTTACAAAATAATAGAATAATAATAGTATTTTTTATTTAATTTACTCTATGTATTTTATAATTATATATATTTAATTTACTTTGTATCATACACCGATCTAGACCCGTAGTTGGTATAGTAAATCTGAAAACTTTGAACTAATTTATTCTAGAGGCATGGTTACATAGGTAGGTTATGGTCTTGCAACTCTCAGTATTAGACTATTATGCATGAGTAACACTTTAAAGTTGCAATTATAAATGACCATGTTTTACAATATATATTTTTACTAATTCGTTTTGGGTATCAATTATATATTTTGGTTTTCTATATTAGTTAAATGCTTATTGTATTTCTGCTAATAATATATTAAATGGATAATACTTTTTCTGTTTTTGGATTTTTTATTGCTTCTAAATCGACAAGTGATTAATATATAGAGATACAAGGTAGGGTTTAGCTTGTTCCATAAGTAATTTAGAACTTTCTAATTGACCAATAATAGACATCCACTTAATATTAAATTATCCATAACGTTAAGCAAATATATATGTATTTAATAGCTTATTTTATGATAATTCTCTAAACATTTTTTTTATTTTACCTATGCAGAAAATTAAATATTAAACTTTTTACAATTAACATTCAAAGATATATCACATTTTGAATATATTTTAATATGCATCACAAATTTATATTATTTTATATAATAGATGGTTAAAATAAAATTTTCGATGATCACGCTAAAAAAATAAAACTAGAAAACAAATATATATATATATATATATAAGAAAATATTTCTCTAACAAATAATAATTAATTTTTAAAATTTATCATTTATCTAACAGTATTTAATATTACATTATAATTTTTAAGAAAGTAGCTAAATATATTGAAAAATTCTTTAAGAAACTATTAATTTCTTAAGTATATGTGTATATTGGTAATTTAACCAAATTTGTTCAGTTGAAATATTTTCATTTTGCAATGTTTGATTATGAGAATTTTCATTAATTCTGGATCATTAGCATACAATCATATAACAACAATTCCATCATTCGACGAATCAAGTTTTACCTTTCGGAAAACTTGATTAGCAATATGATCAACTGATCATGACATGATCGAATATAATATTACTGGCCGAATTTAGATAATGTTTTAAAATTTATACACATTAGTTTCTTGTTTTAGAGGGGAAACATATCATCAACACGAGCTACCAACGCTTCTCAACAGATCCTCGCATGCTACATCTAGACGAATCCATGTAACACCACCGCCTCCAGCAACGAAAAGAAAGTCTCAGCAAAGGCCTTCCCAAGGATACAGACTGGAGATCCAAAAATTGTAAGCCAAATCTAGAATCTATTGAGCTTTTGACACAACCTAAAAGAAGACAGAACTACAGACAGAAGAAATCAAGCACACCCACCGTCGGATCCCACAGAAAAAGACAAAGAAATTGCTCAATCGCATTTTTCTTCTCTGGCGGCTGATTCTTAGGTTTTTTTTTTGCGTGTTGCGCCCTGTCTCCCTCAAAATGATACACCATTGCAAAAACATTTTCTTCATTTATTTATATTTTTCCTTAAGATGAGAGACCATTGGAGATCTTATAACTAATCTACACTTTAATGAACTTTGTTAAATAACTCAAAAATCTTTTGAAGTTGCAACAATTTCCGTATGCCCCACAAAAACATATGAGGGTAAAAAAGTAAAACATTCGGAAAAAGAGAAGAAGCTGATAGCTCTTGAGACCTCTCTCCCGAGAAAGCTCGACGCTAATGGCTTCTTCTTCTTCTCTTCTCTCGTTCCCATGCCTTTCCTCGTTCAGAATGACGATCAAGCCCATGGCGACTCTCAGCAATTCCACAACAACAACAATTCCATATGAGCTGAAAATGGGGGAAAACCGTCTCTTCCACAAACTTCCCTCTGGTCTAAAAATGGAGGTAATCGAACAGAGAAAAAACAAAGCCGATAGAGAAGAAAATCCACCATTGGTATTTATACATGGAAGCTATCACGCAGCTTGGTGTTGGGCTGAACATTGGTTACCATTCTTTTCTTCTTCTGGGTTTGATTCTTATGCTGTTAGCTTATTAGGTCAGGTAAATTCTCAATTCATTAAAGTTCTAATTTTTATGCTGAATTTTGATTTCCGCAATATATACTATCAGAAACATAAAGTTTCAAACTTTGAATTAAATTTGAGTGATTTGTGTGTGAATGTGATGTTGTCATCTTTGAATTTTTTTAGGGTGGAAGTGATGAACCTTTAGGAACAGTTGCTGGAACACTTCAGGTACTTGAAATACTTACAATGTGCATTGTACTATTTATTGGATAGTTACTTGATTAAGCAAGATTCTTAAAAGTGTTTTACTTGTTTGTGTAGTAGACACACGCAAGTGATATTGCAGATTTCATTGAATCAAATCTTAGCTCTTCACCTCCTGTTATTATTGGTCATTCTTTTGGAGGACTCATTGTTCAATATTACTTGGCAAATATCGCAAAGAAACAGTCTTTAGGTAAGGCTAATTCATAAAATGAGTGTTCTTTTTTGGATCCATCTTAATAATGCCTATACGATAACCATTGAGTTTGTTCTTTCGATTATAGGAGCGGAAAATGCATTTCCAGAACTTTCAGGGGCTGTATTGGTTTGCTCCGTTCCACCTTCGGGTAATAGGTAACTTAGTCAAAACATATTGGCTCTTGCTTATATTAGAACTTCTTGTTAGTTTAGCTCAAATACAACTTTTGGTACTCTCTTCTTGTTCAGTGGGTTAGTGTTTCGTTATCTCTTCTCAAAACCTGTAGCAGCTTTTAAGGTAATAACTCTTATCCTGTCAATGATCTTGCAAGGATCAACGATGTTTGTTCTTGGTTATGTTCAACAATGTTTGTTCTTGGTTATGTTCTTGAACAGGTCACACTTAGTTTAGCTGCTAAGGGTTTTCAGAAATCTATTCCTCTTTGTCGGGAAACATTCTTCTCTTCAGCTATGGATGATCAACTTGTGCATCGGTATAAACTCAGTTTTCACCTTGAATCTAAATCAAGTTTCAATAATCTAAATGAATTGTTTGTTCTCTTCTTTTGATTTAGTTACCAGGATCTGATGAAAGAGAGTTCGCGGATGCCGTTGTTTGATCTGAGGAAGCTAAACACATCACTTCCGGTACCAAAACCAATGGAAAATTCGACGAAAGTTCTTGTTATAGGTGCCAAAGATGATTTCATAGTGGTAAGAACTATGTAATCCTCCCCCCCTCTTGCTAACCAAACCGGAAAGTTTCAGTCTTGGTACATGTATTAATCCGGAGTGAGTTATGGTTTTGCAGGACGATGAAGGGCTGATGGAAACAGGGAGGTTTTATGATGTTGAACCGGTTTGTATTGAAGGTGTTGCTCATGACATGATGCTAGATTGTTCATGGGAGAAAGGTGCTGAGGTTCTTTTGAATTGGCTAGGTGGTTTGTCTAAACTGGGAAATCTACCGGTTTAATGAACTTTAATTCTAATTTTCTTAGTTAGATGAGAAAATTTTTACCGGTTTGATGGAATTTGATTTTTCTTCAAAACTTGAAAAAAATTGTACCAAAAAGCGTGAAGAAGATTATTGCAGCAGCACAAAAACTAAAGAAAAATGAAGAATCCATCGAGAAGACCAAATATTTCAGAGCTTTTCAGAAAGCAATCTGCAGAAAGAAATGAAAATGGCTAGCTTGTTTATTGAATCTGGAAAATGCTTTATTGAATAAGCCATAAAGAAACATTCAAAGTTCAAAGTTTCCCTCTACTTTTGATTTTATCACCAATTGTTCCTCATCTTTTTGTTCTAAGTACTATACATGTCTGTAATTAATAATAAATTAATAGAAACAAGCCGAACTCAATAATGGGGGTAAAATGATAATAACGTAAAGATGTTAAGAGGTTTTGATAATTTTTAATCACACATATTTTCTTGGAAAAAGGATAATTAACGACGAAGATGGAGCAGGGTTTATAATTTTTACCTAATTTTTAATCCTGTATATTTTCTTGGAAAAGGACTTGAACGCTGAAATAATCAGTTTTTTGTCGGAAGAAATTTATACGATTTATTGAATTCAGTTCATAGGAACTGCATCATCCACAAACCAAGAATAATAATAACAATAATTTTATCACCATATTATTGAAGTCACAATTACAAAAGAAAGCTAATTGGCTTACAAATTCTGCCAACTTATAATTTAGCAAGGATACTTGCATAGGCACATACTAATATTATCAAGAGTGTTACAAGATCCATATCCACCATTATATTTTTTTTGCACAATACGCATTACAACACTTATCAGGACAACTTGGACTGCACATACTAAGCCCATCATTGCAAATTTTTGGGGGTGGAGGTGGTGCACAGTCATAGGTGCACGTGCACATCAAATTCCCAACCTCACCGTCACATTTGCTTATGCACGATGGTCCGTGTTTGGTCTTGCATCTTTGGTCGCAGTCTTTGCAAATGCCTAGACTCTCGTCACATGTAGCTGCTCTTGTCTGGTTAACAACTAGAGCATTGCATACCTTATTAAACTTAACATAGAATAAGATCATATTTTCACTATGTAGAATATAAAGTACAAGTAAATCAAGAAAATGGTAATGAGAATGCTTTAAAAAATTTAACGTATCATTAATTGTTATAAAATATGTAAATATTTTTCAGTAATGTTAACTTCTATCTGCATCTAATATCTTAAACAAAGGTTTGAGTTTAGGATTTTTGGGTTTTATTAGAGTGTCATTTTGATAAATTAAACGTTCACATAACAAAATAACCTGTTACAAAAGAACATATTGTATCCGGTAACAGTTAAATTAAGAACAAAATTTGAATTCAAAAATTGCAATATTTGATGGAAATAAATTGCGGCATTTTTATTTTCTTAATTTCATCTCCAAATGTTGTCATATACCTAATTCATTCAAAATTCTAGCTTATCTGTTGTTACATTTGAACATTTGTTTTTGATTGAGTCTTTTTTGTGTTGTCATTATAAGAACTAATCATTTTATCAAAAAAAAAGTTTTTTCTTTTCTTTTCATCATCTACCGTATACTACAATTCTACAAATGTCAAGAAATGTCAAGCAGATCAAATTTCTAGAGGTGTTTTTTTTCACTTGTCCATAGACTCTTGGCAATATCAAGTTTTATTTAATGTGATTTTATAATTGTAGAATTATATTTTAGAACATTTGAAATCGTAAGAAAAATATATGAAATGGAATAATGGATGAACAAAATCGAAACATAGCAATTGAAAGTAAGATGAAAAATATATAATACCTGAGGCAAATATGATAAGTAAGCTAACAAGGAATACCAGTGAAGTTATCCTCTCCATTCTTTCACGTTTTCTAGTTTTCTTCTAACCTTCTGTTTCTAAGGAAAATTGTTTGTATTTAAAAACAAGCCTAAGACCTTGAATATATATGAAGATGAGAACATCAATTTCTAGTCCATGGATAATTTATAAGGTTGGGTCAACATCAGATTGTTTCCATATACACAAAATTTTGGCTAAAATTGCTGTGCCCGTTAAAGTTACTAAACCTTATTCTCTGTAAATTGTAAAAGAATGCTTGTTATAAAGCAATAAAATGCTTAATATCACTCCATGAGATCTATACTATTTCAAAATTAATTAAAAAATCCCATGCTATGTTTTTTTTGCAAGATTTTATGCAAGATCTCCATTATTCTTTTCCATTTTCTTATTAGATTTTAAACCGAAGAATACCTCTAAAGATATTATTCATAAAAAGAGAAAAAAATCACTCAAATATGGGTTTATGAAGGATGGTAATTCCGGTTTACAGTTTGATTACATTTTGTTTTACGGTTTATTGGTTTTAGAAAAACTAAAACCATTTTAAAAGTTGTATGTAATTCAGTTTGGTTTAATTTAGTTTTTTTCGGTTTACAATTTATCGATTTTATAAAAACCAGATGCAATTTGGTTTGATTCACTTTCTATTATTTTTTATTTATTTCATGAGTTTTCAATAAAAACTAAAACTTTACATGACATGAACACATCTAACTACTGTTAAAAGTATATAATCCAAACGCGCTGAAAGAACTGTGAGTCTGTGACGAAAGTGTGAAATACATTGTGATATCGTTTGTATATAATACTAAAAAACTTTTAACAACTGCAGTGTATTTCTTTCCAAACACTCATTCTATAATCAAATAACTTGTAAAATAGTAGATGTGAGAAAACGAGTCCGGTTTTGGGTTTTACTACCTGAAATTGTATATATTTTTTGGCTGCTTTGTTTAGTTATAAGTAGAGTCCAAATTGGGAATTCGCATCAGGTTAGCTCTTAGAGAATCAAACAAAATGGTGAAAAAGATGAAGTTCGTGCTGACACTATGTAGTTTCACACTGGATCATAGAAGCAGCTTCGTTTCAATAAATGCAATTGATTGAGTAGAATATCATATTAAATAATAATATATATGGTAATTCATATATGTCACATGATATATATAGTTTATCATGTTAACAAATATTTTGATCGTTAAACAAATATTTACTCCGTTAACATAACGATATGGGAATTTTGGTCCACAAATTGATCTTAAGAGAGAGATCTAATACAAAGAAAACCATTGCCAAAAACTTAATTTTTCATTTGCTATCCCTTGTAATTTTCCTCTTGTTATCTACTAAAATCTTATGAAAGAAATTATATAATATTCTAAACCAATAAAATGCTTAACGCCACTCATGAAATCTATAATATTCAACATTAATTTAAAAATTCACATATCCTTTTGCCAGATTTTTCTGCAAGATTTAATTATTTTTTCCATTTTATTATTAGATTTTAAATGGAAAAATACTTCTGAAGATATTATTCTTAAACAGAGAATCATATAGTTCTAGTATGGGTTTACATATCATTCCATGACTTTTAATCTTTATGTAAAAAGAAAAGAAAATAAAAGTTGTTGAAATATTTTTTGCAAATAATTATAATATATTTATTGAGTAACAATTATATTCAAAGTTTATAAAATTTTTGTTTATGATGTTATGGGTTTATTATTTATGCTTTATAATTTTTAAATAATTAATTCTGAATATAATTAATTAAGTTTACAATGTATTACAAGAGAAAACCAAGGTGTCATCATCTTAAACTTGTCTGACAAATGAAGTAGATTTCAAAAGTATCCTCATCATGAAGAAGCAAGTGATTAGATTATTGGAAAATGGATTGACATTAATCGAAAAATAAGTTCTACAAATTTTAAATTATACTTGAATTAAGAAAATCAAATACTACAAACCAAACGTTACCGACCATTTGAAAATAACCACTCCTTCATTTAATTCCCCTATACATAAATCTCACATATAAAGTAAATTTTTCTATCCCATTTTTCTTCAATCCTCTAAAATATTTCTCCAAAATTTTAATAACAATGCAAGAAAATGCTAATGACAGTCCAAGAATCTCATTTTCTCACGATTTTTGCCATTACCTGCGTCCATTACAATCTCCGTCAAACTTTTATTGAGGCTTCGCTTTCGAATTCTCAATCCCCGGCGACTTAATCTCCGGCGAGAGCTCGTGGTCCGCCGAAGAATTCTTCAACGACGGCAAAATCCTCCCTACAGAAATGAAAAAAATCCACGAACCCATAAATCGTAGTCCGAATCATTATAAAACCAAGAAATACAAAACCGGTTTACCCAAACTGGAGATAAATCCAATCGAAGATTTTGAACCGGTTCTTGAAATAGAAGAAATCGGAAACAAAGAAGATATCGAGGTAATGTTGCCATTACTTCGGTATAAGTTGACCGGTTCAAAACAGATAGATACTATGAAGCTTGTGGTTTTGTCTTCTTCTTCTTCTGCAAATGGTAGTTTTCAGAAACCACCATTGAAGAAGAAACATGGAGGTTACAGTTACAGAGGAAATGGAGGTGTGATTAGGGTGAGTTCGTTTCTTGATATGGTTCCGTCGGGGAATTATTTGGGTTAGGCTCGATAAATTTTAATGGTGGAAGATACAAGAACAAGAGAAGATCAATGTTCTTTTATTGGTGAGAATGATTTTTCATGGAGTTCAGTGAATCAGTGTTCTCTGAAGCTTTGTAGTTTCAGAACCAAGTCTTGTGTTTTTTTTTTCAGAAAATTTTCAATAATAGTAGTTGATAATTTCTTTTTAATGTTCGATTATTAGTATATGACAGTCGTTTTATTTCATATCTTGTTTTATACTTTGAGAAAATATAATAAATTCCACATATTTCTCAATGATTTTCTTTGATCTAATGCGTATTTTTTTGGCATTCCACATTTTTCTGTGGTGCCTTCAATTTTTGTATTTCGGAATAAGTTTATATACGATGTAACATTTCTCTTAATAAATTTTAATTAAAAGGCTGGAATAACATTTTAAATTTTATCCTGTATGTTTTGTCACTGCTGGTTGGTTCGATGGTAGACCATTAATTCAAAATTTTATAAGATGAGATTTTCAGCGTTTGGAATCTTTCATTGTTTTTGGTTGAAACATATCGCTAATGAAGTTGATTGGTATCGCTTATCATTCGTTGCTAACAACAACAAAATAAATTAATAAAGTGTGTCGTCCAGCGTTTTTGTTTGTAGAACGCTAATAACAACGAAACAATCACGATCTTAGACCCTATTCTTTAACAAAACGTCTAAATCAATCATTTTCTTGATTAATAATCCCAATAGCTCAAGTTAATTAGAGCAGAACTTACCTTCATTGACTATACTAAGAAAATCGGTTGCATTGAAGTTACAAATAATGATAAAGACAGTTAGAAAGTTCGACAAGTCAAGTGACAAGTAAACAAATTCCATTTCAAGCTTTTCCTATTCCATTGTTCATTTAATTACTCCTTCCCATTTTTTTGTAGATGTCTTTTTTTCTTAAATCTTAGAGCATTACCAATGGTAGTCTCTCATTTGAGTCTCTCAAAACTTTAAACTTAATGTTTTGACTAAAATTAAATTGATCACTAAAAAAGTGACATATGGGGAATGGTCTCTGGCACTATTAAAATCAAATGAGAGATTTTGCCAATAGTGCAAGAGACCCATGCCATATGTGTTTCTTTTCTATTGGTCACTTTTTTCTTTTAATTTAAAACATTAATTTTATAACTATGAGAGACTCAAAGGAGTCTCTCCCATAGTGTGTCTAGGTATTAATTTGATGCTAAAAAAGAAAAAGAAAAGACATTGACAGGAAAGTCAGCCAATTCATGTCTGAACTTAACCCATGTGTTAATTTTATACATGAGCTGTACCGTGGTGCATTTACATACATAAACTATTAATTTTTTTGAATTCGAAACCGAAATTGTGCAATCTTATACATATACACTAACACTGTTAAGTTACCGTTAACGATTGATGACCTGGGTCCCAGGTAGAATACACACACACAATGACTCTACGTAATGAAGGCTTAATCGGGGAAAGTCGGTCATTTCATGCCTCAACTAAAGTCATGTGTTCGATTTATACCTGAACTATACCCCCGTGCATTTGCATACATGAACTAATCATTTTTTTTAATCTAATACCTGAATTTACAAAATTGAACAAATATATACGTTTTGTGTAACCTTCGCCGACATGGAATCCACATAATAAATGATAAAAAAAAAAAATTGTGCAGACAGAACCCTTGAACCCATGCCCTCAAACGAAATTTCAAAGTTCAGTACCATGAACTGGTATCGTTGCCATGATGTTTGTTTTTTATTTCTGGTTTCTTCAGACTATTCTTTTTTCTTTTATTTTTCACAGTAGAGAATCTGAGATTAGGGTTTGTGTGTAGCGGCGGGATTAGGGTTTGAATCAGAGGGAGGAGAAGAGGCTGAAGACGAAGATGATACTGTTAACTTATTATTATTTTGGTGAAGCAATTTTTCAAGCTATATATATTTTTGTGTTAATGGTACTAATAAAAATTACATAGCAGAATTGGTACTAAGCTTTAGTTTTGTGTTGAGGGTCATGGGTTCGAGTGTTATTTATGAACAATTTTTTTCATCATTTATTACGTGGATTCCACATCAACGAAGGTTAATGACATGTCATCGAGAGTTATCGAAGGTGTTACGTAAAATGTATATATTTGCTCAATTTTATAAATTCATGTATTAGATTCAAAAAATTGATTAGTTCATGTACGCAAATGCACGGGGGTATAGTTCATGTATAAATCGAACACGTAATTTTAGTTGAGGCATGAAATGACCGACTTTCCCCAATTAAGCCTTCATTACATGGAGTCATGATGTGTTACATGGATTCCACGTGGGATCCACGTCATTAATCGGACAACTTAACAATGTTAATATATATGTAAAAGATTGCATAATTTCATTAGTTAGGATATCGAATTCAAAAAATTTAATAGTTCATGTATGGAAATGTACCATGGTATAGTTCATGTATAAAATTAACACATGAGTTAAGTTCAGACATGAATTAGCCGAATCTTTGACAATGACATGAAATATACTTTTTTCGTCGATCTTATCATGTTATGTAAATTACATCAAACTCCTCAATATCTTATGGTGAGATTACCGAGTGAATAATCAACATTTATGGACATCTAATTTATTGTACTTAAACAGAGGTCAGAGTTTAAGATTTTTGGTTTAGAATTTAGTTTTATTATTATTATTATGTTATTTTGATAAATTAGACCTTCACTGTTCACATGATAAAACCACATTATATAGAAGAAAAAAACACGTATTTCATAACAACTAAATGAATGATAAAATCAGAAAGATAATAAGAATATTTGATGGAGATATAAAAGTCACATTATTTTGAATACAATTCAACAAGAAATATATCGAAGAGTTAGTGGTAGACTAGGTGAATATTACAGTGTTTCAGATTTAACTTAGCATTGAAAAAAAACACATAATAGGAAAAGGCTATAGCTTTAACTTTAGGTTTATTTGTATTAAACTCTAATCACTATTTTTAAAAAGATATTAATATGTAAGTAGTTCTAATCTGAACTAGAGTAACATGATATGATGATAATTACATGATGGTATTCCGGAATAATTCTTCATGTACAATCACCCAAAGATGCCTTTACAATCATTCCAAAAAGGGAAAGATTCAAAAGTCCGAACGTTAGCTATATGCCAAAAAATATCATGTAAACATAAAATCAATCAAGTCGGGGCGCGTAGATCAGTTTCCATCAGATCCAACCGGCTCGGAGGCTCTTTCTGAGAGGGTTCTCCCTCTTTTTTTCACCCACGACTCCTCATTTGGGTTGTGTGCTCAGTTCCTGTGACGTTTGGGGGCTCTCTGGCTCCACGGTAGAGAAGCTTGGCGTTTGTGTGGTGGCGACGGGAGCGGCTCCTTCTTCCGGTTCTCTGACGATGAGTTTCGGCAAGGGTCCCATCTCGGTGTTGTTGCTGTAGCTTCGTTGAGATTTGTCAGTTTCAGATCTTCTGAGTGGTGGATCTGAAGTATGGGGGTTGTGTTATGTCGGGTGGTCTCGAGGGAGTTGAGTCGGCGGATGTCCTCGCTTTTGGTTGTGTTTCTCCTTGGGGTCGGTGGATTCTAGTCCGGGAGAAGTTTTCCCGGTGCCTCACCTTCCAAGTTTCCTTTCCCCTCCATCGATGCATCTTCTCTTTGATTCGGTGAAGTTATTTGGTGGCTTTTCAGCATGCTCTGTTTTTTACGGGCACCTAGCTAGGATTTATAGCCGTTGGTCCTGTTTCGGCTGTGATTCACAGAGGTCTTATTCCGCACGAGGCGGAGATTTTCTGTTCCGCTTGGAACTAGGTCAGAGTTTTTAAGCTGGAGGCGGAGGCCGGAGGTGTTCTATTCCGCCTCAGTCTTCGCATGAGGTGTTCTGTTTTGGCAAGGGCATGAGTGAAGGTATTTTCTCTGAAGGTTGAGGCTTTAATTTTGCTTACACCTAACTAGCCCTAACCGGGTGTTATGGTGGGTCATATCCGGTTGTATATTGTATCAAAAACCAAAAAAAACCATAAAAATATAAATACAAGCAAAACATTTATCAAAAAAAGACATAAAATCATAAGAGAACAGAGCAGAGGAAGATTCGATGATGTGACTGAAATCTTTGGTTCTAGGGTTTTTGTTCTCTTGGTTGTTCTAGGGTTAGTGAGAGAGGAAGATTTCACCATTCGATTCTCAGCTTCTGAAACTGAAATCGAGATCAAACTAGTTTTTCTCGTGTTGATTCTCATTTCAATAAGGTAATATTTTCTAATTTATATTTGAATTTTTGGAAAATTTTGGTTTTTGAAATTTTGGTTTAGGGTTCATCCATAAGAATCAATTTTTAGACCCATAAAATGCCAAACCCGAAACCAAAATTTTTCCTCTCTTACAAACCCTTAAAAGACCAAGTGAAAAAAATGAATCGTGACTCGTCGTTTGAGTTTCTTTTTTTTTAATATTTGGCTTGATTTATTTTTTTTGAGTTTCAATTGGATTGGATCAATGGTTCAGTTTATTTTTGGTCGGTTTAATTTTTACTTGGGCCGGTTTTTAATTATTAATTGGATTAAATTTTGACCTAATTCAAAATGGATATTTAACCAAACCAGGTCGGATTTTTCCGGTCACCAGAATAGCACCGGAATCATCATCCATTACACCGGAAAAGTGAAAAAGTGATGGTTGGGATATTGCGCACATGACACATAATATTTCTTGCATGTCACTATGCGAAGTCAATACTTCGTGTAGTTATAAGAATCATTTTTCCTAAAGTGAATATTGATTAACGAATAACCCTAGTACATACCACAATATTCAGTTTCGGTATATTTTCACCTTAGCATAGCAAGATTAACGAATTGCTTGAGAAAATCCTCTACCATAACATCATCATTAGAAACTTGTCGCAACATGATCCTCTTTCAATGTATAATGGTCCTCGATTTGATACATAATGACCAATAACTCATTGTCCCAAGTGTGAGCATTATCGTTGCACCAAATGCAATCAGTCCAACCACTGCTCTTCCTCTCCAACCACCACAAAAGCTAATGTCAAAAACGCCACCGATATCAAAACGTACACTAACCACATCATTTTTTTGTTCGTTCATCGCTCCTTTCACAGCCCTTCCTCGTCTTCTTCAACCTCCTCATCCTCCCCCTCTTATTTCTCATCAGCTCCCTCTTCTTCTAAATTTTTAAAAGAAAGATAATTAAAGCTACCAAAAGCAAAATATATGTACACAATATGGTCTTATAAATAACTAACAAATAGAGCAAATATATGTATACAATATATGTACCTGGGATATGCTATGACACTATATTGAGATTAAGAACTGGTGTAGAGACATTTGATGGTTGAGTTCCTGGCTTCACAGACAACGATTTACACATGTCAATTGAAAGAATAATACTACAGCCCATGAGTTAACTAAGAGAAGACCTTCTCGTAATTTATTTTCGTAGTTGGCTACATAACTGTTTGTATCAAGATAATGTAAATTCTCATTTATTCTAATATAAAACAGAGCAACTCAAATAGATCATAACGATCACATGTTATAGAAATGTATTTGTTGTATTAATAATTGTGGTAAAAGTATACAAATTATATAAAAAAGAAATTAACATTTTCTTTCATTTTGTTCTTTTTCATACTCATCTTCCCACTTGATTTTGTATGAGCTAAATTAGTTAAATTTGGTTATATTTGAGAGTTAAAAAAATGAGAATGAATGGGTTAAGATTCAATTGCATGCCAACAATCTATGTCTTCGTCGTCTTGCTCCTCACATTCATAGTCCTATTTTTCTCCATAGTCCTTGTTATTTTCATTGTCATGAGCATCAAGATCATTACTGTCATACTCTGTTTCCTATTTCGTGCTTGTGCATTTCTCTCAAAGACTTGGATTCAAGTCTTGGGGCCTTCTGCTAGACATGTTACAGCTCAAGGGGCAATGTAAATTGATGACTGTACACAAACTCCAATACACACAAGAACCTCAACCTTATATCCCAACAACAACCGCCTTTGGAGGATTTGCATTGGTAAACTCACCTTTATAGCCAACCTCACCGGAGCCAATTGCTCAGGGGCCAGAATCTTGCTTGCCATCACAACCACTATATATCAGTTTCTAGACACTTTTGAAAAGGAAAACTCCACCAAATGAGGCCTGGTTATATCTGCCCGATATTGCCGAATTTTCCCTTTGTTGAGCTCATGAGACATCATACAATATATTCTCCTTCTTCCTCCTCCTTTGTTCCTATGTTTTTGTATATTTAAAAATAAAATAAAAACTCCAAAGAGAATAAGCTATGAGGCTATATCTGACAACAATAACAACATTATAGTATCAAATCTTTATATTATTAGAGAAGTAAAAACTCACAAGAATAAATCTCAGCTATAGGATTACCAAAATACCATTAATGACATCTGTTTTTTGTCTTCATGTTCAAGGGTAATTGTGACATTTAAACGCTTCAAGTTAGTTGTTATGAGGGTAGTTGTGACTTTAAAGGTTTTAATATATTTTTCTATTTAATTGATTTTTTTTTTGCTTATAATTTATCTATCTTGGGCCGAATATAACTTAAAGTCCATTAAAACTGTTTGAAAAACCAATCAAATATATGGACCATGTAAAAGTGGGCTTTTTCTAATGTCAATTTAAACTCAAAACCCTAGAATATATCTCATATATAAGTGGTGCCTAGGATTATTTTTCAAAACCCTAAATCATGCTGCACATATTTTTTTAACATGTTGTTTTCTTCTTTGAATAGAGTTTTTTTTTTGGGTAGATTTCTTGTACATAATTCGTAAATATTTCTAATGTTCTATTCTATTTCTTTTTTAAAACGTGTTGATCTTCAAAGAGATTAAGATGAAAGAGAATAGGGAAGAGACGAATATGAAGGTCAATTTTTCTAATATTTGTTGTTATCCGGTCTTAATTTTCTGGTATCTATGTTTTTGCTCTAATACCATCCATTTTTTTGATGAGTTCATAAGTTATATATATATATATATATTAGAAGAAAAATGAGTAGGGTTGACTCTATCTTATGAACTAACGATTTCTCTTCTAACCCTAATATGTTATTTATTTTCTAATTTGATGGTTTTTTTATTACTAATGTTATCGGTCAAAGGAGGACATGCTATGATTAAATTCATCCAATGAACTGGTAATCACTCATCTAATAATCTGATTTGGTACTGTGATTCACTTATTTGGGTACTAAAACTATGATTAGTGGTCATTGTTTAGTATTTTCGTCCAAGCCAAGGAATTTTCTTATTAATATTTGTTTTTTCGTCAAACAGAATCTTAGGTTTGAGGCCGTACGGTTGAGATCTTGAACAGTTTCGAGCTTATATTTGATCCTACTAGAGATACTCTCGACAAATCATTCCTCTAGAAGAAGCAAGAGCTCTGTAAGCTTACTTACACTCACTCTTTATCGTCTCTCTTTGTTCTATATTATTGCTGCTAATTTGTATATAAAATTGGTTATTTTTAGATAAGAAGGTGTTCCATGACTTTTATATATTGGGATGGTACTTTTTTTTGAGGAACCCTTAAAAAAAAAAAAAAATATAAAAAACAAAAGGGGGGAAAAATTTTTTTTTTAAAAAAAAAAAAAATAAATAATTAAAAAAAATTAAAAAAAAAAAAAAAAAATTTTAAAGTTTATGTTCTTCTAAATTCGCTATCAATCACACAATATGATCTTCCAGCCACTATTTTTGAAAGCGGTAAGTTCATTGTCCATTATTGATTGTGCTATTGTTTTATAAATTCTAATCTTTTTTCTTTCTTTATCTTATCATTGATTATCTTCACAACTTGAAGAGTTTCATGTCATTGATGGAATTCCTTAGCCGAATTTTGTGCATACAAGTTACATAATTGAGGTATGTGGTTATTTATTTTATTATTATTTTGGTCAAGCTTTTCTTGAATTAATTAAATGAGAATGATAGATAAAACAAGTGGTTTACAACAAACCGGGATAGAAACTGGAAATACCAAATTAGGAACGGTTTACAAACACCAGACAAACCAAACCACCTAAGAAAACCAGAGTCGAAACCCTAGAAG
Organism: Cardamine occulta; assembly: GCA_028015245.1. Lineage (NCBI taxonomy): Eukaryota > Viridiplantae > Streptophyta > Magnoliopsida > Brassicales > Brassicaceae > Cardamine > Cardamine occulta. The sequence continues at coordinate 3,164,307 of CM051389.1, forward strand.
AATAAGTGGCCTCTGCCTCCACCGCTAATGTTCAAAACGGCCATTTGATGTGATATGAACAACCTGAGTCGATGAAGGCCTCTTCCGGTCCTGTGAAGGTGCTCTGGAGGTTAGCATGCGAGACGAAGAGGCAGAAAATTAAACTCAACCTTCGCCACTGCCAACGACCGAGCCACATTGACTACCGAGGATGTAGCCGCCGCCATCCTGACCGAACTTTGTAGCTCGCCACCTAATCTGCCAGATGACTTCCACCACCGACTGAAGCAGAAGAGACACTAGGCAAAGCTCATCGCACATCACAGATCTGGGAACCTCCTCCCATCCTCTAAAAAAAAGCCTCACCCAATCCAGACCAACGAAGAGCACCACAACGTCAATCGATTCAGCTATGGATCAGTGTCGCCACTACAGATCTACCACACCACAACCACCGGAGATGGAGACATAACCACTCACTGATCTACATACAACATTCCAGATCTTACAAGTTAGCTCATAGGAAAAAAAGGAAAAAATGGGGGCTCTCACGGTGCCAGCGAAGAAGCCGAACACCGGAGAGGCAAACAGATCTTTGATGTTTGGCGGCTAGGGCAAACTGGAGTTGAGAGATAAGACTGTAAGCATTGTTTTTTCTTTGTTTTTTTATATTGATATGTGGTTAGGTTATTTATTTTATAAATATATGTAGCAACTAGCAATATTTTCAAAACTCTAACCACCTATGATATTGTGTACATATTAACTCTTTGTACTAAAAATTTGTGTAAGTGATCAGAACAAACAAAGAAAACAGACTCTTAATGAGGTTTTGGATCTTAAATGTTAGTAATCAGAGTAAAGATTTATAAATTATACTGTAAATCTTAAATTGAATGACTAATATCATCGATTCCAATTTGGAAATTTTTCTGGGAACATTGTATGTTTTGTCGAGTCAAACCCTTAGGAATATACGAACAAGTGAGACCACCGGTTGCTTTGGATACAAGAAATGTGATCATAAAGATCACAGAAACCAAGAGAAAAACTTCCAGGTTCGATAGTTATATAGTGTTTGGTATTATTTATGAAGACGAAAAACTATATAGTTCGACCCTTTCAACGGAGATCAAACTCTATCGAAGCTGTAAGTTTTTCTATTGGTTTCTGTGAACTTTATGATCACATTTCTTGTATCCGAAGCAACTGGTGGTCTCACTTGTTCGTATCTTCTTAAGGGTTTGACTCGACAAAACACATAATGCTCCTTGAAATTTTTCCAAATTGAAATAGATGATATAAGTCTCTAGATTTAAATTTACAGTAGAAATTTTAGATTTTTTACTCTGATTACTAACTGTTAAGGTCCAAATCCTCATTAAGAGTCTGTCTTCTTTGTTTGTTAATTCTAATAATTTACACAAACTGTTAGTGCAGAGAGTTAATATGTTGTACATATCAGAGATGGTTAAGGTCTTGAAAACACTGTTAGTTGCTAAATATATTAATAAACTAAATAACCTAACCACATCCCTCAATTATGTAACTTGTATGCACGAAAATCAGCTGAGGAATTCCATCAATGACATGAAACTCTTCAAGTTACGACAGACTCTTAATGAGGTTTTGGACCTTAAAGGTTAGTAATAAGAGTAAAAAAATCTATAATTTCTACTGTAAATTTTAAATTGAATGACTAATATCATCGATTTCAATTTGGAAAATTGTCATGGAACATTATTTGTTTTGTCGAGTCAAATCTTAGGAAGATACAAACAAATGAGACCAGCAGTTGCTTTGGATCATAAATTTCACGGAAACCAAGAGAAAAACTTAAAGCTTCAATAGAGTTTTCAAACCTGATCCATCGCAAGATAAGTGTCTTTGATCATCTCGTCCAAATCGTTTGAATCTCATTACGACGCCATGTTAAAATATAGTTTCTTATATAGATCACACATATGTGAAACTATGGAAGTATTCTTGATAGTATTCAGAATTTGCATATGATGTTTTCATAGAGATCGAACCAGTAATAAAGTGGGTATAGATGGCTATAATGCCTTCATTTCTGCATATGGACAAATCAGTACTAGAAATTTTTTTATAATGGTAGAAAAAAAAAATTTTTTTTAGTAGGGTTTTTGAGATATCCAGGTATCCTTTCTTGATTCAAGAATTTTTAAAAATGCTTGAGATTTCTGAAAAATTAAATCCTTTTATTTTGAGAAATAAATAATACCACATAGCCCTATATAATTATATAGTACCAAACACTATAAAATTATATAGTTCGACCCTTTCAACGGAGATCTATGCACATGTTATGAGGTATTATTTATTACCTAAGAGGTATTGGATCACTGTGTTTAATTTCTTGAGAAATAAGCAAGTCTCTAAGATTATCCATGTAAATCTCAAGCATGGTAAAGATGATTAGAAACCTATGATTTCTTTCCTTGACTTGTTTGAATAATCCTTGGATCACTCAGAGGAAGGATACGTGGAGATCCAAGAAGACCCTACTGCAAAAACTATTCATCCCAATTTTCATATATTGACTTAAAGAGATTCAAGAAACACAATGAAATTGAAGAGATGTTTTAGTCTAATGATGTTTCTTACCATTGTAAAAGTTGTTCCAGTACCGGTTTGTACGTATGCTAAAATGCTAGCATTGTAGCTATCTATGAAAACTTCATATGCAAATTTTGAATACTATGAAGAACACTTCCATAGTTTCACGTATGCGTGATCTATATAAGAAAATATGTATTAACATGGCATCGTAATGAGATTCAAACGATTTCCAAATTCTCAGAGATGATCAGAGTCACTTACCTTGCAATGAATCTTGTTGGAAATCTCTATTGAAGCTGTAAGTTTTTCTCTTGGTTTCTGTGAACTTTATGATCACATTTGTTGTATCCAAATCAATCGGTGGTCTCACTTGTTCGTATCTTCCTAAGGGTTTGACACGACAAAACACACAATGTTCCCTGAAATTTTTCCAAATTGAAATCAATAATATTAGTCTCTTAATTTAAAATTTATAGTAGAATTTATAGATTTTTTACCCTGATTACTAACCTTTAAGGTCCAAAACCTCATTAAGAGTCTGTCTTCTTTGTTTGTTTTGATCATTTACACACTGTTAGTGCAAACATTAATATGTATTCATTTTCAAAGGTGGCTAGGGTTTTGAAAACATTGCTAGTTGCTAGATATATCTATAAAATAAATAACCTAACCACATACCTCAATTATGTAACTTGTATGCACAAAAATCGGTTGAGGAATTCCATCATTGACATGAAACTCTTCAAGTTGTGAAGATAATCAATGATAGGATAAAGAAAGAAAAAAAGATTAGAATCTAGAAAAGAATAATACAATCAATAATGGAAAACGATCTTACCGCTTTCATAATTAGTGACTGGAAAATCCTGCTATACGTGATTGATAGCCAGATTTAGAAGAACATAAACTGGAGATTCATTAATGTCCACCAACTGTAAGATGAAAACTCACACAAATCTGTATAGTGAAACCTAAAATTCAACCATATTCATATTAAAACAATGAAGCTCCACTCACAGCTTTGTGGATATGCATATCAGATTTCATAGCGTCGCTTCCAGTAGAGTACCATCCCAATATGTAGAAGTCAGGAAACACCTTCTTATCTAAAATTAACCAATTTTATATACAAATTAGCAGCAATAATAGAGAACAAAGAGAGACAATAAAAGAGTGAGTGTAAGTAAGTTTACAGAGCTCTTGCTTCTTCTGAAGGAATGATTTGTCGAGAGTATCTCTAGTAGGATCGAATATTAGCTCGAAAATGTCAAAAATGTTGAAGATTCTTCTAAAATTTAAAATAGCATTCATTATACACACACAACAAAACTTTTGAACTCATCAAAATAATGGATGGCATTAGAGCAGAAACATAGATACCGAATCATTGAGACGGAATAACAACAAATATTAGAAAAACTGACCTTCATATCTCTCTCTTCCCTATTCTCTTTCTTCATCCTATTCTCTTTGAAGATCAACACATTCTGGAAAAAAAAAACCGAAGATTAGAAATATTTACGAATTATGTATTTGAAGAAATAAATCACATAACTATTCAAAGAAATCTACCTAAAAAAAACTTTATTCAAAGAAGAAAACAACACGTTAAAAATATATATGCAACATAATTTAGGGTTTTGACAAATAATCCTAGGTGCTATTTATATATGAGACGTATTCTTGGGTTTTGAGTTTAAACAGACATTAGAAAAATCTTATTTTTACATGATCTATAAATTCGATCGGGTTTTCAAACAGTTTTAATGGACTTTAAGCTATATTCGGTCCGGGATGGATAAATTAGAAGCAAAACAAAAAATTCAATTAAATAGAAAATTATATTAAAACAGTTAAAAGTCACAACTACCTTCATAACAACTACTTATGTAATGTTTAAATATCACAATTACCATTGGACGCGAAGACAACAAAAAAAAAAATTATTAATGCTATTTTGGTAATCCAATATAATTGAGTTTGATTATGTTGCGTTTTCACTTCTCAAATAAAATAAATATGAATTTTATCATCACAAAGAATACATTATTATTTCTCTCTAAATTTCATTTAAAGTTTCTTAATTGCTAAATTCAAATTTATATTAATAATAATAAATAATTAAACTAGTTCTATGTATAGATTTTTTTTTTTTTTTTTTGAGTAAACGATCTTTTATGTACCGGCACAAACACATACCGGCAAATACCTACGTTCATGTAAATGATAAATTTTCAAGACTCTTTACCATATTTATGAGAGAATGTTAATATAAACATATTACGTCTAAATATAGTACAATTTTTGGATTAGGTTTTTTAGCAAAAGTTTATTGAATTATTTACTCAATCGTCGAAAAAATATTGTCGAGTGATAGACAGTTTGGTATAAACCCTTTTAAAGCTATCAAGTGTTACGTTAACCAAATTATTTCCTTAATGTTCGTTAATGGTCTATTGATATTTTTAATTTACATCCAAGTATTGTAATATACGATACAACGTCGAAAATCAACTTCACGGGTTAGGTGAACCATATACCTGTAAGTAATTTAAGAGATAAATGAAAATATAGTTTAATTTTGATATATTGAATTTGGTAAGACCAATTTTCCATGAAAATGAAAATGAAATCAATTGGTAGGATTCAGAACATGCACATGTTTGCTCTGACATTAATTTGTATGGAGGTGGTCTGGTTGGATAGCGAGAATTGATGTTTCATTTGACGTGGCTGGATTCGAAATACTTTTCGAATCCAATTACCTAAATATGTGGTCATAAATACACAAATACCCAAAATGCATGTCCTAAACTCTAATCCTCAACTAAAAATTCTACTACTAAACAGTATGAGCAAAATATCCAAACATTTGATTCAAAATACTTATAAATCTGTATACCCGATCAAAATTATCTTAGTATTCAAAATACTTTATCCAAAGTAACAACATGTTAATATAAAATGCGTATAAATAAATAAATATGATTTTTCACTAGTCAGGGTTTCATTATGAAATTCTGGTCATAAGAAAATCAATAAATAAGTATAATATTTTTTAGTACTCGTTGGGCTAATGTGTAGTACATGTTTCACTAGATATCTAAAATTCTAAATACCCACAAATTTCTAGACTAAATACATACATGAAAAATGTTTACGTGGGAGGATCCAATATTGGAAATCTAAGGATTTATTTGATTGTGTATATTAGTTGGTTAGGAATTCCAAGAAGATTTGTGTCGTTATTCAATCTATATTATTATTATTTTTGTCAGTTTTTTTTCTTGCTCTACAGTTTCTAACACGATTTAAATTTTGTGTCATTTAATCAGTTATTTTGAAACACAAGTTACAATCACAAATCTTTGAGTTTTTCTCGTTAAACATACAAAGAAACACATCTTAGCTTAGTTAGCTATATCCTATTTATCTGGAACTTCATATGAGAATCAAATAAATTCGCATAGACTTTAAAATGTGTTTAAACTTAAGTAAACCCATTTACATACGTACAAAGATGCTTTAAAATACTTGAGATGATAAGCCCTCCTAATCTTTTTAACGTATTTATTTATACACATCTGTATCCTTGTTCGTTGGATACTTTATGTTCCCTCAAGGCTTTAATAGTTAACAAAACTATACACTTCGGGCTCGCTCTGGTAAGTCCCTATTTCGCAGACTCGGTTAAATTCAAGGTAGTGATAGGCTGTGGGTTCTACTATCGTTGATTGCTGAGCTAGATGACGGCTTAGGGTTAGTGAGTAGCAAATCCTCCTCCTACATACTTTGCCTCGAGTTCCCTGTATTAGAGTACTAGGGGCTTGTGTTTCTGCCGGTGATTAGCTCCTATCTTTGTTTCCTACCCCGCTGAGAAGGGTTAAAGTTCTCCTCTGTATATGTTCTTCCGGTTCTGCTTGGTAGGTTCTAGTCACTAGTTCTGCTTTCGGCTGTGTATCTCTATAGGTACTGTCATCTAGCTTCCTCCGACGAGGTTCTTCCTTCTCTTCCTCTTGCCTCTTTCGTTGACTAGATTGGTGAGACTGTTGTCTTGTTCGGTTGTTGTTGGTGCTCCAGGACTCGTCTAAGTGTGGTCGATTTGCTTGAGATTAGACTTGGAGAAACTCGTGGGTTCCCGGGTTTTCATTGTTTGGTGGTCTCGTTGCTTAGCTTGGCTTGCTTCCCATTGATCCGTCTATGGTGTCTACTTGCCCCGTGGTTTTTTAGCCCGTTTCTGTAAACTCTTCCATAACATTTTAATAGAATACCCTCTATTAAAAAAAAAAAAAAAATACACTTCGGAACTATTCTCACTTTATCAGTGATGAATAAAATTAACACTACTAGAGAAAGAATGATTTATGTTATGATACTAGTAAGATAGTATAATTTATAATTAGGTGAGTAATCTGTGTTCAACAAACTGATGTGGTGTCTACTCCCTTCCCTACAACTTTTCAAAGTCATCCAAAAATCAATGCTTCAAAGTCTACCAAATATCAGTGCTGAAGTCTCAGTCTTTCCTACACCCAAAAAGCAAAAAAATTAAATTCCAAGTTAGATTTACTTTTCTACCTTTTTCCGGGTTTACACCTTTTTTTTTTTTTTACAGTTTTATTTCTTTTTGTTATCATTAGGTATCCGACCGTGGAAATTACTGGCTAGTCTTAGAGGTAATCATAGTTTTTGGTTAAAGAAAATTTGTTCGAAGAAAAATGAATCAGCAACTACTGTACCACTACGCATGGGTTTACAAAATTTTTTTCCTTCGATCACTTAGATATTCCTAACTTTTCCGGACTTTTAATCCAAACAGTTCTAAAATGAGATAGTTCATTGTGTATCTAAAATGAGATAGTTCATTGGGTATCTTTCACCATGTGAATGATCTAAGTCTAACTAAGACTAGAAACCAACTAGTCCAATATGTGTAAAAGATAAATCATATTCCAAAGACGACCAGTTACAAAGTTTCGACCTTAAACCACAGCTAGTGGGTATGTTATTAGAAATTGGCATAACTCACACCCAAAATCTATCTCAAGAGTGGAAGATTGCCACATATTTATATATTGTTCAAGAATCACAAATCCAACCGATATGGGACAATTAATATATGTGTTTGCAAACTTACTTTAGTGTTTCATTTTTTTTGTCATGTAATCTCATGTAAAACACAGAAAATTGTAAATGTGATATATTATGATTAAGAGATAATTCGTTTTAATTTTATTTAATAATTAAAAAATCATACGTAATAAAAGGTTTTCATCTAGTCAATATTATTTTACTAATAACAAAAAAAAATTACCAAAAAAATGTAAAGAAAAAGTAAGAAGCACAAAATTTTACTTTTTGCATATAGTCAATAATGGTAGCTGAATGTTGTCTAAATATTCCTTGTAATAGTCGTATATATATCTATCTACCTGATTGCTCCTCTTTCTATTATATACCTCACAATCTGTTTATTAAGACATTCGTCAAAAATAACTATTTTCGACAGTTCTTTTTTTTTTTTTTTTTTTAATAAATCCTCACGATGAGCCATAAAAACAGAGTAATAACTTCTAACAATCTTCATAGTTCAGAAGAGAGAGTCCCTCTCCGATCAGATTCAGACCAGTCTTGTCTGAATTCAACCGCAGAGTTCGATTTTTGCCTCCGTCAAAACTCAAAACAACGGTTTTCTCACGCCGACGAGCTTTTCTCAGACTGGAAAAACCTTGCTCACACGACGACCACCACCACTTCAAAGAAGATCGAGATTACTTCTCCAAGAAGCAATCTTCAAACCCGAGCTGTGAAATCCGACACAAGAGATTCTGACTCAGATGATCCAAGTTTTGGATGTGGGTTTTGGCTTGTCAGAAGCAAATCTGTTGGGTACTCAATGAGAAACAAGAAAACAAATTCTTCTTCCGAGTATCAACGGAGCAATAGTGATCCACATAAAAAGAAGAAGAAGAGTTTACAGAAGATGAATTCTACAGAGATTAGAGCTTCAAGGTCCATGAATAGTTCGGCGTTGAATGTTCCATTAGCTGATATATTTTGCTTAGGGCCTGTATTTTCCGGCGGCCGTGATCGGAGAAAATGAAGTGTCCTTTTTATATTTTAACCCGGGAATCAGGTATATGATTAGTTTAAGCTATAAATTTAGAGCAAGACGAAATAATCATAAATAGCTAAGAATCTGATTCGAGTTTTTCTGTTCATGTTATTGATTTGTTTGTACATTAGTTTATGAGATTGTTTAATTTAGAGATTGATGTAACATGGATTTATATAAGCTGGGTGTAATGGATATAATCTATTTTGTTAAGAAGAAGATAATTTAGAAAGTTAATTTCCATATTTCCATAGGAGGAAATATAGTATTTTGTGAAATGGTTAAATTAGTACCGGCAAAAACAGGAACCGACAAATGATCAAATAGTAGAAATACTAGTCAAACTGTACACATTGATTTTTATCCAGAAAAAAAAAAAAAAAAAAAACTGTACACATTGATTAATTAAACGTGTGAATTTAAAACCTTTGGAAAGCCAGAAAAAATTACAGGTGATTTAAGCCATTTTCAGTTATTTACGGCTTATACCATTTATTTTATTTGTAATAAACAAGAAAAAAACGATTGAAGGGTAAAATTGGCATTAAAATGTTGTCTAAGCCGTATTGAAGCTTACCCGGTATTTGATCCGTGTAAAAAACACGCGGATCTTTTTGTGACCCGGTTTCTATTTTTTTTTCTTTCTCTCGTCTCTTAATTTTTCTCAGACATTATTTCGATGTTGAAAATAGACATGGATCCATATTCAAGAGATTTGTAAATCTATCGCTTCCAAGGGCTCTCTAATTGAATTTCATACATTAATCGTTCTTTAGTGGAGAAGATGACGTTTTATTTATTTCAATTCATCACTTACTCCTTATTCTCGATTCTTGGAGTATATGGTTTCCAGTAATTGAGTAATCGGCGAAGGTATGTATCGCCCATCAATCTTCGTTACTAAAACTTATTGATCAGAAACTGTTTGCTTTGGTTTCATTCTACATAAGTTTTGATTTTTCGTTTGAACTATTGCTTAAACGAATTCAGAATTACGATTTTGTTTGAAAACCGTATCTTCAGAACTAGATGTGTATCTTCAATTAGCTAACTTTTCTGCTTGAGTTTTCAAGGATGTCGATTATAAATTTGGTTAGAATACTGTTTTTATTTTATTGAAAATTTTAGATGATGGCCGAATGATTTTCCTTAGGCTTGCTTCTTCTCATTAAATCATCAGCATATGCTTTTTTTAAAAAATTGCCATGATCTAGCATTTAACCAGGCTTTCTTGTGGTTTCAGGATTTTGGATGAAAGTTTGCTGATTTGGTTTTAAATTACAATGAAATTAAAGATGAAGAAGGCTTAGACAAAGATTAGAATTCAGATGGAGAAGATCATGTAGAGATTCAATCATGAATCTCTAATTTGCTACTGATGGATGTAATGCTTTTAAAATTGCTTTCAAAGCTATCATCAAGAAGACCAAAGGAGATGATACATTGGTGAGATAGAAACTAGATTCTTGAAAACCATGATACCAATTTGATTGTAAAAGTGTTGAATATTGTTTGGGTTTGTGTAACAGGGTCCAGTTTTATCAGCTCATTTAAGCATCTTATTGCACATAAGCTAGCTGAAGAAGAAGTTGAACATCAAGCTACGAGTCAGGCTAGAAACGCTAAACACTTGGTATGGTTTCTGAGATTTTTTTGGTGTTTTTCTTTTAGTTTATTTAAAACTTCTAAACTATTTAATTGAAAAGCAACAAGGAAAAGTCTATTTAAACTTCTAACGACACTTCTCCTTGATAAGCCACGTCAGCGACTTCTTCTTCTCTTCTCAAGCCACGTCAGCTCAGCAACTGACTGCGATTGACTCTTCTGCACTGTCTTCTTCTTGTTACGAGTGTAGACTCCTAAGGGTTTATCAGGAAATCGTTGTATCCTTAAAATTTAATATAATTATAAAGTCAGTTAAATTTATTTTGTTAGAATAACACATAACTTTGATTAAAATTTTAAAATCTTCAATCGAATAACTTATGATTTTTAACGATTGTAAACAAAGTTTTAAAACTACCTAAAACAATAATACAATACTTTAATAGAGTTTTGGAAATTCAAGATTTAATAGCTTAGAACCAATAAGCCCCCCTTAGATTCATAATTAGTTAGTCTTTATTTCTTTCATAAATGCTTTTGAAGGATGCGATTTCTTTTTTTCAAATGGTTTTTTCTTAAAGGTGGTATAAAAAGCTGCATTTCAGTTTCAAGAAAATTGTACTAATAGATGAAAAAAAAAAATTGTACTAAAAATTAACTTCGACACTAAATGAATGAATGTGAAAAGCTGCATTTCAGTTTCAAGAAAATTGTACTAAAAATTAGCTTAGAACCAATAAGCCCCCCTTAGATTCGATTACTTTAGTTTGAAAGAATCAGAAAAGTTTTATATCAAGAATGTATGTTTATTTTTTACAAACAAATCAATCATCAACACACCAACAAGACCAAAAAAAAGAAAACCAAATCAACAAATCTCAAATCCAAGAATTTATTCTCATCAATCAAAACCGAACCAAAAAAAAAACAAAAATCGTGGAAAACAAAATCAGTAAATTTGTCTGTAACCAAGAATAGTCCGGCGACCACCACCGTCACCAGCTTTTCTTCCTCCTCCACCACCACCGTTAATAGCAGAAGCAGCAGCAATAGAAATTTTCTTAAGATCCTCAACACTCGCGTAGCTTTTACGCGCCATTCCCATCATCATTATCCCTTTACTCTTCTTCTCCCCTACATTCGCCGACTTACTCCCTCTCGCAGCGGCGGAAGAAGAACCTGATCCCAACAAAACGCCGCCGTTTCTAACCTTCGAAGACGGCGGAGGCGGAGTGGTAGTGTTGAAATTAATCGGACGACGATTCTCTTTACGTATCACAGCGGAGAAATCAGGAACAGATTGAGCTAGCGAAGACGGAACAGCTTTTCTCATCGGAGAAAACCCAAATCGGGTCTGTTTCTTCTTCTTCTCCTCCGGTGAAAACTTCTCTTCTTCTTTTAGTGAAATTACTGAATTACCCTCGAATCTAACTTGTTTTTTGATCCTTGGCTCTTCTCCTTCTTCTTCCTCGAGGAATTTCTGGAAATCTCGTTTCATTCGAAGCTTTGATTCACGTAATCTTGAGTATTCATCGTATCTTGGACCTCTTTCGAATCCGGAGAAACCGTCTAACAAGAGTTTAAGCTGATGTGTGTCGGAGTTTTGAGAAAGTATAAGAGACATTGGATCTACAGAGAAGAACAGTGGTTCCATACTTGGATTTGAGATTATATCCGCCATTAATGGATAAGATCTCGAGATCAAAATTTCTTCTTCAGTAAAAAAGAGACCTTTTTTTTTTGTTTGATCGAGTTTGTTTGTTGTTTGCGAATGCAAAGACTTTATTTAATGTGAAAAAGGTTTTATGAGTTTTTGTTTGTTCTTCGTTTTACTTCGCAACGGTCTGATAGAAACTAGAAGAGAGACTCTTATTAGGATTTTTGTTGTGTTGACGATTTTACCCTTTTTCCTTTTTTCTTACTACTAACGGTCGTATTTTGGGAGTGTGGGACCCAGTGAATCATCGATCAAACGGTCATTAATTGCCTTAAACAACAATTATATACCACTTTCTTTTTCTTTTGACGGCACACATATAATAAGTATCATTTCATATTTCTTCTTATTTGGGTTTAGTCTGGTAATAATATCTGCTCTTTATCATAAAACCAAGGCCAAAAATTCCATCAATTTTAACCAAATTAAAAGGAAACAAGACGTATGTTAAAAAAAAAAAAAAAGGAAAACAAGATGTATATAATATATACTGAGCTAAAATAATATTTCATAATTAACTAAATTGCCATAAGTATGAGTCTAACTCGGTGATAATATTAAGTTATTAACAAATATATTCACATCATAGAGGCAAAACAGCATTTTTCTACGCAAATAGAATAGGCATTTAAAAATTATTCTTCAAGAATCAAGATTATAAAGCTTACAATGTAATATAACCTATCAGCAAGACAAAGACTAATGATACTTAACAAAGGTTGGACTATGGTGTTACTGTTACTGTGACAAGTATCAGGATGAAGCGAATGTTAATAAATCAAACTGTGTGAAACTTGTATTTCTGCGCCAAATTGAATCGAGATATTGAGTCACTAAATCCTTCTTCAACAAGTGTCTTCATACCTTCAACACCTTGTTCCAGTCCCGCATCGATCTAGCATGATTCGGTTCAATATATCCATGTAAATTCGATGAACAAGTAGTCGTATAATGTTTTCAATCCGAAAAGTTTAAGACTTTCAGAGATCAATTGACTGGTGAACTTAAGTTTTTACCTGTTTACGCTCCAAAGGGCTAAATTTCTGGAGAAGAAACGCTTTCATGTCCATGTTACCTGGTGGCTTCCCAATTCCTGCAATGTACCAGACAATTTTACTATGATTGTAAAAGCCTTTTTTTGGTGAAAGAAGACTTCAATGATGAATCTGGAACACTAACCGATTGATAAGCGGGGATAGCCTCGACAACCATTTAAATGTTCTGTCACATTCTTCAATCTGGCACATAGCAAAAAGAAGTTATAGGCTTTTTTCAGAAAAGCTGACCAAAAGGTTATATGGTTCTAATTCTGATTACAAAATCATAAATGAAGATGCATTACTTTCACCATAATGTGATTCACTTCCTAACAATAAAAACGCTTTAAGAGTATCTGATATAGATTCCATTCTTCATTATCCATTGATTTTGGATGCTGGACTTTTGTGCCCTTTCAAGTTTATATCTCTCTTCCTCAAGAATGAGGATTATGTATAGAAATTGAACAAATTCAACATTTACAATTCAAATAACTCGGAAACAAGATTGCTAGAGATTTGAAAATTTCAACTTCATATTTGTTTCCTTCCTATACTATAAGCAAAAACACAGTTTTGTTCATTCCCTAAACCAAAAGAACCCATACTGATTACTTCACTATTCAGAAATGATACTTACCCATTGTGAAGGCTATGACCTCCTTTTGGTTGAAGCCTCAAGACACCATTAGGCAAACCCATATCATCATATATCTACACCATAAAGACAAAATACAATCTCAAGAACTCCATTTCATTTTCATCACACAGCAAACAACAAGATTTTGTACTAACCATCAGAATATGGCGTAAGGGTATTTGATAATACGCCGCTAACGGCCCAACCTTCAGAAATCAAAGATATATATAACACCAATTCAAGTTAGAATATAAAGCCAAAGCCTTTTAAGTTCACAAATTCTCATATAGACAAGAGGTAACAATGGATCAAAGACTAACCGATTCACCACTGAAATTCATATAAGCTTGAGGTTTAACTAACAAAATGGGTACTTCTCCAACAGAACCTGTTCTGGTCACATAATAAATACCAAAATAAACAAACAAACAAGTGAAACTAAATGAATCAACATCAAGAAACTGGTGAGAAAATAACCTATCCCAACTAAAGCCTTGGACTGTATTGTATTCAGAGAAATATCCATTGTTTGAGCTATATGATCAATCATCTCAAAACCAATCTGCACATTTCAAATGAAGAATCATAAAGAAGAGATCTTTGATTAATAAACATCAAAATTGAATGTAAAAGAGTGAAATTTTACATTATGCCTTGTTCCGTAATACTTAATTCCAGGATTGCCAAGTCCAACGATAAGCCATGGTGTGTATTCAACTTTAAGCTTGTTATCAGAAACAGGTAACGAAGAACCACGAAGAGAGAAGAATCTCTTTGAATTCGATTTTGTTTGACCAAATTTAAAAGCTTTTGGGTAGAGAAGAGATGTAATTGGAGAAGATGATGCAGTAAACATTGCTGTAACTGAAACAAAAACAAAATTGGAAAATTGCTTCGTCAAGAATTAATTTTGGTATGAAAAGGCTAAAACCCTAAATTAATGGAAAAGTAACACTAACGCATAAATGTCGATGAGGTTGTGATGAACTCTGAAATGTAAAGAGACAAAAATTTCCTGAGTTTTTGAAGATTTTTGAAGGAAGATTTGGAGAATTCGATGCGAAATGTTAAGAGGATAAGTATATACGACGAAGACTTTCTCAGTCTCACTGATTTTGCTGTCGTTTAGGGAAAAAGCTGGAGAAGGGAAGCAACAGAGTGAATTGGAGGGTTTTACAGAGCGCACGTCCCAAATGCCACCAATTCAGAAAATAGTGTTCGAAATGTCACTTAGAGAAATTTTAATTTTGGAATGATTTATTTTTAATTCAGAAAATAGGTTAACTACTAAAGAACCAGATGTTTTAAACAAAATTACATATCGTACCACTTAACCAGATATGGTTTAATCAATTAAACCGCACCTAACCAACTTCCCAATTAAACCCGTAATAAATTAAATTAAACCGGATTTTAATTGAATTAGACTGGTGCGAACCAATCAATTCATCAATTTACACCGGTTCACCCTAATAAAACTGCCTCTTCACCTTTTCCTTTTATCAGATCCACATCCGACACCCAACCCTTGGAATCAAAAGAACAACCGCTCAATTGCTGGATCGCCGCTTCCTCTCTCAACGGCGGCGTAAAATGGCTATCATGAGAGACAATAGAGGGGTTTATGAATCAACCAGAAATCGAAGGAGGAGGAAGAATGAAGCGAAGAAAAGGAGGAAGAAAACGATGGGAAAAATGTAGAAGAAGAAGAGAAGAGGAAGAGAAGGAAGAAGAAGAAGAGGAAGAACAAGAAGGAGAAGAGGAAGATGAGGAAGACGACGAGAAGGAAGATGAAGAAGAAGAAGAAGAAGAAGAAGAGTATGAAGAGGAGGAATCCGAAGAGGAGAAGGAAGAGGAGGAAGCGGAAGAAGAAAAAGAGAAAGAAGAAGGAGAGAACGAAAATGACTTGTTAGAGGTATGTACTATGATTGATAAACGGTTAAGGATGTCGATATTGTTAGGTATAATTTCTTGTGTTCATTTGAATGTTGAATGAATAGGATGGTGATTTAATTGGAAAATTGTAAGGTTCATTTAGAATATATTGGGACATATAAAACAACTGTGCACATTTTTTTGTCTTAGGAAAATTGGTACAAGTATAACAATTAGTGTTCGAACATATAGATCATTCTGTTATTCGGAAAACTGGAACAACTGGAATAAGTAGAATAACTGGATAACTGGAACATCTGGATTAACTGGAACAACTGTGATTATTTACCTAATAAATTGTGTTTGAAAATTTAAGGATAAGGATGATGATGATGAGGAGGACACACAGGCCGCTTGAAAAATTGTTCTTTGGTAATATCAATACAAAGCAAGACTTGCAAGATGTCCACTAGGTGTAGTGTGACACAAGTGGAGAAGGAAATCGAGGATGAATTTTCTATTGCTTTGGATTGGTTCAAGAGACATGATCGGTTTAAGCATATATTTCATATGTATAGAGCCCAAATCACATGCTGCAAGGGATGTGGATGCTTCCCTCCTCAACCGCATAAACGGAGCAAGAAAAGGAGTGTTGGTTTGTTGTGAATGGAGTACCCGTGAGGTATTCCATTAGGGGAGCATCCGTTGTTGACAGTGTATGAACTGTCATAATTATCCTCCTAATTGGATGAAACTTGGGGATACAAAGTTTGTGGAGAAGATCTTTAAGAAGAAGAAGGGGATAAAAATACCGGATGTGAAGAAGAAGTTGGTTGAGCTGAAGGAGAAGGGAAATCTTGAGAGGAAGAAGGGGACGTTCTTAAAACTCACTATCTTGTATTTTTTAAGCAAGATAGTTCGACCTAAATCAAAAAATGATGCAAAAATTGATGATTTCCTACTTCCGATGGTAAATGATGTGGCTTTGTGTGAGACTTTTCCTTGGGGGCGGTTCACATTTGATGATAATCTGAAGGAGATTATGAGGTTTCTCAAGAATTTTAAAGGCGTAGTGAAGCCTAATCATCAAGCCGCCTTTAATGGATTCATCATTCCTCTTGAGGTAACTCTTTATTGGCTCTCTTGATTGATATTAATTTATTTAAATAATTACTAATTTGTTTAATGTTGTAATATATTGTGTAGGTTATTGCATTTGAGTGCATTCCTCATCTTGGCCGCAAGTTTAGAGAAGCTGTTCCAGCTGAGAAAGATTGTCCTCGGTTGTGCAAGCACAAGTTCTCCAAAAGTTGTATGAAAGGTTTTCCATTGGAAGACATTAATGCAGAGCTTGGAAGCACGAAGGTTAGAATTTGTGAAATTATTAGTTATGTTGATATTTGTTAAAATTTTGAGTGATATAAAATTTGTTCTCTGATTTTCATATTGTAGGATATCATGAGCATCCTGGAGGCGGACGAAGATGAGAAACAATTATTGGAAGAGATCGTTCCTTATACTGATGATGATGGGACAGGAATTAGAGATACTCTTGTCGAAAGTTGGGTTCAGCGGCTCAGTGTTGATAGGAAGAAAATATGGTGGAAAGATCTGTACAAGGCGGACTTGGCTGGCCGTAGTGAAAGAGTCCCTAAGAAGGAGAGTGGAGATGGTGTTAACAGTGATGGTGTTCCTCGAGGAGCTAAGAATGTTATATTAGAATCCCTAGTTCGTGAGCTTAATGAAATGATGGAGAAGAGCTTGGAGGATGTGAAGCATCAACTTGCTGTCATGGATAACCGATTAATGAAACTATGAAGCGGTTGAGTTAGTTCCGGAACATCGTAGGGGTGAGTATTTTGATATAGTTGTGTTTTAGAAGATCTTTTTCTGTATTTATCTATTTTTGGTATTAATGAAGCAGAGGGGACACATGTTGCTGATAATGTACATGATGATGTTGCTGAGGATATTGCGGAAAATGTTGATGAGGACGTTGCTGAGGTTGTTGCTGAGGATAGGGCAGAAAATATTGATGAGGACGTTGCTGAGGTTGTTGCTGAGGATAGGGCTGAAAATGTTGATGATGATGTTGCTGAGGTTCAGACAAAGAAGCCACCAAAAAAAAGAAGGAGGAAGCGAAAAAGGCGTACTAAAGAAACTTATTGTATTGGTATTGCTAGATGTATTTTGGTGTTATTACTAACTAGAAAAACTGGTACAACTATTTAGCGAGAATGAGAAAACTGGAACAACTAGAACATTTAATTTGGTATAACTGGAAAACTGGAACAAATGATTTCGCATAACCGGGAAAACTAATACAACTATTTTGGGACATTAAAACATACTAAGCCTTACAAAGCAACATAACCGTCTTAAAAAGTTTAATTGTCTTACAAAGCAAAATCAACATTCAAAGTCTTCCAACATTTAAAGTTACCGAATACCTAGATATTGCATTATCCTACTAATTTCATTGTTTTTCTTGAGTAGTTGCTCCTTAAGATCTTCGATTTCAAGACGCATATTATTCATCGACTCCTTCATTGACTCGAAGACAGGATTAGCACCTCCTCCATATCGGAAAGCATTTTGAATTGATTGATCTTGCTGAGTGAGTCGGGATTCAATTTTTTTAAATTCCTCATCATCAGCGTGATCCCAAAACTTATTGATGTGCATTTCACCATCCTACACAAATCCTCAGAAATTATCCCAAACATCGTAAGGAATTATGAACATATGAAGTCTAAATATAGACTTACCCCACTGTTTGGACATTTGTAGAACTTTCTTTCAAAATTTTGTGGATTAGAATCGACCTCAAGACGGACTCTTGCACCACAGAAATAATTAGTCGGAACACCCCAATCACCGTCTGCCTATAAACATGGATCTATTCTATAATCACTTTCACTACTGTCATTGTTACTACCCGGACAGCTTGGGGACATTTTATAATCGCAAAACAAAGAATCACGACAGAGAAGAAATTCGAAATTGTGAGAAGAGAGAGATAAAGGAAATTTCTGAGAGCGATTCGAAAAAGATGAGAAGAGAGAGATAAAGAAATGGAAGAATGGAATGGATTCGAAAAAAGAAGAGAAGAGAGAGATAAGAAGGGAAAGTGGGTAGCTTTTCAGAATTAAATATATGTGAGTGTTAACTAAAATGCCAAAAATTGACCAATAAAAACTAATGTTGTGGACCCCAGCTGAAACAATCACATAGATATCTTAAATAGTTGTTTAGTTGATCAATTGTCGACAGTTGGATTAATGGGAGTTTTGATTATTTCTAGTTGGACCTTATCATAAGCTGCTAATTTCTAGTTGGACTTTTGATTTTTCTCAATACATTAACACGTTGGACCTTTTCATATAACATAAAAATCAATTCTACGTTTTCACATAATTTTCTTTAGAATTGTGATAATTTACTTGGAAACATATAGTTTGTGAGAGTGTTTTGAGTTAAAACTATGATTTTTAACAATATAATTTACTTTAGTTTGCAAAATTAGTTTCTAATAACATAAATTTAGTTTGTAACGATATAATTTACTTTATGTAGTGTTCTTAGTTTTAAATTTGTTAATAAATATATAAATTTTTTGAATGCTTGTAATTGGACATAGTTGGACTTAGATGGACCATATAGTACAATAAGAAATAGTTACAAATCCGAGAATACAAATACAGATACAAAACAAATCAAATTCCCTCCTCTGGCTCCAACCACCTCTCCAAGTTTATGCTAAAAGTTCGGACGTTACTCATCTTCCGAGGATATTCTCCTATAGATGGAAACCGCTTTTCTTGGCTTCTTCCCTGTTTCTTCTTGGTTTTTCCGGGCGGTAAAACAACTAGTTCTTGAATATCTGCAGGAACACTCCAGTTAGACTCATGTGGCACCACATAAATCGTCTTGCAATATGCCAATACCCAATTCTCAATCAAGTAATATTTCGAGCATACATCATGGATATGGATATTCTCTGATCTATCTTCTTGCCTCGAGAGGAAGCTAACTGCAGCAATAGCATGGACACACGGATACTTGTCAATATCAAAACACTTGCAAGAACAACTTTTCATTTTTAGGTCCACCAAATAAGTCTTCCCATCGATCCCAATAACATTGTATTCAAGGAAGTAGCTATTTATCTCAATCACCTTTAATTTGGCTGCATTTGCACATCTTAAGTGCATTTCGTTCTCCACAAAAGGTACCAATTTTGATGTGTTCGGCAGCACCAGAATCTTTCCTATGATTGTTGAACCACTCAAAGCAAATTTCTCAAGAATTGTATCAATCATAGTCAAGAGGGAATACTTTCTTGCTTTCTTAAACACGGAGTTCAATGATTCTGCAGAGTTGCTTGTGTCTAGGTTGTACTTGTCTCCTTTAAAATGACACCTTGTCCATTGTTCCAGCCCAATACTTTTTTCCAAATACTCAACAGCTTTCGGAAACCTATTCCTAAATTCACTATACTCTCTGTCGAACTCATTCTTTGTATAAGCATGCGCGCAAACCATGAATTGTATCTTAGCTAGATCCTTGGCTTTTTTCACATGGGACCTCACGTTTTGAGATAAATGCCAAATGCAGTGTGCATGCAGTGCTCTTGGATACACCGCAGAAACTGCCTTGATGATGCTTTGGTGCCTATTGCTAATAAAAACCAATCCAGGCTCATCTGGTATAACAATTTTCAGCTTTGTAAAAAACCACTTCCAACTAACATCTTTCTCACTGTCAATCACACCAAACGCAATTGGGTAGTGGTGACGATTTGGATCCTGAGCTGTTGCAAAAATTAACATACCACCATATACAGTCTTAAGGAAAGTAGCATCCACTACTATCACTTTCCTAATAGCGAGAAACCCAATGGAAGCTCCCAAAGCGATGAATAGATATTTGAATCTTTTTTCTTCATCCAATTCCACACTAGTTACTGTCCCATGATTGACATACTCTAACATATATAGATAAGAATACAACATGTTGTAGCTTTTTTTCAGCGCACTCGCACATCACTTACATGTTGTTTTTTTTCCTCTTAAGAAGGAGTATGAACAATTTAAACCAATTTTTCTTAGAACCACATTCGCAATGCTTTTAGGATCTGGGGTCTCCATTTGACCTGGATAGTCTTCATGCAAAATAGATGCTACTAATCTTGGTGTGCCTTTCGTTGACTACTTGTTGTCGCAATGATCGATCGCATTGAATGCATCTTTCTATGTACTCGACAGTGTAAAGTTCTGAATTCTTGTTTTTGCAACTCTCAAATACCATTTGCAACCTTCTGGAGCTTGACGACATCTTAGCATAACTTCGCTCCTTGTCGATTTAATAGTTTTGTACCCAAAACAGTTCTCATTTGCAGCTTTCGTAACCAAATCATGCACTGCTTCCTTAGAAGAAAATTCTTGATCTATTTCAAGACCCGTACCATCTTCCCATTCATTAACATATTGACTTTCTTCAACACCATGTGGAACCTCAAGAATTTCATGCCAAACATCCAAACTATCATTCTCATTGTTATCAATCAGGCTAACCGCATCCCTTATATCATTCCTTTCTTCAATGACATCATTCTCCATCTGCTCTTCAATTATCCACCCTTCTTGTCATGTTCTTCTTCTTCTTCTATTTCATCCACTCTCGGAATAGTAGGGATCCCTCTATTTTCTACATCACCAACTCTACTATAATTCACACCAAATGAACTTCTTTGTTCCGCTCGAGTTTTTTCTCACCCTCCGATTATTTTCAACACCTTTCAATAACTCCACCCGCAAAATAGGTCTAAATCCATCTTTATCCACTGAAGTTAAATAAACATATACATCCTCATCATCTACAATCTTTGCCTCTTTTCGAGTTTGACATTGACTGTAACTCAATTGAAGCTTCTTTAACATATCATCAATTCCAATCTTCCTACAAATCTTATCAACCAACACTGCATACGTTACATCCTCCAAAGATGACATCTTAATCGCTATACCTATTAGACTATTTTTGAAATCCATTCATGCTCTTCCGAATAGTGGCCTCCATAATCGAAATGTATGTTTGTGTGGCTGATCTTCTTCATGACCTCCTGCAAATAAAACAAAATTAAATACATTTCCAAATTACACAGTATGCAGTTGTACGATTTGTACTAGTTGAATCACTACCTCACACTTATTCTATTCGTACCAATCGGATATTTAACAATTAAATTCACCAAATTATAAATTTTGATAACTCATTCTACCATCAAAGATGATAATTAACCAACTGTGATACCCAAATAAGATATTTTAAATCAAATCCCATTACTCAATTGTACCTTTAATATCAGTTTTATTACTCTCAGTTGTTCCATTTCTACCAGTTGGACTTCGTATATTACCCAGAAAATTTTCGTTATTGTTTTCTCGAATGCAACACGATTCAACAACATCTTTATTTGATTAATAACCTATGAAAATATACTTCATTGTCAAATTACATTTTATGTGAAATTGTCAAACAACCATTCATTCAATCTCGGCATGCATTCATCAATCAATCGAAATCATAACAAATTCATTCTAAATTTGAAACAAAAATATACGATGACTATTGGAATCAATGGTAGGCACCTACCACAAACTACGCCGGCGATGACTACGGCGAGAGAGGTGTCGACTTCGATTCGATTCGCCGAAGAACAACGTTGAGCACGTGACCGTGATTCGTGTGGATTATTTGGAGCGAGCGTGGGGAGCAGGATCCAGAGCAACACAATTCAAGGGAGCTTCCTCGAATCTAGGTGAGCATCCAATCCAGGTGAGGAACCAGCTCCAGCTCGAGGAACAGAGCTTTTGTTTTGTCGGGATCGGCTTTTGTGTCCGAACCGTAATATCCGGAGAATGAGCCAATTGAATGAGCTCAATTCGATAATAATTCAAGAACCGAGATCAGATCAAATCGAGCTGAGAGGAGAAGAAGATTCAATGCCACTCATTAAGGGTATTTTAGGATTTTCATTATCTCAATGGCACACAGATTTCTGGGTGGCATGAAATCATATTTTCTTGCCAAACGTGGCATTTCAGCCATTGATTCGGTTTTACATTTGATGATTCATTCGATTGCAAAAACACATAATTAAACACTGAAACCATATACTATAAATTAATAAAAATTTACTGGTCCTAAATCAGATTAGTATAAAAATAAACAAAATTCGATAAAATAATAAGATAATAATTTTTAAAAAATTTCTATGTAAATGTATAGTTCCGTTAATAACATAAATTAATAACTGTGTAAATTTAAATATATATATATATATATATATATTTATAAAGATAATATAATTTTGTATTTATGAATTTCTGTTAGAACTCATAAATAAATTTTCTTATATAAGAAAATATTATATTGTATTTTAAACTATTTTATTGTTATAGCGTAAATAAATTTATCATAAAATAAAGTAAACTTTTATATAAGTTTTTAAATTCTAAATATGCATAATTTTTATTTCAATAGTCGTATAAGCTGTTTAAATACAACAGTTGATGTTACTAATCATAAATTTAATTTATGTTAATTATTTATATAAGTGAATTTATCTATAATCTTTGTTATTTATTATCAAAATAATTTGATTTTCTTTTAAATTTTAAACTTTCAAATCCAAAAATATTAAAATTTATAACATCCAATCCATTAATTTTATTTAGATCAAACTTTTTTAATTTATTTATTTTTAATTTTTAACAAAAATTTCTATAAATTAATAAATATTATTTTATACTATAAATTAATATCACTATAAATTAATAAAATATTATGGTCCCAACATTATTAATTTATAGAGGTTTTACTGTAAAACGTATGTATTTCGGTGTGGTTATTTCTGGTTTATATAAAAACCATTTGCTATTCATTTTGGTTTGGTTTTAATCTAGGTAGCATAGAAATTATGTTCAATGTCCGTTTTTCTTTTCAATAACGTTTCGGAAATGGAAAATTTTGGTAATGCAGTGAAAACTCTTAGAAACGCGTTTACTAAAAATTGCAATTTGGAAATGCATTTACTAAAAATCAAAATTTGGAAACGTGATGGAAACTGTTTTGGAAACGCGATGAAATTACTTTGGAAACGCAAGGGAAATTTATCTTTTTAATTTGGAAACTTAATAAATATACATATGATATTATTTAATTCTGTTAACTTAAATGATCATAATTAATTTGAAAGATGTAAAATATCTCTTAATTATTAAAATAAATTTATTAAAAATTTTAAGAATTCAAATTAAGTTACTGATCTAAATATTTTACTTTGATAGTGATGATTTTTTATCTCTAGTTAAACTACTTAATACTTATATGTTGAATTTGTATTGTTTCAAAGAAAATTTTAAAATATGGTTTTGATGTTTCGCTATACTTTTTTAATTATATATATATATATATGTGTGTGTGTATGTGTGTATGTGTGTGGGTTCCCGTTTTCAAAATGTATCCATAACCTAATATTTTGAAAAAAATTGTTTATGCGTTTCTACATATTTCGCTTCCGCGTATTAATTTCCGTTTCCATGCTACTTAGGTTTTAATTATTTTTTTTGTTTATTTGATAATTTTCCAAAAATAAAAATGCTGAATAATATGAACACACATCGACCCATGGAAAATAAGATTCTTTTCAGGTATTTTAAAAAAACGAACATTAGATTTAGTTTTTGCATTGTATTATCTTCTATTTAAATTCTATGAAGCTATGACTAGATTCTAACATATTTATCAGTTCAATGTTTCTGTATTAGAGGAGTTATATTCAAGGCCGGTCTGGCGTTTTTATGTTTTAGGCAAATAGAAAAATTATGCTCTTTCTATTTTTTACGTAAAATTATAAATAATAATAATATAAAGAAAATGATACTAAATTTACATAAAACTCTTTCTAATTCCATAAACATTATTAAAAAAAGAAAAAAACAGAAAATAAAATTTATTTTGTTGAAGTATAGTTCTCCTTGCATTTTTACAGGCAAAATCATCAGCAAGTCACATAGTGGAGCTTCAACCATATTATAAACAATCTCACTATGATTCTAATTTTTATGAGGTTATAAATATTAATCGAACCAAGTTCGTACAAAGCAAAGTGGAATCAATAATAATTTTGGTCTAAAAGTTAGTACTAAATAATAAAATAAACTGATATTTACATGATCAAGGCAAAAGTCTTCAATTATAACTAATTTACATACCTCAAATAAAATTTACGTAAGAAGAAATAATTGGTTAGAGCCAATTAGAATATCACTTATAATTTCATCCTAAAACCACTTATAATAAGCTCATCTTCCCAGCAAAAAAGGTGTATCATTGCAGCATGCCAATATCATATTGAAACCATATTTATGTAAAGTGGTGATGATTTTCTCAACATCAGGGTCAGAGGTAATTACTAATTACCAATATAGTGAAAGGTAAGTTGTTGTTAATCGTGTGGAACATAATATCCAATGATCATCTTAAAGATTTAGTCGTTTTCATACTGAAGAAAAATTATTAAGAAAAGTACACCAAAAAAATAGCTATTGAATGCATACAAATTGAAAGAGATACATTTTTATAAATAGTGTTTGTGCAAACGTCTTTCTCCAAGGCATATGTCTTACGATGAGATCAAATGGAAATTTTCTTTATTGAAAAATACTAGTATTTTCTCCATATTCGCTAAAATTCTCATAAATAATAACCATCTAGAGAAAATATTTGAGATCTGCATGTTTGAAGGATTCGGTAATTTTCTCAAATATCGTAGACAGGACCGGTCCGACCTTTTTATATGCTCTAGACAAAATGAAAATTATGTCCTTTCTATTTTTATGCAAATTATAAATAATAATAATATAAAACAAATGATACTAAAATTACATAAAACTTTTTCTAATTCCATAAAAGTTATATTAAAAAGAAAAAAAAGGATAAAATAAATTTTATTTTTTTGAAATATAGCTCTCCTTGCATTTTTGCAGGCAAAATCATCTATCAACTCACGTAATAGAGCTTTCATTATAAACACTCCCACTATGATTCTAATTTTTATGAAGCTATTAATATTAATCAATCGAAGTTCATACAGAGCAAAGTGAAATCAATAATAATTTTGTTCCTAAATGTTAGTACTAAATAATACTAGAATATTAATCGATCTAAGTTCGTACAGAGCAAAGTGGAATGAATTATAAGTTTGTTCCTAAATGTTAGTACTAAATAATACTAGAAACTGATACTTACATGATCAAGGCCAAAGTCTACAATTATAACTAATTTACATACCTTAAAAAAATTATCTAAGAGGAAAGAGTTGGTTGGAGTCAATTAGAAGAAAGGTTTTGTGTCTTGTAAGTTTTTCTTTTCATTTTCTAAGTGAGAATTGAACTAAAATAAAATCATTAATAACGCATTCAATTAAGATTTTGTTAAGTTAATAATCATAATCATAATTAATAAAATCCAAAAAATTTACTAAAAAAATTAATAATTTTATTAACTTAACAAAATCCAACAAAGGCTCAACAAAAAATTTACCTTAAAAAATCCAATAAACCTAAAAAAAATTGCCTAAAAGATACTCTTAAAACTTTTATGCCCTAAGTCATTGCCTGACTTGTTTGGACTATGGGCCGGACCTAGTTGTATACCAAAATAATCTAATGTTCGACGAGTTGTATTTTGAACTACATGATATTTCATAGAAGTTTTATTTCCTCCTTTCCAACATGTATTGGAACAAAGTTCCTCAAAAACTAACATTCGATTAAGAGAGTTCATTCATGTAATCCATAAAGAATAGTATAAAACTTAAGTCATCATTAGAAAAAATACACATTGCAAAAGTGATTAAATGCTAATCAAACTTAACCAAATTGCATTATAAAAAATAGAAACTCAAAAATGGTTTTGCGGTTTAAAACAAAACCGAACCAAAACAAAAAAATTTCAATAATAGTTATGAAACAGGGTTTGAGTAAAACTGAAAGCAAACTAAATCACCTAATTACGGATTGGTTCAGCTCTATTTTTTGGATAAGGTTAGTATAACTATCCCGATTCATATCATATATTGACATGGTGAAAAAATGATAGGAAAATTCTCCACTTTTTCTTTCATTTCATTTTTAAAATAGTACTCTGGTACGATCCGATTTTCTAACAATGATGTATACTTATATGTGGGAAGGAAGACGACAATTATCTAAATCATAATTTCAAAATTCTCTACTTTATAACAAATTTAGTATGATGGTTTATATTGTTCAAATACATTAAACAACAACAACAAATATATATATATATATATAATTTTTTGTTTCTGCATATAACATTAGTTACACATAAAACGAATAAAATTTTGATGTGATAATACACATATCTATAATTTTTTTGAAAAATAGTAAAAGAATGAGCTTTTGCTTTTTATGGTTGTGTAGGTTCTATTATATGTGGAATGTCTCTAATTTTAAGTGATGTATCTAAATAAATATCTGATATTTATTAATATAAAGAAAGCCGAAAAATATGAGAATTATTTAGATATTTGAGATATTTTTTAGCCTCGAGAAATTCCCAGTCTACTTCTTCCATGTCAAGATTTTCTCCTCGGAAAATTCCTAGTCAATATAGAAGACAAAGGGTAATCAAATTCTGAATTCATATTCTGTTTCTCTTCTTTCTTTCTTATTTTATTTTCGTTTTGCAAGAGTTCTTTCATTTTCCCTTTTCGTATACCTTCTTCTGCGACACTATGGTTGAAGGGTTAATGCCATTGATGTTCATGCTTGTTCTTCTTGTTTCTCATTTATTCATTTCAGGTACGGTCCTTTCCATTATTCCAAAGAAGTTTGTTTAATGATATTTCATAATTGTTAAATATTATATTTGTTTTTCTATAATCGCAGGAGTAACGTCCAGAAACGTTACCGTAGAAAAACAATGCTCAACCTCACCTAACTACGTCAACACCTTTAGCCCGGGGATCACTCCCAGCACCACCAAGTAAGCTCAAGTCAATACCCTTGCTCTAGTCACTTGCTATTTTGTCAAAGACGTTAGTAGGGTCGTTAGACATTACA
This sequence comes from Cardamine occulta, assembly GCA_028015245.1. Lineage (NCBI taxonomy): Eukaryota > Viridiplantae > Streptophyta > Magnoliopsida > Brassicales > Brassicaceae > Cardamine > Cardamine occulta. Next base: position 3,192,013 of record CM051389.1, read on the forward strand.
CGGCTTTAGTTGTGACCATTCATTCTAGAGATACTTTTTAGAATGTTCTTTTTTTAAAGAATGTTGATAGTTGAAAAAAAAATGGAACATACACTTTGGATAGATAATTACAATGTGAATTCAGCTGATCCAACTTATGATGCTAATTAATTAATGAGTTGATCAATATTCACACCATATTTATTATGATCCAATGTTTTAATAATCGATAACACAAAAAATGTAACATCCCAATCGCGCTATTACCGGTTTAATAATGCCACCGAAAATTAGTGTCATGTTTTATTACTTCTGGAATTAGACTAGTATGCTGCATTTATAAGAGAGGCACGAGTGAACAAGTTTACTTGGTGAGGATTATCCTCTTCGCCTACATGATTTTATATGCATATTAAACATACGATAACATACAACTTTAAATATATTTTGGGCGCAAGTAATATTCAATCTAACAACCTAATAGAGTAATTTAATATGCAACAACCAAATGCATCATATCATTCATCAATGAAATGTGTGCAGCAATCACTAGCTGACTGACACGACTCCCTTTCCCGGGAAAGCAACCTTTTTTTTTTCGAAACACTTTTTTTTTCTGGAAATGACCTCTTATCGGAAACACTTTAATTTTCTGATATCCTTTCCTTTTATGGCATACTTTCCTTTTCTAGTATACTTTCTATTTGTCTGGAGCTCTTCCCGCTTTTCTTGAGGGGTCTTAGACCATCTCCATCCGATGAGTTTCTAAAAATGGGATTTTTATTTTTAATTTAATAATATTTTAATATAACAATATTTTCTAATTAAATTTTATTTTATTTTTAAAAATTAAACCAATCAGATGATTACAAGTAGAGATTTTAAATAAAGGGTTCTTGGAGTGCTTAATTAAGAACCCATCTCTTTCTCTCTCACAATTTTTATTTTTTTTATTAATAAAATTTTTAAGAACCCCACTTAAGAACATCCAATGGAGGTGCTCTAAGGAGTTACCCTTTTTCCGGACAGCGACTACTTCCATTTAAGGAAACTTAAACTCCAAGATATTTCCATATCTAAGAACATCCTCAATGGAGGGTTCTAAGATGGGGTTCTTACACTATTTTAAAATTAAAATATTAACAAACTAACATGAGATTCTTACACTATTCATTAAATTGTTTCTTAAAACTCTTACTTAAACCTTTTGTGAAGGTTCTAACAAGAGTTTCTTACACTATTTCATCTTGCCCACTTTCCCACTTCTTCTTCAGTCCTTTGAAGGCCGCCTAAATGGTTTAAGTGCTACGCTTACTCCTAATGCATGATTAGGGGCTAACTGATTTTTGAGACATTCGTATAATGTTCAGAGACAAAATTAATAAATGAAATTGCTACTTATTTCTTCTAAACTGATATATTATTATGTTTCTTGTTGGATAAGCAACAACCGGAGCTCCGCGGCTGCTTCTCCATTTCCAGCTCAAAAAAAAAAAATGGAACTCTTGAACCTCCCTCAGAGTCTCCACTTCCAGCTCAAACGAAAAACGGAACCCTTGAACCTCCCTCAGAGTCTCCATTTCCAGCTCAAACGAAAAACGGAACCCTTGAACCTCCCTCAGAGTCTCCATTTCCAGCTCAAACAAAAAATGGAACTAATGCAGGAACAAAGCGTAAGTTTATTTTGTTCACTTTTGATACCAAAATTTCTTTCCGTTTTTGCTTAACAAGAAATCTTGTTTGAATTTTTTTGTAGACAAGTTATCATGGAAGTTAAAACTCATACTTGGTACCATATCTCTCAATCCATATAATAGTACTCTCGTATAAAAGAAACACGTAGATATTGATTATTTTTGTTTTTATCTTATTTAGGGGTCTCAGCAGCTTTAACTGTGATGATCATTATTGTAGTCCTTAAAATAGTGAGAACAAAGCATGTGAGTGACTGGAATGAAAAAAACGTTGAAGCCATTGTAATGTTGAAACGATATAGTTACGCAAGAGTCAAGAAGATGACAAAGTCATTTGCGCATGTTCTCGGGAAAGGAGGATTTGGAACTGTCTACAAAGGGAAGTTACTATTGGACCATGGTTGGTTAACTTGGTTATCGACGGTTCAAGTTTACAAGATATTCCACGAAGATGTATATTTGATTAGATTCGATTGTGTAACAGAGTCAAGAGTTGTTGTAACTACTTTGTTGGATCTTCCTAGATATCAGAATGTGTACCTCGCTATATATGTACATGATGAACATAATGAATGGGCAGAAAACTTCAGAGCATCTGTTCTCTCTTTATAGTATCAGAGCTTGAATTTTTTCACTGAAAAATCACTAAATCGATCGAAAAAATCAAACTGAATGGCTGCTGCTACTGCTGAGGTGAGAAGAACAATTTCAACTTATGATTTGACTTCTGCTGATAACCCAGGTGCGGTTATTTCTCATCCCCTTTTGAAAGGGATTAACTACGATGAATGGTCTTGTGGGATGAAGACGGCGTTAACGTCACGGAAGAAGTTTGGGTTTTTGGATGGATCTATCCCAAAACCGGCTGAAGGATCTGCAGACTTGGAAGATTGGAAGACAATTCAAGCCTTACTAGTCTCTTGGATTTGAATGTCCATTGACCCTGTTTTGCGATCAACGATTTCACATAGGGAAGTTGCCAAGGATTTGTGGGACTACTTGAAGAAAATATTTGCAGTCATAAACGGCTCGAAGATTCAGCAGATCAAAGCTGAATTAGCATGCTGCAAACAAAGAGGCCTCACCATTAAAGCTTACTATGGTAAGCTTAATTAGATATGGGACAGTCTTGCTACCTATCATCCAATTCAAGCATGTACATGTGGATTGTGCACCTGTAATGTTGGAGCTGCTCAAGAAGCTGATCGGGAAGATGATAAAGTCCATCAGTTTTTGTATGGTCTTGATGAACAATACAGAGCTGTGTGCTCAAGTTTGGTATCACGTGTACAGGTTCAATCGCTGGAAGAAGTCTATAACATAGTCCGGCAAGAAGAGGATCTTTGGGCTACTGGAGAAGAACAACCAGAAGTTACTGCATTTGCGGTACAAAGTAAACCACAGTTCCGGCCTGGTGAGAAGAGTGGAAGTGTCTGCAAGCACTATAACCGGAGCGGTCACAGTTCTGACAAGTGCTACTCGGTTATTGGATTCCCTGAATGGTGGGAAGACAGGCCAAAAGGTCGAGTCTTGCAAGCTCGTGGACGTGGCGGTGCTACCACGAGAGGTGGAAGAGGCATAGGTCAAGTGACTTATGCAAATCGGGTGTATGTTCCCAATGTAGAAAATACATCGGAACAAGTCAACCATGTTCTTACAGACACAGATCGTGATGGAGTCCATGGCTTGACAGATCAACAATGGAGAACTCTCAAATCCATTTTGAACGCCGGCAAGGAGAAGAACGTCAAAAACTTTTCTGGTACGTCTTCTTATCCCTCTTGGATCATGGACACAGTAGCTTCACATCATCTAACTGGAAGGTTTGAGACACTCTCTAATGTTAGAGATATGGATCCAGTTTTAATTATTATGGCTGATGGTAGAGAAAAGGTTTCTCTTAGAGAAGGTTCGATACGACTTGGGAATAATCTGGTTATGAAATCAGTTTACTATGTTGAGGAGCTAAAATCTGATTTGATTTCTCTGGGACAATTGATGGATGAGAACAAATGTGTGATTCAAATGGCTGATCATTTTCTTGTGATCCAGGACCGGGTTACGAGGATGGTGACTGGAGCGGGTAAGCGTGTTGGAGGAACATTTCATTTCCGAGGCGTGGAGTTTGCAGCGACAGTTACGACTAGAGAAACACAAGACTTCAAGTTGTGGTATTGTCGGTTGGGACATCCTTCTGCTAAAGTTGTGGGATTACTTCCTTGTGTTTCTAGTTCTGTTTCTTATGTTCGTCAAAATAAGGATTGCGATGTGTGTCTATGCGCAAAGCAAACTCGAGATAGTTTTCCAGTCAGCTTGAATAAAACTTCAATGATTTTTGAGTTAATACATGTTGATTTATGGGGTCCGTATCGGACACCGTCTCACTCCGGAGCTCGTTACTTCTTGACGATAGTAGACGATTATTCGCGTGCGGTTTGGTTGTATATGTTATCTGACAAAACTGAAGCACCGTTGCATCTAAAAAAATTCTTTGCTCTCACTGAAAGACAATTTAACACTCGGGTTAAAACTGTAAGGAGTGACAACGGTTCGGAGTTTGTTTGTTTGACAGACTATTTTTTTTAAAATGGTATAATTCACCAAACATCGTGTGTACACACGCCACAGCAGAATGGAAAGGTGGAGAGGAAATATAGACATATTTTAAATGTCGCTAGAACCTTAAAGTTTCAATCAAATTTGCCAATTGAATTTTGGGGAGAATGTGTTCTTACTGCCGCCTACTTGATCAACAGAACTCCCAGCTCTAGTATCGGTAATCTCACACCATTTGAAAGATTGTTCAACAAACCCCCATCATACAATCAGCTCAGGGTGTTTGGCAGTCTGTGTTATGCGCACAATCAGTCAAGAGGAGGAGACAAATTTGCATCGCGAAGCCGCAAGTGTGTCTTTGTTGGTTATCCCCACGGGAAAAAGGGCTGGCGCCTATATGATTTGGAGAAATCTGAATTTTTCGTTTCAAGAGATGTGATATTTTCAGAGAAAAAGTTTCCATTTCATACTGCAACTTCTTTTCCCTTTGATGATGAAGACGAAGAAGGACAAGTCCTATGGGGTCCGATTTCTGAAGGGATAATTATGGAGGAAAATTTGGGCCAGAATAATGGGCCTACACATATTGAAACACAGCAGACAATTTCTGCTGGACCAACTATTTTACAAACAAGCTCAGCAAGTGCACAAATGCAGCCCATTAACACTCGGCCCATTACCACAACTCCTGTTACAACAAACCCTGTTTTACCTGCACCAGCGTCATCTTCTTCCTCTGACATCCCGCCTGCGCCTATTGTGATAGGAGAAGAACTCGGCAAAGGTCGTCGTCAGAAAATTCCGTCAAACAAATTAAAGGATTTTGTCATCTCAGCCGCAAGAAAATCTCCGCCGGAGGCAACAGAATCAGCACAAGTTGCAGAGGTCTTATATCCAATCACAGCTCAAGATGATACGCATAGGTTTTCGGCAACTCATTGTGCCTATGTGGCTGCGGTAATTTCCACAGTAGAACCAAAATCTTTCAAACAAGCCATGGAAAATGAAAAGTGGAGAGCTGCAGTCGGGACAGAGTATGGCGCATTGGAAGAGAATCAAACTTGGACAATAGAAAACCTACCACCAGGAAAGAAGGCTATCGGTAGTCAATGGGTCTTCAAAGTGAAATTTCAGTCCGATGGCTCGATTGAGAGATACAAAGCAAGATTAGTCGCTATGGGAAACAAACAGATTGAAGGAGAAGATTATGGCGAAACATTCTCTCCAGTAGCGACGATGGGAACGGTTCATTTGCTCTTGGATGTTGCTGCAAAACGGAATTGGGTTGTGCATCAAATGGATGTGCATAATGCATTCCTATATGGAGATTTACAAGAAGAAGTGTTCATGAAACTACCACCAGGATTTCAATCGAGCGATAAAAATAAGGTATGTCGGTTGAGAAAGTCGCTATATGGCCTGAAACAGGCTCCTAGAGGTTGGTTTGCCAAACTCTCATCAGCACTGCTGGAGTATGGGTTTCAACAGTCACTTGGAGACTATTCACTATTTACCTATGAAAAAGGTACGACACGATTACATATTCTGGTGTATGTGGACGATTTAATCATCGCAGGGAATAGCTTAAAAGCAACTGAGAGTTTTAAAGCATATTTGTCATCACGCTTTCATATGCAAAATCTGGGGCCATTAAAATACTTCCTCGGCATAGAAGTTGCTCGAAATGATTCAGGTATTTATCTATGTCAAAGAAAGTATGCGCTTGACATCATTGCCGAAACAGGTCTGTTAAGCTCTAAACCTGCAACTTTTCCTCTGGAACAAAACAACACTTTGGCTTTATCGGACTCTCCACTATTGAGTGATCCCACTTACTATCGTCATTTGTTAGGCCGGCTGATATACTTGGGTGTCACAAGACCAGATTTAACTTATTATATTCATGTTCTTGCTCAGTTTATGCAACGACCTCGACAAGAACATTGGAAAGCAGCATTGAGGGTGGTCCGTTACTTAAAATCTGACCCAGGTCAAGGTATATTGCTGAGATCAGTTGGTGACTTTCAAATCATAGGCTGGTGTGATTCTGATTGGGGAAGTTGTCGCTTGACAAGACAGTCAGTGACAGGTTATTTTGTGCAGCTTGGTGGGTCACCTGTTTCATGGAAAACACGAAAACAGAAGACTGTTAGTAGATCCTCGGCAGAAGCAGAGTATCGAGCTATAGCAACATTGGTGCAAGAGCTCATTTGGCTGAAACGGATGTTGTTTACTTCATTTGCAATGTATGAAGGTTCATTGTGACAGCAAGTCAGCGATTCATATTGCAACGAATCCAGTTTTTCACGAAAGGACGAAGCATATAGAGCTCGATTGTCACTTTGTCAGAGATGAGGTCTTGACTCGGAACATACAGCTGATACACGTCAATACTCAGACGCAGCTGGTGGACATTTTCACAAAGCCAGTTGGGCGGGATGGTTTTTCTTATTTTTGGTCCAAGCTTGGCATACGAAATCTGTATGCTCCAGCTTGAGGGGGGGGGTATTGGACCATGGTTGGTTAACTTGGTTATCGACGGTTCAAGCTTACAAGATATTCCACGAAGATATATATTTGATTAGATTCGATTGTGTAACAGAGTCAAGAGTTGTTGTAACTAGTTTGTTGGATCTTCCTAGATATCAGAATGTGTAGCTCGCTATATATGTACATGATGAACATAATGAATGGGCAGAAAACTTCAGAGCATCTGTTCTCTCTTTAGTTACCTGAAAGCCGTCAGGATGTTACAGTGAAAATCTTGAAGGAGTCAGAGGGGAATGGAGACGAGTTCATCAATGAAGTAGCTAGCATGAGTAGAACATCTCATGTCAATATTGTTTCTCTGCTTGGATTCTGTTATGAAAGGAACAAGAGAGCTATAATCTACGAGCTCATGCCGAATGGATCCCTTGACAAGTTTATTTCTGAGAATATGTCAACGAAAATGGAATGGGAAAGGTTATATGATATAGCGGTAGGTGTCTCTCGCAGCCTAGAGTATTTGCACAATCGTTGTGTCTCGAGGATTGTGCATTTTGATATAAAGCCGCAAACACATACTAATGGATGAAAATCTTTGCCCTAAGAGTTCGGATTTTGGTCTTGCTAAACTCTGCAAAAATTAGGAAAGCATAATATCAATGCTAGACGCAAGAGGGACGGCAGGATACATTGCCCCTGAAGTGTTTTATAAGAATTTTGGAGGAGCTTCGCACAAGTCAGATGTGTATAGTTATGGAATGGTGGTTCTTGAAATGATTGGGGCAAGGAATATAGAAAAGGTTGAGAATGATCGATCCAATAATAGTTCAGTGTACTTTCCAGATTGGATCTATAAGGATTTTGAGCAAGGAGAAAGTATGTGGATATTCGGAGATCGAATAACCGAAGAAGAAGAGAAAATTGCAAAGAAAATGGTATTGGTTGGTCTATGGTGTATTCAGACAAATCCATCTGACCGTCCACCAATGATCAAAATCATTGAAATGTTAGAGGGGAATCTAGAGGCTCTCCAAGTTCCACCTAAGCCTTTTTTGTATTTACCCGCGACAACAGTTCCAGAAACTCTTGAAGATAGTAATGAGATCTCAAGCTTCTCTAGCCCAAGTCTGTTTGAAAGAGGTACTCTCACAGCTAGTAAAGAATGAAGATACTTTGAAATAAAGTATTGGTTTGCGGAAAAGAAAAACACACTTCATTTAAACTAAAACTGTAATACATTGATTAGGTTTCTCCTTTCACAAATGGTACAAGCCATAGAAAGATACAACATTACAACAAAGCAAAGTAAGGATGTTATATTTAAAAAAAAAAACATTTAAAAAATGTTATTCTTTCCACTTTATCCAATGTGGTTTTGTAAAGATCAACAACAACAAATACTCTAAACAACAACAACAAAGTAATAATTTTTATTTATGCATATAAAACACTAGTAACTCATATAATGAACAAAAATTGTCAACATGTGATTATAATAAATAACACGTGAAACAAGTTTGTATGTTGTATTACTGTTACATGTAAGATGTCTCTAATGTTAAATGGGTTTATGTATCTAAATATCGGATGTTTTAATACTTTTACTTGTAAAGTAAAAGAAGGCGCATGAAAAAAAAAATGAATAATAGATATTTAGATACAATTTTTGCCTCAAAAAATATTGATATATTTAATATTTAGTTTTTAGTTTGCCAGGAAATTTGGATTCAGAAGAGGCCTTAAATATATTCCCTTCAACAAGGCTCGAACTAAGCTTCTCCTCTCGAAAACCACTACATTAAAGCCACCTAGTTTCCTTGCCATATTTTTCTTCTCGGAAAATTCCTAAACAATACAGAGGTCAAAGGGTAGTCAAATTCAGAAATCATATTCTGTTCTCCTCTTTCTCTTTATATTCCTCTTTTTACTAGAGTACTTTCATTTCTTCTTTTTTTTTGAGCTATTTCATTTTCCGTTTTTCGTGTATCTTCTCCTTCGAGCAAATGGGTGAAGGGTTGCCGTTTATGTTTCTTCTAGTTTCATATTTATCTGTCTCAGGTACGGCCGTTTCTAGTATTCTATAACTATTCTAGTTTAGTCACTATTTGATGACTTTTTTCTTAATTGTTAATTGTTTTCTTTTGTTTTAAACGCAGGAGTAACATCAAGAAACTTTACTATAGAGAACAAATGCGATTACAACGTCTGGCCGGGAATCACAACCTCAAGTACGGTTCCGCTCTCCACCACCGGCTTCCTTCTCAAGAAAGGAGAAAGGCGTGTCATCAACGTGCCTTCGTCATGGTCAGGTCGTTTCTGGGGTAGGTCTCTTTGCTCCACCAATTCGACAGGGGATTTCTCTTGCGCCACCGGAGATTGCGGCTCCGGAAAAGTCGAGTGCACTGGAGCCGCAGGAAAGCTTCCGGCGACTCTAGCCGAGTTTACCCTCGACGGTTTCAACGGTCAAGACTTCTACGACATAAGCATTGTGGATGGTTACAACCTTCCGTTGGTGGTGGTCCCACAACGTCCGCAGATTGGCCGGACATGCAGTAGCGTTGGTTGTGTGGTCAACCTGAACAAGACGTGTCCGTCAGAGCTTAAGGTGACCGGAAACTCCAGTGAGGAACAGCCCATCGCTTGCATGAACGCTTGTCAGAAATTCAAGTTGCCGGAGTTCTGCTGCACCGGCGAGTACTATTCACCTCAAAAATGCAAACCAACGCTTTACTCGCAGAATTTCAAGAACGAGTGCCCACTCGCTTATACCTATGCTTACGACGATGAAACCAGCACCTTCGTATGCCCAAACTCACCTAACTACGTCATCACCTTTTGCCCGCCGATTACTCCGAACATGACCAAGTAAGTTCCCGTAAATACCCTTGCTCTAGTCACTTTCTATTTCGTCAAAGACGTTAGGCATTACATTTTGACCATTCATTCTAGAGATATCTTTTAGAACGTTGATAATTAAAATGGACCATATCTTTTGGATCGATAATTACAATGTGAAATTCGGTTTGGTGTTTATAGAGATCTCACAATGGGAACACAATCCCCTGATCCAACTTATGATTCAATATCACACCATATGTTATCTTATCTAATGTCCTAATAATCGATAATACTAAAACTTGTTACAAAAACTGGTTGTCTAGGTATCTAAGCCCTCGAAAATATTTTACGTTTTTTTTTCGACTTTGGCAAAATTTTTAAAAATCGGTAAACCAGTTCAGGTGCCCAATTTATTCATGTAGGCGCTAATTTAATATATTTATAAGTTATTTGAAAAAGGTTGATGTATTTCTTTTGTCCTTTCTTATATCCCCTTCTAAACCAAAATATTGATAGTATGAAATGGAACATATATTTTGGATATATGAAGATGGAATTTGTTTTTTAATAAAAAAATACTGAAAACATAAAACAAATAGTAAAACTTTTTTAAAAAAAGGAAAAAATAGAAACATCCTAAAAGGCTAAAACTAATTAATCAGTCCTTAGAATGCCGCCTACTCAGAAACTAAAATATATGAACTGATACGTAAATATAATTCTTGTTGGATAAGCAACAACCGGAGCTCAGTGGCTGACTCTCCATTTCCAGCTCCAACAAAAAATAGAACTCTTGAACCTCCCTCAGAGTCGGCCTCCAAAGAAACCAAAGCAGGAACAAAACGTCGTAAGTTTACTTTTTCATACCAAAATTTATTCTGAATGTTTTTTTTTTTTGCTAAACAAGAATTTTTGTTTGAAACTTTTTGCAGAAAAATCATCATGGAAGTTAAAACTCATACTTGGTAATTTATCTCGCTCAATCCATCCGATAGCACTCGTATACCAAAACACCTATATTTGATTCTTTGTATCTTATTCCAGGAGTCTTGGCAGGTTTAACTGTGATGATCATTATTGTGGTCACCATAATAGTGAGAATAAGATATGCGACTGATTGGAATGACAAAAATGTTGAAGCCATTGTAATGTTGAAACGATATAGTTACACGAGTGTCAAGAAGATGACAAATTCATTTGCGCATGTTCTCGGGAAAGGAGGATTTGGAACTGTCTACAAAGGAAAGTTACCCGATAGTGCTCAGGATGTTGCAGTGAAAATCTTGAAGGAGTCAGAGGGGGATGGAGAAGAGTTCATCAATGAAGTAGCTAGCATGAGTAGAACATCTCATGCCAATATTGTTTCACTGCTTGGATTCTGCTACGAAAGGAACAAGAGAGCTATAATCTACGAGTTTATGCCAAATGGATCCCTCGACAAGTTTATTGCCGAGAATATGTCAACGAAAATCGAATGGAAAAGGTTATATGATATAGCGGTAGGTGTCTCTCGCGGCCTAGAGTATTTGCACAATCGTTGTGTCTCGAGGATTGTGCATTTCGACATAAAGCCGCAAAACATACTAATGGATAAAAATCTTTGCCCTAAGATTTCGGATTTTGGTCTTGCTAAACTCTGCAAAAATAAGGAAAGCATAATATCGATGCTAGAAGCGAGAGGGACAGTAGGATACATTGCCCCTGAAGTAGTTTATAAGAGTTATGGAGGAGCTTCGCACAAGTCAGATGTGTATAGTTATGGGATGGTGGTTCTTGAGATGATTGGAGCAAGGAATATAGAGAAGATTCAAAATGCTCGATCCAATAATAGTTCAGTGTACTTTCCAGATTGGATCTATAAGGATTTTGAGCGAGGAGAAATTATGAGAATTTTCAGAGATCAAATAACTGAAGAAGAAGAGAGAATTGCAAAGAAATTGGTATTGGTTGGTCTATGGTGTATTCAGACAAATCCATCTGACCGTCCACCAATGATCAAAGTCATTGAAATGTTAGAGGGGAATCTAGAGGATCTCCAAGTTCCACCTAAACCTCTCTTGTATTTACCCACGGCAACGGTTCCAGAAACTCTTGAAGATAGTAATGAGACTTCAAGCTTCTCTAACCCAAGTCAGTTTGAAAGAGGTACTCTCTCAGCTAGTGAAGATACTTTACACTTTTCCAAAGAAGTGGTTCTACAAACTATTGAAAGAGTCAACATAGGTCAAGGTCCTCCTAAACTATAGTCAACAGGAGAGTGGATCTCTTGAAACTTGTCAAAATATTATTTTCGATTAGTTTTATACAACTTCGGATTTGATTGTGTGTGATTCTATGCTTATTAGACGATGTTTATTGACGCAGACACTCAAACATCTTTGGTTAATGCAGACTATTGTCGGAATTGGTACAAGATACTTTTGAAGAGAGCAAGATGAATTTAGACTCCTAAAAATAGCTAGCAAAAGTTATATCATGTTTTGAATAGCCAAGACCTATTTGCTTCTAGATAGAATCTTACAGCCACACTCAGGGATCAGATTCCATTGTTTTTAGTAACTTTTGCGCTAAATTTTTTGTTCACGTAACAAAATTCTTTCCACGAAAAAAAAAAACAGGATTCACGAAAAAAAAGAACATATTTATCATCTTTTGTGGGATTGAAGTAATGTTCCACCTTATATGAGTATACCCGGTAAATTTTGCACAATAGATTTTAAATGCCTAGCTAGTACTATCAACAATGCGTATCTGACCTGGACGGACTGTTCACAAAATTCATTATACATGCTTGGCCTGAAAGATTTCACGTTCCTAGGGTTTCAAGCACTTAGAGAAAAATCAATACCCGCAAGTAATTTGGGTTGGCTGGTATCCATAAAGTATTTCGTTTTAGGGCCGGTTCGTTTGCTCATCTAGCATTTTATCCAAATGATTAATCCAAATGCTATATCTGGATAATTCATCTGAATGTTGTTCGATTCCATTTTGGGTTGTTCATCTGGATAACCCATCGAAATGAACATTTGTTTGTTTGATTAGTTTTGGGTTGACTTTAGTAGACCCCTGTACAATTTAATCCCACTCTTAATCCTCCCAGACTTTTGGACTCATCGCTAATCCCCCTAAACTTAAAATGTTTTCAATAAACCACCCATACTTTCCAAATCAAGTTAATTCCACAAAATTAATAAATTCTGCTTAATTGTGTTTAGTTAACTAAAATGCGTTTGAATAATTGCGTTTGTCCATAATCCAATCCGAAACCACCTATCCTGACCCGAGAAGAGTTTTAAATAAAATAAAAACATAGCCTTACAAAAGACAATTCATCGTCTTCTCTCACAAATTCTTTAACCCTAAATATCTAACTCGAGTTGGTGAAATTTCTTTCACAAACTATGGCCATGGCCACACAAAGAAAGTGGTGAAGTTGCTTGATCCGTATATGATATACTTTGGGAATCGCATCATTACAAGTAGAGATAGTTACAGTGGTTGAAGTCATTGGAACTTGTTTTGGCGAAACCACACGGGGTGCTTGTCGTAGACTATGATCATAGATTGTGGGTGAAGCGAAACCACCATAACTTGATTCTCATGTCGAAGTACGCATATTTCAAAGAAACTAGCAACGAGATTGGGGTCTTAGTAAAAACTCTTAACTTCCTCAAGAAGATGTTGTTGAAAGGAGAAAATAAAGTTGAGGACTTTAAGGGCCCTGATGATGATCATAGATTGTTGTTGTTAATTAAGTGCTTACGGTGTTATGTTAGGTGCTTGTGGTGTGAAACAAATATTATTATTCTTTTTTCCTCATTTGTAACCTTATAAACCACGCTAGGTCAAGGGTGATTTGCATAAAGTCAGAGATCATGAACTAGACAATTATTCAGAGACAAATAAGAACAGTCTAGAACTCAAACATGAATGTATAACCAATCCAATATCGTGGTATCAATCACTTTATCTAGCAACCTAAGATTCTAAACTGTCGTTTGAACTTAAATTTCTAAACAAGCATTAACAAGCATGTTCGATTTGTTCATGGATTGTCTTAGCATCAACTTTTGTTGGCTACGGACAACCCACTCATATATGTTCTGTCAGGCTTTTAAACTACATGTTTGATGTGTTAAACAACCTAAGATCAGAAACTAGGTAGCTAATCTAATTCCAACAATAAAATCAACATTAATAGATGAAGAACTCTAAGATAATTTCATAACTATGTCTGATTCAATGATTCAGAAATCTTTTTGAAACCCTAAACCTAACTATGAAACTACTGAGACTTAGATGCAGAGAAACAACAAAGAGATAAAAAAATAACATGATTAAACTACAAGAATATAAAGAGAAAGAGTTTAGAAATCTTTTCCAATTGTCAAGAGGATGGATTCCTTTACCCAAAGTTACATACCAACCAAAGAACAATGTTTAGAACTTAAAAGTATGAAGAATATATCTCAAAAGTCGAGTCTAGGATTTTTAAAACATTAGGAGACAAGTTGGGTCGGGTCCAGAGTGAACCAGGTCAAAATTGGGATATAAATCTGCATCTAGAGAAGTGATTGATCGCTCCCATTTATGGACCGATCGATCTGTCACTCTCAGGAACAAAATCTTCAACTGCTTCAACTTCTCGCCAGATTGACCTGTCTTTAGTAAAACGAGCATAACTTTCAAACCATAAATGGGAATAGCCTCAAACCGGTGCCAAATGAAAGCTAATTCCCGTGGGTATCTTGTATCCAAATTTCATAAAACTCGGTTCATGAGACGCTTTTCAAAGAATGACAAACTTCTGACACTCCAGCATGATCCTCCATCTCCAATTGCTATTTTTCACTCCAAATGACTTATTTTCATCCACAAGCTATCCAAAATCTAAAATGACTTAATAGTAGACTATAAGATTCTAAAAACGTTCTTGATTCTATAAAAGATATGAAATAAGAAAGAAAATAAAAAACTCAAAATTGATTAAAATACGATACATCAGGTAACCTCATGAATGTACGGCATAGTCTCTCACAAGTTAGATGTTTATAGCTACGAAATGTTGGTCCTCGAGATGATCAGAGCAATGAACAAAAAAACAGGAGAAACCACTGCTTCCAAATTAAGTTCAGCTTACTTTCAGATTGGATTTATATGGATCTTGAAAATGGAGAGCATCTATGGAAATTTGGTGATGAAATAACTAGAGAGGAGAAAGAGATTGCAAAGAAGATAATATTGGGGGTCTATGGTGCACCAACAAACTCGACAATCCAGAGACTAATTGGTTCTGTGCTTTCAAAAACTTATTATCAAGTAATCTTTGGTAAGGTCAACGGAAACTAGTCCAAAGTCCATTGTTCTCACCCAAGTGTGAAACAATAATTCTCCTCTTCTTATCATTTTCTTCAAGCAACAAAAACGAAATATACATTTCAAAAGTAATGAATAAATATTTGTTTTTAAGAAAAAAAGAATAAGATATTATCTTTAGTCCTCAAGTCTCAAAATATGACCAAGTCTTCTCATTACATTGATGATTGCCGTGTAGTAGACGTTTTATTGTTGGGGCATTGTGACATTTGTGCGGAAGTTTCTGTAGTCAGAGATAATTAATTTTTCCAATCACTCTCATATTCCATCAAGAAGAAGTTTTTTTTTTTTTTACTTTATTTGAGTTTAATCCAAGTAAGAAAAAGTTCAACTATAATCTTGAAGTGGACAATCGCTATTCGTCTTAAAAGATGATCATGTTCTTCTTTTCTTCGTTATCTTCTTAGTTCTTAATTTCCAGGAAAAAAAAGAACAGAGAAGAGCTCCATGATCAATCTATCTCTGTCTCTGACAAAATCTTTGACATATACAATCATTAGGGTTCTCTTTGTAATCCCCTCTTGTGTTTTGTCAGTTGATGATCGTCTCAGACGCTGCTCTCCTGGGTTTAGATTCCGCAATCAAACACTCAATTATCCCTTTTGGAAGCCTGGAAACGAAGATTGCGGTCACCCGGATTTCAAGGTCATCTGCAACGGAGGTTTCGCAGAGTTTTATATATCCTCTGTTGAGTTCCGAATCCTTGAAATGGACTATGAGTCTCGAACAATCTTTGTCCCAAGGACCCTGAGAACAAGCTAATCAACCAAGATTTCCTTCCATTGTCTAATGACACTGAAGTGCTAACCTTTTTCTACAACTGCCCTAGTCCAAGGGTAGAATTTCCTCCCGGTGATTACATTAGGAAGCTTCAGTGTGGAGCTGATACTGATGAGAAAAAACTACTTTGTGAGAAAAGAGCTCTCATCTTATGATGAGATCATTAGATCTACCTCAAACGAGTTTAGGTCATCCTGTAGAAGAACCATCGATATTCCAGTTTCTCGATCTGCCTTGAAGACAATAGAGAGAAATCAGAGTCTAGAGGCTATATCGCAGGCTATTGATAAAGGTTTTGAGCTTAGATTCAATAGGTGACTGTACGCGATGTGTAACTTCAGGTGGTGCTTGTGGAAATTATTACCGCTCGAGTGAATTCATCTGCTATTGTATAAATAAGTCTCATAAGCATACTTGTGGAAAGGGCAATGATTTATTTTGCTCTGTTTCTTAGTTTGGTGTGAAACTAATTTGCTAATCTTCTTCCACCTATTGACCTGACCGTTTAACTGGAACTAGTTTAGCTAACATGAACATGATATACATTCTTTTCTAATGACCATATAGAGAAACTCATTTGAGTTTGAACTTTGTTCTGTCTCGCGTTTGAACTTTGAGCTGACATTTTTCTCATGGTATTTATTCATGCAGGAGCAGGGGTCTCCAGAAAAACAAAAATACGTATATCTTTTCTTCTTTTTCCTTTTAAGTGCTTGGTTTCTTCCGTAAGAAACTTTATGTCACTTAGTGATAATGAATTCGTCCTTCTGTGATAATCTCTCACGTAGAGAGATGAGTCCTTTATATAAGGAGGATATCACGAAAACCTAATCCTACTTAGATTAACCTTTTAACCGACGTTAATATATATCCATATATATATATATATATATCTTATTATATAAAGGAGAATGATTCGAAATTGCTAACTCGTCTTCGAAACACAACAACTTGTTATCTTGAAACATATTAAAAATTCAAAATATATTTATTAAATATATATTCCATCAAAAATAAAACCAATTATAAAATTAAATAGCAATAAATTCACCCATGCCACCTAATATGTCTGAAATTATTAATTTAGTTCATATAACATTTTTTCCAATATTTGGCAACTGTACCAAGAAAAACTATACACTCTAATTTCTCTTTGGAAAAACTTATGTGTGTTTACAGATTAGTTTTTCTCGTAAGTAACAAGATTTTCCACAGTGAAGGGCTTTTAATTTTTTGGATGACTAAAAAAAAAACCCGAAGAAAAGTCTTATGAAGTCAACTAACAAAGACGGGTAATTAAATTCTCCAAGTCTAGTGTTACCTGTCCTTATCAATCTTGACTTAGTCCTTTAGACAATTTCCACTTGCTCTTTCTGTCTCCACTTGATTTTTTTTTTCTGGTTTATTTTTGTTTAATCAATTATCTCCTCTGCTCAACTCAACTCAATCTCAGAGAAAAAAATCAATCATGTTCTCTCAATTACTCTTCAGGCTCTCAGTACCTAATTCTTCTTTTCCTATTTTCACCATCTTTCTTGTGGTCTAAGTCAACGAGAACCTAGCCAGTGGCGGAATGAAATTTTTTTTTTCATTGGTAGATCTATTTCTTGTGGTATAACTCAACGAGAACCTAATTGCAAAGAAATTTTCCATTGGAAAAAAACTATCAGATAAACTATCATTAAAAGCCCTTATTTTGTTGTATATCGTTCAACTCATATAAAACCAAGGCTTTTAGACATAAACAATTCACCATTTCCTCATCTGTCTTTTACCTCCTCTTCATCTTCTTGTTAATCTCCAAGGGAAAAAAAAAGCAGAGGAGATCACCATGATCAATCTTTCTCTGTCTCTGACAAAATCTTTGTCATATACAATCATATGGGTTCTCTTTGTGATTCCCTCTTGTGTTTTGTCAGCTGATGTGCGTCACATACACTGCTTTCCTGAGTCTAGATGCGGCAATCAGACACTATTTTATCCCTTTTGGACACCTGAAAACAAAGAGTGCGGTCACCCGGATTTCAAGGTCAACTGCAGCGGAGATGTCGCGGAGTTTAATATATCCTCTGTTAAGTTCCAAATCCTTAAGATGAACTATTATGATGTTGTTATAAGACTCGCCAGAATGGATTATCGCAACAATTTCTGTCCCCAATACCATGAGAACACAACAAGACTCCAAGAAATCCTTCCATTTCATGAAGACACCAAGCTGGGAACTTTTTATTACAACTGCTCCAGTCCAAGGGTAACCTTACATTCCAATGGTTACATTACACAGCTTCAGTGTGAGGATGATAATGGTGGCCCAAGTTACTTTGTCTCATCCTCTTCAGATTCTGGGAATATAGATGGGTTACGTGCATCGTGTGAAAGAATCGTCATTATTCCAGTCTCTCGATCTGCTTTGAAGATAGAAGAGAAACTTCAGAGTCTGGAGACTATAGAGAAAGCTCTTGATGATGGCTTCAAGCTTAATTTTAACAGTGTATGTTCAGGATGCGTATTGTCACGGGGGGCTTGTGGTTTTAACAAGAGCTCGAAAGCATTTGTTTGCTATTGTGAGGATGGGCCTCACGAGTATACTTGCCCATTTGAAACAACAGAACAAAAGAGTAATGATTTATCTTTCTCTATTTCACTTAATATTTAGCTGACCTAAGTTACTATGAATCTATATTCATGTCTGAATCTGATTTGTTAATCTCCTTCCATAAGAACCAGATTTCTTCCTTCTCTCAGACACTCCCTTGAATTCGATTTAAAAGATTTTTTGAGTTTAAACTGACATTTTTCTCATGCTATTTGTCCATGCAGGCCCCTCCAAAAAATCAAAAACAGGTACGTATCTATTCTTTTCTTTCCAAAGGAATCTAATTTCAGCTAATCTGAATCTTGCTTCAGTCTGAAACTTATTTGCTAATGTTCTTCAGCAAGAACCAGATCTTCTCCCTTCCTCAATCACTGCATACTTCCTTACGATTTACATTCCATTTTTTGATGACCATTCATAGAAACTCCTTTCACTTTCAAAATTTGCTTCAATCGCGATTCTAAGCTCTGTCTTGAGTTTGGACTGACTTTTTTCTCATGGTTTTTGTTCATGCAGTGTCCAAAGCAGCAAAAATAGGTAGCTTTCTATCTTTTTTCCTTTCAGTGAAACTAATTTCAGAAATAAAACTTACCTAGGAAACAGCATAATCTTACGATGCTCTTGTCTCTTTGTTTGTCTCCAGGCATCGCATTCTCTTGTGGATTCTTGGGTGCCATTTTTATCACCGGATGTTTGCTCTGTTTCATCATCCGAAAAAGAGGAACTTCACATCAACGAACACACCATAACCTAAAGGCGCTAGTACAACTGAAACAGTACAATTATGCAGAGCTGAAGAAAATTACAAAATCATTTTCACACACAGTTGGGAAAGGAGGATTTGGATCTGTCTATAGAGGAAACCTCTACGATGGTCGTAAGGTTGCGGTGAAAATCTTGAAGGATTATAAGAGTAATGGTGAAGACTTCATCAACGAAGTTGCAAGCATGAGCCAAACATCTCATGTTAACATTGTTTCTTTGCTTGGTTTCTGCTATGAAGGATCCAAAAGAGCAATTGTGTATGAATTTCTAGAGAATGGTTCCCTGGATCAATTCATAACTAGCAAGAATTTATTCAATCTGGATGTTCATACACTATATGGAATCGCGCTAGGTGTTGCTCGGGGAATTGAGTACTTGCACCATGGTTGTAAAACAAGGATTGTGCATTTTGACATAAAACCTCAAAATGTACTACTAGATGAAAATCTCTGCCCTAAAGTGTCAGACTTTGGCCTCGCTAAGATCTGCAAAAAAAAGGGAAAGCATATTATCATTGCTAGATGCAAGAGGGACAATAGGCTACATCGCACCGGAGGTGTTTTCAAGAATGTACGGCAGAGTATCCCACAAGTCAGATGTATACAGCTACGGAATGTTAGTCCTCGAGATGATCGGAGCAAGGAACAAAGAAACAGTAGAAACCTCTCCTTCTAACTCTAGTTCGACTTACTTTCCAGATTGGATCTATAAGGATCTTGAAAATGGAGATCATACATGGAAATTTGGTTATGAAATAACTAGAGATGAGAAAGAGATTGCAAAGAAGATGACATTGGTGGGTCTCTGGTGTATTCAGCCATGTCCATTAAATCGTCCACTGATGAGCAGAGTTGTTGAGATGATGGAAGGAAGCTTGGATGCTCTGGAAGTCCCTCCTAAGCCTTCGATAAATTTTGGAGCTGTGCCTCTTCCGGAATCTTCTTCGCTTTCAGAAGATATTTCAAGTTTCACTGAGGTATTGATATGATCCACAAGATGAAAATTTAGTTCCATTTCCATATATGTGATGCATAAGCGTTTCAAAACTTTCCTTTATACTACTGAAAAAGTGTTATTTTTTACTGGTTAACTAAGTTAGAAGTAGGTTTTTGGACTTAGATTGTTACCAAATGTTGTTTCGTAAATTGTCTTCTGCTTTTTTTTTTTTTAATTTTTTATTTTAGTCTTTTGACATGATGCAAGTGTAATTTGATGGCATACGTATCCAGAAGAATTTTTGATATGTACAAGAATGGATTTGTTGAAGTTAATCGTGATGAAAGATGAGAGCGAGAGCTCGACTTCTCTCCCACGGCAACACAAGGATGGCACGAACTCCTCCCGCGACCACCACGCACGGCTTAACTCCTTCTCTCCTCTCACGCCACTTGGATCTAAAACTTGCAAGAGAACACACCAACCTTGAGCTTAGGAGACGATGAAGACCTGAAGAGAAAAGGTGGCTGCGTGACTTATAGGTTTTTAGGGTTCCTTCAACATTTCTATAATTTCAAATAAGCCCTTCTATTTCTAAACGTTTTCCAAAACAGTCCTTTAACTTTCAAAATCTCACAAAAAGACCCCATAACTTTTGAATTTTCAATCACGGGTTTTACAATATGATTGTCAAACTTCGACAATACAATTAAGTACAAATGATTTCATAACATTCTCAACATAACATGACATTCTCAACATAACAGATTAGTTTTACTCGTATATTAACAAAGATTTTCTTCAGTGAAAAGCTTTTAGTTTTTTGGATGACTTAACAAAAAAAGCCCGAAGAAAAGTCTTAATAAAGTCAAGTAGTCAACTACCAAAGACGTGTGATTAAATTCTCCAAGTCTAATATATCTATCTGTCTTTATCAATCTTGACTTATTTATTTTTCAAATAAAATCTTGTTTTTGAGATAAAATAAATATTGGGCAAAAGAGAGTATCGGTTATTATCCTAAATAATTTTTGAATATTGTTTTTTTTTTTGAAAAAAATCATATATAGAACAAAAAGTTTCTGAACAATTTCACTTTTCCTTCTAAATTTAATTTGAAGATCAAATTTCTATCTCTTGAATGTATATCTCACTGTAATTTCTACTCATCATCGTTGTATCTTTCCGTCACTACCTTTTCTTAGTGTTTATTGGCTTAATGTTCAACTGAAAAATCATAAAATAGTTATGTTTTGATTTTTTATTTGCTGAAAATTGATCATGTCAAAGAAAAATAGCAATACATCTTCCGATTTTATATTCTAAAAAATCATAATGTGCAAGCATTTTTGAAGTAATTTGGATCTAAATAAAAAATAAAAAAAACATCTAGCTCTTGTTTTCTTGAACGTAGAGTTTTTCATGTCAAAGAGCATTTATAAAGTGGTTATGATAATAGATTAAAAGTTTTCAATAATATCTTTATATGTTAATATATAAAATCCATAAAATATCTTTATCTCATGTTTAAAAATTCTTACAATAATAATTTAGAATTTTCATTTTTATTTATTAAAATATAACATGTAATTCAAACGAAAGAAAAAATATCATATGACATATAAAAAATAACTTTCAAAGAAATAAAAGAAAGGTGTATTTTTCAAATTAGAAAACATAAATAGGATATTTTTAAAAAAGTCCCAAAAAAAAATGATTGCTTGTTTTATTTTTGGACAAGTTTGGACAGTTTTTAACATTAAACATGTGGTGAAGCATAGTTGTGATCCCCTCTATTTTTTTTCGTTTTCAGTTAATGAGCGTCAGTTACACTGCACTCTTGGGACTAGATGCGGCAATCAGACAGAGAAGATTGCGGTCACCTTGATTTCAAGGTCAACTGCAGCGGAGATTTCGCAGAGTTTAATATATCCTCTGTTAAGTTCCGAATCCTTGAGATGAACTATTCTGATGATTTTATAAGACTCGCCAGAATGGATTATCGCAACAATCTTTGTCCTCAATACCCTGAGACCGCAATAATCAACCAACAAAATCCTTCCATTTCGTGAAGACACCGAGCTGGGAACTTTTTATTACAACTGCTCTGGTCTAAGGGTAGACTTACTTTCCAATGGTTACATTACACAGCATAAGTGTGAGGATGATATTGGTGGCCCAAGTTACTTTGTCTCCTCCCTTCAAATTCTGGGAATACAAATATCTTAGATGGGATAAATGTACCGTGTGAAAGAGTCGTCAATATTCCGGTCTCTCGATCTGCCTTGAGGATAGACGAGAGCCTTCAGAGTCTGGAGACTATAAAGAAGGCTCTTGATGAGGGCTTCAGGGTTAGTTTTAATAGTGAATTTTTAGAATGCTAGCATTTGGTGGCGCTTGTGGTTTTAATGAGAGCTCGAGAGGATTCGTTTGCTATTGTATGGACGGGCAAACTTGCCAATCTCAAATAGTACAAAAAAGTAATTATTTATCTTTCTCTATTTCACTTATTTAGCTGACCTAAGTTACTGTGAATCTGATTTGCAAGTCTCCATCCATAAGAACCAGATTTCTTCCTTCCCTCACTACCTCAGACACTCCCTTGAATTCGATTATAAAGTTTTTTTTTGAGTTTAAACTGACATTTTTCTCATGCTATTTGTCCATGCAGGCCCCTCCAAAAAAAACAAAAACAGGTATCTATTCTTTTCTTTCCAAGGAATCTAATTTCAGTTAATCTGAATTTTAGTTCAGTCTGAAACTCATTTGCTAATTATCAATTTCAGCAATCACCTACAGACCTGATCTTTTAACTGGAAGTAGTTTAGCTAACACGAATATGATTTACATTCCTTTTTTTGATGACCATTAATAGAAACTCCTTTGACTTCCAAAATTTGCTTCAGTCAAGTTTCTAAGTTCTGAATCGAGTTCTAATCAAGATCCTTTGATATTTTCGCATGGTTTTTGTTTATATAGAAGTCTCCATAGCAGCAAAAGCAGGTAGGTTTCTATCCTTTTCCTTTCAAGGAAATTAACTTCAGAAAAGAAAACATACCTAAGACACAGCATAATCGAATGATGCTCATGTCTTTTTGTTTGTCTCCAGGCATCGCATTCGCTAGTGGATTCTTGGGTGTAACTTTTTTCGCCGGATTTTTGTTCTGTTTCATAATCCGAAAAAGAGGAACTTCACATCATCCAACACACCATAACCTAAAGGCGCTAGTACAAATGAAACAGTACAGTT